>JAVGWX010000021.1:52402787-53002787 GCA_036924085.1 Ariolimax columbianus
TGGTCCAAGATCGCTCTAGACAGAAGTATGAGATTGATGACCAGCGCAGTTTCTTCCTCACTCTGATCCAAGTAGAGCGCAAGTTACATTATCAAGACACAACCGTCTAACGATGTCACCATCATCGCTTACGCTGGGCATCTAACAATATAAGGTGTAGACATTTATTTGCCGTTCCATAACGCTGAAACATCTTCCAAATTTATTATAAGGTCTGCCCCTCCTTAAATTGCTCATTAAAAATGATGAGCATTGCTTTGTTATCTGTGCAATATTTTAATATTCGAAAACCTGCAGATTCTTCTCTCAGTTTTCTATTTAAAGCAACTTTTTTTACGATTAATTAACCTGGTCAGGACTTTTCATTTAAGTTCGAGAAATGTTATTCCTCAGCAGTTACCACATGAAGCCAGATTCATTCGCTTTTGTAGTTTGATTAGGCGTCCATCTGTCAACACTTCGGATGACCTATTGTTTCCATACCTTCTTGGAAAGTTAGTGGTTGTTGAACTGTGCGCTTTCATCTAATTTTGTGGGGATTCCAATAGGTCCTGATGTTTTCATATTTTTCAAAAGTTTGAGTGCTTGCATAATCTATTGTTTTGTTCATAGATTGACATTCACTATCAGGGATTGTATAATCTATTGTTTAGTTGATAGATTTATTAAAGTTGATATTTACTATCAGGGGTTTCGTCGGTGATTTGATCTCAGTCTGTGAATTTCTGTTTACTGTTTCTGGAAAGTATTTTATACATCTGTCAGGATGTATCTTTTCGCTGAACGTATTTTGTGCGTGGTTGTCTTTCATGTGTGTGTTGTGGTCTTGTTTGTTTCCATGACGTAATTCTAGTTCTATTGCATCCCTTCTTTAGGTCATCTTGCCTTTGCAGTCTGTTCAGCTTTCTGACCCATTTCATCTATGTATTTTCTCTTATCCAGAACTGCCACTTTTTTCAAATTACTTTTTAACTTTTGAATAGAATTGTGGAGTTTAGATTTCCTTTTTGTTCTTCGTGTGTGTTATGTTATGTTTGAAAGTCCTTCTATCTGCTACCCATGTCCCATGTTGGTTTTCTGTCTGAAAACCCTTTCTTATGCTGTGGAATTTTTTCTAAAAAAACCTTTTCAAAATAGTTCCGAATGGTTTCCTAATAATTAATCCAATCTATGGTTTCATCTGAGATAATTTTTAAAATGTGTTGTTTAGATTTATATTGAATTTATTCACATGGAGCTGATAATTCAGTTAAAAAGACCCTCGCTTAACCTACCACAAAAAGACGATACTTTGTGTTTCCCATTATTATTAACAAATACTTTTGGTAGACTTCAACTGCTACATCACTGCATGGGGCTACAAGGAATCATATGCTAATGGTGAAGAACTGGAGAACTGGGCAGAGCAGAAGTTACTGCATCTCTTGCACGACTCAAAATTGCTACCATCAAACAATAACTGCAGATGGGGAAAAGGTTACAATCCTGACAATATATTTGTCAATAACCAAATGGCCAAATCTGTAGAGGAGCCCATACCACAGACGGAGCACAGACCCATATCATGCACCGTCACGACATTTGTCAAGCATACCATTCTTGGAAATTCACGGAAAGCGAAACATTCAACAGACGCTTCAACTTCTAACGAGACAAATGGTATCCACTCGCATATGACCTAGACAAAAAGATGCAAAGATCAGAACCAACCCCTCAAAATATGACTCCTTTGTCAAACTCGTAACAATAATTTCTAGACACCACACACCAAGAGGCTGCATAACTCATTATATTCCAAGTCTTAAACATTAATCAAAGGCGATATGCAAGCATTATTTGAAAGTGACCCTCTTTCTGATGAAACATCCAGAGACCATATCAGAAACAGAAAAGGGAAAAATGGCGCCACTTTGTGGAAGACCTTGATATGAAATAAAATAGTAGACGCGCCTAGAAGCTTTTCAACACATACATCGGTTCTATTCAAATTCCTAAAATCTGGATAACATTCTGCTAAAACCAGGAAAAATCCCATCAGAACCTAAGAACTTCAGACCGGTTCCTCTGCTGTGCCATCTGTATAAAGTCTTTGAAAGAATGATCCTGAACCGTATCGCCCCACTCATAGACAAGAAACTCATCAAGGAGCAAGCAGGCTCCAGGCCTGGGAGATCATGTTGCGGCTAGATTCTTAACCTGATCGAGGACGGGAACGAGTGTAAACATATCATAGGAGGAACTTTTATTGACTTAAACGCAGCATATGCTACCATAAACCACCAGAAGTGGTTTGCTAAGCTATACTCTATGACAAAGAACTAGACGTTTCACAAATCTCATTAAATGTAATCTGCAGAATAGGTGATTCTACGTCTCTCGGGAAAAGGGGGGGGGGGGGGCTAAAAAACAGTCTATGGCGAGACCAAATAATGGGGCTAGACAAGGAAGTGTCATTAGCACCTATCCTGTATAATATATAGACCAACGATCAACCTATAGATATAGAGGTGACAGAATTCATTTATGCTGTATAATATATAGACCAACGATCAACCTATAGATATAGAGGTGACAAAATTCATATATGCTGATGATACAGTAGTAGCTACCCAGGGAAAAGGCTTCGAAGAAGTTGAACAGAAACTGATGATACAGTAGTAGCTACCCGGGGACCTGGATTCGACGAGGTCCAACAGAAACTGATGATACAGTAGTAGCTACCCAGGGAAAAGGCTTCGAAGAAGTTGAACAGAAACTGATGATACAGTAGTAGCTACCCGGGGACCTGGCTTCGACGAGGTCCAACAGAAACTGATGATACAGTAGTAGCTACCCGGGGACCTGGCTTCGACGAGGTCCAACAGAAACTGATGATACAGTAGTAGCTACCCGGGGACCTGGCTTCGACGAGGTCCAACAGAAACTGATGATACAGTAGTAGCTACCCGGGGACCTGGCTTCGACGAGGTCCAACAGAAACTGATGATACAGAAGTAGCTACCCAGGGACCTGGCTTCGACGAGGTCCAACAGAAACTGATGATACAGTAGTAGCTACCCAGGGACCTGGCTTCGACGAGGTCCAACAGAAACTGATGATACAGTAGTAGCTACCCAGGGACCTGGCTTCGACGAGGTCCAACAGAAACTGATGATACAGTAGTAGCTACCCGGGGACCTGGCTTCGACGAGGTCCAACAGAAACTGATGATACAGTAGTAGCTACCCAGGGACCTGGCTTCGACGAGGTCCAACAGAAACTGATGATACAGTAGTAGCTACCCAGGGACCTGGCTTCGACGAGGTCCAACAGAAACTGATGATACAGTAGTAGCTACCCGGGGACCTGGCTTCGACGAGGTCCAACAGAAACTGATGATACAGTAGTAGCTACCCGGGGACCTGGCTTCGACGAGGTCCAACAGAAACTGATGATACAGTAGTAGCTACCCGGGACCTGGCTTCGACGAGGTCCAACAGAAACTGATGATACAGTAGTAGCTACCCGGGGACCTGGCTTCGACGAGGTCAACAGAAACTGATGATACAGTAGTAGCTACCGGGGACCTGGCTTCGACGAGGTCCAACAGAAACTGATGATACAGTAGTAGCTACCCGGGGACCTGGCTTCGACGAGGTCCAACAGAAACTGATGATACAGTAGTAGCTACCCGGGGACCTGGCTTCGACGAGGTCCAACAGAAACTGACAAACGGCCTTGATACCCTTGTTCTATATTACCAAAAAAAAATCACCTCAAACCAAACCCCAGCAAAACTCAAGTATGTGCCTACCCTCTCAGAAATGGAAAGGCGAACAGAAAGTTGCAGATCAAATGACAAGGACAGGATCTAGAACACAGCACAGCTCCCAAATACTTGGGAATAAAGTTGGACCGCACGCTGTCCTATGATGCACATTGACAGGAGACAAAACATAAAATACATATACGAGAAATAGTATCATACGAAAACTGACTACTGGCACAACATGGGGTGCAGAGCAAGAACATCAGCACTCTCTGTGTTTATCTGTAGCTGAATATGCCGCACCCGTATGTATGAGCTCTGCACATGGCAAACATATAGATACATCAATAAATGAGACAGGACCTATAGTTACTAGATGCCTAACACCGACACCAACTGAAAACATATACTCCATAATCTGCATAGGCCACCAGAGATACGAAGAACTGTCGCGTCAGAGATAGATAAGAGAGAATCATGTAAATGACTCAAGACACTATGTTCGGACATCAGGTGCAGCGCCTAAGACTAAAGTCAAGACGAAATTTCCTACGGTCAACCCAGTCCCTACAGACTAGACCAGGAAATCACCGCATCGAAAGTTGGAAACATCGAGTTACGGATAGAACCATCGCCTGGACATCTCCTGCCGTACGCAACATGGTAGTCACTAAATGGACTTCAAACTGGTGTATCACGATGTAGGAAAAACCTGAAAGGATGGGAAACAGGGATAATGAAACATGCGAATGGGGAGTAAGTATGAAGTGTGACGTAGTGCCTAGGACAGGGGAAGTTACTATTATTAATACCATAGTTGATAAGAGCGAATAGTGGGTTGATACCGTATGATCCACTCTTTACATTCTCTAAGCAGCGTTTCCATTTTCCAGTAATTGTGAATTGGTCAGTTTGGTTTGTATGTGCGTCTGGTGAACACCAGGTGGTCTATTGACATCTCTAGGAAGGTTGTGCCGCCTCATATAGACAGATCGCTGAAGTCCCAGAAGCTGGCAACCCTTTCTAATTGTCTTTTATGTATCCCTGACATATTCCCCCATAATCAGTTAGATCTAATGTGATTATCTTGATATCCCTTTCCGTGCCTTGTTCAGAGTTCTTTGGACCATATAACACAATTGGAGCAGAATAAACACTGTTTGATCGCCCCGCGCACTGTATGGTTACTGTTTTTCTTCGTTTTGAGTGGAAGTTTGTTATTATTGTGGGTGATATTGGTTTTCATTCTATAAATGCTTGCCTTTATGAACAACATGTGTGCACGTTGTCTACCTATTCGTTTCCTGAATATGTGTCTTAGTGTGGTGTTGTCTACCTATTCGTGTCCTGAATATGTGTCTTAGTGTGGTGTTGTCTACCTATTCGTGTCCTGAATATGTGTCTTAGTGTGGTGAATTATGCCCTGTTCTATCGTAGCGATCTAGATCTCTTGTGACTTAACGTGTATTGTTTCATTGCCTTGGTAATTTGATTGTCTTTAATGAATCATACATACTTGTGATGTTCCCGTATTCAGTTATTGTTTTTGCTATCATCTTCAGAAGATCTGTCTGCAACGTGACTTGCATTGACTGGCAATCATTAGTTTGCGTCACATGGCTCGTTTTTGAGGGATCCTAACAAATCTGGCATTTCGAATGTCTGCTAAGGTTTCTGTGTCAAAGTGAATATATAGGTTTGTGTTGTTAGACCTAACTCAGCGCCCCCCCCCCCCCCCCCCCCACCCCCAATCCTGTTCTGTATTTGTGTTCTGGTGTCTCTCTTGATTATATGTTTGGCTTTGTTGAGCCTAGCATGAGCACAATACTTACACCGACATAGCTCCCAGAATCATATAAGCGCTAACGCTGTCCCACCAGCCAAAGGCAAGAAAATAAACGGCATTAAAAAGAAGCACATAATGAGAGCTATGAATGCAGAATAAAGCATCTTTCAAACACGAGATTGCTGGCAAAAGAAAGACGATCTTGGTTAATGAGAGAGACAAACTAAACAGGTGGGCGGAATATATAATTGAAATGTTCAACGATAACAGAATGAACATACCATCAACATATTATAATGATGACCCTGTCAATCTCGGATCAGAGGTAGAGAATTAAATTATATGTATGGCTAGAGGGGTAACATCGTGCTTGAGCGTAATAAAATGATAGATAATGTAGAGAAAGTCATTGTAGATAAATAAACTGTTGATAACATGTCTTAAAAAACCACCTAAGAATCTTCGTGTAATATAATGTTGGCATTTTCATAAGAATTCGATTAAGGACCATATCATGTGGATTAAAATTGTACAGGGTAGAATTAGCCGTAGAGTAGGCAACGAAGTTTCACGTGAACAATGCATATGTCGACAGAATAGCAGAACAAGAGTAGTGCTATTCTGTATAAAGTCACGAGCAGGTGCATGCCGGATTTGCATGTGTATTATAGAATAGAAAAATACCCCTGTCAGTTCATTCATCTTGCAGCATGCCCTAGCAGAACGACACTCTCATCACATCCCGTCTAAAAAGAAATCGATCAGATCTTTCAGCCTGAGAACTTAGCCAGATCTACCAATCATTTCTTGTCCGGCACCATAACTTCCACTAATGTTCTCTCAAGACCTTTGTGTCTTGTGATGTGGCCAAAGTATTTCAAATTGATGTTTATGATAGCATTTATGAACCAGTTCTCCTCTATGTCCAACTCTTCTCGAATGTCTGTATTCTTCCTTTTTCGGTCATATGGTATTATGAGGACTTTTCTATAACATTTCCATTCTATGGGCTCCATTCCCTTTCTCATAGTTTAGGTAACTGTCCACGTTTCACAGCCGTATGCTGACATATGAAAAACACAGGTTTCAATTTTCTTATTTTGATGGTATTCTGCCATAGATTTATCAGGTTGTGTAAAATCTTTTAGCCGTTGCCATTGTTCTAACAGTTCGGCATGAGAAATTAATACCATGTAAAGAAAACATGGACGGATAAAAAGACAAGAATGCCTAGTATCCTACCATCTGCTTTGATCTTGTTTCTTGTTCACACGAGCCGGAGTATTGGGTCAGCATTACAGTTAGTCTCCTTTAGGAAGTGGGAATCAAAGCTTTTTGAATGCTTCTTTATTGGTGGTGTATTGTTGGTGTATTGGGGGAGTATTTTTGGTGTATTGGGTCGTAGTGTTGGTGTTTTGGGGGCGTGTTTTTGGTGTATTGTTAGTGTATTTGTAGTGTATTCGTAGTGAATTGGTGGTGTATTGGTTGGACACTTGTGATATTGTGACGATATATTTGTGATGTATTGATGGTGTATTGTTGATGTACTGGTGATGCATTTTGTTGTTGTATTGGTAATGAATTGGTAATTGGATAGCTGATCCAACGACCTATGGACTCCTGCTATTTGGCTAAATATCATATCAGCAAGTGTTTATAAGTTGTTGTTTAGTTCCATATAAAGTGTTTAGTTTGTCTGTCTTCGGGGGAAGACGCTCTTTCTTAACACCGGCTAGTGCCGGACATGTATAAGTTGTTGTTTAGTTCCATATAAAGTGTTCAGTTTGTCTGTCTTCGGGGGAAGACGCTCTTTCTTAACACCGGCTAGTGCCGGACATTCAAAATGATGATGGTTAACAGTTTCATGGGGATGTGTGCACATCCGGCACTCTGGATTAGGTTCTGGTTGGATTCTGTTCAAGTGACTGTTTAATTGTATGTGTTCAGTACAAAGTCGGAATATTGTGCTTTGGTCTCCCCTTTTCAAGTGGTTGATGTTGTCTTAATTATTTAGGATGACCACGTGTTTGTAGATTTCTCTCCCAGTATTCCCCACTGCCCATTTATTCTGCCAGGCCTTTTTGTCTCTAGTAGTTGTTTGACTGTCTGTAGGATTGTTGGTGTGTATCGTTGTTCTGGACTTGATCCCTTCTTAGGTAACCTGTCTGCCTTGTCACTGCCGGGTGTATTTGAGTGGCCAGGTATCCAGTGCTTAACTATTCTGACTTCATGGGATGTGATAAGTTGGTTGGCATCTAGGGATATTTTGGTAAGTTCAGGCCTACAGTGACCACTATCTTCCAGAGATTGAAGGGCAGATACTGAGTCTGTAAAGATCACGAAGGTTTGATCTTTTAATGGAAAATCATCAAATACAGTTCTCAGCCGTAGAGCTACTTTCAATGCTGTTATTTCTGCCTCATAGTTTGGACTTATCTCCCCACAGGCATCAAACAGCTCATCAGATGTTCTGTCTGGATACTCTATGTATACTTCAAATCCCGCTTTAATCGTGGCCTTAAAAGCAGACTCATCACTATAGACATGGATCCATTTTGAGTAGGTGTCCGTCGTTCTCTGTGATGCTCTCATAAGATATACTAGATCAGAACTTATTGTATTATCTTTTAGTTTTTTTAAATAATTTCTGGCATTTTAAAACATGTATGTGGTAGTAAATTTCGTGTTACTCTATGTTTTTCTAGTCTTTTATCTGGGACGGGATATTTGTCTTTAATCTCATTGACGTGGTGGAGGACTGACTTTTGTCTGGGACGTGGTGGAGGACTGACTTTTGTCTGGGACGTGGTGGAGGACTGACTTTTGTTTTATTCTCTGCTTTTGTTGCCATTTTTTCTGCAGGAATTTTATTGGGGTGGTCTTTGCTCATTCTTTAACTTCTCTCATGAACTTCCATAGCGGCCACATCTATTGGCATCTCAAGGGGTTCCACATTCACAAGAATAACACATACAGTAGTGGGTGTTGACCTCATTGATCCATTAATTACACATACAGTAGTGGGTGTTGACCTCATTAATCCATTAATTACACATACAGTAGTGGGTGTTGACCTCATTAATCCATTAATTACACATACAGTAGTGGGTGTTGACCTCATTAATCCATTAATTACACATACAGTAGTGGGTGTTGACCTCATTAATCCATTAATAACACATACAGAAGTGGGTGTTGACCTCATTGCTACATTAATAACACATACAGTAGTGGGTGTTGACCTCATTGCTACATTAATAACACATACATTAGTGGGTGTTGACCTCATTGCTACATTAATAAAGAAAATGGCATTGTTCTGCATTCAGTCCAGGTACTCCACATTAGTCTGTGAGAATGTTATCAGGAGTACATTGCTGTATTGTAAAGCATACAGTACATATCCAAAGTTCACGCCTTTGAGAGTGCTCTTGTCTGATTCCAATACTGTCCCACGGAACCTCTTCAACAACTGTAGCCGTCTCAACGCTTTATTTTAATATTTGTTAAATATTTCTTGAAATGGTCGTATATTGGTGGTGCATTTGTGGTGTATTGTTGGTGTATTGGTGGTGGTTTGAAGGTGTATTTGTAGTATATTGGTGGCAGTATATTAATGATATTATATTAGTAATCTATTGGTGGTGTAAGTATCAATTTGAAGTGAATGTGGGGTATATTGTTTTGTGCATTGGTGGTAAATTGTTGTAATATTGGTAGTGTATTTGTAGCATATTGGTTATACAGTTTACCAATTCATTAAACATTGACTTGTTGAGGTTTCAGTGGCTTAGATTTCTACAGGATGGAGTAGCCAGCCCAATGCCCAATTGAAGAAATTGGCGAAGAGATTGAAAATGTTGCACATTTTGAATGACTGGGATCAATACTGAACAACAATTGAGACTGTAAAAAGGAACCAAGAAGACGACTGACTATGGCAATGCAGAAGATAAGAAATATGCAGAACCTATGGCATAATACAGACAAGGAACAACAACTAAAGATCTTGAGGACGTGCATTTTTCCTGTGACAACCTATGGATGTAAGACAATGAAGAATACGAAAGCAATAAAAGCAAAGATCGGTGCATTCGAAACACAGTGCCACAGAAGAGTTGTAAAAATCCCAAGGACAAAGCTAGAAACAAACGTACATCCGGCACGACTCGAATGTAGAGGAGAATTGGTTCATAAATGACGTAATGACCCGACAACTTAGGTTTTTTTGAAACGTCAAACGACACAACGGAATGGAGAGAGTAGTTATTTAGGGCATGGTCACTGGGATGAGAGGCAAGAGCTGACTGAGAAGACGATGGATTCAGGACATCGAGGAGACGTTGAATTTGACCTTTGCGCTGGCCGGAAAACTCGCGGAAGACAGAGTTACCTACATGCAGGCTGTCATGAGAGTGACGTACTGCAAAGGAAATGCTACATGATGATGATATAGACACATATATATATATATATATATGTATTCAGTTCATTTCAGTTCATCCCGTAACCCATCAGGTCGTTGGGGCACACATGAAGACACTCCTCTCTGTATGTCACCGCCTGTCGTATCTCACCGAGACGAAGGCCTGACCACTCAGTGATGTTGTCCACCCATCTCTTCCTTGGACGTCCTCGCCCTCTATGTCCCGGTACGGAACCAAAGAGTATCGAGTTGGTAATTCCGTTGGACCTCGCGACGTGCCCGCACCAGGCCATCTTTTGTCTTTTGATAGCTGTGAACATATCTTCAAAAGGACCAATAGCGTCTTCAACTCTCTGACGTATTTCTACGTTCGTGACACGATCTTTATATGTAACATTTAGCAGCTTTCTGTAGCACCTCATTTCCATTGCATGTATTATGCTCTGGATATCTGCTGTAATGGTCCAGGTCTCGCAGGCCTACATAAATATTAATAGCACCAGAGAGCGTATTAGTCTAACTTTTATGCCGTATAGGTTTCAGCCGAGTCAGCGCCGCTGTTGTTTGTGCTATTCTTGCAATTACCTCTGGCTTCGATCCCTCTTCACTGATCAATGATCCCAGATATTTGAAACGTTTTACCACCTGAAGTTCCTGCCCATTTGCCTCTATTACAGATTTAAACCCTGCTATATTATTGTTCATGAGCTTTGTTTTATCTGCATTTATTTCCATACCAAAACTCAGGGCCGCTGTATCCAAGCCACCAATCTTCTTCTTCTTCTTCTTCTTCTGCATCGTACGCAGTCAGACAGTAACCATTATTTTTTCGAAAAAAGCAGCCGTCATCCTGAGGCTGTCGACACTGCCATAGAGCTTGTCTAGTGTTGCCACTGGTGATGGCCACATCTGCTCTCTCTGATCCTCGTATGTCGAGCAGTTTTGCAGCAAATGCTCAGCGGTCATTTTGCCGGTACCACACGGGCATTCGTCGGTGCCACCTATCTTCAATTTGTTGAATAGGTGATACCTGAGTCTATTGTGGCCAGTGCGAAGTCTGAAGACCACGACCTGCTCTTTTCTGTTCAACTGGTAATAGGCATCGTTTTTGGTGTAGCCAGTATGTTCGGTTTCCCATTTGGTCATGTATCTAGCTCTAATAAGCCGTTTTGACTCTTCGTATGTCATACTAGTATCAGGTTGTGGTAGTTTTGCACCTTCTTTTGCCAGTTTGTCTGCATCCTCGTTGCCTTGGATGTAGCAGTGAGATGGAACCCACTGCACCACTACTCTTTTTGGTGCGGCCTGCTGGCATAGTTGACAGAGTACTGCTCTTAATTCATTAAGTTCAGTATTTTTCTGGCTTTTCAGTGCTGTGACTACGGCCAGTGCAGCTGTAAGCAGGACTATGTGGCTTTCATTCCTTTTACCTGTCACCATTTCTTCCACTGCCGCCCTCATTGGCTCTGCCTCCGCTCTGAAATTCAAGCCACCAATCAACTCCTGGAGTTCCCTTTCTGTGCCTGCCAATACATCAATATCATCAGCAAATCGGAAGTATGTGATAAACATGTCACCTATTTTAACCGTGCCAACATGTTCTCTTAAGGTCGTCTCCATTATTCCCTCCAAGAATATATTGAAGAGTGTTGGGGAGAGTATACATCTCTGTCTCACACACACCGTCGTACGGAACCAATAGCCTAGCGTTCCCTCTACCGAGACTGAGCTTGTCGCCTGCTCATAAAGGTTTGCAATTACCCTCACAATATCACTGTTGAATTTATAATGCGTCATTGTTGACCATAGCGCCGCATGCCACACTCTGTCAAACGCCTTTCTAAAGTCAATGAAGGCATGATAGAGTGGTTGATGATACTCTGAGTACTTCTCATTCAGTAGCCCAAGATTAAATATCTGCTCGATGGTACTCCTTCCCGCTCGAAAGCCCGCTTGTTCTTTGCCAATGATATTCTCTGCCTGTGGTTTCAGTCTGTTAAGTATTATTCTCAAGAGAACTTTACTTGGATGACTTATCAGACTGATTGTTCGATAGTTCTGACACATATTTAGGTTTCCTGACTTAGGCAGTGGTATAATTACTGATTTTGTTCAGCTGGAGGGCCACTCTCCTGTCTGCCAAATTCTATTGCAGATGTATGTCAGGGTATCAATTGTTGCCTCACCTCCCACTTGTAGGAGCTCTGCTGGGATGTTATCCACACCTACAGCCTTCCCTCTCTTCAGCATTTTCACGGCTTCATATACTTCTTCCCTTGTTATCGGTTGATTTTCCTCTATCAGACTCACTTCAAGAGACATTGCATTTCTTAGGTTACCTAGACCTTCATGCTTATATAGTTCCGAACAGTACTCTGTCCAGCGCTCACAAATGCCTTGAGCTTCTGTGAGATATTTCCCACTTTTGTCCTGAATCGTTGTATTTCGACTTTGTACAGGCCTTACTAAGTCCTTTACTAATTTATATGCCCCCTTGGCATCATTTCTTCCTAGATTTTGTTCGATATCTGCACACTGAGTCGTTGTCCATTCCACCTTGGCCTTTATGTTACCATTTATCTCTCTATATTGCTGAATCCCATCTAGTGTTTTCTTCACTCTCTTCATTTGTCGTCTCTTCTCACATAAATCCAGTATTTCACTCGTGATCCATGCTTTCTTCTTAATCCTGCATCTACCTAGAACCTCAGATGCCGTGGAGATTAATTCCGAATTCAGGGCTTCATTTGGGGTCCCAACATCTGCCTCCTCGTTAAGAACCAAGAGAGGTGCGAATCTTCCCCCCATCACCGCTCCAAAGGTATCCACTATATCCGGGTACTTCAACTTCTCCAAGTCAAATCTCAGTCTAGATATCTCTCTTATCTGAACTTTCTTTAGTCTGAGATGCATGGTCATCAGCACTAAGTCGTGGTCGCTCCCTATATCGGCCCCTGGGAAACTTCTTGTCCGGGCGCTATTGACGCTAGATCTGAATCTCCTTTGGACCAGAATATAGTCCATTTGGGCTGCGCCACGTCCACCGTCTCGACATGTTATGTGGTCCTAGCGTATTTGCTACTACTAGCTTATTATAATACGCAAATTCCAGGAGTCTCAGTCCTCTATCGTTCGTGGACACATTGCCATATGCTCCACATATGCCTTTTTAGTTACGTACCATGTCTTCGCCAATTTTGTCATTCCGATCTCCCTGTACCACCAGTATATCCTTCTTCAGTATATATAAATACAGTCCATGTTAGAAACCTTCATCCCTATACTGAAGGATACGACCGAGAAAATACTAGGAAGGTACAAACTGAGGTCTAAACCCTGAACATATTTTACAACTATGTGACACTATTAGATCTCTCATACATGAGAAAGCCACAACACTCGGAGCGGAATAATACAGAGCTATATACAATACTTTAATAAAAGACATGGCGAGAGCACAGGAGGAGTGGATAATAGATCAGTGCACAAATATTCAAGACTGCATTGTCAAGAGCAATGGTAGAACAGCTTACCAACTAGTTAGAAACCTGACAAAGAAGTTCACACCCACAATAATAATAATTCAGGATGAAGAAAAGCATACCATGACTGAGGAAAAGGATGTCATGCAGAGATGGACGGAATGTTGCTCCCAGCTGTACAATATGAAGTCCCCTTGTGATCCTAGAGATGTAACCCCAGCAGACCAATAAGAAGATGAAGATAACTTTAGCATCATGCGTGAAGAAGTTGAGAGGGTGGTTAGTTCTCTTAAAAAGGGTAAAGCGGCCGGAGTGGATAACATACCAGGCGAACTATTAATTCTTGGAGGGACAGTGGTGATAGATTTTCTAACAAAAATCTGTAACATGATATGGCAGACGGGAGAATGGGCCACAAGCTGGACAAAATCATTGATCATAGTGATAGGAGAATGGCCCACACAAAATCATTGATCATAGTGATGCCAAAAAGGGTAACCTCCAACAGTGTCAGCCTTACAGAACCTTACAGAGTAAGCACTACAGAACCATCAGTCTGATTAGCCACGCCAGTCAAGTTATGCTCAAGGCCATCCTGAACAGACTGCAGCCACGAGCAGAAGAAATTACTGCGGAAAAACAAGCAGGTTTCAGAGCTGGTCGAAGCACAATAGAACACATTTTTAAACCTGCGCTTGATCAGTGAAAAATACACTCAGCACAAGTAGAAATTGTACCAGGTGTTCATTGACTTTAAAAAGGCTTTTGATAGGGTGAGACATGAGGCCCTATGGGAAACTCTGCACAAGTACAAGATAGAATGGCGGCTCACCCACGTCATTGAGAAACTATTCCCCGATACCAGCAGTGCAGTTCACCTCAACGGGACCGCAGGTGAGTGGTTCCGCACGACAGTCGGCGTTCGTCAGGGGTGTCTCCTCACTCAGACACTTTTCAATATTTTCTAGAACGCATTATGTCAGAAGCATTGGATGAACACCTAGTGACGGTCATTATACGAGGACGCATTCTCATTAACCTCCAGTTTGACGATGACATTACCGGTCTGGCTAAACAGAGCCTGAACATGCTAGTCGCAATCCTGGACAATCCTGCCCATAAATTTGGGATGGAAATCAGTGCAGAGAAAAGTAAGATCATGGTTAACTCACCATAGGGTATTTAAAACCCGATTAAATCAAAGGTGAACCTCTGTCAAGTGTTACGCGGTTCCAATATCTGAGATCAGAAATGAGTTCGGAGGGGGTCTAGAGCGGAGATCCAGTCAAGAACAGCGATGGCCATGGTCGCCGTGACCAGACTGCGAATAATCTGGAAAGACAAGAACATTAGCCTTAAATCAAAGTTGACTTTGATGTATACATTGGTCACTTCGGTATACCTCTACACGTGTCGGCTTGGACTCTGACGGCTGCCCTACAGCGTAGACTTTGGGCAATGGAAATGAGATGCTTGCGAAGAATTCTAGGTATTTCATATTTGGATCGCGTTACAAATGAAAGTGTTCTTGAAATTGTTAGGGATGAGTTAAGTCAATAGAAAACTTTGTTGATTTTAGTAAAATTGTTAGGTAAGAGTTAAGTCAATAGAAAACTTTATTGATTTTAGTAAAATTGTTAGGGAGGAGTTAAGTCAATAGAAAACTTTATTGATTATAGTAAAATTGTTAGAGAGGAGTTAAGTCAATACAAAACTTTATTGATTATAGTAAAATTGTTAGGGAGGAGTTAAGTCAATAGAAAACTTTATTGATTATAGTAAAATTGTTAGGGAGGAGTTAAGTCAATAGAAAACTTTATTGATTATAGTAACATTGTTAGGGAGGAGTTAAGTCAATAGAAAACTTTATTGATTATAGTAAAATTGTTAGGGAGGAGTTAAGTCAATAGAAAACTTTATTGATTATAGTAACATTGTTAGGGAGGAGTTAAGTCAATAGAAAACTGTATTGATTATAGTAAAAACACGAAAATTGACATGGTAGTGACATATATCACGATCGATGGGGCTGACCAAAACCGTCCTAAAAGGCAATGTGCCTGCCAACCATGGGAAATAGAGACCAACTAAGAGATATGAGGACAATATAAAAGAGTTAACGAGAAGGTCTACAGTTGAATCTAATTCCTTGGGGAAATATCGATATGTATGGAGAGAAATGGTTCGACAAACTGCAATAACGGCGCCTCAACGGCCTTCTAGGTTACGAGACTGATGATGATGGGGATGATGATATGTATAAATATATATGTATCATCATCATCATGAACCATGTCCTTTATATCAAGTTGCTCCCATCACAGTCTGTCTGAAAGAAATTTTTTCCCTTCCCAAAACTCCAACCTCCGCCAGTCATATGCAGGCATTCCTGGATATCTTGGTGCCATCGTCTTTTTGGTCTACCCATGTCTCTTTTGCTTGGCACCATACCTTTCATCGCATTTCCATAACATTTTTTGGAAAAGTGGATTTGATAAACCAGTTCTCCTCTATTTCCAACTTTGGCCGAATGTTTATAGTTCTCTTTTTCTCTGTCCAGGATATTCTGAGGATCTTCTGTCCTATTTTGACCTTATGGATTCGATTAGAAGTTTTGGTATTCGTCCATGATTCTCAGACAAATGCTGCAATAGTAAGATTCACTTTTGTCGTTTTCTTGGGGCTCTGTCATAATTTCTTCAGGCTGTTCAGTCTCTGCATTGCCATGGCTAGTCTTTATCGAATTTCTTTCGATCATTCCCCTTTTTTGTCAATTCCGGAGTCCAGATATTCAAAATGCGTGACCTAATCTACTTCCTCACAACCTACTGTAAAATTATGTTGACATTGTGTTTTATCGGTGGTCGTTATCTTTTTTTAAAATGTTTATAAACAGGATTTTCTCTTTACTGTGTTCATGAACGACTGAAATTAGCTGCTCTAGTCCTTCTGCACTTCTTGATCGTATCACTTTGTTGTCTGCGTATCGTAACTCTGGAATTTCGTACCTGCCCATCGTAAATGTATCAACACTTTCATATTTCTCGTCTTCTCTAACATTTCTAATTATACATTACCCATGTGTTGTACAGATAAGGTGAGGTCTTACTCCCTTTTGTAATGCAAACAATCTGATGTTTGCCTAGATACTCGGACAGCGGCTCGTTGATATTGGTATAATGTTTCAATGAGATGTATAATGTGCACAGGAAACCCCATTTCCTTCAAGATGTTCCACATATTTTGATGTTTTTCTGTATCGAAGTCCTTGGTGTAATCAAAGAAACACGTGTTTACAGGTCTACATTAAACTCTCTACCTTTTTCCTAGATATTTCTCACATTGAATACAGGTCTACATTAAACTCTCTACCTTTTTCCTAGATATTTCTCACATTGAATACAGGTCTACATTAAACTCTCTACCTTTTTTCTAGATATTTCTCACATTGAATATATGGTCTCTGGTCCCTCTTATTTATCATAAAACCTGCTTGGACTTCGTAAATTTCAGATTGAACTTTTGTTTCTACCCTGTTTAGTAGGATCCACAAGGCTACCTTGCTAGCGTGGCAGATTAGCGGGAAAGCTCGGTTGTTTGTGCAGAGCTTTAGATTGCTATTTTTGATTCCATTATTCTGGCCACTCTGCGCTGTGTCATATCTGTTTACACAGCTTGTGATAAACTCGTGCACTGACCACCCTTCCTGCATGTATTAGCTCTGTTTGGATATCATCACATCTTGGGAACTTTCCCTATTTCAGGCTTTTGATTGCTGAGCGTACTTCCTCCAATGTTGGTTCAGGCTCTTACTCATCTTTTGGTAGGATTGTAACTGAACGCTTTGTGCTTATCAGTAATCATTGTTCTGCAGTACTCTCTCCATCTATTCAGTATGTCTTTGGTTTATGTTAGTGTGTTATACTCTTTGTCATTGATGGCATGTGGAACCAGGCGGAACTCTCTTGTCAGTGTTATTATCGCCTTAAAAACATATCTCTCTCTGCCTTATTGCTGCAGATTTTCTATGGCATTAGAAGTGTCCACTATGTATCTTCGTTTTTCTTTTCTCATTTCTCTTCTAACTTTTCTTGTGCGGTTTTTATACTCTGTGTTGGACCCCTGACTTCCCATTTCTTTTAATTGTTTCCTTTCTTCAATGAGTTCCAGTATTTCATCTGATATTATAACTCAGTTTCTTGTGCCACATCCTGGGAATCATTTCGCTCGCTGTCGAGATTAGAATAGCCCTTGCGTGTGATGTCAACACATCAGGTGTCATCTCTTCATGTACCGCAAGCAACCCCACAAATGTGTTTTCTACTTTGATGTTGTGTTCAGTAGATATTGCTGTTACATTGAAGCGTATTCCCTGCTAATCTTTGCTAATCCTTCGAAGTCTTGTTTTAACTGCAAACAGTAATTCGTGGTCCGTATCGCAGCCCGCTCCTGGGAGCGTTTTTATTGCCAGCACATTTGACTTCCATCTTTGTTGTACCAGGATGTAATCTATTTTATTTCTGCTTTTCCCATCAGGGGAGGTCCACACATATAGTCTTCGCCTATGTTATTTATATAAGGTGTTGACAATGGAGATGTTATTTTCCAGGCAGAATTCAACCAGTTTTTCTTCTCACTCATTGCTATGTCCCAAACTAAAACGTCCTCGTACACTTCTTTCTTCGTCGGCTCTTTCCTTTCCAACTTTCACATTAAAATCTCAATTGATTATCAAGATGTCTCTTTTTTCTACATTTTCCATTGTTTCTTATAAGGTGTCATATTAATCTTTCATTACGCAATCATCAGCTGCTGATTTTGGTGCATACACTTGAGTTGTTGTAAAATTTCTTGTTTTCCTCTTTAGTTTGATTACATTTCATTGGTCGTTAACTGGATTGTAACCGAATAATGAAGGTGCCGTCTTTTTTGACAGGGATGAAGCCGACCCCGCTTTTCCCACCCTTGTCCATTCCAGAGTAAATGAATGTTTCTCCTGATGTGCTTATACAG
Organism: Ariolimax columbianus; assembly: GCA_036924085.1. Taxonomy (NCBI): domain Eukaryota; kingdom Metazoa; phylum Mollusca; class Gastropoda; order Stylommatophora; family Arionidae; genus Ariolimax; species Ariolimax columbianus. Next base: position 52,421,243 of record JAVGWX010000021.1, read on the forward strand.
TGCCCTTGACCGGCACTCTATGTTTAGAGACTCCCAGAACATCTATCCTGGTTCTTTTCATCTCTTTTCCAATCATAAATGGCTTGCATTGGCATAGCCTCCTGACGTTCCAGGCGCCTTTTCATAACTTTGTGTTTAGTCCCAATCCAGAGTTGTCCAGTGTAATGCAGTCGGGCTTTAGGCCGTCATCGATATTACTTGTACTAGCTCTGAAAAGGGCCTCTTCCCCAGTTGGCGTCGATGATCTGCCTGGCATGAGGGCTTCGCCATCAGGTATTTAAGTTTCGTTTTTATCGACTGGTATAGGTATCTCGGAATTTTACGTGCAGTACTATTGCAATATATATTTATATATATCGAGAGAGAGAGAGAGAGAGAGAGAGAGAGAGAGAGAGAGTGAGAGAGAGAGAAAGAGAGAGGGAGAGAGAGAGGGGGAGTTGGGAAGCTGATCTAACAATATACACTTTGACCAAAATATTTTTCGGGTGATTGCTGTCTAAAGTGTCTTGAAGTCTTTCACCAGTACCACTGATGTTTATCTCTTCGATCTCACTGCAAGTTTTTTCTGCGCATGTAACTTTGTGGGCGCGTCAGCTTCGTCGAGGAAGAAGCTATGTTTGTGGGCGCGTTTTCCAGTATCTACGTGTGCAAATTATCATACATTTTTGTAAGCGTACATATTGGCTGCTGTTTATTTCTCTGTTAGTATTTACATATGTATGTGTATCTCTGTGAATGTGTGTTTAATTGCATGCGACTTGGAGCGTGCCTTTGCCTCTATGAGTCACAGTATGTCACTGGCTATGATTATTTGTGTTTATGTATAAGTGCGTATTTTTGTTTAGTAAAAGGAGAGATTAAAGAGATAGAGAGAGACAGAGTAAGAGTGATGCGAAGATTACCAATGTCATTACATGTCACATTTTTGTCGTTAATCTCGTCTGTTTCATCCTGTCCACATCATGTCATCTTCCTATGACGGTGCCTGACAGGAAAATTGGTGTGTCTTTTGTTGTGAGATCTCTATAGGATAATGTCCTAGCTCTACGGATAACAGGGGTTTGTTCACGCTGCCCCTCTGGTGAGAATCGGGAGAACAAAACGTATAGAATATAGTTTTCAGTAAGAGTAGATTTCCAGAAAGAAATACTGCGACATCCCTGTATTGTAGCGGATATAGGAATTAACTAACATTTGGCAGATGGATCTGATTAAAAAATTCAAAACTGGCATAGCATTGCGTAATAAAGTCTAAACAGCGACGAACTATCTGTTTGGACCTATTCTGTCCTTAGGATGCTATTTTCACCTATTTGTTAGTGTCAAATAGTAGTCGGTAATGCAAACTTATCTAAAAATGGGGAATGTAATAGTATAATGTGTCGAGAGGGCGAAATAGAGAGAGCGAGAGAGAAAGAGAGAGAGAGCGAGAGAGAAAGAGAGAGAGAGCGAGAGAGAGAGAGGGATAGGGAGAAAGAAAGTGGGGCGACAGAGGCAGGATAATTTTATGTAATGTTCGGTCACATTGCTAGATGGCACATTGCTAGATGTCACATTGCTAGATGTCACATTTCTAGATGTCACATTTCTAGATGTCACATTGTTAGATGTCACATTGCTAGATGTCCCATTTCTAGATGTCACATTTCTAGATGTCACATTTCTAGATGTCACATTTCTAGATGTCACATTGCTAGATGTCACATTGCTAGATGTCACATTAATATATGTCAGATTGTTAGATGTCACATTGCTAGATGTCACATTTCTAGGTGTCACATTGCTAGATGTCACATTGCTAGATGCAGTCTTATCACATTGCTAGATGTCACATTGCTAGATGCAGTCTTATCACATTGCTAGGTGCAGTCATATCACATTGCTAGATGTCATATTGCTAGATGCAGTCTTATCACATTGCTAGATGCACTCTTACCACATTGCTAGATGTCACATTGCTAGATGCAGTCTTATCACATTGCTAGATGCACTCTTTCCACATTGCTAGATGTCACATTGCTAGATGCAGTCTTATCACATTGCTAGATGTCACATTGCTAGATGCACTCTTACCACATTGCTAGATGTCACATTGCTAGATGCAGTCTTATCACATTGCTAGATGCACTCTTACCACATTGCTAGATGTCACATTGCTAGATGCAGTCTTATCACATTGCTAGATGCAGTCTTATCACACTGCTAGATGTCACATTGCTAGATGCAGTCTTATCCCATTGCTAGATGTCACATTGCTAGATGCAGTCTTATCACATTGCTAGACGTCACATTGCTAGATGCAGTCTTATCACATTGCTAGATATCACATTGCTAAATGTCACATTGCTAGATGCAGTCTTATCACATTGCTAGATGCAGTCTTATCACATTGCTAGATGTCACATTGCTAGATGCAGTCTTATCACATTGCTAGGTGCAGTCTTATCACATTTCTAGATGTCACATTGCTAGATGCAGTCTTATCACATTGCTAGATGTCACATTGCTAGATGCAGTCTTATCACATTGCTAGATGTCACATTGCTAGATGCAGTCTTATCACACTGCTAGATGCAGTCTTATCACATTGCTAGATGTCACATTGCTAGATGTCACATTGCTAGATGCAGTCTTATCACACTGCTAGATGCAGTCTTATCACATTGCTAGATGCAGTCTTATCACACTGCTAGATGTCACATTGCTAGATGCAGTCTTATCACATTGCTAGATGTCACATTGCTAGATGCAGTCTTATCACATTGCTAGATGCAGTCTTATCACATTGCTAGATGTCACATTGCTAGATGCAGTCTTATCACATTGCTAGATGTCACATTGCTAGATGCAGTCTTATCACACTGCTAGATGTCACATTGCTAGATGCAGTCTTATCACATTGCTAGATGTCACATTGCTAGATGCAGTCTTATCACATTGCTAGATGCAGTCTTATCACATTGCTAGATGTCACATTGCTAGATGCAGTCTTATCACATTGCTAGGTGCAGTCTTATCACATTGCTAGATGTCACATTGCTAGATGCAGTCTTATCACATTGCTAGATGCAGTCTTATCACATTGCTAGATATCACATTGCTAGATGTCACATTGCTAGATGCAGTCTTATCACATTGCTAGATGTCACATTGCTAGATGCAGTCTTATCACATTGCTAGATGTCACATTGCTAGATGCAGTCTTATCACACTGCTAGATGTCACATTGCTAGATGCAGTCTTATCACATTGCCCACCAACCTGCAATAGCTGGGCTGTAGTCAATGCATTCTGTCATCCAAGAGGAAGAGGAGTAGCAAATATATAAATACAATCACAGATTACAGTAGACCGACACAGCACTTAGATATATCATATTGTAGAAGAAAGCATTTGCTTTCTAATACAAGGGACTTACAGTTTATCTCAAACTATGACAGTCTAGTCGTTAATTAATTATGGCCACAACATAACCGGACTTTCATGAATTAAAAATAGAAAAGATATCCAAGAATTAATGGATGTTGTACCGATTAAAGCCGTTTCTTTGAGTGGTGTCGTTATAACGCACTTCGTTAACTCATTAAAATTTCTTTGGGCAGAACAATGGCCATCAAAACTAAATATTTGACATAAATGTCAGTTCAGTTCGATTAAATTGCATCTACACAGCGAAGATCGGCTGAAATTGATCTCCCACGTCCTCTACCCTTTTCATGGTTATACACTCTGCCATGATATTTACTGTGCATATTGTGATATTACCCTCCCACTTGCCCCCCCCCCCCCTCCGGGAGATTTTGCCCTATACTTTTCCTTAATGTATTGCTTTCAGCACAATGGTATGTCTTTCTATGTGACCAAAGCCTCTAAACTGTCTGATTCTAATTTTGCTCAACATTATGTGCGTCTTTTATTTCTAAAGAGTTTCTTTGTTGTTTTCGCTTCTTTCCGGGAGATGTACTCTGTCTTTTATACATTCCCATTTCACAAGAACCAATCTTGTATTTGTTGATCATATATATTCATATTTAGATTCTGAATACCATATCGTTATGTTGCAGAAATACGTGAGCGGTAGCCAGTAAACGGGTCATGTATAGCTATTAAAAAATGAGACACGAATATAGAGAATGTCATTTGCAATCTCATTATTTTTAACATATGATAATAACAGGGACTGAAATCAGGAGAAGTGCATGTATGACAAATAATATATTCATCTGAATGAAGAAAAGATTAACATCGTGAGAGCTAGGCTGCAACTTAAAAATAACAATTATAACATTATTGGATGGTGCGGAAACTTGAACAATGAACAAATAGAAGATAGAATAGACTCCCCGGAGACATGGTGTGCTGGAAAATGGGTCCCATTTCATGGAAACACATGCAGAGGTCCTGGAGAAACTAGATGGGAAAAGAGAAATGTTGAAAAACATAAAGAGCCGACAAATTATATATTTTGGCCACATTAAAAGCCATGCAACAACCATTCTAGACAGAGATGTTGAAGACAGTTGATCACGAGATAGGCAGCTCTACCAATGGGAGAATAACATCAAGCGATGAACGAGCAGAAGTATATTTGAGTGCACACCGCCAGGACGAGATATAGACATTGTTGGAGATTCTTTAAAGCCAACATGATTTTCAAGATCGCACTTGACTTGAAATTTAAAAAAAAACATGTATAATTGAATTTTCATTTTCCTGTATTTCTCAATATAATTTACGCCATCAATTGATACATTTATTCTATCAACTATAGCATCAACACTTGTAGCAGAGAAATCTTTGGTCTGCTGTTTCAGAAAAGTTTGCATTTCATGTCCAACCACTTCGTCATTCACGAAACGTGCCTTGCCAAGGTTTTATCGTGCATGCATGGAGTACTAAGATTTATAGTAAACAATAAAATTGACTTTAGTATGATAATGGGCAGCTACAAACATGGGGCCACAGTGGTATAAACTTATAAAAGGGCAGACACACATTCCGATTAGATTCCTGTGGTTATTGAAATAGCCAAAAAAAACTCAAAAAGAACATACACAACAGACACTAAAATAAATATAGCAGCATTAAAGCAGACTTACATTAAACAGAAATGCACTGTGAAAGTCATCAATAAACATGAAAACCTACCGCTAGAAAACGTTGAGCAATATGAATGCATTCCCTAAAGAGAATGTAAACACCAGGTTGGATTGTCTAAAAATAAGATCACAGGTACCAAATAAAAATACATCAATACAAACGTTTACAGAGTATTAAGTACCGATGACAGACGAGGCGACATTGCAGACTGAAAGAACAAAAAGCCAACAAAACACACAAATATTCAACTGGGAGACGTCTGACTATACTGTAAACATTTTAAATGCATGCACATATTTGTATCGTTTTACGACACTGAACTTAACCTAACGAGAATAATCGATAGCGGGGAGAGTAAGAATTTCATTATGGAAAGCCGAGCCTGTGTCTCGTCCCAGGTTGTCAACTTTCATTTCCGAGGTGTCTTTCAGGGTCGGAACCTCGGGGACCATTGCCAAGGGTGATCTCGTAGAGCGGCCTGATAAACAATCATTCATTATATGGTGATCATATGGATCTGAACGAGGGAATGTACAATATTATGAATATACATGAGTACAGAACAGCATACGCACCGCATATTGAGCTGAGGACACACTTCTCTTAATTCTCTGCTGCTTGTGTATTGTTATCCGGTGAAAGTTTTCAGATATTTTACATAATTAAAAAATGTATCTTTGAGTTGTACAATTGATTTCAATGTTGTAAAATGTATTTCCTGCTATTAAAATGATGTACACTTAATAAGTTTCGTTCAAAAATAATTTTCAAAATCATAAATGGAGTTTTTTGGTACAATGATGCTGGTGAAATTGAGAGTAAAACCATTTGATAATTGATATTGTTATTCACGAGAAAGGAAGTCGAGACGAAAACAGACACCAACAATGGAGAGATGGAATTATTGTTAAAGTATTAAAGAATCGAATTGCAACAACTTCTATTATTACCGGGATAGGTATTTTGTAGTATGATGCTGGAAAGAGTGAGGAATAATATAGACCTAAGATTGTCAGAAGAGCAATCCGGTTTTAGAACAAAGAGATATTGTTGTGACCTAATTTTCACCCTGAGGACAGCTCTTGAGGAATCTGTAGAAATGCAATCCCCACTTTTCATTAACTTTATTGATTTTCAAAAAGCTTTTGATAGTTTACATCGACCGACACACAAATACTTACCACCTACGGCTTTCCCCTAAAGTACATTTACAACATTGCAGTTCGTTACCATGATTTCCAATGATGTGTTAGCCCCGCTACGGACACAACTCATCGATTTTGATTAGAAACTGGAGTGAAACAATGTTGCATTATGTCACCTCTGCTTTTTAGAATATCTATGAAATGGGTTATGAAAAACTATGTCCTCGTCGATCATTATGTCATACAATTAATAGATGAGACGTTTTTAGTTAGCCGTGATTTGGCAGATGACCTGGACCTTTTGAGTTCCACTCCTAAAGAAAAGCAAAGCACGTTAGATCGACTATGCGTTTATCAAGAGAAATAGGGCTTCAAATCCAGGACGAAGATCAAGATTTTCACCTGCACACCTGGTTTTATCCAGTTACGTGGATCGATATTATAAACAGTTGACAGTTTCACCACCTAAAGAAGAAGCAAAATGACTCCTGATGAAGAAACATCTGAAGAAATATTCTCACATTGCTCTTGTCTCAGGTACCTTTATCCAACTTAAGAACATTTGGAAATAAAAATCACTTAGCGAGCACACCAAGTTCATATTATTTATCTGCAAAGTATTACAAATACTCACCTATGAATGTGAATAACTTAAGCAATATAAAAAAGAATAAATGAATATCAGAATGAGTTTCAGAAACAGTTGAGAATTGGCTGGAGGGAAATCATAACAACAAAACAATTAGAGAAGTCATCACTCAGCAAAATGTTTCATCGCTCATTAGGAAAATACTGTGGTCATACACCGAGCATGTTCTTAGAATAGACAGCAACAGACTCCCTCAGTGAGCGTTTATGTGGCCACCAGATGAGAGCAGGAAAAGGGGAAGATCGCAAACAAAAACTATCAGCAGAACAATCAAGCGTCCCCTTTGAGCACAAATAAGATACATAAACATAAAAAGAGTAGCGTCATACCGAACAAACTCGATATTACTGGTTTCTGCCTTTTGCACCGTTTTGGGCATTTGTAACAGCAACGATGATCATTTAATATTGCTCTTAATCAAGCGTATATACCTGCACAGGAACACGGTGATAAATCAATATTTGAATATTTTCAGGTCACAACATACTCTCACACTGATGCATTCGTCATATGTTCTTATACCAACATAGTACAAAATGACATTACAGCTCTATCTTTTATACATGATGCCGTAATCTGCGGCTACATATCACAATAATGGCACCTGGAGAGAGATGGGCTCCGTAAGGTGTGCAGCGGGCCAAGACTAACCGTTGTTGAATGGTACTTGATGGTACTACAAACTGCAATAACGGTGCCTCAACGACCTTCTAGGTAATGGGACTGATGATGATCGCTAAAAATATCGCTACTCAGGCACGATCCTAGCGCGCTTCCTGCTCAACCGGGAAAACAAACACCTTAACTAAAGTCACCATCTCTAAGAAACCCAATGTGGATTCAGAGGCGGACTAGGAACAGTGGACATGATCTTAGCACTCGCCAATTACAAAAGAAGTGTCGGGAACAAAACCAAGCCCTATACACCACATTTATTGATTTGACAAAGCTATTTCATAAAGTAACCAGAGGAGGTATGTGGATGATTAATTACAAGGTTGGTTGAATCAACAAATTCATAACTATGGTAACTATTCATAACTAAGGCATGTGTATTTTTGTACTGGACAGTGGAGAAACCTCGAAAACTGTTATATTGACAAACGGAGTAAAACAAGGATGTGTACTCGCCCCGACCCTGTTCAGCATGATGTTTGCGGCCACGATGACAGACGCCTTCAGATCACTGGAGCTTGGTATACCCATTAAGTACCGCAAGCTACTCAATCCCAGAAGAATGAAGGCCAAAATCAATATGGCTGGCGACATAATCAGAGAATTTGTGTTTGCTGACAACTGCGCTCTGAGCAGCAACTCAGAGCCGAACATGGATGTGGGAATGACCATAACTGCCAATAAAACAGAGGTTATGTACCAACCAGCACCATACATGCCGTACACAAAACCAGAGACCACAGTCAGCGGGCAGAAGCTGAATGTCGTAGATAAATTCACGTAACTGGGCAGCATGCTGTCAAAATCTGCCAGCCTCGATGATGAGGTGGCAAGCAGAATAGCAAGGGCCAGCAAAGCCTAGAATACTCTCGATGGGAACGTCGTGGCATCAGCGTCAAGACTCAAAGTCTGCCGTGCTACGATCATTTGAATATTATTCTACGCCTGGACAAGCAAGGAGGTTAAACCACTTACACAGAGGTTGCTTACTTTCTTACTTAGTTGCTCCTCTTCTAGCGTGAGGTGTAGAGGTTTGCCAGAAAGAACGCTACACTGCTCTACCCGCCGTCTTTTTCCTGGCCTCTTTCCAATCCAGCCCTTGATCACTTAGGGACTGTCGTATTTTCAACGTACTTTGAGACGTCCTGGGGGTCTGCGTCCTTGACTTTTTATCTCCCATGACCGCCTTGGTATCCGATCTTCTTCCATTCTACGAACATAGCCAAACAACTGTAGTTGGAACTGCTCCCCTCGTGACTGCAGGGGTTTAACTTCGAGATTCCTACATATTGTCTGGTTACGGATCTTGTCCCTTTTCGTCCCCTGAACCGCCTTTCGTAGATACCTCACTTCTGAAGTTTGTAGGTGTCTTTCTTGGGCTGTAGTCATTGCCCATGACTCACATCCATATGTCAGGACAGGCACATAGGACGAATGGTATACATCCATCTGTGTTTTCCTACTTATTTCTGTTTCGCTGAGAGGAATCTTCTGTTTATTGCATGGACAAGTCTACCAGCTGCTTCCCTTCGTGCAGTTAACTCCTCTTTAATTCCTCCCCTGCTGTATATTACCACTCCTAGATATTTAAAGTCGCTGACCTGCCCTAGTACTCGTGTTCCCAGGGTTCTCTGATGTCTCTTCTCGTCTCTGGCGATCGCCATGGTTTTTTGTTTTGGAGTTGCTGATGTGCATTCCTCTCTTCGTCAGCTCTTCTTCCCAGACCTGTAAGTTGATCTGGAGATGTGCCTCGAATTTCGTGATCTGCAAACGCTAGTTCCGACATGTAATTTGGTCTCATCTTCCAGTACCCAACTTCTTACTTTTGTGTCCGTTCCTTGCAGGCTTTGATGACTTCATCCATGAGTATGACAAGGTACGGTGATAAAATATCACCCTGTCTTACTCCGCTAGTGGTCGTGAACTGTCCTGACTTTGGATTTTATGTTTGCACATAATTTCTTGATGTTTTATAGAAACTCAGTATGGCAAAGATCATGGGTCCTGGGATGTTCTTCCTTGTCAGGCACTACATGAGTTTGTCTTTATGAGGTTTATCAAATGCTTTCTCCAAATTCTAAAATGCAGAGATGCATCTCCTTATCATATTCAAGAGCCTTTTCACTCAGCTGTCTGAGTGTAAAGATAAGGTCTTGAGTACCCGAAACCCACATTGCGTTTCGTCCATATTTGGCTCTGCTAGACCTCTTAATCGCCGCTCTTGAATCCTAGAGTAGACTTTGCCACAGATGTTTCCTAAAGCGAATATTCCACATTCGATGGTAAAATCAAGCCTCTGACATCGAAGTTCTCTCGAGGGCTGACAACCCCATCATCCATGCACTGCTCGTAAAAGCACAACTAGGATGTGCCGGATGCCTCCTCCGTTTGTCAAACGAACGGCTTCCAAAGAAGCTTCTCTGAGAGAGAAGTTCCGCAAGAAAGGGTGGCCAAAGAAACTTTTAAAAACAGTCTGAGGTACTGACTGAAAAGTTGTCAGATAGATATCACCAGATGGGAATGTCTTGCCCCGAAACAGACAAGACTGGAGAAGCGCAGTCAAAGCGGGCATAGCTGTACCACCGTGTTGTGAAAGCTCAGAGCAGACAACGAGACCCAGAAATCACGAGCAGCGGGAACACCATCACCTTCAACCGACCTCGTGTGCAGGTTATACAGCAGATATTTTCGTGCCCGCATTAGCCTGTTCAGCCACATGCGCACCCACAACCAACATGGAAATCTGTGACAAATATGATGTTGGCTGTGCTCCTCCGCAACGACGGCCAGCTATTATAGCCACTATTATTAGACACAAATAGTGTCACAGTAACATATGAACAGCAAAGGTTTGCTAGATAACAGCGAACACAAATTACTAAAATAGTGGATCAATGTAAAGAACAAACGTTAACACGTATAGGTCTACTCGACAGATAATAATAAATGATTGAACACGTGTTTAAGAACTTCTTTTATCTTGAACATATTTTAATGGGGGATGGAAGATGCAAAATAAATTTCAGGATGAGAATAGGAAGGGCTAACGTTACTTTCACCAAGATGAGGCAAATATTGACATCCAAACAAATAACAAATGTGTCTGGTCAAATGTTATGTAGTCGTCATTACCATATATCTAGAAGTATGTCTGTTGTCTTGTCTTATCTACTTGTTCCGTGAGGCGACGTTGGAAGCCGTAGTTTTCTGTCAAAGGCCAGGGCGACGTTGGAAGCCGTAGTTTTCTGTCAAAGGCCAGGGCGACGTTGGAAGCCGTAGTTTTCTGTCAAGGGCCAGGGTGTGGTTGGAAGCCGTAGTTTTCTGTCAAGGGCCAGGGCGACGTTGGAAGACGTAGTTTTCTGTCAAGGGCCAGGGCGACGTTGGAAGCCGTAGTTTTCTGTCAAGGGCCAGGGCGACGTTGGAAGCCGTAGTTTTCTGTCAAGGGCCAGGGTGTGGTTAGAAGCCGTAGTTTTATGTCAAGGGCCAGCGTGACGTTGGAAGCCATAGTTTTCTGTCAAGGGCCAGGGTGTGGTTATGAGCCGTAGTTTTCTGTCAAGGGCCAGGGCGACGTTGGAAGCCGTAGTTTTCTGTCAAAGGCCAGGGCGACGTTGGAAGCCGAAGTTTTCTGTCAAGGGCTATGCGTGGTTAAAATAGATGAAGTAGTCGTCATGCTATGACGGTTTAGAACACCCTCTCTATCTAGCTCTCGATCTGCCACGACTGCGAAAACCCGAACAACTTCCGTTATAGGCGTATATGGGCAGTTGGTCAGGTTGCTTTCTCATTAGGTGCCCGGTCCACTTGATTCTCTCCTCGTCAAATTATTCAGTGCAGGGTCTTGCTTCAACTATTTCTCTCACATCTTCATTACGCATTCTGTCTCTCCTAGTTACGTTGATTGTTTTCCGGAGGCACCTCATCTCACATGTCGTGATCTTTCTCTCACATCTTCATTGCACATTCAGTCTCTCCTAGTTACGTTGATTGTTTTCCGGATGCATCTCATCTCACGTGTCGTGATCTTTCTCGATATCTCTTTGTTATTTGAATACCAAACTCAGTTCATGATGCAGATACCAGTGCTCTGAAGTTTGAAGAGTGTGCAGGTCGCTTTTATAAATTCTTTTATGTTGCTCAGACACATAGTTGAGTCCTCTCTGATGATCATGCTGGGTAGTCTATATCTGCTGAGAGCTGGAACCCACATAATTGACTGGTCTGTCGCTGTTCATTCTAAACACGTGTCCAAAGTATGTCCAATGTTTCTTACTTTTGATGGAAGAAAAATATTGTTGGTTTATTGCTTTCTCTGGTCACTTGAATATTCCCAACTAATTTTCAACAGTTGTCTAAGGCAACTATTTTCAAAAGCATTCAGTTTATTTTCTAGTGTCTTTGTCGTTTTCTAGCCATCGCATCCAAATGGAAGCACCCATAATGCATTGGAGTTCAACAGCATGAACACAGAGTGTTTTCTCATTGATTATGATTTCCAAATGGCTGCTAGTTGTTTTAAGGGAGATGGAGAGGAAACAATTCGTGTGGAAATTTCTTTTGTTGCATCTCTATCTTTTATCATTTGATTTTCCAAATAATTTAAACTTGTAATCTGCTGTAACAATTGTCCACTCAATTTTATTTCAGCGTTTCTGTTCGTAAAATTCATGACTTTTGTCTGAGTTTTATTTACTTGGAGTCGTTGTGACAGTTAGGTTTGCTTCATTACTTTTATAAGGCTTTTGACAGTCTAACATGAAAAATTAATTAAATGTTTCCAAGACATAGGTCTAGATGGTAAAGCCACAAGACTGCTCGGTAATATGTATTGGGAACACAACAAACTGCTACAGTAAAATCAGGAAAATTATACTCTCTAAGTATAGATGTGAAATGAGGAATGAGATAGATATGTGTATTATCCCCTTGTCTATTTTATATCTACATAGAACAAATATTCAAACAAATAGAGTGGATGCCAGGGTTGTCATTGGAGGAGTGACAATGAATAATATTAGATATGCGGGTGATACAGTAGTTATGGCTAAAAGTGGACACGAATTACTGGAGCTTGTGACAACAATTTTTAAAGAAGTAATAATTTTGGATTCTTCAAAACTATATAAAACAAAGATTATGATACTTTGGAAAAGTGACTTAAACAAAAAACTAATTTGCATGCAGATAAAAATAAAAGATTAACTACTGGAGCAAGTTCAAAATTTCTTCTATCTAGGTCATATACTAACGGATCAAGACATCTGGATAAAAAAAATTAACAAAGAGAATATGAATGGTCAAAATGAGACATATACAAACAGATCTATCAATATTTGAACATATACACAGATCTATCAGTATTTGAACATATACAAACAGATCTATCAGTATTTGAACATATACAAACAGATCTATCAATATTTGAACATATACAAACAGATCTATCAGTATTTGAACATATACAAACAGATATATCAGTATTTGAACATATACAAACAGATCTATCAATATTTGAGCATATACAAACAGATCTATCAGTATTTGAACATATACAAACAGATCTATCAGTATTTGAACATATACAAACAGTTCTATCAGTATTTGAAAATGAGAATTGAATACTCGACACTAGCTTGTGGCTCTGAAACATGGGCACTGAATAACAAGTTGGAAAAGAGTGTTGAAACCTTCGACATGTGGGTATATAAAATATTGGGTGACAATTCTTGGAGAGGGAAGAAATGCAATTTGGAGGTATCGAAAACGTTGGAGATGAATAGAGAATTAATTATCGAAATCATATGCGGATGTAAAGGTTAGACAGCTACGTTATTTTGGTCATAAAATAATCGATATCTCCTTATTGAAGACCATACTGGAGGATAGAATGGAAAGCAATCGTTCAAGAGTCAGACCCATTTTTAGTGGGTGAATAACATCAGTTGATGGACTGAATAAAAGCCTGTGAGAATGCACCATTACAGCAAGAGTACACTGTATAACTACTGTATCCTATATTTTCAGGTGCTTCATCAAAAGTTGGACTCAGTAGAGCCAAACCATTTGCTAAATCGAGATACTCTAACGTTTGATCAACTGTCCATATCATATCTAAATGTCGTAGGCATAGTTTCCCAAGTCCCTATGTACAACTATGTCAAATAACAATGGTGACGTAATGCAGCCTTGTTTTACTCCCGTCTCTATATGAAACCATTCAGTTTTGTTTTCAGCCGTCCGAACACAGCATTGTGAATTATTGTACAAATATGTTATGATATTTACACATTTTGGTACGAAATCATAATTGTTAATAATTTGTAAAAGTCAATGTGATGATACTGCTTAGAGCGAGATGCATGCATTACTTCTTGCTGTGATTGGGCAATTTAAACTTGAATTTGATGATTGATCATGAGCAGCATATGGGCTCAATACAGTATTCCATTTCTGCCACGCTTGTACATGTGGGATTCCGTGGCGAAGTGGTTAAGCCGTCGGCCACGTGATCAGGTGGTGTGGGTTCGACTCCGAACTCCGCCGTCTTTTTCACTGGTGCTTGATGCAGAGTCCCCTGCATCTCGTAGTTGCCCCCTAGTCGTCTTGTCCTTGACTTGCCACTGGGGTCGGGCGGCACGAGACGAGAGAGTGAGGATAAAAAGTAGCGTAGTTAATCCTTACTAAAAATATCGCTAGCAAAATTAATTATGCCATGGACGGCGGCCTTTGCCTTATGAACATGACCTGTACCTCAACTACTCTTCCACAAGACTGATGGTCAGTCCATACTCTGACATTAATGTCACCAAGGATAGCGAGCTTCCCTGACTCTGGAACAAACACGATTACTGAGTGTCTCGTTGTAATATATATCCTTGATATAAGTAGGGTTAGTCATTGAATGGGCACAGGCCCTGGCTAGTGTAGCCTTCCTGCCGTGTCCCAATTAAATTGTGTGAAGCAATTTCCGGACACACGTTGCAAGAGGGAAGATTCAAGTTCTCAAGATTTTTATGTTCGCATTTTCGTTAGAGTTCTGCCATACGTTTATCATTGTATTCAACCTCTGCATTGTCATACCTGTTGTCATTCTGACTTCCTTCAGGCAATCTCCATTGATGTTTATAATTGAGCCGATGTACCTAAAACTTGTTTTACAAAACCACAGAAAGTACGCAAAATAAATATCACTGTGTCTGTTTAACGAGATTATTTTCCTCAAACGAATACATTATGTAAATTGTAAACTGAATTGTAAACAAAACCAGTATCCCAGCTTGGACTGTTTGCGTTGTTCCCTAGTGTCACTGTTGAGTTGAAAATTTGTCTGCGCTTCCCCGCATCAGTAGCTTCGAGTGAACGATCATTCAATGTGCAGAAACAGAACAATGGGAAAAAAACAAATGAAAAAGATGTAAAAGTTAATTAAAGTTAAGTTTAATCAAACATTTTTAATTGGTATGGTCAGATACCGCACCGAGACGAGAACACCAACAAAACCTACGTTACAACCAATATGCCTTCATCAGGGACAATAAATAACAACAATGCTGAACTTACAAATCAATAAGTAAGGAAAAAATGGTTTACTTATCTGATAATAGACCCATTCTGTCTAAGCGACAGGCTGGATCAGATGCTTGACTGAATATGAAGGGTAGCGGTCAAATAAGGTGGCCAGGAGAGCGTAAGAAGTGAGGGGGAATGACCCGGATAAGCCAGTGGTGGCTAAATATGGAAACGGCTAAAATAGTGATCCAAGTGGGAGAACAAATAGAAGGTGATATAAGCCGCGAGGGGCGTGAGATTAATATAGGGGGGGGGGGGAGAAGACTGATAGAAGAAAAGTGGGTGGCGGGGAAAGGAAGACAAATAAATGGGGGCCAGTATGAGGTTTTAAGAAAAGGTATAGAAGATATTAATGCCATGCGGTTGGAGACAACCAAAGTTGGAGATCAGTCTGTTCTCAAGGGCGAATCGATGACTATCGTCAGAGAAGCATGCGACTAGACCAGTGACAGTAACGTCAGCCTTACCCCGGTGCTCAGGACCATTGAAGTGGCTGGCAATTGGGGAACCGGTGCGGTTGCGGATATCATTGAGGTGTTGGTGGAAACGCTCCCGCAGTTCAATGAACAATCATTACTACCGTGGTTCAGCTATAGGACAACATCGTTTGCAATCCTTGCTATAAGCTACATAAAACAACATTGCAAGAAAAATCGATTTCCCCAATGTACGACGAATTTGCAATCAAATGATGATGTTCGTCTATCACGTGTGACGAAGATTACTCTCTTTGTATAGCCGTGTGGACAATCTTTTAATTTTGCTCTGTCCGCTGAAATGGGTGACGATTAAAGTGAGGAAGATATGGACAATATGTAAAGCACAGTCTCTCTTTCTCAGCTATCAGAGGCATGACGTTATCATAACGACTGGACATGTCCAATAATGCTAACCCTAACTCTAACCCTAATCCTAACCCTAACCCAAACCCTAACCCAAACCCAAACCCAAACCCTAACCCTAACATTAACCCTTACCCCAAACCTAACCCTAACCCCAACCCCCTCCCCAACCCCAACTCCAACCCCAACCCCAACCATAACCCCAACCCTAACCCTAGCCCTAACCCTAAACCCTAAACCCTAACCCCTAACCCTAACCCTAACACTAACCCTAACCCCTAACCCTAACCCTAACCCTAACCCTAACCCCTAACCCCTAACCCTAACCACATTCTGATCATGGACACCCGGCCGTTAACCACTATCACACAAGACTACAGTGGCCCTAAACCAAGGCACCGTCACAACAATGCACGTTAATCCTTGTTGTCAAACACAGAAGGCTTAAGTATGAACCACGAAGCGGGGCAGTCAAGTGGAACCTAAATGACCTGAACACGGACCTTGGGTTTTGTCTGGGGCAGGTATGTATGGCCATTATCGTGTGTGTGTTTATTAGTTCTGTCTGGGATGTGAGATAATGTCTTTTTATTATCTACACAGAACAAATATTAAAAGAGATTGAGGAGTTGTCATCGGAGTAGTGATACTGAATAACCTACGATATGCGAATGATACAGTTTTCATGGCTAAAAGTGAGATAGAATTACAGGAGCTTGTGACAACAATATACACAAAAAGTCAAGAGTTCGGATTAGACAAAAACATAAAGAAAACAAAGACTATGATACTCGAGGAAAGTGACAAGAAACCATGTATGCAGATACAAATAAAAGATCAGCTACTTAAACAGGTACATAGTTTCTCATATCTATGTCATATAATAACGGAAGAAGGAAGCTGAGAAAAAGCAATCAGAAAGACAATAAGTATGGCCAAGATGGTATTCAGCAGTAGGCGACACATACTGACATTAAAACAGATAAATAATAAAATGAAAATGTGAATTGTCAGGTGTTATGTATACTCATCACTACTTTATGGCCCACAGACATGGACAATAAATAACAAATTAGAAAATAGTATTGAAGCCCTGGAAATGTGGGTAAAAAGACGATTGTTCGCATTTCTCGGAAAGAGAAGAAAACAATTTGGGGGTATTGTAAAAGTTAGGGGGTGAAAAGGGAATTAATGGGTTAGACAGTTACGTTATTTTGGTCATATAACAAGACATACCTCCTTGTTGAAGACCATACTAGAGGGTAGGGTGAAAGACAATTTGAAGAGGCAGTTTTAACTGAGCGGAAAACATCAGAAGCTGTTTGAAAGGACTCAGTGGTATCAATAAGGGTACCACTCCACCCTAAATCAATTTCAGTGTGTCAGTAGTCCTATTCTATTCACTAATGTACACATGGGCTTCTATTAATCTTCCGCCATTGATAGACAAAATGATTAAACCAAATCGATTCAGTTTAAGTGCCATCTCTGCATCAAAGGACGGCTGCAATCGATCTTCAGCTTACTTTATGTCATGTCGTAAGGTTGCAATCTGAGAGGCTTTTCCCAGTACATCTTCTGATGTTAACCGCTCAGTTAAAACTGCCTCTTCAAATTGTCTTTCACCCTACCCTCTAGTATGGTCGTTAAAGTCACTAAAAAAGGTCGTGTATGAGCTAGCAACATCATCAGGTAAACGAAACCTATACCTTCCCATTAGAAGATTCTGCACTAACATTGCCATATAGGCTCTACATACATGTTCTGGAGTCTTATAATGTTGTAATTGTGTTTGCTAGTACCTTCTTATGCCTCTATGGGAACCAACCAAATTTGTATCTACTATTTATATTTTTAACAATTATTCCATTCTGGCTCAAAGATCTTATTAATTATTTTCTAGTAAGTTCTTGATGCTAGTTGTAGATAAAAGAAGTTCATAGCGAGGTCTGCAGTAAATGTGGTGTGTTTGACATATCTTTACATAATCGATATAAATTGTGTAAAAGTTGGAAGAATAAATATCGTTTTGGATATTCCAATTCGAACTATTATTTAAAGTCTGCTAAGATTTTTATATTTAGAATTTTAAAGGGTTGCAACCACATAAATTAAAAACATTTAAAGGAACCAAGAGTTATCTTCTCCTGAATGTTGTAAAAAAGTCGCAAGAGAGAATCTGCCTTGGGCGTCTCCCCTCAGTCTAGGGGTAATTTAATAGCGCCTAGAAAGAGTGATCTATGGCCCTGCAGCAGATTCACATGGCTGTACATATTGCGAGTATGCACGTAGGATGTAAGGTTTTAATTTTCCACCCGACCAAATTTCTCTTGCTTGCTTTCGTCCTATTTACTTGACATATGGGGAGGAAGCAGCTCTGACCCCAATCGACCGTGTGAAAGATCGCATCTTACACTGAGCTCAACCTTGAACCTACACGGAGGCGTCTAAGTCGCGGAACGGACTAGGCAAGTGGCTGCCGAACACAAACACTAGCTGGTCCCAACAGTTGCAAATAGTAACGTTAGAGTTAACTTATATACCGCAAACGGTGGAAGACGGGTCTCTTCTGGTTTCCATGATTTGTATACCGTTTTGAAAATAAATTTAATCATATACGTTAAAAACAGCTAACTGTTATAACTTGCCTCAAAGTAATTTGTGTCATAAATTGAATTGTAGCATTACATAAAATTATAGGTACAAATTTGCGTTGATGAAATATTAAACAATTTAGTAAATTGAGTATTGATTTATTACCATCCTTTGATGTATAAAGGGAACCAAACGATGGTAGCATTCATTGGCTTTCTTTGTTGTACGGGATACATTGCCCTTGTGATGAGGTAAACATTCGTCCTGTGAATATTGTTCACGACTAGGTCGTGTAACTGTTATCTGTGTAATCTGAATTCCTATACTGGATGATGTGTAGGGTTTAAATATAAGGTGCTTATACTAAATACATGTATTGCTTTATGTGTTGTTCAAGTATTGGATAATAACAAGACGTAAGCAAAGGAATGTGTAATTTTTTAAATACATTTTCTCTAACAAATCATCTATAAACTGTTCAATCTCACTGCGAATCTCTAAACACTACACTGAACTTTTTCAAGCAGAAAGCATCAACTACTTTCATTATAATAACATCAATCATATGGCGTCTTGCAGGTTTGCTGTTGGCTAGATAATTGTGGACGTAGTAGTCATAGTGGGACATTTGAAACACGTAAACATGAAACTATAGGTTACCTTAGTATGTATTTGTTTGTTGTTTATATAAACGTGTTTTATTACCTCAAGTTGCTACATTCCTGAATGTAAACAAACAGTTGAGACACATTCTTACAGTCCAGGTACTGACACAAACACACATTACCTTTCGAGAGAGTAAATAGTCTTTAGCGTTCACTTTTATACCTTTTGTGAGGGTGAATTTTCCTTACCACCCCCTTTTATACCTTTCGTTAGCGTAAATTTTCCTTATCACCCACTTTTATACATTTTGAGAGGATAAATTGTCCTTACCGCCAACTTTTACACCTCTTGAGAGGGTACATTTTCTTACCGCCCCCTTTTATACCTTTCGTCGTGGTAAATTTTCCTTATCACCCACTTTTATACCTTTCGAGAGGGTAAATTGTCCTTGCAGCGCCCTTTTTTATCTTTCGTGATGATAAATTGTCCTTACCGCCCACATTTATAACATTTGTGAGAGTAAATTGTCTTTACAGCCCGCACTTTTATACCTATCATGAGGATAAATTATCCTTACCACTCACTTTTATACCTTTTGTGAGGGTAAATTGTCCTTACTACCCCCTTTATACCTTTTGTGAGGGTAAATTTTCCTTACCGCCCACTTTTATAAAATTCACGAAAATAGATTGTCCTTACCGCCCACTTCTATAACTTCCTCTAGGGTAAATTGTCCTAACGACCCACTGTTATAATTTTCGTGAGGGTAAATTGTCCTTACCGCCGACTTTTATACCTTTTGAGAGGGTACATTTTCTTACCGCCCACATTTATACCTTTCGTGAGGGTAAATTTTCTTTACCACCCACTTTTATAACTTTCCATTGGGTAAATTGTCCTTACCGCTACATTTATAACCTTTCATTTGGGTAAATTGTCCTTACCGCCCACTTTTATAACCTTTCATTTGGGTAAATTGTCCTTACCGCCCACTTTTATAACCTTTCATTTGGATAAATTGTCCTTAACGACCACTTTTATAACCTTTCATTTGAGTAAATTGTCCTTAACGACCACTGTTATAAATTTCGCGAAAATAAATTGTATTTACCTCCCACTTCTATAATTGTCTTGAAAATAAATTGTTCTTACCGCCTACTTCTATAACTTTCGTTAGGGTAAATTGTCCTAATCGCCCACTTTTATAACTTTCATTTTTATAAATTGTCCTTACCACCAACATTTATTACCTTTCATTTGGGTAAATTGTCCTTAACGACCACTTTTATAACCTTTCATTTGGGTAAATTGTCCTTACCACCAACATTTATAACCTTTCATTTGGGTAAATTGTCCTTAACGACCACTTTTATAACCTTTCATTTGGGTAAATTGTCCTTACCACCAACATTTATAACCTTTCATTTGGGTAAATTGTCCTTAACGACCACTTTTATAACCTTTCATTTGGGTAAATTGTCCTTACCACCAACATTTATAACCTTTCATTTGGGTAAATTGTCCTTAACGACCACTTTTATAACCTTTCATTTGGGTAAATTGTCCTTATCGCCCACATTTATAACTTTCATTTATATAAATTGTCCTTACCGCCCCTTTTCCACCTTTCGCGAGAGTAAATTGTTTTTACCACCCACTTCTATACATTTCGCGAAAATAAATTGTCCTTACTGCCCACTTTTAAAACTTTTGTGAGGGTAAATTGTCTTTACCGCCCACTTTTATCAATTTCACTAGGGTAAATATTCTAACCGCTCACTTTTATAGCTTTCGTGAGGGTAAATTGTCTTTACCGCCCACTTTAAAAACTTTTGTTAGGATAAATTGTCATTACTGCCCACTTCTATAACTTTCATTTAAGCAAATTGTCCTCGACGCTCACTTTTAGAACTTTCATTAAATTAAATTGTTCTCACCCCCCACTATTTTAATTTTCATTTAGGTAAATTGTTCTTACCGCCCACTTTAATAACAGTTGACAAAGTCAATTGGTCTAACCGCCCACTTTTAAAACTTTTGTGACTGGAAATTGTCCTTACCGCCCATTTTTATCCATTCCAATAGGGTAAATTGTCCTAACCACAATTTTTATAACTTTCATTTGGGTAAATTGTCTTTACCGCTCACTTTTATGACTTTCATTTGGGTAAATTGTTCTTAAAGCCTACTTTTATGACTTTCAATTGGGTAAATTGTCCTTACCGCCCCCATTTATAACCTCTCATTTAGGTAAATTGTCCTTACCGCCCACATTTATATCCTTTCATTTATTTGGGTAAATTGTACTTATCACCCACTTTTATAATTACTAGAGAGTAAATTGTCCTTACCGCTGACTTTTATAATTTCATGAGAGTACATTGTCCTTACCACCCACTTGTATAACGTTCAATTGGGTAAATTGTCTTTTCCACCCACTTTTATGATTTTCATTTGGGTAAAATCTACTTACCGCCCACTTTTATAATTTCATTTATAATTTCTCTTCCTGTGCGATTTATTCTGTCATATATTGGGTGATCAGGCATTCGTTTGAACTTATCCCCCTGTTGGATTATTTTGTTTTTTTATCTCTGCGTGTCTCATTTCAATTTATTTGATGTTCTCCATTGCATTTAGTGGTGTTGTTCTCATAGCTGAAGTGATGATTCGTATACCTTGATTTTGAGTAGTTCTTTTTTGTTGAAAGTTATTCTTTGTTGCTGTGGACCATGCTGCTATCCCGTATTCTAGCACTGGTCTCACATAACCTGTGTACAGTTTCTTTAGGGTACCCGTGTCCGCTCCCCATGTTGAGCCTGATATTTTTCTCATTATGGCCATTCTGTTCTAAGCTTTTTTGGTGGCTTTCTTTATTTGGTTTTTAAATGTCAATCTTGGGTCGATTGTTATTTCCAGATAAGTTGGACTTATGTCAAGGGGAAGAGTCTGGCCATTTACATTTAGTATAATTTTTTTGTGCTTGGGAGACAGAGAGAAGATTGTGTACGTGATTTTGGATTCGTTATAGCGATTTGCCAGTTTTTTGTTCCTCCTCTATTGTATTTAGGGCCTCTTGCATTCGGTTTCTAGCTATAGGTGTAGATTCTTCGGATGTCCATAGTGCCAGGTCATCTGCATATAGTGAACTGTGTACTCTTTTAGGGATTTATGGGATTATATCATTGATATATATGAGGGACAGCATGGGTGAGAGTATTCCACCTTGAGGGAATCCTTGTTCCATTTTCATTTTTTTGCTGAGGTGTCCTTGGAGTTGCCCCCTTACTGTCCTGTTATCTAGGTAATCACTGAAACATATGTACGCTTTCTCGATATATTCATAATACATCAAGTGCAAGTGAATATGTATGATAGAAGGCACAGAGATTAAGTCTATATACCATTACGTGAGAACGTTGGTGAAAAAGTTGCACACCGTTTTCTGTGTGTGAAATGGTGCGGAAAGGGCGTACTTGAAAAAGCATGGAGGGATGACGTAATTTGGAGAGTGACGTGGGGTGCGCAAGCCGGAATAACGGTCATCGTGAGAAAGGTGGACCTCGGGCGTTAGAAAGATAATATAGCAGGATATTGTACACTGTAAATCAAGAGTGGTAGTTGGTAGGCAAGGGTGCCCAAGAGAAGTTTATATCGAGAAGGCTGCGTGAGGGACACTAGATCCCGTGGCACAAATAGAAGAAGTATGTGCAGAGATGGTGAGAAAGCAGGCAGTTAGAAATGAATGAATGAGTTGCAGTTGGGCTGACGGAGAAGAAAAAGTATGATGAAAGTAGACTTACTTCAATAATTGGAAATTGTGCACAAATGTTTTTGAAACTTTAAAAGTCCTCGAATTCTTCGTGGTCTACAAAGTCCATTACTAAGATTGGGCTATCGTCCAGTGCCAGTCTTTGCAAGGAGTTGTCCCACAGGTCTTGGGTGCGTTCTTGGTCCTTTCTGTCTTCAGCGTCAGCTTGCGGTGATGAAAGTCTTGGCTGGGTGCAGGTTGCGGGTGGTTGCTGTTTCAGTGGTGATGGCGGTCTGCGTTGGGGTTTCTGAGGTGGTGAAGGTTGTTGTTTCTGCTGCGACAGTTGTCTGAGAGGTGTCTGCTGTTTTGGAGAGGTGTGGACTCGTTGCGACTGTGGTCTGTGAGGTGTCTGCTGTCTTGGCGTCAGTTGCGGTGATTTCACGGGGCTGCCGATGTTGTCCCGTTTTTCTTCTGGATATTCCTTGCCATTTTGAGGTTTGTATTTTCACTTTCTTCTGTTCTCCACTTCTATAAATCCATCGTCACTATTTGATGGTGTGGGCGTTTGTGTTTCTGGTGGTACTGTTTCTTGTTCTTGTCCTCTGGTCTCGGCCTCTGGATGTGTCGGCTTCTTCTGCTGGGCGGGTTTAGTAAAACATTGGCTGGTCCAGTGTGATGTTTCGCCACAGATATCAAAGGGAGTCTTCCTTCCTGGAAGGGTGACCCACAGCCGCCATGTTTTGGTTATATCGCCGCAGAGATTGATGTTAACGTAGTGAGGGATAGTTTTCGACGTCTTTTTATACAGGAAAGTCCATTTGTCTGATACGTTGGGCAATCGGTATATCTCAGGATCTTGGTCTCCTGATATGAGAGCTGCGACTTTCTTGATGGCTTCCTTCTTCACGGGCCCGGGCGTCCAATGAATCATGCCTTTGCTCCTGATATTATCCAGTTGTTCAAGGACTACACTGATCTTGGGATTTTGCCATTCAAAGTGTTTCCCATGCAGATTCTGGTAGTGAGTAAGTCACGCATTGAACAGTCTCGGGTAAGGAAGCGAATGAGCGTGCTGACACCGTGTGGGCCTAATCCAGCTGGCCCGGCAAGGATGCTTGAAATAAGTGAGTATGACACTCTTGAGGCTTTTGGGCCTGAAACAGTGATCACCAAGGTGCCAGCTTGATGAATCGATTTTCCTTCTAGAAATTCTTCTGTCTTGAAATCAATACTCTCTTCCATTATTTTGGAAGCGGACATAGTCGCACGGACTATTCGAAAAAAAGATTATATATGTCGAGTAACCCTACTGCTAGGATTACGCAGACGTAAGTACCGCTCTCCGAAATATAGGTTCGGAACCTGGTAAAGTAAGAAAATATCAGGCTGTGGGGCCAATGGCCGTACAGATCAGAATTATCCTACCAAGCTAACAAGGAGCACTGCCGTATTAGGCATAGTAGATCCCGAGCCAGGTCATGATGCTGATGGGTTGAGTGAATGGGCGGATGACGGTTGTACATCCTTCATAGAATTTATGGAGTATTTCTATGTAGTGGAGGTCTACTCATTGCTCGACCAGCGATTTCCACACGAATCTTGTTACAACCGAGCAAAATGGTTTATCGAGTCAATGAATGTGAGTATCAGCGTTGTTTGGTGCTCTCGTGCCTTCTCGATCAGATTACAGCACGTTGGTATGTGATCTAGTGCACTGTAGGTTCGTCTGAATCCAGCTTGTTCGGTTGTGTCTCCTCGAGGGTCCTGCGAATCCTTGCTATCAGACTTGAGCTCTCTAAATAAGGTCCAACTGATGAACAAGCAGAAGACACAATTAGTCAAAAGATAAGAATGATCTGTGTCACCAGTTTATTATGTGATAGAAAAATATTGTGGCTGCATCCCTTTGACCACTAAAAGAAAAATGTGTGAGTTGCATCCCTTTGACCACTAAAAGAAAAATTGGCGAGTTCCATCCCTTTGACCACTAAAAGAAAAATGTGTGAGTTGCATCCCTTTGACCACTAAAAGAAAAATTGGCGAGTTCCATCCCTTTGACCACCAAAAACACACATTGTAGAAATGCCCCAGTTATTGTCGTTTGTTTGTTTGTTGTTTGTCGTTAAATGTTTGCCCGCCTGAATCCTACTGACGGAGGCTCGCCCTTTCCACCTGGATCGTGGTCTTTTAGGCGCTATCAGGACTTATTAACCAGTGCCTGGATGCACGTGTGCGTCTGTTTGTTTGTTTCTTAAGCGTTTGCCTCACTAGTTTCTACTGGCGAATGCGCGCCCATTCCCCTCCAGACCTTAGTCCTTTGGGCGATATCAGGACGCACAAACCAGTTCTTGGATGCATGTGTGCGTCTGTATGTACCTATGCTAGGTTTGTGCGCCCTCAGAAGCTAGCTCAGCCAAAGTGCAATGGAAGGGCTTCACCATGAGGGACTCATGCTCAGCGGATTGGTACAAACCCCGAAATATATTGACAAAGTAATACTCGAGCAAGGAGACAGGGAGGTAATTAGATGAAGCCCTAACTACAGGGCCCCTTATGTAGACAACATATCGGCACATGCCATTAAAGCTTGTCACCATTTAGAAGTAAGATTGCTCACAAAGATCTAAAATCAGGTGTGGATTGAAGGGAAGGTACCTGGTGATTGCCAAAGGGCGGTGGTTGTACCTATTTGTAAAAAACAAGGGCACCAGGAAGGATTGCAGCTCGTATAGTCAAATATCCCTTCTTAGCCACCTCGGAAACATTTTCGCACGTGCCCTTCAACAGAGAGTACGAGCTATTGTATAGCCACAGCTCAGTGCTTCAGGATCACTGCCATGGCTTCTTGCTCGAATAGCAAGGGATGTACGGATGCTATATTTACGCTCCAGACACTTAACTGTAAACAAAACTTAGAATACATACACACAAACTTCTCGTAGCCTTCATTTATCAGGAAGAGGTGTTTGACAGGGTAAACCGATGTAGGCCAGGGGAGGTAATGGTGAAATATGGTGTGGATGGTCAACTACTGGATAGCATTCGCGTTTCTACGTGAACAGTGAAGGTTCAGTACGAACAAATGCCGGTATGACGGATTGGTTTCCAGTGATCAGTGGCGTACGGCAGGGATGTGTTCTTTCTCCACTTCTGTTCACAATTTATATGGATACAAATCACACAGTTAACTAACCCTCATTAGAAATCTGTAATTAAACTGTTGTTTGCTGATGATCAGGTCATCTACTAAAATGGAGAAGACCTACAACACCGCCTGACCTGTCTCAATTCTGCTTGTAACGAATATGACAAGACATGAACACAGACAAGCAAGACCGAGACTATGTTGATACCGCGTGAACACGAGCAGGGAAGTTTCCACAACAGTCACACAATTGTCAGGCCTCAAGCAAGTACAGGAGTTAAAATACGTAGTTAGCATGTTCACTGATGACGACAGAGTGGACAGAAGGATTGTACAGAGAATTCAGAAGAAGAACAGATCTACTGTGTGCACCTATATGAAAAAACTCTAGTAGGCTTCTTTCAACTAAGTAGAGGTTCATCAATTCACTGTTTATGTCAGCCTTGGTCCTTACTAGAAACACATAAGAGTAAGATCCAGGGCTGTGGGATGCGCTGTGTGAGACGTGCAGCCGGAAAGTCAATCCGTGATCGAACCCTCAACACCACGCTGAGGCAGACAGTGGGGACAAACCCAGTTAGTGGCTGCATTGACGACCAACAAATCAAGTAGTTTGGTCATTTAGTTAGAACGCATTTTGACCAGCCTACAGCAAGAGCATATCATATGGAGGACTCCGGTCCACTAAATGCCTCAGTCATTGTGGGCAGGGAATGTAGGTCTGATATGAAGTCTTCATTTGACGGGCTTTTCTAACCTGTTTCCGTTGTTCAGCTGCTATTGTTATGGTTGTCTCGCATGGCGCTCCACCGCCACGAAGAGATGTGCTCTATGACTATCGGTCTTGCACTTCAGCATCAGTTTTTAGTCACGCCTTGACCGTGTAACCCTGAAGCTGCAGTCACAAACTTGGACACAGACGGATCAGGCAAAGGGCCACTCTTCGCTGGTCCTAGACGCGACAGAGAAATTATAGTCCCTTCAGATCCTGAGCAGGCCTCTGTAGACATGATCTGCTCACCTACACAGACATAGAAAGGGGCTAGAAAAGGTGTCCTAAATATAGCCTGCTTTGACTTGCCCTGACCGGCTGGAGGAAATCCAACCAATACGTTCGAACAAGAGCAAAGGAAAAACAGAAGGTCCTTGTCTGCAATTCGTGGGGCCTGCCAACGTTATAAAACAGCACGAATGCCGGAAGACCATAAAAAATGTGGCTCTGGTGGCCAGTGAACTGGACCGTACAACATGGATATAGAAGCGATAAATGGGACACATCTACCCGATACGGTCCCGATCACAGAAGCTGTATGTAGCTACACAGTCTTTTGGAGTGAACGTGTCAGTTTAGAAAGGCGCGAGGCTGGTGTCGAATTCAACATTTCAGCTCATCAAACCCCAAAAGGCGTCAATGGTTGTATTCTGACCTGACAGCTTTCACTGGGAAACAAGAGGAACGTTCAGCTGATCTAAGTTCCGGTCGCAACAATGACTGTATTAGTTATCTGAAGTCCAACAGATGGGACCACAAACCGTATTGGTTACCTGAAGTCCAACAGATGGGACCACAAACCGTATTGGTTACCTGAAGTCCAACAGATGGGACCACAAACCGTATTGGTTACCTGAAGTCCAACAGATGGGACCACAAACCGTATTGGTAACCTGAAGTCCAACAGATGGGACCACAAACCGTATTGGTTACCTGAAGTCCAACAGATGAGACCACAAACCGTATTGGTTACCTGAAGTCCAACAGATGGGACCACAAACCGTATTGGTTACATGAAGTCCAACAGATGGGACCACAAACCGTATTGGTTACCTGAAGTCCAACAAATGGGAACACACACCGTACGGTCACAAACAGATGGTAACACAAACCGTATTGGTCAACTGAAGTCCAACATATGGGACCGACTAAAAGAGGCAAGAGACAAAGTAGAAATTGACCGAATCAGGAAAACAACACTCAATGCAGCTGCTGCAAGATATAGAAAAACAGTCAACTATTGCAGGAACAGCTTCGCATTGGCATACAGAAACCCTCAACTTTGATAGAGAGAACAAGAAGCTCTAAAAGCTAGCAAAGGCCTTGAGTGATGAAAACAGCTAGAAGCTAAAAATTGCAATTGAAAATAAAGGAAAGTACTAACTGGGAAAAAAGCTGCGGATGCTCTAATCCAAAATTACGCAGAAACTAGTAGAAATAAAATACAAACAGACATGAAAAAGTATGTTAAGAAAGAGATAAACACATGGAGCACTGAATGGGAGTAACTGAAGAACATCTGATAGAAAAATCACCAAGACAGAACTGGAGTCACCAATTACTAAACTCAAGAAAAGAAAAGCCCCAATAAGGATAAGGATGCCATAAGTAATGAAATGCTCTCTAGCACGAGAGAAATAGCAAAGAACAAACTGCTACACATCTTTAACACAAGCTGGAAACAAGGAACTGTCACCACAGTCTGGAAGGAGGCAAGGACTATCCCCATCCTTAAACATGGGAAAGACAACATGAAGCCAGGCAGTTACAGACCTATTAGTCTACTCAGCTGTGTGGGTAAACTAATGGAAAGAATACTTAACACTAGTATAACCTGGCATATGGAATCAAAGAATTTACTTATCCCCCAGCAAGAAGGTTTTCGTAGAAACAGATCAACCGAAGATCAGGTGACATATCAGGTGACATATCAGGTGACATATATCTCGTTGGAGATGGTAGATGCATTTCAAGAAAAAAACAACACTGGCAGTCTAGATAGACCTAGAAAAAGCCTTTGATAAATTATGGAAAAGCAGGTTAAAACTCAAACTACTGCAAATGTGTGTAACCAACAACATGTACTAGTGAATCAGTGATTACCTAGATAACAGGACAGCAAGGATGTAACCAACAAGATGTACAAGTGAATCAGTGATTACCTAGATAACAGTACAGCAAGGGGGCAACTCCAAGGACACCTCAGCAAAAAAATGAAAATGGAACAAGGATTCCCGCAAGGTGGAATACTCTCACCCATGCTGTTCCTCATATATATCAATGATATAATCCCATAAATCCCTAAAAGAGTACACAGTGCACTATGGACATCCGAAGAATCTACACCTATAGCTAGAAACCGAATGCAAGAGGCCCTAAATACAATAGAGGCGGAACAAAAAACTGGCAAATCGCTATAACGAATCCAAAATCACGTACACAATCTTCTCTCTGTCTCCCAAGCACAAAAAAATTATACTAAATGTAAATGGCCAGACTCTCCCCCTTGACCCAAGTCCAACTTATCTGGAAATAACAATCGACCCAAGATTGACATTTAAAAACCAAATAAAGAAAGCCACCAAAAATGCTTAGAACAGAATGGCCATAATGAGAAAGATATCAGGCTCAACATGGGGAGCGGACACGGGTACCCTAAAGAAACTGTACACAGGTTATGTGAGACCAGTGCTAGAATACGGGATAGCAGCATGGTCCACAGTAACAAAGAATAACTTTCAACAAAAAAGAACTACTCAAAATCAAGGTATACGTATCATCACTTCAGCTATGAGAACAACACCACTAAATGCAATGGAGAACATCAAATGAATTGAAAGTATTGAGACGCGCAGAGATAAAAAACAAAACAATCCAACAGGGGGATAAGTTCAAACGTATGCCTATCACCCAATATATGACAGAATAAATCGCACGGGAAGAGGGAGATTAAAGAGAAACCACTTCATATCAAAAACTAAAGAACTTACAAGAGCAGACCAAATCATAACCAGGCAGTGTTTAGAGATCTGAAACAAACATTCTAAATCCAACCATGGAAAAAAGACAAGTCCCCTGAGATGGTAGAAACCTTAGAGGGTATAGGAAAAAGGAAATTTGTTACAGAAAAATATCTTAGGAGAGTATACCCACCAGAAACATGGATACACGTATATACAGATGGCTCATCTAACAAAGCCACATCCAATGGAGGTGGAGAGCTATATTGCAGACTAAGGAATGCAGAAGATAAAATTCGAGTATTAACAGCGGGAACATATTCCAATAATTAACATGCAGAAGCAGAGGCACTGAACGCCGCAGCTGAGCTTGTAATCGAAGATAAAGATATCCACCAAGAAAACATAGAATTCTTGACTGATGCCGCGTCAGTATTAGCAGCGCTAAAACAACACAAAGATGAAGATCTCGAGCAATGTATGTTCTCCCTGACACAGCTCTCAGCAGAACACCCAAGATTGGTCATACAGTGGATCCCATCCGACTGCAATATTAAAGGCAATGAAGCTGCAGACAAACTAGCAGTTTTCTTATTTCTTTTAAGGTTTCTTTTTTTCCAAAGTTGTTGGAGTTTTTCGATTTTGTTGCAAGTGTTTGTTATGAATTGTTTCTTGTCTTTCCTGATATTTTTTTCTGATTTCTGTAGTGCAATCTCTGCATTCATCGCTATTGTGGTAAATACATGTTTGTCTTCGGTTTCTTCTTCCTTCTATGTTGTAGCACACCTTCTGTGATCTAGTTCTGCTTCTGATACGTTTTCCTAGGGATCAGATCCCGTGCTGCATCGAGTAAGACACCTCTCGTCTGTGTTGCCAGTTCATTCAATGACATATGCTCGTGTGCCGGCATCAATACTTGGAATGTGTTTCCTACTTCAATGGTGTTTTCAATTAGTAAGGAAGAAGTTGACGAGAAAAAGAAGAAGAAGAAGAAAAAGTCAGTCGCACACATACAAGATGACCAGAACAAATTATCCCAAACGTAACAAAGAAATAATTTTATTTGCTTTTATCAGAACACATCAGTAACTTCCAAATAAAGATGATCAAATATTGAAAATCGAATATGGAAATAAATATGAACAAATCATTTGCTGAGTCAAAGGTGAAGAACATGTTCCGAATGATCACCTTTCAATTAGTTTGTCTCAGGTCTACTGTAAATCTCTCCAAACTTGGTGGTCTGTCTCAGGTTTACTGTACATCTCTCTCCAAACTTGGTGGTCTGTCTCAGGTCCACTGTACATCTCTCTCCAAACTTTGTGGTCTGTCTCAGGTCTACTGTACATCTCTCTCCAAACTTGATGGTCTGTCTCAGGTCAACCATACATCTCTCTCCAAACTTGGTGGTCTGTCTCAGGTCTACTGTACATCTCTCTCCAAACTTGGTGGTCTGTCTTAGGTCTACTGTACATCTCTCTCCAAACTTGCTGATCTGTATTAGGCGTCAGTGATCCCCGTGCAGTTTTTTCCTCAGATGGTTTCAGAAGGACCATGCTACCATTCTGCTCCTCTTAACGAGTTGACAGTGTTAGAGAACATGTTCTCCGTTCTATGAGAGCACGTCAGTAAATATATCACACCTGGATACATTAAAAAAAAATGATATACGAATTTGAAAACCAAATATTGATGCAATTATATTGTACCTTATTTTTCCACATAATTTGCGCAAACATTAATACACTTATTCCGTCTCTTTATCATCGCAAGGAAAAGATTCCGTTCGGTTCATTTACAGTCACTAATCTGCGTATACAATGTGAGCACACTTTCAGGAAATTCAATCGATCATGCATTATAATGTAGACTAAACTATGCGAACATTTTTACATTTGCTACACTGGCTATAACTACTTGTCTGTTAGTTCTCGCACACCTGCGGCACAGATCCATATGTTACATTTGCTACAATGTCTATCATTACTGGCCTGTTAGTTCTCCCACACCAGCCACACAGATCCCTGTATTGCAATCTGAAAGGGACGACTAGGTCAAGCTTAATCAGCAATGATGTCTCACCATTTTGGGAATTTATCGACAGTCAGAAATCATTTCCTTTTCAATATCATGAGAAGTCCTCGACAGCTCCCACCCACCAAATTCCAAATAAAACCAACTACACTACAGGGTGCTATTATTGATGTTCACTCTGTGAGTATGGATGACATTGTGTTCTGTGCTGCGCACGTACATGCGACACCTAGCGTCTGTTACCTAAGTAAAAACAAAACTGGATGTTGCGGTCCGCTAGTGTCTGTTACCAAAGTAATCACAAAACTGGATTTTGATTCCCCCTAGTGTCTGATACCTACGTAATCAAAAAACTGGATGTTGCGTTCCCCTAATGTCTGTTACCTAAGTAATCACAAAACTGGATGTTGCGATCCCCTAGTGTCTGTTACCTAAGTAATCACAAAACTGGATGTTGCTGCCCCCGAGCGTCTGATACCTAAATAATCACAAAACTGGATGTTGCTGCCCCCGAGCGTCTGTTACCTAAGTAATCACAAAACTGGATGTTGCTGCCCCCGAACGTCGGTTACCTAAGTAATCACAAAACTGGATGTTGCTGCCCCCGAACGTCGGTTACCTAAATAATCACAAAACTGGATTTTGCTGCCACCCGAACGTCGGTTACCTAAGTAATCACAAAACTGGATGTTGCTGCCCCCGAACGTCAGTTACCTAAGTAATCACAAAACTGGATGTTGCTGCCCCCGAGCGTCTGATACCTAAATAATCACAAAACTGGATGTTGCTGCCCCCGAGCGTCTGTTACCTAAGTAATCACAAAACTGGATGTTGCTGCCCCCGAACGTCGGTTACCTAAGTAATCACAAAACTGGATGTTGCTGCTCCCGAACGTCGGTTACCTAAATAATCACAAAACTGGATTTTGCTGCCACCCGAACGTCGGTTACCT
This sequence comes from Ariolimax columbianus, assembly GCA_036924085.1. NCBI lineage: Eukaryota > Metazoa > Mollusca > Gastropoda > Stylommatophora > Arionidae > Ariolimax > Ariolimax columbianus. The sequence continues at coordinate 52,454,035 of JAVGWX010000021.1, forward strand.
AAGTAATCACAAAACTGGATGTTGCTGCCCCCGAACGTCAGTTACCTAAGTAATCACAAAACTGGATGTTGCTGCCCCCGAGCGTCGGTTACCTAAGTAATCACAAAACTGAATGTTGCTGCCCCCGAACGTCAGTTACCTAAGTAATCACAAAACTGGATGTTGCTGCCCCCGAACGTCGGTTACCTAAGTAATCACAAAACTGGGTGTTGCTGCCCCCGAACGTCGGTTACCTAAGTAATCACAAAACTGGATGTTGCTGCCCCCGAACGTCGGTTACCTAAGTAATCACAAAACTGGATGTTGCTGCCCCCGAACGTCGGTTACCTAAGTAATCACAAAACTGGATGTTGTGGCCCCCTAGTCCCCATTGACACATTTAGAAACCAGCAACTACATTTGACAGATATCCCAATTTAGTGTGTGACCTACTTACTGACTTACCTCGTTTTAATCAAATATTTAAAAAAAAACAGAATGAAATACTAGAGAAAAAACTGCAAGGTCACATATTTGTTTCCCCCTTCACCGTGTCTCCTAAGACGGAGTACTTTGTTCTGTGTTTTGCACCTTACAGCCTGGTGAATCCATATTCAGCACGTATTTTTAATGGGCTCACATCCCATAGGTTTACGACCCCAGGGATCTAAACACAAAAATGTTTTGTTAGCAAGCCATGGTAGCTCCTCCGCCACTGATGAGCACTTTGATATGACATCCATACATAGAAAGAACACTCATTAAGTTAATCCAGAACCTGCATGAAAATTAAGAGCCGATTATTTCAATATCAGAACGTCTCAATGGTGCAGTTTCCATAAGACAGGGTTACAATAGGGCTACTCGCTTGCACCGAGTCTCTACAGCGCATATTCTGAGATGATGATGGACAAGGTTATGCGGAATTGTAATAGAAAGTCAAAGTTAATGGAAAGCGCTAGTTGGAAAGAAAGAAGATGTAATGATAGAATGTACTCACTGAAGTGGGCGCATAAAAACAAATATTCCGTTTTGTACAAAAACGTTTGTTGAGTTGGCTGGGTCACAATATGAGACAAGAAAGTCTTCTGGAGAAGATACTAGAGGGCAAGATTGAAGGGAAGAGAGAACCGGGGCGACAAAGACTCACCTTTACATCTCAGGCATGCAGGGACATTACAGTACCAACTTCGCTGGAATGAAGAGAACTACCGAGGATAGGGTCAAATGGTGAGAAATACTCATACAACCTTACAACCAGCCTTAGGACTGGTAAACTAGAGGATAGGGTCAAATGGAGAGACATAATCACACAACCTAACAACCAGTCTTAGGACTGATGAACTACAGGATAGAGTCAAATGGAGAGACATAATCAGACAACCCTACAACCAGCCTTGGGACAGATCAACCAGATGATGATGACATACAATACAAATTGATATAAATACTATCGTTGTCGTTGCTTGTTTGACATCTATCAATAAGATAGCATCCCCCCACCCCAATTGGATCCCGGGTCCCCTTATTGGGAATGACAGAATATAACCGTTGCTGAATACTGCCACAGTAAGTCAAGGACAATAAATATTTCGGCAGGCGATGTATTTATTTCTCCTGGGTGATGAAGACAATTTGACAAATTATTTCATTCATTACATGATGTTGTTGTTAGAAAATGAAATACTTTGGTCAGATCAAGACACACGAAAGCCAGATAATCATGTTTACATATGTTATGTCCGTGGTTACTGCATTAAAAAGCCAAAAACATACAGAACTTAATGACTTAAGAGCAGTACTCTGTTAACTATGCCAGCAGTCAACACCCAATAAAGTAGTAGTATAGTAGGTCTCATTCCACTGTAACATTCAAGGCAACGAGGAGGCAGACAGATTAGCAAAAGAAGGTGCAAGGTTACCACAACCTGATTCTAGTGTGACCTACGAAGAGTCCAAAAGGCTTATTAGGTCCAGGTACACATTGGAAACAGAGCATACTGGCTACACACCTAATGATGCTTATTACCAGTATATGAGAAGAGAGCAGGTGGCGGTCTTCAAACTCCGTGCAGGTAACACTAGACTGAGGTACCATCTATTCAATAAACTGAAGATATGTGCTACAGGGAAAATGACCGCTGAACATCTGCTGCAAAATTGTCCGACATACGAGGACCAGAGAAAGCACACGTGGCCATCACCAGTGCCAACACTAGACAAGCTCTATGGCAGTGTCGACAACCTTAGGACGACTGCTGCTTTCTTCGAACAAATTCAAGCTGTCGCCTGACAGCGTACGAAGAAGAAGAAGATGAAGAAGATCAAGACACACAAGTCTCAAGAGAACAGTGTTGGAAGTTATGGTATCAGGTAAAAGAGGAAGGGGTAGACGAATAGGACGATGACACCAAGATATTCAGGAATGCCTTGGTATGACTGTGGCGGAGGCTAGAGTTCTAGCAATGGAACGAGTTGCTTTCAGACAAACTGTTATGGGAGCGACGTTCTATAAAGGGCATGCTACATGATGACGACATGTTGTAAGATGCCACTAAAGGTTGTGCATTAATGTGTCAATTATTGCTACAGTACTGCAAATTACTAGAACAAGTGTTTCCTAATAGCTCGTAATGGGAAGCCAAATACAGCGCTGGAGCTGTGTTTCAACAAATGGAGAGACGGGATCTTGATTTGGTTGATTGGACTTCGTGCTTGCATTGAAAGGCGTGACTGAAGAGAGTTATGCTTGAGACTAGCAACCTCATCATGCAAGCACATTGTTACAGAAACCCCTACTGCAAGAGCATGCACAGTTCTTTGCCGCAGGCTTCTTGATGAAGGTCGACTGTGCTGGTACTGTTGTGCTCCAGCTGGGTCGATAAAGACAAGAAGAAAGATCGTTCTCGTTCGTCTTCAGACCTCGACTTAAATGACTCTAACAAAGGCAGCAGTCGACTTGAGTCTCAGTGCACTTCCGTACAGCTTCTCGTGGAAGGACACTGGCTGTTGCCAAATGCTACTTCTTTTGTCGATATATGATGGACATGACTGGAAACTGTGTACTGCTGTCATGGGGGGCTGTGCCGAGACAAAAGATGACCCGCTAACGTGGAGGACAGATGGAGCAGAGGCGAAATGTTTCAGGCAGTTGTTCCAAGGGTACCTCACGGATGACTCCATTCGTGGTGAGGTCTTGTGTTTCGTGTGGTGTCAAAAGTAGACAACCTGCAAATAAAAGAAGTATTTGTATACGATGGTTGTGTTTACTGTAGTCTTAGTCTTAGTCGACCTGTGCTTCTACATGGGCAGATGTCCAGGTGTAAGTCCTAGCTCTGGATTGAGCTGGATGTAGCCGGGATGAGGATTTCCTGCTTAACGGGCTAGGCTCGAGCAGCTTATTGTTCTACTGAATTGGGACAAGGGTCGCGGAGTGTGGTTAACAGAATGTGCAGGTCCTTCTTAATAGACTCTAAACACTAGAGCAAAGTTAACCCTAAGCCTGTTAGGCGCCATCTATACTGCTCTTAACAAACCACCTAACCATGACCTGTGTGATGCCATGTCATTCAGGTACTTCCTTCTTTCGACATACTCTCTGGGGCAGTGGTACTTTTCTTGTCCTTGTTATTCACAGACCTATGCTGGCCACTTGGGATATTTACTCTAGTACCCCGGTCATACAGTGGGTTAGAGGTAAGATGTTGCTTGTACAGAGAATCCTAATTGTTTTTATTGTGATTGCACAAAGCGACAAAGTGACATGTTGCTACTCAGATATTAAGCTCACAATATCGCTAGACCTATCAAATAATAAGGTGAATCAAAATGTATACATGGAATCCCCTAGCAGTGGATCCAATCTGAAGCATCGACTGGCTCATTTGAAAGTAAGCCTATTTCTAACCATTTCTTATTGTTTTACTGTTATTTACCTGACCGTGACTGCCATGTCCAATCAGTATGTTTTGCTTGACCATACATTATTACTGATCCAGAAGCATCAGAGGCTCTTGGCCTTCTACCAAATGCCATGTAATGGCATCTGCACATGATAGTTGTTTAGTGCAATACAAAGTGTTCCATTGATATGACATCTGAGAAAGAAACATTTTACTAACACCGTTGAACGCTGAGCACTCAAAAAAGTTCTAAAAATGAGCTGTGAGGATAATTTACCATAACAAAAGTTCTAAAAGTGGGCTGTTAAAAATAAATTGTCATAGCAAAAGTTATAGAAGTTGGCGGTAAGGACAATTTATCCTCATGAAATTATAAAAGTGGGCGGTAAGGAAAATTTACCCAAATAAAAGGTTATAAATGTAGGCGGTAAGGACAATTTACCCAATTGAAAGTCATAAAAGTGGGCGGTAAGTAGATTTTACCCAAATGAAAATCATAAAAGTGGGTGGAAAAGACAATTTACCCAAATGAACGTTATACAAGTGGGTGGTAAGGACAATGTAAGTATAAAAGTCAGCGGTAAGGACAATTTACTCTCTAGTAATTATAAAAGTGGGTGATAAGTACAATTTACCCAAATGAAAGGATATAAATGTGGGCGGTAAGGACAATTTACCTAAAGGAGAGGTTATAAATGGGGGCGGTAAGGACAATTTACCCAATTGAAAGTCATAAAAGTAGGCTTTAAGAACAATTTACCCAAATGAAAGTCATAAAAGTGAGCGGTAAAGACAATTTACCCAAATGAAAGTTATAAAAATTGTGGTTAGGACAATTTACCCTATTGGAATTGATAAAAATGGGCGGTAAGGACAACTTCCAGTCACAAAAGTTTTAAAAGTGGGCGGTTAGACCAATTTACTTTCACAACTGTTATTAAAGTGGGCGGTAAGAACAATTTACCTAAATCAAATTTATAAAAGTGGGTGACAAGGACAATTTACCTAAATGAAAATTATAATAGTGGGGGGTGAGGACAATTTAATTTAATGAAAGTTCTAAAAGGGAGCGTCGAGGACAATTTGCTTAAATGAAAGTTATAGAAGTGGGCAGTAATGACAATTTATCCTAACAAAAGTTTTTAAAGTGGGCGGTAAAGACAATTTACCCTCACGAAAGCTATAAAAGTGGGCGGTTAGAACATTTACCCTAGTGAAATTGATAAAAGTGGGCGGTAAAGACAATTTACCCTCACAAAAGTTTTAAAAGTGGGCAGTAAGGACAATTTATTTTCGCGAAATGTATAGAAGTGGGTGGTAAAAACAATTAACTCTCGCGAAAGGTGGAAAAGGGGGTGGTAAGGACAATTTATATAAATGAAAGTTATAAAAGTGGGCGATTAGGACAATTTACCCTAACGAAAGTTATAGAAGTAGGCGGTAAGAACAATTTATTTTCAAGACAATTATAGAAGTGGCCGGTAAATACAATTTATTATCGCGAAATTTATAACAGTGGTCGTTAAGGACAATTTACCCAAATGAAAGGTTATAAACGTGGTCGTTAAGGACAATTTACCCAAATGAAAGGTTATAAAAGTGGGCGGTAAGGACAATTTACCCAAATGAAAGGTTATAAAAGTGGGCGGTAAGGACAATTTACGCTAACGAAAGGTTATAAAAGTGGGCGGTAAGGACAATTTACCCAAATGAAAGGTTATAAAAGTGGGCGGTAAGGACAATTTACCCAAATGAAAGGTTATAAAAGTGGGCGGTAAGGACAATTTACCCAAATTAAAGGTTATAAAAGTGGGCGGTAAGGACAATTTACCCAAATGAAAGGTTATAAAAGTGGGCGGTAAGGACAATTTACGCTAACGAAAGGTTATAAAAGTGGGCGGTAAGGACAATTTACCCAAATGAAAGGTTATAAAAGTGGGCGGTAAGGACAATTTACCCAAATGAAAGATTATAAAAGTGGGCGGTAAGGACAATTTACCCAAATGAAAGTTATACATGTGGGCGGTAAGGACAATTTACGCTAACGAAAGGTTATAAAAGTGGGCGGTAAGGACAATTTACCCAAATGAAAGGTTATAAATGTTGGTTGTAAGGACAATTTACCCAATGGAAAGTTATAAAAGTGGGTTGTAAAGAAAATTTACCCTTACGATAGGTATAAATGTGGGCGGTAAGAAAATGTACCCTCTCAAAAGGTATAAAAGTCGGCGGTAAGGACAATTTAACCAAATGAAAGGTTATAAAAGTGGGCGGTAAGGACAATTTACCCAAATGAAAGGTTATAAATGTTGGATGTAAGGACAATTTACCCTCACGAAAGTTATAACAGTGGGCCGTTAGGACAATTTACCCTAGAGGAAGTTATAGAAGTGGGCGGTAAGGACAATCTATTTTCGTGAATTTTATAAAAGTGGGCGGTAAAGAAAATTTACCCTCACAAAAGGTATAAAGGGGGTAGTAAGGACAATTTACCCTCACAAAAGGTATAAAAGTGAGTGGTAAGGATAATTTATCCTCATGATAGGTATAAAAGTGCGGGCTGTAAAGACAATTTACTCTCACAAATGTTATAAATGTGGGCTGCAAGGACAATTTACCCTCTCGAAAGGTATACAAGTGGGTGATAAGGAAAATTTACCATGATGAAAGGTATAAAAGGGGGCGGTAAGAAAATCTACCCTCTCAAGAGGTGTAAAAGTTGGCGGTAAGGACAATTTATCCTCTCAAAAGGTATAAAAGTGGGTGATAAGGAAAATTTACGCTAACGAAACGTATAAAAGGGGGCGGTAAGGAAAATTCACCCTCACAAAAGGTATAAAAGTGAACGCTAAAGACTATTTACTATCTCGAAAGGTAATGTGTGTTTGTGTCAGTACTTGGACTGTAAGAATGTGTCTCAACTGTTTGTTTACATTCAGGAATTTAGCAACTTGAGGTAATAAAACACGTTTATATAAACAACAAACAAATACATACTAAGGTAACCTATAGTTTCATGTTTACGTGTTTCAAATGTCCCACTATGACTACTACGTCCACAATTATCTAGCTAACAGCAAACCTGCAAGACTCCATATGATTGATGTTATTATAATGAAAGCAGTTGATGCTTTCTGCTTGAAAAAGGTCAGTGTAGTGTTTAGAGATTCGCAGTGAGATTGAACAGTTTATAGATGATTTGTTAGAGAAAATGTATTAAAAAAATTACACATACCTTTGCTTACGTCTTGTTATTATCCAATACTTGAACAACACATAAAGCAATACATGTATTTAGTATAAGCACCTTATATTTAAACCCTACACATCATCCAGTATAGGAATTCAGATTACACAGATAACAGTTACACGACCTAGTCGTGAACAATATTCACAGGACGAATGTTTACCTCATCACAAGGGCAATGTATCCCGTACAACAAAGAAAGCCAATGAATGCTACCATCGTTTGGTTCCCTTTATACATCAAAGGATGGTAATAAATCAATACTCAATTTACTAAATTGTTTAATATTTCATCAACGCAAATTTGTACCTATAATTTTATGTAATGCTACAATTCAATTTATGACACAAATTACTTTGAGGCAAGTTATAACAGTTAGTTGTTTTTAACGTATATGATTAAATTTATTTTCAAAACGGTATACAAATCATGGAAACCAGAAGAGACCCGTCTTCCACCGTTTGCGGTATATAAGTTAACTCTAACGTTACTATTTGCAACTGTTGGGACCAGCTAGTGTTTGTGTTCGGCAGCCACTTGCCTAGTCCGTTCCGCGACTTAGACGCCTCCGTGTAGGTTCAAGGTTGAGCTCAGTGTAAGATGCGATCTTTCACACGGTCGATTGGGGTCAGAGCTGCTTCCTCCCCATATGTCAAGTAAATAGGACGAAAGCAAGCAAGAGAAATTTGGTCGGGTGGAAAATTAAAACCTTACATCCTACGTGCATACTCGCAATATGTACAGCCATGTGAATCTGCTGCAGGGCCATAGATCACTCTTTCTAGGCGCTATTAAATTACCCCTAGACTGAGGGGAGACGCCCAAGGCAGATTCTCTCTTGCGACTTTTTTACAACATTCAGGAGAAGATAACTCTTGGTTCCTTTAAATGTTTTTAATTTATGTGGTTGCAACCCTTTAAAATTCTAAATATAAAAATCTTAGCAGACTTTAAATAATAGTTCGAATTGGAATATCCAAAACGATATTTATTCTTCCAACTTTTACACAATTTATATCGATTATGTAAAGATATGTCAAACACACCACATTTACTGCAGACCTCGCTATGAACTTCTTTTATCTACAACTAGCATCAAGAACTTACTAGAAAATAATTAATAAGATCTTTGAGCCAGAATGGAATAATTGTTAAAAATATAAATAGTAAATACAAATTTGGTTGGTTCCCATAGAGGCATAAGAAGGTACTAGCAAACACAATTACAACATTATAAGACTCCAGAACATGTATGTAGAGCCTATATGGCAATGTTAGTGCAGAATCTTCTAATGGGAAGGTACAGGTTTCGTTTACCTGATGATGTTGCTAGCTCATACACGACCTTTTTTAGTGACTTTAACGACCATACTAGAGGGTAGGGTGAAAGACAATTTGAAGAGGCAGTTTTAACTGAGCGGTTAACATCAGAAGATGTACTGGGAAAAGCCTCTCAGATTGCAACCTTACGACATGACATAAAGTAAGCTGAAGATCGATTGCAGCCGTCCTTTGATGCAGAAATGGCACTTAAACTGAATCGATTTGGTTTAATCATTTTGTCTATCAATGGCGGAAGATTAATAGAAGCCCATGTGTACATTAGTGAATAGAATAGGACTACTGACACACTGAAATTGATTTAGGGTGGAGTGGTACCCTTATTGATACCACTGAGTCCTTTCAAACAGCTTCTGATGTTATCCGCTCAGTTAAAACTGCCTCTTCAAATTGTCTTTCACCCTACCCTCTAGTATGGTCTTCAACAAGGAGGTATGTCTTGTTATATGACCAAAATAACGTAACTGTCTAACCCTGTCTAACCCATTAATTCCCTTTTCACCCCCTAACTTTTACAATACCTCCAAATTGTTTTCTTTTCTTTCCGAGAAATGCGAACAATCGTCTTTTTACCCACATTTCCAGGGCTTCAATACTATTTTCTAACTTGTTATTTATTGTCCATGTCTGTGGGCCATAAAGTAGTGATGAGTATACATAACACCTGACAATTCACATTTTCTTTTTATGATTTATCTGTTTTAATGTCAGTATGTGTCGCCTACTGCTGAATACCATCTTGGCCATACTTATTCTCTTTCTGATTGCTTTTTCTCAGCTTCCTTCTTCCGTTATTTTATGACATAGATATGAGAAACTATGTACCTGTTTAAGTAGCTGATCTTTTATTTGTATCTGCATACATGGTTTCTTGTCACTTTCCCCAAGTAGCATAGTCTTTGTTTTCTTTATGTTTTTGTCTAATCCAAACTCTTGACTTTTTGTGTATATTGTTGTCACAAGCTCCTGTAATTCTATCTCACTTTTAGCCATGAAAACTGTATCATTCGCATATCGTAGGTTATTCATTATCACTACTCCGATGACAACTCCTCAATCTCTTTTAATATTTGTTCTGTGTAGATAATAAAAAGACATTATCTCACATCCCAGACAGAACTAATAAACACACACACGATAATGGCCATACATACCTGCCCCAGACAAAACCGAAGGTCCGTGTTCAGGTCATATAGGTTCCACTTGACTGCCCCGCTTCGTGGTTCATACTTGAGCCTTCTGTGTTTGACAACAAGGATTAACGTGCATTGTTGTGACGGTGGCTTGGATTAGGGCCACTGTAGTCTTGTGTGATAGTGGTTAACGGCCGGGTGTCCATGATCAGAATGTGGTTAGGGTTAGGGGTTAGGGGTTAGGGTTAGGATTAGGGGTTAGGGGTTAGGGTTAGGCTTAGGATTAAGGTTAGGGGTTAGGGTTAGGGTTAGGGTTAGTGTTAGGGTTAAGGTTAGGGTTTAGGGTTAGGGGTTAGGGTTTAGGCGTTAGGGCTAGGGTTAGGGTTAGGGTTGGGGTGGGGTTGGAGTTTGGGTTGGGGGTTGGGGTTAGGTTTAATGTTAGGGTTAGGGTTTAGGTTTGGGTTTCGGTTAGGGTTTGGGTTAAGGTTAGGGTTAGGATTAGGGTTAGGGCTAGGGTTAGGGTTATCATTATTGGACATGTCCAGTCGTTATGATAACTTCATGCCTCTGATAGCTGAGAAAGAGAGAATGTGCTTTACATATTGTCCATATCTTCCTCACTTTAATCGTCACCCATTTCAGCGGACAGAGCAAAATTAAAAGATTGTCCACACGGCTATACAAAGAGAGTAATCTTCATCACACGTGATGGACGAACATCATCATTTGATTGCAAATTCGTCGTACATTAGGGAAATCGATTTTTCTTGCAATGTTGTTTTATGTAGCTTATAGCAAGGATTGCAAACGATGTTGTCCCATAGCTGAACCACGGTAGTAATGATTGTTCATTGAACTGCGGGAGCGTTTCCACCAACACCTCAATGATATCCGCAACCGCACCGGTTCCCCAATTGCCAGCCACTTCAATTGTCCTGAGCACCGGGGTAAGGCTGACGTTACTGTCACTGGTCTAGTCGCATGCTTCTCTGACGATAGTCATCGATTCGCCCTTGAGAACAGACTGATCTCCAGCATGGGTTGTTTCCAACCGCATGGCATTAATATCTTCTATACCTTTTCTTAAAACCTCATACTGGCCCCCATTTATTTGTCTTCCTTTGCCCGCCACCCACTTTTCTTCTATCAGTCTTCTCCCCCTCCCCCTATATTAATCTCACGCCCCTCGCGGCTTATATCACCTTCTCTTTGTTCTCCCACTTGGATCACTATTTGGCCGTTTCCATATTTAGCCACCACTGGCTTATCCGGGCCATTCCCCCTCACTTCTTACGCTCTCCTGGCCACCTTATTTGACCGCTACCCTTCATAATCAGTCAAGCATCTGATCCAGCCGGTCGCTTAGACAGAGTGGGTCTATTATCAGATAAGTAAACCATGTTTTCCTTACATGTTGATTTCTAAGTTCAGCATTGTTGTTATTTATTGTCCCTGATGAAGGCATATTAGTTGTAACGTAGGTTTTGTTGGTGTTCTCGTCTCGGTGCGGTAACTGACCATACCAATTAAAAAATGTTGATTAAACTTAACTTTAATTAACTTTTACATCTTTTTCTTTTGTTTTTTTCCCATTGTTCTGTTTCTGCACATTGAATGATCGTTCACTCGAAGCTACTGATGCGGGGAAGCGCAGACAAATTTTCAACTCAACAGTGACACTAGGGAACAACGCAAACAGTCCAAGCTGGGATACTGGTTTTGTTTACAATTCAGTTTACAATTTACAGAATGTATTCGTTTGAGGAAAATAATCTCGTTAAACAGACCCAAATTATATTTATTTTGGGTACTTTCTGTGGTTTTGTAAAATACGTTTTAGGTACATCGGCTCAATTATAAACATCAATGGAGATTGCCGTGTTTCCGGTTGTTCAAGATGGTGGTTGGTTTGAATTGACAGAACAGAGATTTATAACGTTTCAGATAAGTATTAGTGTTGAAAATTAATTTGTGTAATAATAACATAGTTGTGATTGTAGTTTATTGTAGCATACGTATTTTCAAATATAGTGGCCTTGTTATAACAGATAGTTAGTGACTTGAAAGAATTAAATAGCGTAGAACAGTGAGCGGTAGTAACACTCAAGTAACACTAGGCCTAGTCGTTTTGATACTTTGTAGAAAGTTAAATACCAGCGACATTTGTTTGTTCCTTTTTTGGCGTTGCTTTAAGAAGTATACATTTTATTAGGTATTAATATAACTTATTGGCTAACGGAAATAAATAGCAAAATTAGTATGGCCACTAAGACGAGACGAACTGCTACGAGGAAAGGCCAAGTCAGATTATGTGATTTGTGTGGCGAAAATGTTAGTATTACTACAACGTTGGAAGATGAAGGAACCGTTTTATGTAGGATATGTAGAGTTGAAGAGAGGCAGGCACAAATGGAGTGCAATATAAGGGAAAATGAGAAGAGATTAGAGGAGATAGAAAAGAGGCAGATGGAAATAGAAGGGAAACAAGTGAAAATGGAGGAAATTTTAAAGAAGCTGCAGTCAAGGTGTAGTCAAGGAAGTAAGGAAGATTTGAGTGAGGAAACAGCTCACAGGGCAGAGCGCTTTGGAGAGAAGTATGCACATATAGGTGAGGGGTCAGTTTTGGTAGTAGGAGATTCAATGGTGAGAGAGGTTGGCAGACATTTGTCTAAACAACACAACATGTTTCTTCTTCTTCTGCGTACACAGTCAGACAGCAACCATTATTTTTTCGAAAAAAGCGGCGGTCGTCCTGAGACTCTCGCCACTACCATAGAGCTTGTCTTGCAGTTCCACTGGCAATGGCCACATCTGCTCTCTCTGATCCCCGTATGTCGGGCAGTTCTGCAGCAGATGTTCAGTTGTCATTTTACCAGTACCGCACGGGCATTCGTCGGTACACCCTATCTTCAATTTGTTGAATAGGTGGTACCTCAGTCTATTGTGGCCAGTGCGAAGTCTGAAGACAACGACCTGCTCTCTTCGGTTCAACTGGTAATAGGCATCGTTTTTGGTGTAACCAGTATGTTCGGTTTCCCATTTGGTAATGTACCTGGCTTTGATAAGCCGTTTTGACTCTTCGTACGTCATACTGGTATCTGTTTGTGGTAGCCTTGCACCTTCTTTTGCCAGTCTGTCTGCCTCCTCGTTGCCTTGGATGTTGCAGTGTGACGGAACCCACTGTACCACTACCCTTTTTGGTGCGGACAGCTGGCACAGTTTGCAGAGTGCTGCTCTTAAGTCATTAAGCTCAGTGTTTTTCTGGCTTTTTAGCGCTGTGACTACGGCGAGAGCATCTGTCAGCAAGACTATGTGGCTCTCATTTTCACTGTGTGTTGCCATTTCTTCCACTGCCGCCCTCAGTGCCTCTGCCTCCGCTCTGAAATTGCTTGTGTACTTACCAGTAGCGAATGACAGTGTTATTTTTCTGCCATTTGGTAGGTTCAGGAATGCTCCTGCCCCTCCGTTCTGTGTAGTGTTTGTTACAGAACCGTCGGTGTATGCATGGGTCCAGTCCATGCTTGGGTAGCTTTTCGTTATGAAGCTTAGGGTAGTGTCTCTCCTTTCTTTTTCGGTCTGGCAGTTTTTGTTTGCAATACCTGGTATATTTTCTACCACCTCTGGAAATATATCCTGCCTCCAAGTAGGTTTTCGTACAGTAGTGATGGGTTTTGGTGTTGTTAGTGTGTTTATGGGATCTTCGTGCATCTTTGCTTTGGCTATTTCTGCAAAGTTTCTCCGCTTTAGTTTCCCAGTTCCCAAATTGTTTAGCCTCTGGTACATTGGATGGTCCGTCAGTCTTCGGAGTTTCTCTGACTGCAGCTGGGCTCTGCAGTCTCTTCTGTCGGTCATGGATTGCAGTTTTGTAATCTTTTCAAGTTCTACAATTGGCGTTGACTTCATGCCACCTGTTATGATTCTCATAGCTTGGTTTTGAAGTTTGTTAACTTTATCGAAGTTCGCCTTCGCTGCTGTTGTCCATGCCGCGATGCCATACTCGAGAACTGGTCTCACTCTTCCAGTGTACAGTTTCTTTAGTATGCCTTCGTCTGCTCCCCAGCTTGTACCAGCAAGTTTCCTCATGATCGCCATTCTTTCTCTGGCTTTCATTCGGTTTCTCTCAATCTGACTTTTCCATGTCATGCGCCGATCAAATGTGACTCCCAGATAGGTTGGGTTGTCGTTTGGCTGCAGGATTTTGCCATTTAGGCTTAATTTGGTACTTTGGGGTTTTAATGAGAGCGAGAATATTGTGCACGTGGTTTTCTCCTCGTTTATTTTGACCAGCCATGAGTTCGCCCACTCTTCCAGCGATGTTAGGGCCGTTTGCATCCGATTTCTTCCTATGGTGAGATTCTTTTCAGAAGTCCACATAGCCAGATCGTCTGCAAACATTGAGCTGTGGACTCTTCTTGGTATATTCTCTGTAATATCGTTTATATATACCAGGAAGAGTGTGGGGGACAGTACTCCCCCTTGGGGTACTCCCTGCTCGAGTGTCACCTTTTTGCTCATCTGCCCTTGTACTTGGACTCTGGCCGTTCTTCGTTTGAGGTAGTGGTTGATCCACTTGTACATCTTCCCACAAACATCACTTCTTCTTAACTTGACTCTAAGTCCGTCCTTCCAGACTTTGTCAAATGCCTTTTCCAGATCCACCCAAACAGCTACTGTGTGTTTCTGTGCCTGGTAGGCATCTTCTATCTCCTGGGCTATGAGGATGACCTGGTCCTCAGTGGATCTGTGCTGTCTAAAGCCGGCTTGCTGTGGAATTAGTATTCGTTTTTCTTCCAGATGCCACATCAGTCTGGTGTTTATCATCCGTTCCATCAGCTTGCCGACACAGCTCAGTAGGCTTATGGGCCTGTATCCATTCGGATCTGTTTTGTCCTTTCCTGTTTTTGGTACTGGTACCAGTATTGCATCCTTCCATGCCTGGGGTACAATACCCCTTTTCCAGCTTTGGTTCAGGACTGATAGTAGTTTTTTCTTCGCTGTTTGGCCCAGCCCCATCAGCATTTCGTTTGTTATCCCGTCTTTTCCGGGAGATTTCCTTTTCTTTAGTGTTCTCATAGCCTCTTCCATTTCGCGCATGGTTAGTTTGGCCATCATGTGCTCTTCAGGAGCCGTATTTACGTTTTCGTGTCCTTTTAGCTCTTCGCTAATATCTGTATGCTTATCTGCAGGGACCTCGATGTGGTTTGCTCTGGCATAGTGATCGACAAAGGCGTTTGCGGCTTTCTTACCTGTGATCAAGTTCTCGCCCTGCTTGATAGTAATTTGTTTATTTGACGGGGTTTCGTCGTTCATGGCTCTGACTAGCTTCCATAGCTTGTTCCCTTCTTTGTCCAGGTTTAAACTTTCTGTTTTATTTTTCCAACTTTCTCTTGCTGTTTGCTTGAGAGTGTGTTTGTACTTCGCCGTGGCGGCTTTGAGGGCGATGTTTGCCTCCATGGATTTTTCACGTTCTGCTACGTTCCTAGCATTTGTTACTGTATCTTCCACTTTCTGCAACTCATCATTCCAGTAGGGCTTATAGTTTTTCCTAGCTCCTCTTGGGATGGTTTCAGTGGCGGCTTGCATTATTGCCTTGCTTAGGCTCTCTACCATGGGCTTCATTTTGGTGTTTCGTGTGTTGATGGTTTCACACAGCCCATCTGTCAGGATTGCAAATCTGTCCCAGTCGGCTCGTTTGTAATTCCAACGTGGGAGCGGTTTTGTTTCCTGTGGGCCTACTTCCATGTCAATGGTTAGCCTGATCGGCCTGTGGTCGCTACCTGCCAGTTGGTTTAGCACCTGGCGGCCTATTTTATAGTGTATGTCCTGTGTGGAGAAGGCCAAATCTGGAGTCGAGGTGGTATGCCATGTTCTTGAATAGAAGCTAGGGCTATCCTCCGGCCTATTGATTAGGGAGAGATTTGCATCTATCTCCCAATCTTCCACTTCGTCACCTCTGCTGTCTGTGTCAGAGTATCCCCATCTCTCCGAGTGGCTGTTGAAATCTCCAACTACTATGCAGTTGGAGTCTCTGACCTCCATGCTCGAGAGCGATAGGTCTCTGTTTGGTGGTCCGTACAGATTGAAAATGCGGAGCTTCGTCTCTTGAGCCATTATGTCAACTCCTACAATTTCTGCTTGTCCGGTGTGATTGACAGGTACCGCGCTACTCGGTATGCTGTTTCTGGTCAGTATCAGGACCCCTCCTTTGTGGCCTTCTCTATCTAGACGGAAAGTCTGGTATCCTCTGATTGAGAATTTATGGTTATTGTTGAGGTGCGTTTCCTGGATACATGCCACGTCAATCTTACCTTCATGCAGGTGGTGTGTTAGGGAAAGTTTTTTGTTAATGACTCCCTCCGCATTCCACTGTAATATTTTGAGGGTCTTGATGTTTTGGCCAATAGTCGTTTCCCCATAGCCATGTGCCTTGACTCCACGACACATGGGTGGGTGACCACCAGTAGTCAAGGGTGGGCCCCTTCGAGACGTGGGGCCCGGCGCTATCGCTGCCTGGCGGGTCTCCTCAGGATGAGCGCCATACGTTTTTCGAATAGGTTGTGCCATCATACTGTGATTTACGTTGCACTGTTTTGTTAGGCTTGCGGCCCCGTGCATCCGATTTCAACAGGCGTTTCTGTATGGATGCCCTCCTTAGCCTTTGGCTGTCCCCAGCCTATCTGCAAGGCAGCAGTTGTTTACGATCAGAGTTTTCTCTCCTATGGAAGTTGTCTTACCAGACTATCGAGTCTTCACTACTCGTGTCTATAGGGTGCAATGATGATGATATATGAGATGGACTGGTTTACCCGGAAGAGAGGCAGTCCAGTGTGTCTGTATCCCAGGATCGTCACGTCCTGCCAGAAACGTAGCATTTGCATGTGAGTGGGGTATCTCTTTTTCCCTTTGTTTTCTTGGCTTCTATGCAGAGATGGTACGCCTAGCATTCCCCGCCACCTGGGGTGTTGACACAGTGGGGCAGGTGTGCAATGTCCGCTGGTCTGCATCTCTTCTGCGTCCAGCATGATAGTTATGGCTGATAACGTACAGAGGTAGATATCGTAGCCGGAGTGTATTTAGCCAGAGGACAAGCCTGGTAATGTCACAGAGATGTTGATCGCCTGGTGTGCGGACAACTCTCATGGTCAGTGGTTGAGTCTTGACAGTTCACAGTGTGGTGGCTGCTCTACTGTTTTCGACACCCCGACCAGGTTCTAAGTCTTTGGTTGGTGTTTTTCGCACCCCATCGCCGTATAGGGTGAGTATCAAGCAGTTTGTCCGCCCGCTTTGATTTGCGGGCGGCAAGGACCTCTTACTGTGGCTCTACCTGATAGGGCTGGGGCGCAAGCCCCAGGTCCCGAGCATGTAGGAGCCTCCCATTGCAGTGGTGCTGAGATTTTGGGCGGGATTGCGGCTTACAAGGGTTCGGCCGTAATCCCCCACATGGTAGCCTCGCGCCCTTGGCTTATCAGCCTGGTACGTGAACCAAAGTGTCTGCGGCTCCTCTCGATTTTAGCTGATTTTCCGTAGCAACGCCCTGTCATTTGTAGGGTAAAACTGACCTGTCTTCAGATGATCTATTTCCAGCACCCGTTCACTATTTGGTCAGACGAATTTATTGAGGGCTTTTGTTTGTCAATGACCAGGTATTTGAGATCTGCGGTTTCTGCAGAGTTAAGACACGATTTCCGTAGCGTTCTTTCATTTGAGTGTTTGAGAGCTGACTTGTCATCCGTGAGTCTAATACCAGCGTACGTTCATTATTAGACCCAAACGGCAGTGCTCTCGATTTGTCAGTTGTTCTACAGTATTGGCGTGTTCAGTCAAATTAAGCCGCAGATTCCACACCTGGTGGTGCCCTTCCGTCAATTCCCTTAGCGAGACAATCAAGTTTCTTAGAGGGTAGCCCCAAAATTTTCGAGGGACTAATTCCAGCACATGTTCTCTATTAGACCCCGCGAAGGTGTACTTTTTGATAGTCATTCTGCAGTATTGGCGTGGTAAGTTAACTTAGGTCTCAGGCTCCACTCCTGATAGTGCTCTTCCGTCAATTCCTTTATCACACACTGGATGCAGACAGAACCGAGCCACAGGGGCATAACCCCAGAGTTCTGGGGGTCTAAGTCCAGCACCAGTTCCATATTAGACCCCAGAAGAATGGTCTCGGCATGTCACTCATTTCAGTGTTGGCCGTGTTGAGTCAAATTAAGCCGCAGGCTCCACTCCTGGTGGTGCCCTTCCGTCAATTCCTTTAAGTTTCAGCTTTGCAACCATACTTCCCCCGGAACCCAAACACTTTGGTTTCCCGGAAGCTGCCCGCAGAGTCATCGAAGCAACTCCTGCGGATCGCTAGTCGGCATCGTTTATGGTCAGAACTACGACGGTATCTGATCGTCTTCGCGCCTCTGACTTTCGTTCTTGATTAATGAAAACATTCTTGACAAATGCTTTCGCAGTAGCTCGTCTTGCGGCGATCCAAGAATTTCACCTCTAACGCCGCAATACGAATGCCCCCGTTTGTCCCTGTTAATCATTACCTCCAGTTCCGAAAACCAACAAAATAGAACCGAGGTCCTATTCCATTATTCCATGCACCATTATTCAGGCAGCCGAGGCCTGCTTTGAACACTCTAATTTTTTCAAAGTAAACGCGCCGGCCACCCAGGACGCTCAGCGAAGAGCACCCGTGGGAGAGAGCCGGCAGACGGTAGGGCAGGAGACAACGGGCAGTGAACCGGCGCGAGCCGGACCGCCCGCCTGCGCCTGAGATCCAACTACGAGCTTTTTAACTGCAACAACTTTAATATACGCTATTGGAGCTGGAATTACCGCGGCTGCTGGCACCAGACTTGCCCTCCAATAGATCCTCGTTAAAGGGTTTAAAGTGTACTCATTCCAATTACGGGGCCTCGAAAGAGTCCCGTATTGTTATTTTTCGTCACTACCTCCCCGTGCCGGGAGTGGGTAAGTTGCGCGCCTGCTGCCTTCCTTGGATGTGGTAGCCGTTTCTCATGCTCCCTCTCCGGAATCGAACCCTGATTCCCCGTTACCCGTTACAAACATGGTAGGCATGTCACGTACCATCGACATTTGATAGGGCAGACATTTGAAAGATGCGTCGCCGGCACATGAGGCCATGCGATCAGCACAAAGTTATCCAGAGTCACCAGTGGGGACGCCGCAACCCCGCGAGGGGAAACGACGATTGGTTTTGAACTAATAAAAGCGCTCTTTCCGCGAGGGTCGGAGCTTGGTAAGCATGTATTAGCTCTAGAATTGCCACAGTTATCCAAGTAGGATCGTGTCATCTAAGGAACCTCGACTGATTTAATGAGCCATTCGCGGTTTCACCGTGAGACAGTGTGAACTTAGACATGCATGGCTTAATCTTTGAGACAAGCATATGACTACTGGCAGGATCAACCAGATATCTGTCGGAGACGTACGTACTGCGCACACCGGTCGGCGGAGGAAGGGTGTGTAAAAAGCCTTGCTGGGACGACGGCCGCAGGGACCGACTGACGGGACGGACGGTTTGTTCCACCCGTCCCTCACTCCGTCGACCTAGGACCGCCTGACAGGGGCCTTCCACACGCACAAGACGACCGACCGACCGGGCTCGCTCGAGGAGGGATGGCAGCGCTCTGTGCAGAACGGATCCCAACGACCTCGGCGACGAATTTCACTGGGACTAGAGACACCATTTGGCCTGCCCTTCTCTGTAGGGAGAGACGAACGGCAGGGCCTCGAGGCAACGATTCCTGCTTTCCATTTGCCGGTCACAAGCTCTTTGCGAGAGTCGGACCACCAGCGAGACGTACTGTCGAGCTCTGCTATAAGCCTTAGAGAAATCACCACGGACGGACCACGTTTCCTGATACGGACCAGACTAGGGCACCTCGGGGGAGGAGCCACTACCACAAACCGCACCCAATTCGCACTACGGGGAAAGGCAGGCGAGCGTTTTCCGCAAGCCCGCGCTATCGCTCCGCCTGGCGGGACTGAGATCGCTTTACCAACACTGGTTGAAATTGAGTCGCTGCGGCGAGACAACTACCCCAGATCACAACATGTTTGAAAGAATGGATATTGGGGGAGCAAAAATAGAGGACATAGAGGGGAGAATAAAGAGGTTAGATGACAAAGGAAACAGTCATGTGGTAGTATTGGCAGGTACAAATAATGTAAAGAGAGATGGTACAGAAATAATTATGGATAAATATAAAAGTCTTATGAGAACACTTAAGGAAAAAAAGTTTAGAAAGGTCACAATGATGGGCATTTTAGACAGAGCAGATGGGTCAGACTATCTAGATAGCAAAATAATAGGTATCAACCTTAGGTTACAGGTGATGTGTGCGGACATGGGAATGGAATTTATTGATGTTAAAGTAGACAAAAGTAAAATGTTAGATAGGGGAGGTTTACATCTAAATGAGATAGGACAGCATGTTGTAGCAAAGCATATGTTCTATCATTGTGTTAGAAATTTAAACTAGTAAGGCCTATGAAGTATGAGACTAAAGATAGGCCTACAATAGGGTGCTATAGAGGATGTAGTCAAAGGGGTAATTTGGTGTCAGGAAAGTGTGAAATACATAGTAGAAAAGCAAACACTAAAATGATAAAGCAGAAGCAAAAAGAGGAAAACCAACAACATTACAAACTAAAATGTTTTTATGCAAATGTGAGAAGCATAGTAAATAAAAGAGAAGAATTTGAACTGTATGTAGAAGAAGAAAAACCAGATATAATAGGGTTGACAGAATCATGGACATATGAGGAGATTGCAGATAGTGAACTTGAAATTGAGGGATATACAATGTTAAGGAAAGATAGGATTATTGGAGACAAGACTAAGGGAGGTGGCGTTTTATTATACTGTATAAATTATGTTAATATAACGATCAAAGATTATTTATCATGTGGTAACAAAAATGAAAGTGTATGGGGAGAAATAGAAAGTGGGGGTGAAAAAACAGTGATTGGAGTGTGCTATAGATGTCCATCAAGTCAAAAAGAGGAGGATGAGGAGCTGATTAGTAGCATAGCAAAAGCAAGTAAAGGGAAATTATTATTAATGGGAGATTTCAACTATCCAGAAATAAAATGGGATATGGCAGAAGCACTTGTAGAGTCAAAACCTTTTGTTACGTGCATAACTGACAATTTGTTAATTCAACATGTAGAAGCAGCCACCAGAGGCAAAAACATACTCGACCTAGTTTTTACCACAGAGGAAAATATTATTGAAAACGTTACCGTTGGGGAACTGTTTGGCTCAAGTGACCATCAAATCATCCGTTGGGATCTTATTGCAGGGAAAGAAGTAAACATAAACACGCGAACATACGACTACTCTAAGACAGATGTTAAGAGGATGAAAGAGGCAGCGAATCACATAATCTGGAAAGATATTATTGTAGGAACAGATGTTGAACAGGAGTGGGAAAGTTTTAAAACAGTTCTAGAAACGCTAAAAGAGGAATGTGTTCCATGTAGGGAGGTAAACCCCAAGCGTAAAAAGTGGATAACTAGATTTGTAGTGAAATGTAGAAGAGCAAAAAATAAAGCATGGCAAAAATATATAGAGGCAGGTAAATCAAAAGAAACATATGTAAAATATTTGGACAAGCAGAACATATCTCAGAAAGCGAATAAAACAGCAAAAATATACTTTGAAAAAAAACTTGCTCAGAGGATCAAGACTGACAGTAAAAGCTTCTTTTCTTATGTTAGAAATAAACAAAGAACGAAAGACAAAGTAGGCCCTCTCATAGACAGTACAGGGAAAATAATAAGTGAGAATAGGGAGGCTTCTAATCTGCTTAATCAGTACTTTGGCACAGTCTTCACAAAGGAGGACTGCTCCGAGATCCCAGAGCCTATAGATATTTTTCAAAGAGACATGGATACAGCGGGATTAAGATCAATCTGTATTACAGAGGAAATGGTTTTTAAAAAATTGGAGGGGTTGAAAGTGAATAAATGTCCAGGTCAAGATGGTATTCACCCAAAATTGCTGTATGAAATTAGAGACCAACTAGCAAAACCATTGGCTATATTATGTTCTCAATCACTTACAAAAGGGATTGTTCCACGGGATTGGAAAGATGCAGGAGTGATCCACTTATTCAAAAAAGGCAAAAAATCAGATCCGGCAAATTATAGACCGGTGAGTTTAACGAGCATAGTCTGTAAATTGTTAGAGTCAATAATCAAAGAAAACATTGTAATGCATTTAGAAAAATTTAATCTAATTATAAATAGTCAGCATGGGTTTACTAGAGGGAGATCATGCTTAACAAATCTATTAGAATTCATGGAGGAGGTTACTAAAATCATAGATAAAGGGGAGCCAGTGGATGTTATTTATCTAGACTTTGCAAAGGCCTTTGATCGAGTACCTCATCAAAGATTATTTCGAAAGTTAAAATCACATGGAATAGGTGGCGAAGTTGCCAAATGGATTGAAAATTGGTTAACGGGAAGAAGGCAGAGGGTGGGCATAAATAAGGAGTACTCTGAGTGGAGTGAAGTGAAAAGTGGTGTGCCACAGGGCTCGGTTTTGGGACCAATTTTGTTCTTGATATATATAAATGATTTGGACATTGATATGAGATCCATGATTGCAAAATTTGCTGATGACACAAAACTATGCAGTAGTGTCTCATCTAAAGCGGAAGTGGATATATTGATGTCGGATTTAGATAAAATTCGAGAATGGTCTGTAAGCTGGCAAATGGAGTTTAATGTAGATAAATGTACAGTCATCCACATGAGTAGATCCAATATGGAACATAATTACAGAATGGGAGAAAACAATATTAGAAAGATAGATAAGGAAAGGGACCTAGGGGTTATAATAGATCATACAGGAAAGGTGAGTGAGCAAGTTAAGGTAGCAGTGAAAAAGGCAAATGCAATGTTAGGTATGATAAAAAGAAATATTAAACATAGGAGCAAGGAAGTGATCGTCAAACTGTATAAAGCTTTAGTTAGACCTAGATTGGAGTACTGTGTACAGGTGTGGAGTCCTTATCATACAGGGGACATAAACATGCTAGAAAGAATACAAAAAAGAGCGACAAAGATGATAGTTGGATTCCAGAATTACAGTTATGAGGAACGACTCAGAAAAACCGGCCTACAGTGTCTCGAAGAGAGAAGAATTCGTGGTAACTTAATACAGGTTTATAAGATGATCAGAGGAATCGATAAATTAGACTATAACAAGTTTTTTAAAATACAGCCACCCACAATAACACGAGGGCATAGCTACAAGCTGATTAAAGAGAGGTCCAGGTTAGATATTAGGAAATATTTTTTTAGTCAGAGAGTGGTGTCTGCTTGGAATGCATTGCCAGGGGAGGTGGGGGAGGCAGGGACAGTTAATGCGTTTAAGAATAAACTGGATGCGCATTGATTTTAGAGCAAGGTGATGTAAATGTAACTGGTTGTATACAGACTCTGCAGGGTCTTCTAAACCAGTATAAAGACGTTAAGTTTAAGTTTAAGTTTAAGGAAGTCAGAATGACAACGGGTATGACAATGCAGAGGTTGAAAACAATGATAAACGTATGGCAGAACTCTATAGAAAATGCGAACATAAAAATCTGTAGAACTTGAATCTTCCCTCTTGCAACGTGTGTCCGGAAATTGCTTCACACAATCTAATTGATCTTGTAATCGAAGATAAAGATATCCACCAAGAGAACATAGAATTCTTGACTGATGCCGCGTCAGTATTAGCAGCGCTAAAACAACACAAAGATGAAGATCTCGAGAAATGTATGTTCTCCCTGACACAGCTCTCAGCAGAACACCCAAGATTGGTCATACAGTGGATCCCATCCGACTGCAATATTAAAGGCAATGAAGCTGCAGACAAACTAGCAGTTTTCTTATTTCTTTAAAGGTTTCTTTTTTTCCAAAGTTGTTGGAGTTCTTCGATTTTGTTGCAAGTGTTTGTTATGAATTGTTTCTTGTCTTTCCTGATATTTTTTCTGATTTCTGTAGTGCAATATCTGCATTCATCGCTATTGTGGTAAATACATGTTTGTCTTCGGTTTCTTCTTCCTTCTATGTTGTAGCACACCTTCTGTGATCTAGTTCTGCTTCTGATACGTTTTCCTAAGGATCAGATCCCGTGCTGCATCGAGTAAGACACCTCTCGTTTGTGTTGCCAGTTCATTCTTCTTCTTCTTCGTACGCAGTCAGACAGTAACCATTATTTTTTCGAAAAAAGCGGCGGTCATCCTGAGGCTATCGACACTGCCATAGAGCTTGTCTTGCAGTTCCACTGGTGATGGCCACATCTGCTCTCTCTGATCCTCGTATGTCGGGCAGTTCTGCAGCAGATGTTCAGTGGTCATTGTACCAGTACCGCACGGGCATTCGTCGGTACACCCTATCTTCAATTTGTTGAATAGGTGGTACCTCAGTCTATTGTGGCCAGTGCGAAGTCTGAAGACGACGACCTGCTCTCTTCTGTTCAACTGGTAATAGGCATCGTTTTTGGTGTAACAAGTATGTTCGGTTTCCCATTTGGTCATGTATCTGGCTTTGATAAGCCGTTTTGACTCTTCGTACGTCATGCTAGTATCTGTTTGTGGTAGTCTTGCACCTTCTTTTGCC
This sequence comes from Ariolimax columbianus, assembly GCA_036924085.1. Classification (NCBI taxonomy): domain Eukaryota; kingdom Metazoa; phylum Mollusca; class Gastropoda; order Stylommatophora; family Arionidae; genus Ariolimax; species Ariolimax columbianus. The sequence goes on from JAVGWX010000021.1 coordinate 52,478,271, forward strand.
AGTCTGACTGCCTCCTCATTGCCTTGGATGTTGCAGTGTGATGGGACCCACTGTACCACTACCCTTCTTGGTGCGGACTGCTGGCACAGTTTACAGAGTGCTGCTCTTAAGTCATTAAGCTCAGTATTTTTCTGGCTTTTTATCGCTGTGACTACGGCCAGGGCATCTGTAAGCAGGACTATATGGCTTTCATTCCTTTAACCTGTCACCATTTCTTCCAGTGCCGCCATCAGTGCCTCTGCCTCCGCTCTAAAATTGTTTGTGTTTGTCCATCACATGTGATGAAGACCACTTTGTTTAGCCATGTGGACAGTCTTTTCTCTTGCTGTGTCCATGATGTTCGTCCATCACATGCCATGAAGACCACTTTGTTTAGCGGTGTGGACAGTCTTTTCTCTTGCTGTGTCAATGATGTTCGTCCATCACATGTGATGAAGACCACTTTGTTTAGCGGTGTGGATAGTCTTTTCTCTTGCTGTGTCCATGATGTTCGTCCATCACATGCCATGAAGACCACTTTGTTTAGCCGTATGGACAGTCTTTTCTCTTGCTGTGTCCATGATGTTCGTCCATCACAAATGACGAAGACCACTTTGTTCAGCCGTGTGGACAGTCTTTTCTCTTGCTGTGTCCATGATGTTCGTCCATCACATGTGACGAAGACCACTTTGTTTAGCCGTGTGGACAGTCTTTTCTCTTGCTGTGTCAGATGAAATTGGTGACACGCGTGATTTGGATTATAGTCAAGAAGAAACTGCCCATTTTGTCAACCTCATTCTCTCGTCCTGAGCTACTTTTGGCCAGTGAAAGATATTATTGAGACGACTGGAGATAGCACAGGATGCAGATTTATGTCAGGGTTTCCTCACGAAGCCTTTTCCATAAACATGTATAACGCAAGGCAGCGAAGGAGGTTGACATCTATCGTGTTTCTTGGCTTTCCTATAATCACAAGATGTCGTAGGGACATCACTCAGCGTGTGAGTGTTTTAGGCATCTCTCTCGGGCGACGTGTTTTAGTTCATTATAGTCGCGTGTCTACGTGTAACAATCACACCAAAACCGACGCTGTCTGCAGCTAGGGGGAAGGGCACCAATCTTGTGACGTTCAACCGTGTGCACTAGACCGTAAAAATATGACACATGTTTAACCGTAATATAGATCGTTTATGAAACAAGACTAAGAGATTGGTATCTGGAAATATTTAACGAATTGAAATTAATGTCATTGCTCATACATGTAGTAATTTTAAGTTTATGTTGTCCCCATGTTACATTAAGGCAAATGTACGTCCAACTACTACACAAAAAGGAGTCTGATTTAATTTCAGCTACTAGCTAAATGCTAGTGTCTAAGAATTACTTTGTGGACTTCAGATATAATGGGTTTTTTTTAAAACATATCTTGACATATGCTACTAAGTTTGTAAATGAACTAGAGATACTTTCAAATTTTGAGACAGACCAAGTTACAAATCGGAGAAGGAAGCGACAGTTTTGTAGTAAAAACCCAGACAATACAAGATCCAGCGTATCAATTCAAAATAGGCTTGTACTGTAGAGCTTTAGACTATGACCATGAAACGAAGTTGCAACAGTGAATAAGCTGACAGCAACCGTTGGCTAATAGCGAGCCTTAGCTCACCGAATCCAAGTGGCGGTCCTGGAAACAGACTTCACCCCTGTAGCCTAGTAGAGATAATATTATCCGCTAATGGAATGCAAAACCAGCCCACAAATGGCGAGCTGAAACATGGATGTGTCGGACCGAAAGGTACAAATGTCGCACGATCGCAGGAAACTACGACGACGACACGTCCCATCGTCTTTTTTCAGATCGAACACACACGTTCTGTTGGTCTCTGCCATCATTTCTGCATTGCCATGGCTTTTCTTGTTCTGATTTCTTTCGAGCAGTCGCCATACTTATCCAGTCTGGAGCCTAGATATTAAAAAACCTCATCTATTTCCTCGCCATCTACTGTACATTTATGTTGACATTTATGTTTTGTCGGTGGTCATTATCTTTGTTTTGTTTATGTTGGTAAACAGGTTTTGATCTTGACTGTGTTCATTTACAGCTGAAAGTAGCTGCTCTAGCACTTCTGCACTTCTTGATAGTATCACTGTGTCGTCTGTGTAACGTAACTCTGGAATCTCGTACCCTCCAATCGTAAATGTACCAAAACTGTCAATGTTCTCGTCTTCACTAACAATTCCCATCATACATTCTGCATCGATGTTATATAGATAAGGTGAGAGGATACATCTCTGTCTTACTCCTTTTTGTACTGCGAACCAATCTGATGTTTGCCCAGAGACTCGGACAGCGCCTCGTTGATCTTCGTATAATGTTTCAATGAGATGCATAATGTGCACAGGAAACCCCACTTCCTCCATGATGTTCCACAAATGTTGATGTTTTACCTTATCGAAGGCCTTGGTGTAATCAATGAAACACGTGTACAGGTCTACATTACATGTCTACATTTTTCGTAGATATTCCTCATATTGAATATGTGGTCCCATTCCCTCTGTCTTTTCTAAAACCTGCTTAGAACACGTGAATTTCAAATCTGGTCTCTATTATTCTTAATAGGATTTGCAAGGGTATCTTTCTAGCGTGGCTGATTATCGCGATAGTTCTGTAGTTTGTGCACATCTTTAGATTACCTTTTTTAGTGAGGGGAATATAGATTAATTTCTTCCATGCTTCTGGCAACTCTGCGATGTGCTATATCGGTTTACACAGCTTATGATAAACTCGTGTACTGGCCTCCCATCCTGCTTGTATTATCTCTCCTTGGATATCATCACATCCTGGGGACTTTCCCATTTTCAGGAATTTGATTGCTGAGCGTACTTCCTCCAATGTTGGTTCAGGTTCTTTCTCATCCTTCGGTAGGATTGTAAATGAGCGCTTTGTGCTATCTTCATACCTGGTGCTGCACTACTTTCTCCATCTATTCAGTATGTCTTTGGTTTCTGTTAATGTGTTATACTTTTTGTCATTGATGGCATGCGGAACTGGACGGAATTCCCTTGTCAGTGTTTTTATCACCTAAAAGGCATCTCTCTCCCTGCTTTGTTGTTGTAGATTTTCTATGTCCTTACAAGTGTCCACTATGTATCTTCTTTGATCTTTTCTTATTTCTCTTCTAACATTTTTTAGCCGTTTTTAAATGATGTGTTCATCCTCTGACTTGCCATTTGTTTTAATTGTTGAGTTTTAGTGTTTCATCTGATATATAGCTCTGCTTCTTGTGTGACATATTGGGAATCATTTCGTTTGTTGTCCAGATTAAAATATCTCTTGCGTATGATGTCAACCCCTCAGATGTCATCTCTTCCTTTACCGCAAGCAACGGCTCAAATTTGTTTTCTACTTTGATGTTGTATTCAGTCAATATTGTTCTTAGATCGACGCGTATTGGCTAGAAACCTTTGTTAATCCTACGAAGTTTTGTCTTGAAATCTGCAAACAGAAAATCGTGGTCCGTATCGCAGTCCGCTCCAGTCAGCGTTTTTGTTGCCAGCACGTTGACTTCCGTCTTTGTTGTACCAGGATGTAATCTATTTGATTTCTGCTGTTACTATCACGGGAGATCCATGTTATAGTCTACATGGGTGTTGTTTAAATAAGGTGTTGGTAATGGAGAGGTTATTTTCTATGCATAATTCAATCGTTTTTCTCCTCGCTCTTTTCTGTGTCTCAAACTAAAAGGTCTTGGAACATTTCTCTCTTCTTCAGCTCTTTCATCTCCAATTTTCGCATTAAAAAATCTCAAGTGATGATCAAGGTATCTCTGTTTTCCACTTTTTCTATTGGTTCTTGTCAGGTGTCATAGAAATCGTCCATTTCACAATCATCCGCTGCTGACGTTGAATAAACTTGAATTATTGTTAAATTTCTTTACTTCATCTTTAGTCTGATTATAATTATTCGGTAGTTAACTGGATTATAACCGAGAAGCGAAGGTGTCGTCTTCTTTGACAGAATGAAGCCGACACCGTTTTATTCACCCTTGTCCATTCCAGAGTATATAAATGTTTCTCCTGATGTGCTGATACAGTGCCCTTGACTGGCCCATCTGTATTCAGAGACTCCCAGAATATCTATCCTGGCTCTCTTAATCTCTTTTCCAATCATAGATAACTTTCCCTGGTATAGGCTCCTGACGTTCCAGGTGCCTATTCTTAGATTTGTTTTTAGTCACATTGCAGAGTTGTTCACTGAAATGCAGTCGGACTTTAGTCCGTCATCCATATTACTTGTACTGACTCTGAAATCGGACTCTTCCCCAGTTGGCGTCGATGATCTTCCTGGCCTGAGGGCCTCACCGTCATATCTTTGAGTTTCGTTTCTATCGACTGTTATAGGTTTCTTGGCATTTTACTTTCAGTAGATCGCCATTTCTTTCTTAACGTTGTTCCGGCCGCTTACCAACTGTGGTCTCTAGTGCGCCCTTAGCCCGATACCAGGCGTTTCCAGCTCCCACCTTCAGAGACGTTGTCGACCAGGTCGAACACCCGCCTCTTTCATTAGCAACTGTGTACTAGTCAGGGGTGGACTCTCCTTTGTATCATTTCACTCACGTAGTTTAGTCAGTCAGCCAAAGCCAAGCCCGGCAGGTGGCGCTGCCGTACACAGGCAGACTTTAGGAGCCATACGTGAGCTAGGCAGAAGTGGGGGAACCAAATAGGATTCTGGCCTACACACATCAGACACTATAATTATTATGAATTGATCTGTTATTTTCTTCAACAATAAAAACGTAAATTAATAATAATAATGAATTCCTTACCTTCAGTAGTATATTGTTTGTGCCAAGGTTACATTCAATCCATGATGCAAACAAAAATAAAACATATTCACACTACAATACACAGCAAATCAAGGTTGAGTGAGATCCTTTCACAGAAATCTGCCCTGAGAGTGATACTTTCACAGAGTCCTTCCCTGAGAGGGACCCTTTCACAGAATCCTGCCCTGAGAGTGATCCTTTCACAGATTCCTGCCCTGGGAGTGATTCTTTCACAGAATCCTGCCCTGAGAGTGATCCTTTCACAGAATCCTGCCCTGAGAATGATCCTTTCACAGAATCCTGCCCTGAGAGTGATCCTTTCACAGAATCCTGCCCTGAGAGTGATCATTTCACAGAATCCTTCCCTGAGAGTGATCCTTTCACAGAATCCTTCCCTGAAATCAACTGCATATCCATCTTGTTTCCCGAACACGTTATTATATATGGCACATGCATGTCCATAAATATGTCAAAAAACAGGAAAGCATAGGAAATGTCATGAAGGTAAATCAAGAAATGTGTAAGTTGTCTTTTGTTGCAGGAAGATGTATATCTCACGGATGTGTCGTTGTGCATCGTTCTGTAATTGTTCAAAAACACTTTGTAATTAATTGATAATAATTGTGAAAACTATTTTTTAATTGTGACATCCATCTGCACATATGCTACCTACTCAGTTCAGTTCAATTGAGTAAATCCCGTAACCCATTAGTTTGTTGGGGCACACTTGAAGACACTCCCACAAACCCGGGCCAACTCTCTCTCTGTCCGCTGCCGCCAGTCCTGCCTTATCAGGACGAAGGTTTGACCACTCAGTGATGTTGTCTACCCATCTCTTCCTTGGACATCCCCTCCCTCTCTTTCCTGGTACGAAACCATGCCGTATCGAATTTGTAATTCCGCTGGACTATGTGACGTGGCCATACCAAGCGATCTTTCGCATTTTGTTAACTGTGAACAGATCATCAAAAGCCCCAATTACGTTTTCCACTCTTCGTCGTATTTCTACGTTCGTGACACGATCCTTATATGTAAAATTTAAGAGTGTTCTAAAGCAAATAATGTCCATTGCATGTGTTCTGCACTGGATATCCGCAGTAATGGTCCAAGTCTCACAGGCATGCACAGACATTGAGAGCACCAATGAGCGCATTAGTCTAACTTTTATGCTGAAGGCGAGCCGCCTGTCTTGCCATATGGGTTTCATACGCGCGAGCGCCGCTGTTGTCTGTGCCATTCTGACAATTATCTCAGGATGTCAGCCCTCGTCACTGATCAGTGATCTCAGATATTTGAACCGGTGTACAACTTCGAGATCCTGACCATTTACTTTTATCAGAGATGGAAACCCTTTCGTGTTATTAGCCATCAGCTTTGTTTTCTCTGTATTTATCTCCACGCCATAGCTCTGCGCCGCTCTGTCCAATCCACTAATAAGCTCTTGGAGTTCCGTTTCCGTGCCTGCCAGACCATTTATATCATCTGCTAATAGAAGGTTTGTAATCGTCTTATCAACTATTCTGACGGTACCAACATGTCCCTCCAGAGCGACCTCTATTATTCTTTCCAAGAATAAATTCAAGAGTGTTGGAGAGAGTATACAACCATGTCTCACCCCAACAGACGTGCGGAACGAATCGCCTAGTATTCCGTCTACTGTAACTGCACTTGACGTCTTCTCATGAAGCTTCTCAATTACCTTCACGATATTAATATTGATATTGTAATCATGCATTGTTTTCAATAGCCCAGCATGCCATACTTTGTCGAACACCTTTTAAACATCGTTGAAGACATGATATATGTGTTGTTGATCCTATAAGTATTTCTCATTCAATATCCACAGATTAAATATCTATTTAGTGGTGCTTCTTCACGCTCGAAGCTGTGCTTGCTCTTATCAATGCTATTCTATGCCTGTGATTTTAATCTGTTGAGTATCATTCTCAAGCGAACTTTGCTAGGATGACCAATGAAGCTAAGTGTTATATAGTTTGACACATCTTTAGGTTCCTGATTTAGGCAGCAGTAAAACCACTGATTTCGTCCAGATGGTTGGGTACTCTCCTGTCCGCCAAATTCTCTTACAGATGTATGTCAGAGCCTCAATTAATAACTTACTTCCCAATTTTAGGAGCTCTTCTGGGATAATATTCATTACCACAGCTTTACCATTTTTTAAGCATTTTCACTGCTTCATTTACTTCCTCTCTTGTTATCGGTTAATTCTCCTCTAACATATTCATTTCAAGGGCGGTTGCATTTCCGGGGTCGCCTCGACCATCAAGCTTATATAATTTAGAGCCCGAATGTCTTAAACTTCTATGAGACATGTCCCTATCTTACCCTGAGTCTTTGTGTTGCGACCTTGTATAGGCCTTACGAGGTCATTGACTATTTTATTTCCAACAAAATATCAACTAACTAAACCTGCAACATTCTCCTCGACAATACATTTAACAATATGCATAAGCAGCTCCATGCGCAGCTTTCGTTCCATATAGTTTTCTTCTGACTCTGGTGAAATGAGCTATTGCATTGCTGCATAAGATGCAAATGTCAAGAGTGTTACAAGATGGGAAGGGTACTTTAAACCTCCACGGTCTAGTAGTTGTATATACTCAGTAAAATTCATACTTTGATCAAATTCATCCGACAATGTGTTATCCTTCTGAAGCAGAGCCTTGCATGAAATGCATTGAACCTTTCCTATAACTTTTCTACAGATAAAACTAGCAATATAGACCAAGGCTTGTTTTGTTCCTTCAGCACAAAACAACTCTTCATTCGCATCGATGATAAAAAATACTTTACCGACATCAAATGAAGCTTCATTTGATGTTGGTAGGGGAGGAGCTTCATTTGATGTTGGTAGGGGAGGAGCTTCATTTGATGTTGGTAGGGGAGGAGCTTCATTTGATGTTGGTAGGGGAGGAGCTTTGTTTGATGTTGGTAAGGGAGGAGCTTCATTTGATGTTGGTAGGGGAGGAGCTTCATTTGATGTTGGTAGGGGAGGAGCTTCATTTGATGTTGGTAGGGGAGGAGCTTCATTTGATGTTGGTAGGGGAGGAGCTATGTTTGATGTTGGTAAGGGAGGAGCTTCATTTGATGTTGGTAGGGGAGGAGCTTCATTTGATGTTGGTAGGGGAGGAGCTTCATTTGATGTTGGTAGTGGAGCATCTTTATTTGATGTTGGTAGTTGAGCATATTTATTTTATGTAGGTAGTTTAGCATCTTCATTTGATGTTGGTAGGGAAGGAGCTTCATTTGATGTTGGTAGTGGAGCATATTTATTTGATGTTGGTAGTGGATACCAACATCAAATGAAGCTCTTCCCCTACCAACATCAAGATCTTGCTTCTTGAAAAGCACCGTCTGTTAGAACTGTTACAAAACGACATCTCCTCGTCGTTCTAAACTACCGAATTAAAAACATAGGTACAGTGTGCAACGCAGGTTCAGGGCCATGCAAGATGCTTGGCTCCACGACAAGGCGGTTGAGATTCAAAGTTATGTTGATGCAAATGGCTCGAAGCGATTGTATTGTACACTGAAGGCTGTTTACGGCTCGACGTCCAATTTTCATCTCCTGTTCTAAGCGATGACGGCACGGCCCTATTGATCGACAAAGTTACGATTTTGGAACTCAGGGAGATCAAATTTCCATCCATCATCAGCGCACAGGCTACCATTTACCAAAGACGTGACCTTGAGCTCAGCAAGGCAGAGGTCATAAAGGTTATCAGCTCAATGTGCAAAGGCAGGGCTCCAGGTTCTGATTCCATCCCTCAGAGATTTACCAAATAGGGGATCTTGTCCTTCATCATAAACTGACTGCGCCCTTTCGTTGTATTTGGGAAGCAGAGACAGTTCCACGGCAGATGAAAGATACCATAATGGTACACCTTTACAAACAAATGGACAATCGTCATCCTGGAACAATCACAAGGGAATCTTTCTGATGTCAATCGCAAGCAACATTTTAACACGAGTCCTGCTCAGTCATATCGGTGGTCACCTTGAGCAGAGATTACTCCCTGAGAGTCAGTGTGGTTCTCTTGCGGGACATGGGACAGTTGACATGCAGCACATCAACTTCAAAAAAATTGGCAAGAACAAAATTTTGACCTGCACACAGTTCTTGTCGATCTGACCAAAGTCTTTGACACCGTCAATGGGGATAGGTGCCGAGCTATTTGAGCCGGCATTTTTATTTCATAGAACGGTTGTTTTGACAAAGTATCACTCACCTAACTTTTTGTGGCCTCTTCCTCTATTTCTTCAGCAATTTCGTTATCTTGAGTTTCTTTACATTTATTTGTTTTACTTGTGTACTTATGGTCTTCTTATGGTTTATCCAAGTTGGTGTATATGTCCACATTATCCAAATCCTATGGTCAGAGTCGATTAGAGCATTTGGGATCGCTTTGGAATCTCTCACTCTCCATCCCTCTTTCTTTCTTTTTAGTAAAAAGTATATTTAGGGCGTCTGATTTATGTTGTTCCATCCAAACCACGCGAGATGACTAGCTGCTGTGCTTTCTGCTTGTTGCAGTATTCTCCGCTTGGTTGACATATTTGAAATGTCTCTCAGTTTATGTACTGTATTACAGCTCTAACTCTGACTTGGTCTTTCAAATAGAGCCTGGTGTATCTAAATGTATCAAAGCGTTTGCTGTCTATTGTCTCTCAATATTTGTTTAGTTCGTGGTATGGCCTCCAAGGAGCAGACATAAATATTACTTTCGTTTTCATTGCGCTAATTGTGAAACCAAAGTTATTGCACGAAGCTAAAAACCCATTTATTGTGGTCTGCATGTAATGTCCTAAACACGTTTTGTTGGCGCTGTCAACACGTTTTGTTGGCGCTGTCAACACGTTTTGTTGGCGCTGTCAACACGTTTTGTTGGCGCTGTCAAAACGTTTTGTTGGCGCTGTCAACAACAAAGACGGGATCTTATATAGCTGCTCCTTTTACTCTTGTAAGGGACCTTAGACACATCAGGTTTAACAGCTGCTGTCCATTTGTCCTACATCTTAAATGAATTAAACAAAATAGTAAAAAACAAACTAAGGAGCGTTAGGACCAGCACACATCTCTGTTTGACTCCGTATATGATTGGACAAGCTGCAGATAGCTCGCCATTATTCAGTACATGAACCGACATGCCAGCATAAAACGGGCCGACAACTGTGATTAATTGTTTCGGAAAAACGAGTTTTGCCATGGTTTTCCAGAGTCTGTACCGGTTGGCAGTATCAAATGCCTTGGTTAATTTAACAAAAGTCGTTTACAAATCATGCTGCTGTTCATTCCTTTTTTTTCTAGAGTTGACGAGCTGCAAATATTATGTCAACCGTTTCACGGCAAACTCGGAAGCCACATTTGATTTTCCGTGAGTAGCACCTGCTTGATATGAATTGTTAAGATGTTGAGCAAGACTGAAGTAAGAAGTTTTCAGATGTACAGAAGGAAGATTCCCATGTGGTTATCACACGATTGACGATTGCCCTTGTACAGATGAATATTTCAACTCCTGGGGCATGAGACCTGCATCCTAAATTGAGCAAAAATAGGTCTGTTAGTTTGTAACAGCACAGGGCCTCCTTTACCGACATCGGAAGGAATAGCATCTGGGTCTTGAACCATGCAACTGGACATTAACTGACTGTTTTCTGGACCTCATTTATGCTCGACGTGAAATCGAACCTACCGTTGATAACAACTTCAGGAAAGCGTGTTATGGTTCGTTCGTTGATGTTCAACGGACAGCTTAAAAAAGCACTGAAGAACTCTGCCCAGCGCTCCAGAATACTAACTTTGTCAATCACAAGTGCTGTGGCATTATAATTAGGGACCGGGGATGAGTGATATGGTCAGGGACCGCAGATGCTTTCAGGGCATCCTAAAACCGCTTTGAGTCATGTGTGTCTGCATACCGCTGGATGTCATTGTCAATGATAGTGATGGACAACATGATGTTAGTAACATATGGCGATGACTAGTTGTAGACAGTGTAGTGTGCACGCAATGTGGCAAGGATAGTGGTAGATACAGTTGTGTCAGTGAATTGTGACAAGGATAATACATCAAATGATGGCAGAATTGTAATGTGTCGAAGGCAGTTGTAGACAACATATTGAGATTTGCGATGAATACTTAGTGTTGCTAAATATAACCTTTAATGAGAGTTCTGTTTTAAACATACGTCTAGTTTGCTGTACTTAAAATCGAATTGATTTAGTTAACTGTTTTCACAGTTTACGAACCAATGCTCTAGACTACAAAAACAACATATTCTCTACAATCGCAGTGTATAAATTAACCATTACGAGATAAATCATTTGATTTACTTGAGGTGGAGAAATTGCCCTAGTTGTGGCGCGTTAGAAAAGTTACTGATCTTAGCAATTGGTGAACTAGAAAATTGTTTTACATTACGGGAGTCCAACATTGTTGATTAGCAGAGTGAATTTGCAATAGAAAAAAGGGTATTTGCAAAATTGATAGTAGGCAACGACAAAACAAAAACAAAACGTATGGCTCTCTTTTATTGCTTTCAGTAACGCACAAACTTAGGACATTAACCTAGGGCCTCCAGGCGTTTCCATCATCTAATATGTACTTCTGTCTCCTTCATTGAACTAGCATTGTAATACTAATTCTTCTATTATACAATCTTGCCAATAGGAACTAATGAAATTATGGAAATGACAAAGTGGAGACGGTGGAATGAGCACGGAAGAGATGTAATAAGCTCCTCAGCTGCCTCAAGGATCTTGGAAAGGAGGGCTATAATACTGATGCCTGCGGACCACACATTTGGTGCTCGTATTTATGAACATATTACGAATACTGTTCAGTTGAGTGAAAATAATCTAGGCAGACATATTTCTCAGACAGAGAGCACACGTATTCACAGACTAAAATGATTAAGACATCAACAGAAAACAGTATTCATATATACTATACAATACTCTGCAGACAAGAAAATGAAGATCATGAAAATTACCAAAAAGGAAATAAATACTGTCACAATAAGTAAACATTGGGCATACATAAAATAAAACTCAGTTCAAAGTGTTAGCTTGACGCTGCCGATTTGTTGTAAGGGAGCGTACACATTTACACATGCTTCCTTGCAGGTACAATCCGAGAGATTGTTAGTCCACGTGCTGGTGTTTATTATGGTCTTATTGAGATGCTTTAGCAGTTTGCCCCTTGTTTCACACTTTATCTGAAAATGTTGCAAAACTATGTTGACTGAAGTAACATGATTATTTCCTAGATTTCTAGGAAATCTTCATTTATTTCTTCATTGCTTGGGTGAAGTGTGCACGAAGCTGTTTTTGTATTGATGTATCTGAGATTCTGCAAGTTATATTGTACACCTTACAAATGATGAACTCTGATCCCTCTCTGTCCCACTCATATTTGACATAGAAACAAGCAACAAAGAGTGAGCTTGCATTCTCACAGGCACGGGTACAGGACATCAGCTTGAATGAGCTGGACAAGCACGGTTACAGGACATCAGCTTGAATGAGCTGGACAAGCACGGGTACAGGACATCAGCTTGAATGAGCTGGACAAGCAGGGGTACAGGACATCAGCTTGAATGAGCTGGACAAGCACGGGTACAGGACATCAGCTTGAATGAGCTGGACAAGCAGGGGTACAGGACATTAGCTTAAATGAGCTGGACAAGCACGGGTACAGGACATCAGCTTGAATGAGCTGGACAAGCACTGATATTAACCTGATTTTATTGACAGATTGTGATGGCTTCCAAGTGAACCTTCATAATTAAAGATGAACCGCCTTTGCGCTGGCCCAATCCTCCTGCCCCCCAGCCTCCGCCCTAAATCAGTAAATACATTCAGGACACATTATTAAAGATATCCTGTTATCGCGCTAGCTCTCTCCTAACACCCTCCCACTGCCCTCACCTACCCATTGATATTGTTAGCCTTGTGAAGAAATTAACTGAACTGTCTATGATTTAAATTGTTTTACTTACATGTAGTCCATTATATTGCCAACCGAACAGTATTGCCTTTAGTTTTATACTTATTTATGTCTATAACAAAGGAGTGTAAAGAACATTTAAACTTTGGTTAAAAAATATGAATTTTTCATGCTGTACCTTAATAACAATACTTGAGGCATTCAGCGAAAAAGTGGGCGTCCATGAATGCAAGAAACGAGATTACAGATTTCGATCCCCATTACTTCAGTTTCTCCTTGTCTACGCTGATCTCACAGATTAGTGAAAGGATTGGTACATCGCACCAAGTAGAAAATAAAGGAAAGCGTTCACTTGGAAATTCTCAGACACAATTTTTCCGTTGTTATAGCTCACCATTTGAGGGCTATATTTGTTAAATAATTTGGGAAGAGAACGAGCCGAAGAGAGCTGAAAATAGTTGCGCTGTTCTGGGAATTCCGAACAGAATACTGTACACATTTGACGCAATTAGTGCTTACGATTACTGCGATTTTAGCAAGATGAACAAACAGACAAACGTACTTTGAGTTTTGACTTACAAACATCCTTTTACTACTTTATGAGGGAGAGAGGAGACTAACTTCCGGTTAGGCAAAACATACTAATCAGACTATATTAGAGTCAGGTAATACGTACTGATCTTTTAAATAGGTCATCCTGGAAACATGCTGTGTCGAGGCATTGTAGCTAACAAGGTGAGGGTTGACACTGTGATTTCCAAAGTGCGGACAATCTAAAGCTGTGCGCAAACAACGAACTATCACGCTAATCAGCTACGCTAGCAAGAAAGTCTTGCGGATCCTATTGAGAAAGATAGATAAAAGGTTTGAATCTGAAATCTACAAAGTCCAAGCAGGTTTTTAAGGAAAACAGAGGGACCGGAGACAACATATTCGATATGAGAAATTTCTACGAAAAATGCAGAGAGTTTAACGTAGACCTGTACATATGTTTCATTGATTACACCAAAGACTTCGATACGATAAAACATCAAAATCTGTGGAACATCATAAATGAAATAGAACTTCCAGTCCATATGATCCTAACCATTAAAACATTATACCAAGATCAACAAACCGCTGTTCGAGTATCTGAGCAATCATCAGATTGGTTCGCAGAACAAAAGAGAGTAAGACATCACCTTATCTATACAACACATGCGTAATGTGTAATGAGAAATGTTAGAGAAAACGAAAAAATTGAAAGTTGTAATACATAGGGGAACGAGATTCCAGAGTTACGATAAGCAGACGACACAGTGATACTTTCAAAAAGTGCAGAAGGGCTAGAGCAGATCATTTCAGCTGTAAATGGACACAGTAACGATCAAAACCTGCAAAAATAATAATAACAAATATGAAAAATTAAAAAAACTGTCATACGACATGTTCCCCATTGCTGGGGTAGTCGAGGGGTTTTGAAAGCTGGTGATTACAGACGGCTTCGCTACTGCTATCGCCGCATCGTGTGCTCGCTGTTTGTTTATTTCACCCCCAACAGCAAAACAGCATATGCAAATTCAGGGATTCGAACCGCTGCCGCTGGGTCGGCAGGCAGGTCTCGAAACCATTCGGCCACGCGCTCCTCAAATAGTTTATAAACATAAACAAAACAAAGATAAAGACCACCGACTAAACACGATGTCAATATATATTTGCAATGGGTGGTGGAAAAATAGATTAGGTCCTGCATTTTTAATATCTGGGCATCAGAACTCACAAAAATGGCGACTGCTCGAAAGAAATCTGAAGAAGACTTGCCATTGCAATGCAGAGACTGAACAGCCTGAAGAAATTATGGCAGAGACTGAACAGCCTGAAGAAATTATGGCAGAGACTGAACAGCCTGAAGAAATTATGGCAGAGACTGAACAGCCTGAAGAAATTATGGCAGAGACTGAACAGCCTGAAGAAATTATGGCAGAGACTGAACAGCCTGAAGAAATTATGGCAGAGACTGAACAGCCTGAAGAAATTATGGCAGAGACTGAACAGCCTGAAGAAATTATGGCAGAGACTGAACAGCCTGAAGAAATTATGGCAGAGACTGAACAGCCTGAAGAAATTATGGCAGAGACTGAACAGCCTGAAGAAATTATGGCAGAGACTGAAGAAATTATGGCAGGGACTGAACAGCCTGAAGAAATTATGGCAGAGACTGAACAGCCTGAAGAAATTATGGCAGAGACTGAACAGCCTGAAGAAATTATGGCAGAGACTGAACAGCCTGAAGAAATTATGGCAGAGACTGAACAGCCTGAAGAAATTATGGCAGAGACTGAACAGCCTGAAGAAATTATGGCAGAGACTGAACAGCCTGAAGAAATTATGACAGAGACTGAACAGCCTGAAGAAATTATGGCAGAGACTGAACAGCCTGAAGAAATTATGGCAGAGACTGAACAGCCTGAAGAAATTATGGCAGAGACTGAACAGCCTGAAGAAATTATGGCAGAGACTGAACAGCCTGGAGAAATTATGGCAGAGACTGAACAGCCTGAAGAAATTATGGCAGAGACTGAACAGCCTGGAGAAATTATGGCAGGGACTGAACAGCCTGGAGAAATTATGGCAGAGACTGAATAGCCTGAAGAAATTATGGCAGAGACTGAACAGCCTGAAGAAATTATGGCAGAGACTGAACAGCCTGGAGAAATTATGGCAGAGACTGAACAGCCTGGAGAAATTATGGCAGAGACTGAACAGCCTGAAGAAATTATGGCAGAGACTGAACTGCCTGAAGAAATTATGGCAGAGACTGAACAGCCTGAAGAAATTATGGCAGAGACTGAACAGCCTGGAGAAATTATGGCAGAGACTGAACAGCCTGAAGAAATTATGGCAGAGACTGAACAGCCTGAAGAAATTATGACAGAGACTGAACAGCCTGGAGAAATTATGGCAGAGACTGAACAGCCTGAAGAAATTATGGCAGAGACTGAACAGCCTGAAGAAATTATGGCAGAGACTGAACAGCCTGAAGAAATTATGGCAGAGACTGAACAGCCTGGAGAAATTATGGCAGAGACTGAACAGCCTGAAGAAATTATGGCAGAGACTGAACAGCCTGAAGAAATTATGGCAGAGACTGAACAGCCTGAAGAAATTATGGCAGAGACTGAACAGCCTGAAGAAATTATGGCAGAGACTGAACAGCCTGAAGAAATTATGGCAGAGCAGCAACAAAACGACAAAGGTTAAAGTCCTGAGAAACATTGTTTTTTTCTGTGGTAGTATATGGCATCGAATCATGGACGATTACCAAAACTTCTAGACAAAGAATCGAATCCTGCGAGGCAAAATGTTTCAGAAAGATCATCAGAATAACCTGGACAGAAAAAAAGACAGATCCATTCGGTAAGAGTTAAAGGTAGAGGAGAACTGGTTTATCAATTCCAGTTTGGCTAGAAAATGTGAATATTCTGGACACACCAAAAGACACACCAGTCTAGAGCGTACACTGGTGGAAGGCATGGTGCCAGGCAAAAGAGGCAGGGGTAGACTAAGAAGACGATGGCACCAAGATCTCATGGAATGCCTGAGAATGACTATGTCTGGAGCCTGGAGTTTTGACACGAGAAAGAGTTTCTTTCAGACAGACTGTGGTGGGAGCGACGTTATATAAAGGACATGCTACATGATGAGTAAATGATAAGGAGCGTTTCATTGCACTACAGTCTTGAGAACCTCGGTCCACCTTTTCAAGCACACCTCTGGATGTGAGGAGAGCCAATTTCACACTTCATTAAAAAGTAATCAATAGTACGAAAGTCAGTTACGAGTGGCATGTGTAACAAAAACTAAATAACAACCATTATGTCTCCTCTCAGAACACACACTTTCTCTACTTTACTTGCATTTTGTCTTCAAGGAAGAAAACGTACTTTACATGCATTTTGTCTGACTAAGAAAACCTGTTTTTTCTCGATTGTACATACAATGAGTCTTCTATCTAAGAAACATACTTTCTCTGCCTTAGATAATTTTTTGTATGGGTATTACAATAACGGGTTCATGATTAAAAAAGCCAGCAACCTATACTGCTTTTGTAGCTCCAGTTTATATGTGGTCCAATTTGTAAATAGATTCTTAGTATTCTAGGTTTAACGATACTGGAGGTTTCGTACGGTACTTTCATGCCTCTTCGAATCCATACGATATAAATGAGTGGACACTATAAAGATAGAAGCGATCGTAATAAGATAGAGAGGGAAAGATACACAGAGAGAGAAAGAGAGAGAGAGAGAGAGAGAGAGAGAGAGAGAGAGGTGATAGTAGATGAAACTAGGAGCTGGAAAATATATAAGAATACACAAAGAGGTCGTCGGGAGACAAAGTGATAGAACACAGAGTGTGGTAGATAAATAGGCACAGACAGGTCATCAACGATCAATGCGAAAGTTGATATTATATACTGATTGAAGAGACTAGTCGCTGAGTGAGTGAGTGTAATGGATTAGTGAGTTACTGATTGAGTCGATGGTTGAGGTTTGACCTTTCACGAGTAAACAGGATCGTCAGTTAGTTGCTGGCATTCAGGAAATGAAATAGTTAATGACGAAGTGGCTTAGTTGTGGACCGAGATAATAAGTGAACAAGTGACTTAGTGGGTTAATGAACTGCGTCAACCAGTCATTATGTGATAAGTGAACTGAGAGATCAAGTGAACTGAGTGAACAATTTAGTGAATAAATAGCTAACTTAATTAGAACGCAAGCGACTATGTGAATAAGTGAACAGGCGGTTGTGAACAAGTGACAAAGTAAACTTGTTATTGAGCGAACCATATGCGGAATGGGCATGTGACAAAGTGAACGTGTGACTAAGTGAACGCGTGAATATGATAACAATATACTAAGTTAACAAGTGACTGAGTTAACAATTGACTAGATTAACAAGTGATTTTATTAACAACTTACTAAAGGAAGAAGTGAACGAATGACAAAGTAAAGTAGTGTCTTAATGAATGATTGACAAGGTGGAAGAATTAATTAGTGAACAAGTTACTAAGTGTACACGTGGCTAAGTGTATAAGTGACTGAGTGTACACGTGACTAATTAAAAATAGTGACTAACTTATTACGTAAGGATTAAAATAATGTGGGAAAAATGTTATCAATAAATCACATTTTTATAATTATCAAACTTCATCAAGTAGACGTCAAGTCTTCCTGTCTTTGGCCATTGTTTCCCAGTATTGTCCACATCTTCCCTATGTGTGTTATATTAACATGGAGCTCTATTTGAAATGTCTGGCTGTAGTGCTTCTGAAACATGAATTCCAGAAAATGTGTCTAATGCCGTCAGTTGGTTTCTGTAATGTGTATCCGATTCAACGCAGGCGCCTTCAATGAAAGTCCCGTTCCATTTGTGTCTGCCTTGTTGTTCACAAATCGTGTAATGTCGTTTCTGCTTTAATACGCTCAGAAATACGTGCACTTGGAATGTGTACTTTATCTCAATAATTCATCAACTTGAATTTGTGCGTGTGTCCTTATTTCCCTTACGGCGTTAACGTGTTACGAAGAAACATTATGTAGAACACACCGATTAATCAAAACATACTTTTTCTTTGATACGTTCATAAGGCCAATCACCACGTATGTCCTTTGCAGAACGTCGCGTTAATGACATCATGTAAGACAGTCGATTCCTGGCCAATTATGCCGCCTCTGCCACTGTCAACTTCATACATAGATGTACTATTTGAGGGAATATGGAATGAATCCATGGCTGGTGAGCTGGGTAGCAGTTGCTCTCGTGGAAAAACTAATTGCACTTCGTTTAGGATTATGGAGATTTGCGCCTAGGCGCATTTGAGGTTATCCAATACCCCCTGTATATGAAAAACCTAAGCACAGTGATGTGCAGAAGTCGTGACGTAGACAACAGACGTCCGTGACAAGTTTCCTGTCCACGATTTTTCAATTCATATCTGTGTTCTTACCTCGCCAGAACGTTTTCATAATTTAAACGTGTTTAGTAAAATTTAGACGTCTAAATTTAATTGAAGTTGTACGTAACGATGCCTTATCTTTGTGCTGCTTCAAGATGTCATGACAATTATAAAAATGGGCCACATGTTTTGGATTTCAAGTTTCCAGACGATGCACAACCTCGAAAAGATTGGATAAGATTCTCGACTCAAAGTCAGAGACAACTTCACTCCAACTGATAATGTCAGAGGGAGTCAATTGTTTGAACATATTTATTTGGTCAATTCATGGTAAAGTCATTATAAAAAAGTGTATCTACTTGAGTGGGAAATCAACAGTTATACAATTCGGTGACATGTGGGTGACATGAACATAATAAACAAATGTAGGACAAAGTGGACAGATCCAGTACCGAAATAGGAGATAGATTGATCCAATTCTGTAAAGAGGGACAAGCGTTATGTATTCTAGATTTGTTAATTTTTTTTTCAGGTAGAAAGCTTATGGCACTTCAGAACATTTGTAAGTTGTGTAGATTGGCAAATTACAAATGGATTTTTTTAAAAATATAGTAAGATAATGTTTGTACACAAAAAGAAAGGGAGGCCTATGCTTATGAAGAAACGAAAAGTGGTTTGTTAAACTAAAAACATAGATAACAAATTATATTTGATAAGGAAGATATTTCAAAAGAAGTGGGCATAATATGTCAGTGAACTATTCCATGAAAACATAATATGTCAGTGAACTATTCTATGAAAACATAATATGTCAGTGAACTATTCCATGAAAACATAATATGTCAGTGAACTATTCCATGAAAACATAATATGTCAGTGAACTATTCCATGAAAACATAATATGTCAGTGAACTATTCCATGAAAACATAATATGTCAGTGAACTATTCCATGAAAACATAATATGTCAGTGAACTATTCCATGAAAACATAATATGTCAGTGAACTATTCCATGAAAACATAATATGTCAGTGAACTATTCCATGAAAACATAATATGTCAGTGAACTATTCCATGAAAACATAATATGTCAGTGAACTATTCCATGAAAACATAATATGTCAGTGAACTATTCCATGAAAACATAATATGTCAGTGAACTATTCCATGAAAACATAATATGTCAGTGAACTATTCCATGAAAACATAATATGTCAGTGAACTATTCCATGAAAACATAATATGTCAGTGAACTATTCCATGAAAACATAATATGTCAGTGAACTATTCCATGAAAACATAATATGTCAGTGAACTATTCCATGAAAACATAATATGTCAGTGAACTATTCCATGAAAACATAATATGTCAGTGAACTATTCCATGAAAACATAATATGTCAGTGAACTATTCCATGAAAACATAATATGTCAGTGAACTATTCCATGAAAACATAATATGTCAGTGAACTATTCCATGAAAACATAATATGTCAGTGAACTATTCCATGAAAACATAATATGTCAGTGAACTATTCCATGAAAACATAATATGTCAGTGAACTATTCCATGAAAACATAATATGTCAGTGAACTATTCCATGAAAACATAATATGTCAGTGAACTATTCCATGAAAACAAAGTACACAAGCCACAGGTACAGAATAATAAAGGACCATAAATACTCAAATCAGAGGTGGAGAAAACAAAGAATATTCAGGAATATGATGACACAGTGACCTGATAGATATTGATATAGACATCACCAGAAGTCAAGTATCTGTATTAAAGATCGACATTAGAAATATCATTTGTGTTCGTTCATAATGTATGATGCTGCTGAAACGTGTCAAATGAATAAATCGTTGAAGAGGCGAATCTATGACTTTAAAGACCAGAGACAGAGAACGTTGGCGATCCATTGCAACCGACCTTCTTAAACAAGTTTTGTAACTAGTTGGACAAATGGAGGGCCAGCCAGTATACAACCGGAGTTTTGATTCGAGCAACATTTAATTTTTTAAGTCACACAACACATGCAGTATTAGAGCTAACATATTGTGCCAGAAGAGATGCGATTTTCATATATTTTAACAGGAAAAATTCACAAAGATGCCCTGGAACGTAGGTTTCAACAGTTTCGGCAACTTGATGACTCGCAGTACTTAATTTCTGTAGGACAGATCTTTGAGACAGAAAGCAAACTTCGCTTGCAGAGAATTAACCCTCTGAAAATAAATTCAGCAACGTATGGGACCTTTAATGTTGGTGTAGGTCAATATGAAGTTGGTGAATTTAGCAAAGATGTTAGAGATGAATCATTTCCTTTCCGTAAGAGACAAATAATTGTTACTGATGATGATTTTCAGAATGCCATTGATTTAATCTCTATTTTAACATATGTCGCAGGATTGTGTACATTGTCAACTATG
The DNA here is from genome assembly GCA_036924085.1 of Ariolimax columbianus. Lineage (NCBI taxonomy): Eukaryota > Metazoa > Mollusca > Gastropoda > Stylommatophora > Arionidae > Ariolimax > Ariolimax columbianus. The sequence goes on from JAVGWX010000021.1 coordinate 52,499,413, forward strand.
AAACAAATTGAAATTCACTTTCTGTAAGTTGTACATAAGTTGTAAGTTACGTGAAAAGTTCCTTTTGTCTGGCCTCGGAAGAAGTTCTTTCCTAACACCGGGCATTTAAAAAGATGGTGCTCAGCAGTTTCACCAGGATGTGTGCACAGTCGACACTCTGGAGTTTGTTCTGATTTAGTTATGTTCAAGTGACTATTAAGTTGTATGTTTTAAGTACGAATTGGGAAATTGGTACTTTGATCTCTCTTTTTCAGAAGGTTGATGTTGTCTTTGGAATATGAGGTGGCTATATGTTTGTAATATGTATATATATATATATATATCCCAGCGCTGCCCGGGGCAATTGTGTAAGTCAATCAACAACCAATTAGCCTCTACCTCGTAAATCTACGCATCTCTCTGTCAATCTCTTCCGACTCTAAACCTACCAACACTCATCACTTCTTCAGGCTTGCCTACTCCCCACCCAACTTCTTACTCTTTTGTTCACCACATAAACAATTCCATATTCGTGAACTACAAAGTGTTGAGCTAGAAATCAGCTCGATGTGTCGATCGTCCCCAAGTTATAACATCTTCACACATATACAGCATCATATATCCTGGGGTGCCACCAAACAAAAGCGAAGCCATGGGGACCAAAGAAAGATCTTTGTGATAGAAGAAGATCACTGAAAAACCAAAAACATCCACCTGATGAGGTGGCATATATAAAGAGATAAAAAAAAGCGATACAGCAAGAGGTGAAACAAGCGTGTATATGTAAGTAATGTACACACATCGAGAAAGACAAGGCGCTAAAAGAGCATACAAGGTGGTCAAAGAACTGGTAACACCAAGACAAGGCAGGAACTTTATGATCCAGGATAAAAGCGGCAAGTGCCTTACTGAGGACAATGACGTACTGGCACGATGGACAGAGTACTGTTCCAAGTTATACAACTATGAGGGATGGAACGAACCAGGGAAAACAATCCCTCCAACAGAAATAGCTATAGAGGATAACCGACTGATAAAGTATAAACAGGTAGCTGCAGCGGTAAAGACATTGAGAAGAGGGAAGGCGGCCGGCGTGAATAATATACCAGCAGAGCTCTTACATGCAGGTGGGGAGGTAGTGGGGTAAGGCCTGACACACATCTGCAACAAAATATGGGTGCATATGAGGAGCTAGTGGTGGAAGGCCTGACACACATCTGCAACAAAATTTTGGTGACAGAAAAGTGGCCGGACGTATGAACAAAATCAATGACGTTACCTAAGTCTGGAAACCTAAAGCTGTGCCAAAAGTTACAGAACAATAAGCCTCATTAGCCACCCTAGCAAGATCATGCTTAGATTAATCCTCGACGGATTGAAACCCCAAGCAAAGAACATAATTGCTGAAAAGCAAGCAGGGTACAGACAAGGAAGAGCACTACAGAACAGATATTTAATTTAAGACTGCTAATCGAGAAATATCTAGAACAGCAGCTAAAATGGTATCATGTGTTTGTTGATTTCAAGAAGGCGTTTGATAGGGTATGGCATAAGGCGCTATGGGCAACCATGAGGATGTATAAAATCAACGGAAATATTATAAAGGTCCGTGAACACCTGTATGGCAAGGCGTCCAGCGCAGTTCTTGTGAATTGGAGGTGCGGGAACTGGGTTCGCAAAGAAGTCGGTGTGAGACAGGGTTGTACACTCTCCCCAACTCTTTTCAGTTCATTCCTCGAGGGAATTATAAGTGAGGCACTTGGAGGTCACGTTGGTACTGTCAAGATAGGGGGCCGAACGATTACCAACCTTCATTTTGCAGATGACATCGACGGGTTAGCGGGCACAGAAGCAGAACTCCATGAATGGGTCAGAAGACTATATGAAACAGATGTCGACTATGGTATGGAGATAAACACTGGAAAGACAAAATTAATGACCAACAGTGCAGAGGGTTTCAACAGTAGGATAAAAGATAATGGACAGGAACTCGAAGTGGTCGACTCTTTTAAATTTCTGGTTTCGGCTGTCAGTGAAAAAGGATCAAAATGTGAGGTGTTGGCCAGAATAGCACAGACAATAGCGGCGCTTGCATGGCTTTACAAAATATGGTAAGATAAATGGTTAGCACTATGCACGAAAATAAGATTAATGCGTACATTGGTCCTGTCAATATTCGTCTATGCTTGTGAAACATGGACAATTACAACTGACCTACAGCGGAGGATACAGGCCTTGGAGATGAGATGTTGCTGAAGACTTATAAATGTCACGATCAAATGAGGAAATACGAGAAAGAACTGCAAAAGCAATAGGGCCTTTTGAAGACCATTTGGCACAAGAAGGAAACTCGCTTGGTACAGTCACATATCGAGATCAAATAGTCCTGCACAGAAAGGCGCAAGACAGACGACAAAGAGGCTTTCACAAAAAGAGGTGGGAGGATAGCATAAACAAATGGACAAATCTCCGGCCAGAAGAAGCACAGGCAGCGGCCGATGACGGGGAAGAATGTCGTAGGGTTGTGTTGTGAGGATGTCCTCATGTGTGCCCCAACGACCTCAATGATTACGGGATGATCGGACACGATATATATATATATATATGGACGGCGTGGGATAATGGTTAAAGGACACGGATCACACTCCGTAGGTGCTGGGTTCGCTCACCAATCTCAGCACAGGCCATTAAAGCAAACCTATAGCAAGTCCAGGAGGAAGCAGACCCTTACATAACATGCATACCGAAGTAGGATGCACTTGGCCGACAGGGGGAAAATAAAAACATAATCCAACGCACAGTATATATATATATATATATATATATATATATATATATATATGGCAATGCAGAGACTGAACAGTCTGAAGAAATTATGGGAGGGCACCAACAAAACGATAAAAGTAAAAGTCTTGAGAGCCTGTGTTTTTCCTATAGCAGCTTATGGTTGCGAATCATGGACGATTACCAAAACTTCCAGACAAAGAATCGAATCCTTCGAATCAAAATGTTACAGAAAGATCCTCAGAATATTCTAGACTGAGAAAAAGAGAAATGTAGACATTCGGCAAGAGTTGAGCAGAGAGAAATCTGAATTATCAATTTTATTTTGGCTAGAAAATACTAATACTTTGGTCACATCAAGAGACACAATGGTCTCGAGAGAACAGTGATGGAAGGTATGGTGTCAAGTAAAAGAGCAAGGGGTAGACCAAGAAGACGATGGCACCAAGATATCCAGGAATACCTGGGTATGACTGGCGGAGGCTGGAGTTTTAGCAATGGAACGAGTTTCTTTCAGACGGACTATGATGAGGGCGACGTTCTATAAATGAAATGCTACATGATGATGATGATATATATATATATATATATATTTATTTATATATCATATACTAAGTCACAAGGAAGTATCTGCCCCACTGTCGATAATGTTGATTGGTTTAATATTGCAACAGGTGAGAAACAGGGCTGCGTCATGTGTCTCTGCTATTCGAAATGGCGATAAACTATGTTACATGAAATCCTTCCCACAACATTACAGTTCGGAATTAGATAGACAGATGACGAACCCCTAGAGGACCTGGAGTTGGCACTCCTGAATTCTAAAGTAGAAGAAAAGCAGAAAAAGATAGACTCTGCCACATGGCCAAACATAGAGGGCTTGAGATAAGTGTCTCCACAACTACTACTATTGATTTCACCCTAACATGGACCGATGTTCTGTTCTATGGCCAATTTCAATTATGTTGGCAGTAACATTACGAAAGTTTAGGGATGCACATAAAAAAAAAAGTTGAGAATTTCAATTATTTTGGCATTAATATTACGAAAGTTTAGGGATGCACATAAAAAAAAAGAAATTCTCACCCGAATCAATTTGACCTACAATGCCTTCAACCAATTAATGCATATTTGTACATCTAAATCACTAATTAAAAGTATCAAACACTTAAAGTTAACGTCATAGAAAGGCTTACATGTGGTTGTGATTGCTGGAACACAACAAAGACACTTTAATACAGGTTGAATGGCATTTGAAAATAAAAGCGTTAACCGTTTATTGGGTATTGGCTGGAAATATATTATGAATAGTATCATAAAATAGATAGATAAATAGAGATAGATAGATAGATATATAGATAGATAGATAGATAGATAGATAGATAGATACGTTTTATAGATTGATAGAACTGCATATATATATATATATATATATATATAGTAAATATCCTGTGAGATAGAAATAGAGAGAGATAGCGAGAGCGAAAAAGAGAGAAAAAGAAATAAAATAGATAAAGCGAGATCGAGTCGAGACAGAGACAACAGTCTAATGAAAAAAATTGTTAGATGATATACTTGAACATGACAATTCCAATGTTAAACGCATACGTAGACATTTGTCAGCACATAATACAAATGGGGATAGGAATTTCAGCACAAATACCATAGCTCAGACCAGGAAAGGAGAGCACAAACAATGACGTGAAAAATGAATATAAATTGTTGCGAAATAACATCTTAAATGTGATTGTTCTGATGTATTGAACTGTTGTAAAAAAATTAAAAAGCCATGGTTACAACAATAACATATATAACATTTCAGAATTTCACACAAGAAGAAAGCACCCATTAATAAATTGGAGATTCAGCCCAGCAAAATCTTCTGCAACACGTCACTATTTAGACGTAAACAGCCATCAATATCATTGACAATCATGCAAGTAAGTTGTGTTCAGGTCTATTCAGGTCAGGCAAGGTCATCCCGTAACCCCGTAACCAGTGAGGTCGTTGGGGAACACATAAAGACATCCTCACAACCTTCTCGGCCGCTGCCTGTGCCTCTTCTAGTCGAAGATTGGTCCATTATTTTATGTTGTCCTCGCACCTCTATTTGGGACGGCCTTTTTGTCGTCTGCCTTACACCTTTCTGTGCAGGATCGTATTTGCAAGACCATTTGATCTCGATAAGTGACCATATCAAGCGAGTTTCCTTCTTGTAACAGCTGCCAATAGATCTTTACGAGAAAGGCCCTACTGCGTTTTTAATTCTTTCTCGTATTGCCTCATTTGTAATTCGGTCTTTTTTGGATCTTTATGATGTTCTGTGCTTGGGGTTTCAATCGGTCAAGAATTAATCTAAGCATGACCTTGCTATGGTGGCTGATGAGGTTTCTTTTTCTTCTTTGCGTTTAGGATCTTTTGGTCATGCTATATCTGCAAGCCAGTCGCCATGATGAATTCTAGTCTTCACCAGGTCGGAGCGGCTGCCCCACAGCTATTGTCTCAGCTCCGCATCCTCTGGCCAGGTCTGGCATCTCATTTCCTTATATATTGGCTATTACTGTAGAAAATGCTCAGGGTTCTGGCATTCTGTTCCACATGGGCACTCATCGGTGTGTGAGATCTTCAGTCGGTACAGATGTTCTAGTAGTCTGCAGTGTCTAGTTCTCAGGTGAAATAAGGTAGTTTGTTGTTTTTTTTTTAGTTGGTCAATTGGGTCTGGCGTCTTGCTTCTAATGAGGCTTATTGTTCTGAAATTTTGGCAAAGCTTTAGGTTTCCAAACTTAGGTAACATAAGTTGGGTTATGAAGAAATAAATATATCAAAGCTAATGCAGGCTAAACGTTTATTAAAAACACATTTAGATAATGATCTAAGTTGGGCACAAAAGCTTTCGTTAAAGACAAAAAACAAATTAAAACAACAAACCGAAACAAAAGACAATACATGATGTAAAATCAGCAGTTGAGGGTCGCAGCCATACCAGGATGTTCCAGAAAAGTGTGAGACACTGCATTCAATTATTATATAGAGTGGATCAAACAAGGAAAGGTCATTATGACTGCACACAGACAAAAAGAGACGAAACAGGAACATATTGCACACCTATCCGCAATAAACAAACAAATATAAAAGACACTCACATGCAAAGATTTGAGTAAACAAATTAATAAACAATAATAGCTAGAAAGAGAGAGAGGGATAAAGAAAGAGAGAGAGATAAAGAAAGAGCAGTGGAAGAACAAAGAGATCAGAATGAGATGTAAACCCTAAGCAAAGGTGTGTAACGTATTCAAATCATAATTTGTGAGGCATCCCATGAGGAAAATCAAACGATTCCTATGTTCAAACCGGTGTCGATCATCAGAGGAGCAGGATACTTTACCCATGACTAAAAAATAAGTCTTAGCAAGTGACATAAAACACGAACTGGTTTTACAGTAATCATCAAGTAAAGTTCACTTGCAAGTTTACAAAATTTCCCTAGAAACCGGTGATAAACTCCTTGGTTAGAAAACAACACTCGTGGTTGGTTCGTTGATAGATTGCTGTATACCTAACTATTATACTCAGTGTAGTGAGACACACTACACCAAGGTCCGGGTCTATCAGACCTGTGTTCTCGACACTATCGTGTATGGAAGAGAAAATTTTGAGCACTTACACTACATACGAACGGCGGCTCAACACCTTTCACATAAGGTGTCTTTTGAAGATTGGGTGACAAGAGAGAGTATCACATAAAACGGTCTTACAAAGACTACACACTTACAGCATACACTCGATCGTGAGCAAATGACATCTTCGACGGTTGGGACATGTTTCTCACTTGAAAGACGAGAGGCTGCCAAAGGATATCCTTTATGGATAGCTAGTCAATGAAGTTAGAAGAATAGGCCGTCCCACACTACAATTCAAGGATGTATGCAATAGAGACATGAAGTCATGCGACATCCTATCAAAAGGCTGGGAAGAAATTGCTCAGGATCGAGCTATCTGGAGAAGGTCAGTTGAAGGGGGCATTGTGGGTGCTGAGGCTCGTAGAGGTCTTCTGGCTGCAGAGAATAGAGAAAGACTGAAGATATCAAGAAACAGCCAAGCAAGCCAGCCTGCTTAGTATGGTTGTACAATCTGGGGCAGGTACTGTCACTTGTGGATCGGCCTTTACAGCCATAGCAGACAGTGTCGAAATACGGGGGACAGAGTTGGACAAAACTTACAGGGCGTCACGCGTATTTTCTATAGCGACAGAGACGCCTGTGATTGATATACTCAGTGACATGTGTGTTCAATGCTAGAGTCTGGTACTGGACATGATCTCTCTATCTCTCTCTCTCTTTCTCTGTAATTGATTGTAAGAAATGTTATGTAATGAAATTGTTCAAGCATTTTCTCTTCTACTGTTTTCTTTGACACAATGAAATATATTTTATAAAGTAACCGTTGCCCATCTGGCATCAATATGATCAATGGTATACAATATCATTATTCTAGATATTGTTCTTGTTTATAAGGCTTGTATTTTGTAAACAATAGTATCCTGTTCTCGACATTGAGAGAGTGCTTTATTAAATGCCTTTTCAAACCCCTGCTCATTTTCTATATATAAACAGATTATCTTTGTAATTCTTGTTTATAGTGTCTGCTGTCTTTTAGAGCTTCTAATTCTTGTAATATGGAAATGTCAATTACTCTCGTCGTCTCGTTTTGCCTTTCTTGTTACATAGGGGGTCGTTGAGGCATGATTTCAACGGGATTATGCATTGTTTATTTCTATCGCTGTCTGCCCAACGCCAGTGATCATTTTGCTGACAATGTTTTTCTTTCCATTTTTCTAAATATGATCTGGCGAGTTCATCACTTTCTTGCTATCTTTATTGTTATCTAAAATATAAAGTTCTATTACTTTTTTGAGATATGACCGTACCGTCGAAGTGTACGTGTTTTAACAAAAGTCAGTATGTCTATAATTGGTCCACCATTCTAATGGATTGCATTTGGTATCTTAACTATTGAGATATGATCTTTATATAATTTTGTCCGATCATCTCTGTGGTCTCTCGTCTCGTTTTGCAGAAAGAAAATAAGACCAACAGGACCTCACCTTTGAGTAGAATGTGTTTAAAAAAAAAATCAGACTGGTTGAAAGTGGATAAATGTCCAGGTCAAGATTGTTTTCATCTAAAACTTGTGTTTGAAATTACAGACCAACTAGCAAAACCATTGGCTATATTATGTTCTCAATCACTTGCAAAAGGGATTGTTCCACGGGATTGGAAAGATGCAGGAGTGATCCCATTATTCAAAAATTGCAAAAAAAATCAGATACAGCAAATTATAGACCGGTGAGTTTAACGAGCATAGTCTGTAAATTGTTAGAGTCAATAATCAAAGAAAACTTCGTAATGCATTTAGAGAAGTTTATTATAATCAGAAATAGAATAGAATTCATGGAGGAGGTTACTAAAATTATAGATAAAGGGGAGCCATACAAGTTATTTATCTAGATTTTGCAAAGGCCTTTGATAGAGTACCTCATCGAAGATTATTTAGAAAGTTAAAATCACATGAAACAGGTTGGGAAGTTACCAAATGGATTGAAAATTTGTTAACCAGAAGAAGGCAGAGAGTGGGCATAAAAAAGGAGTACTCTGAGTAGTGGGAAGTGAAAAGTGGAGTGCCACAGGACTCGGTTTTGGGACCAATTTTGTTCTTGAGATATTTATATATTTATACGATTTGTACATTGATACGGGATCTATAATTGCACAATTCGCTGATGACACTAAACTATGCAGCAGTGTCTCATCTAAAGCAGAAGTGGATATATTGAGATCGGATTTAGATAAAATTAAAAAATAGTCTGTAAGCTGGCAAATGGAGTTTAATGTAGATAAATGTACAGTCATCCACATGGGTAGATCCAATATGGAACATAATTACAGAAAGTGAGAGAACACTATTAGAAAGATAGAAAAGAAAAGGGACCAAGGGGTTGTAATAGATCATACAGGTAAGGTGAGTGAGCAAGTTGATTTTTTTAATTTCAAGTCAAAAAGAGGAAGAGGAGGAGCTGATTATAAGCATAGAAAAGGCAAGTGAAATTAAATCATTATTAATATGGGATTTCAGCTTTCCCGAAATAAAATGGGATATAACAGAAGCACTTGTAGAGTCAAAACTGTTGTTAAGTGCATAACTGAAAATTTTTTGATTTAACATGTAGAAGCAGCCACAAGAGGCACAAACACACGAGTTAGTTTTTACTTCAGAGGACAATATGTTTGAAAACGTTATCGTTGTGGAACTGTTTGGCTCAAATGACCATCAGATAATCCGATGGGATCTTAAAGCAGGGGCATAACTAAACATAACACGCGAACATACGACTACTCTAAGGCAGATGTTAAGAAAATGAAAGCGGCAGCGAGCCACATAATCTGGAAAGATATTTTCGGAGAAACAGATATTCAACAAATGGGGGAGAACAGTTAAAACAGTTCTAGAAAACCTAAAAGAAGAATGTGTTCCATGTAGGAGGCAAACCCCAATCGTAAAAAAGTGTATAACTAGATTTGTAGTTAAATGTAGAAGAGCTAAAAGTAAAGTATGGAAAAAATATATAGAGGCAGGTAAATCAAAAGAAATATATTTAAAATATTTGGACAAGCAGAACATAGTTTAGAAAGTGAATAAAACAGTAAAAATATACTTCGAAAAAAACTTGCTCAGAGAATCAAGACTGATAGTAAAAGTTTATTTTCTTAAGTTAGAAATAAACAAAGAATGAAAGACAAAGTATGTCCTCTCATAGACAGCACAGGAAAAATAATAAGTGAGAACAGGGATACAGCTAATCTACTCAATCAGTACTTTGGCACAGTCTACACAAACAATGACTGCTCCAAGATCCCAAAGCCTACATATATTTTTCAAAGAGACATGGATACAGCGGGATTACGGTGCGTGCAATGCATTGCCACTTGAAGTAGTGGAGGAAGGGACAATTAATGCATTTAAGAATAGATTAGATGCGCCAATCTTGTAGGACAAGGTAATGTAAATGAAACTGGATGTATACAGACTCTGTAGTCTTCTAAACCAGTATAAAGACGTTAAGTTAGGTTAAGTTCAGGTAGCAGTGAAAAAGGCAAAATGCAATGTAAGATATTATAAAAAGAAATATGATCTTTATATGATCTTTATAAGAGCAAGGAAGTGATAGTCAAACTGTATAAAGCGTTGGTTAGACCTAGATTGGTGTACTGTGTACAGGTGGGGAGTCCTTATCACAGAGGGGATATAAACATGCTGGAAAGGATACAAAAAAGAGCGACAAAGCTGATAGTGGGATTCCAGAATTACAGTTATGAGGAAAGACGTTAAAGACGTTAAGTTAAGTAAAGTTATTTGCTTGGGTCTACCCGTTCCAAGTCAGCATTTGGATGTCTCTTATAATTATTTCTATTTATGTTAGCTTCTGCTTAGATTTTGAAGAAAACAGCCAGTTTATCATGGAGGCATTACATTTCATTGACAAAACTATTTGTATGTCTGGATTTTGCTTGTGCCATGACTCGTCTGTTCCTCAATCACAACAGATGCAAAATAAATAAATAAACATGAAATGCTTGATTAACACCTGGTTATTTTCCTTAAATAAAAGACAACTAACTATAACAATTTCAAAGGAAACTGACTTTAATATAGACACATTTATGTACATAGGGGCTATGTTCTTTTGGTACAATTTTGGCCCAAATATTATCACATAAATACTGAATAGAAATCAGCGAAGACACTTCCAAATTATAAACCTAATTAATTGTATAATACATGACGGGGCCAATATTGACTTTATAGCTGAATCAATAGGGATGAAAGGCGGCTACTGAACCTCACTCCGCCCTCATCATCATTGATAAAGGGTAATATGGGCCGTTCTCGTGATAACTGATAGAGGGTAATATAGGACCTTTCTCGTGATCACTGATAGAGGGTAATATAGGGCCTTTCTCGTGATCACTGATAGAGGGTAATATAGGACCTTCTCGTGATCCCTGATAGAGGGTAATATAGGACCTTCTCGTGATCACTGATAGACTGTAATATGGGCCTTTCTCGTGATCACTGATTTAGGGTAATATAGGGCCTTTTTTGTGATCACTAATAGAGGGTAATATAGGACCTTTCTCGTGATCACTCATAGAGGGTAATATAGGACCTTTCTCGTGATCACTGATAGAGGGTAATATAGGGCCTTCTCGTGATCACTGATAGAGGGTAATATGGGCATTTCTCGTGATCACTGATAGAGGGTAATATAGGACCTTTCTCCTGATCACTGATAGAGGGTAATATAGGGCCTTCTCGTGATCACTGATAGAGGGTAATATGGGCATTTATCGTGATCACTGATAGAGGGTAATATAGGACCTTTCTCCTGATCACTGATAGAGGGTAATATAGGTCCTTTCTCGTGATCACTGATAGAGGGTAATATGGGCCTTTCTCGTGATCACTGATAGAGGGTAATATGGGCCTTTCTCGTGATCACTGATAGAGGGTAATATGGGCCTTTCTCGTGATCACTGATAGAAGGTAATATAGGACCTTCTCGTGATCACTGATAGTGGGTAATATGAACCTTCTCGTGATCACTGATAGAGGGTAATATAAGACCTTCTCGTGATCACTGATAGAGGGTAATATAGGACCTTCTCGTGATCACTAATAGAGGGTAATATGGACCCTTCTCGTGACCACTAATAAAGGGTAAAATGGGCATTCTCGTGATCAATGAGAGCGTAATATGGGCCTTTCTAGTGATAACTGACAGAGAGTAATATGGGCCCTTCTCGTGATCACTGAGGAGTAGAAAGAAGCTTGATATACATGATAGCTTGAGCCGTACTTGTGTGAAGGAGATGGAGTGTCCATTAAAGTTATTTTATTTGTTTTTGTTGGTACAATTACAATTCACTTTAACAATCGTGTTCTTTCTGTAACAGACTTTTACTGTGAAAATTGCCGCATTATCATGTTTTTATTTTTTTATTTATTTCTCCTAGACGTTATAATGAAACAACGTTGAACGAAACAACGTTAATCGAGATGTTGGTTTACTTTAATAATGGTCACAAAAAATTGGATCTGAAGACACACATAGAAAAACAAACAAAGGTATAAATAAATGCCCCAAACAGTGATCAGATTGTTCTTTGTAAGAGCAATTCTTCAAAATGAGTAGAAGCATTCTTGTATTTCTTGGTTGCAATAACGACATAGAGATACCAATAAAAAGGCGGCAAGAACTCTCATTGCGTTTTAGAATGCATGCAAATCAAAACAAATTAAGTTCAGCACACAAACTTCAAATCTAATGTAAAGAACATAAATTGTAACGTCGAAAACAACCAAAGTACAACTAAAATGATTCAAACTGTGATCGATGTGTGGATGTGCCGAATAGAGAGTTTAAAATAGTTGATAATGTCAGTAATATAGACCTGTTGGAAATAACTGGACTATGTCAGAGAGAGATCAGGAAAGGCGGTGACAACAGTGTTGGATACGACACGCATTTTGGAAAAGAGCACATAGCATTACAAGACAATCTATTTTCTGGAATACTCAAATCAAAAGAAGTAGAAGCAGATCTAAACACTCTTAGAGAAGACAACGTGTGGCAAACATAAAGGCAAGAAGGGAGACATAGACAAAATTGGTAGGGATGGCACAGGGCAGATAATATTCAAGACTATTTCCTGACCACTTTTGCTACACATATCAGAAGAAAATACTTTATTTTCTAAGCAATGCATGATGTCATAGGAATACAAGCCACTGAAAATATAAATGAAAAACTGTAGAATATCAAAGAGGTCGGACAGATGCAGCAAAAAAAAAAATTGTGTAAGAAAAACGAAGAAAACAAGAAACCATTGTAAATGATAAGCAAAATGGAGGAAATACACAAATTCTTGCATAGTAAAAGAGAGCAAGGCATTGCTAAGTATACGAGTTTAAATAATGAATTAGATCGATAATGGAAGATGGCTAGAGAAAAATGGAGGACAAACCGATGGGATGAAATGGAAGATCTGGAACGAGCAATAGAGAACATAAGAAAATCAAGCAATTCTTTAGTAGAAATTATTTTTACAAATGGTCATGGATTATTAATGATCGAATGGGAAAACTCGATCACTATGCCAGAGCAAACCACATCGAGGTCCCTGCAGATAAGCATACAGACTATAGCGAAGAGCTAAAGGGACACGAAAACATAAATACGGCTCCTGAAGAGCACATGATGGCCAAACTAACAATGCGCGAAATGGAAGAGGCTATGAGAACACTAAAGAAAAGGAAATCTCCCGGAAAAGACGGGATAACAAACGAAATGCTGATGGGGCTGGGCCAAACAGCGAAGAGGAAATTACTATCAGTCCTGAACCAAAGCTGGAAAAGGGGTATTGTACCCCAGGCATGGAAAGACGCAATACTGGTACCAGTACCAAAAACAGGAAAGGATAAAACAGATCCAAATGGATACAGGCCCATCAGCCTACTGAGCTGTGTCGGCAAGCTGATGGAACGGATGATAAACACCAGACTGATGTGGCATCTGGAAGAAAAACGAAACTAATTCCACAGCAAGCCGGCTTTAGACAGCACAGATCCACTGAGGACCAGGTCATCCTCATAGCCCAGGAGATAGAAGATGCCTACCAGGCACAGAAACACACAGTAGCTGTTTGGGTGGATCTGGAAAAGGCATTTGACAAAGTCTGGAAGGATGGACTTAGAGTCAAGCTAAGAAGAAGTGATGTCTGTGGGAAGATGTACAAGTGGATCAACCACTACCTCAAACAAAGAACGGCCAGAGTCCAAGTACAAGGGCAGATGAGCAAAAAAGGTGACACTCGAGCAGGGAGTACCCCAAGGGGGAGTATTGTCACCCACACTCTTCCTGGTATATATAAACGATATTACAGAGAATATACCAAGAAGAGTCCATAGCTCAATGTTTGCAGACGATCTGGCTATGTGGACCTCTGAAAAGAATCTCACCATAGCAAGAAATCGGATGCAGACGGCCCTAACATCGCTGGAAGAGTGGGCGAACTCATGGCTGGTCAAAATAAACGAGGAGAAAACCACATGCACAATATTCTCGCTTTCATTAAAACCCCAAAGTACCAAATTAAGTCTAAATGGCAAAATCCTGCAGCCAAACGACAACCCAACCTATCTGAGAGTCACATTTGATCGGCGCATGACATGGAAAAGTCAGATTGAGAGAAACCGAATGAAAGCCAGAGAAAGAATGGCAATCATGAGGAAACTTGCTGGCACAAGCTGGGGAGCAGACGAAGGCATACTAAAGAAACTGTATACTGGAAGAGTGAGACCAGTTCTCGAGTATGGCATTGCGGCATGGACAACAGCAGCGAAGGCGAACTTCGATAAAGTTAACAAACTTCAAAACCAAGCCATGAGAATTATAACAGGTGGCATGAAGTCAACGCCAATTGTAGAACTTGAAAAGATTACAAAACTGCAATCCATGACCGATAGAAGAGACTGACGAGCCCAGCTGCAGTCAGAGAAACTCCTAAGACTGACTGACCATCCAATGCACCAGAGACTAAACAATTTGGGAAATGGGAAACTAAAGCGGAGAAACTTTGCAGAAACAGCCAAAGCAAAGATGCACGAAGATCCCATAAACGCACTAACAACACCAAAACCCATCACTACTGTACGTAAACCTACCTGGAGGCCGGATATATTTCCAGAGGTGGTAGAAAATATACCAGGTATTGCAAACAAAAACTGCCAGACTGAAAAAGAAAGGAGAGATACTACCCTAAGCTTCATAACGAAAAGCTACCCAAGCATGGACTGGACCCATGCATACACCGACGGTTCTGTAACAAACACTACACAGAACGGAGGGGCAGGAGCATTCCTGAACCTACCAAATGGCAGACAAATAACACTGTCACTCGCTACTGGTAAGTACACACGCAATTTCAGAGCGGAGGCAGAGGCACTGAGGGCGGCAGTGGAAGAAATGGTGACACACAGTAAAAATGAGAGCCATATAGTCCGTCTGACAGATGCTCTCGCCGTAGTCACAGCGCTAAAAAGCCAGAAAAACACTGAGCTTAATGACTTAAGAGCAGCACTCTGCAAACTGTGCCAGCAGTCCGCACCAAAAAGAGTAGTGGTACAGTGGGTTCCGTCACACTGCAACATCCAAGGCAACGAGGAGGCAGACAGACTGGCAAAAGAAGGTGCAAGACTACCACAAACAGATACCAGTATGACGTACGAAGAGTCAAAACGGCTTATCAAAGCCAGATACATGACCAAATGGGAAACCGAACATACTGGTTACACCAAAAACGATGCCTATTACCAGTTGAACCAAAGAGAGCAGGTCGTTGTCTTCAGACTTCGCACTGGCCACAACAGACTGAGGTACCACCTATTCAACAAATTGAAGATAGGGTGTACCGACGAATGCCCGTGCGGTACTGGTAAAATGACCGCTGAACATCTGCTGCAGAACTGCCCGACATACGAGGATCAGAGAGAGCAGATGTGGCCATTACCAGTGGAACTGCAAGACAAGCTCTATGGCAGTGGCGAGAGGCTCAGGATGACCGCCGCTTTTTTCGAAAAAATAATGGTTACTGTCTGACTGCGTACGAAGAAGAAGAAGAAGAAGAAGAAGAAGAATGGGAAAACAATAACAGACATTGAGATAATAAAAAAGAGATGGGGGGGGGGAGGGGGCGTTATGGGGCTGAATGAGAAAAGGGACCTGCACCAGGTTAACAAACTGTCAAATTGCATGCCTGCGATAGAAGAGAGATTGTCTGAAACCAAAGTAGAATTAATGAATGCCTTATTACTACATCCCAAAAAACCAAGCACCAGGAATAGATGAGATGCTCATTGAGCCCGTCAAAACATCGAGATAAACTTCACACAACATACTTGTTAAGCATGTCAGTGATATTCGCAACAATAAAATTTAGAAAGTAGGAGTAGCGAATGTTAATGGCTAGCACTGGTACTCCTGATGTGATTAAATGATACACCATATAGTGTTACTGTGAATACACTGTGTCATTCATGTGTGATTGATGCATAGTACACTCGAAACTGCAGACAGAACTATGATCTCGCTACATATATTTTTGCAGTTAATCATGTAAGTCAATTGGATATAAATTATATTATATGCCACAATAAAACGTGCATCAATATAGTAAGACGATATGTATTGCAATGTCCATGTTTTGATTGTGTTCATGAATATAACAATGGTGGGATTTGTTTGTTTTCTTATTTATGACAGTAAACAAAAATAGTAATGCGATTATGAATAATATATATTATAAGTAACCATTAATATGTAAGCAGTTTATAAGTAAGTTATGAATTTGTGACTAATTGAGGTCTTATGTGAGTAATGAATGGTATGTGTGAGTAATGAGTGGTATGTGTGAGTAATGAGTGGTATGTGTGAGTAATGAGTGGTATGTGTGAGTAATGAGTGGTATGTATGAGTAATGAGTGGTATGTGTGAGTAATGAATGGTATGTGTGAGTAATGAATGGTATGTGTGAGTAATGAATGGTATGTGTTAGTAAAGAATGGTTTGTTTGAGTAATGAGTGGTATGTTTAAGTAATGAATGTTATGTGTGAGTAATGGATGGCATGCATTAGTGAAAAACGAATCATCCAGTAATCCAGTTTTAGTAATGGATGCCTGCGTGTTTAATGTGCCTGCTCTGAGTAAGCAACGGATATTTAAGTAATGCATGAATGTGTAGTTAATGTATGGGTAATGGGTGAGTGAATAACGCATATGATGAAAGAGAAGTACACATCTTCGTAAATGTCATGGGTGAAGGTGCAATGACTGTGTACATATCGGATGTGTGAGTAGTGGGTGTTTATAGTGTGGGTGTGTCAGCTTATGGATGCTTAAGGCCAGTAATGTATTTGTAAGTAACATATGATTGATTACTGCATGTGTTAGCGAGAGTTCGTTTGAAGTTGTGTGTGTTCACAGCGAATCATGAGATGTATGTGAATAGCGGCTGTGTGTGTGTGTGTGTGTCTGTGTGTGTGTGTGTGTGTGTGTGCGTGCGTGCGTGCGTGCGTGTGTGTGTGTTGTGTGTGTGTGTGCGGGCTTGTGGGCGTGCGTGCACGTGAGCGTGAATGTGTGTGTCTGTGTGCGTTAGTGGAATATGAGAGTTCCTCTTCTTCTTCGTACACTATCAGACGTCAACTTGAATTTATTCGAAGAAAGCAGCTGTCATCCTGAGGCTGTCGACACTGCCATAGAACTTGTCTAGTGTTGCCACTGCTGATGGCCACATGTGCTTTCTCTGGTCCTTATATGTAGGGCAATTTTTGCAGCAGATGTTCAGCGGTCATTTTCCCTGTACCACAGGTGCATTCATCAGTAGCACCTATCTTCAGATTATTGAATAGATGGTACGTCAGTGTCAGTCTGTTGTGGCCTGTGCGGAGTCTGAAGACCACGACCTGCTCTCTTCTGTTCAACTGGTAATAAGCATCATTTTTTGTGTAGCCAGTATGCTCTGTTTCCATTTTGGACATGTATCTGGCCCTAATAAACCTTTCGGACTTTTCGTAGGTCACGCTAGAATCTGGTTGTGGTAACCTTGCACCTTCTTTTGCCAGTCTGTCTGCCTCCTCGTTGCCTTGAATGTCACAGTGGGATGGAACCCACTGTACCACTACTCTTTTGGGTGTGGACTGCTGGCATAGTTGACAGAGTACTGCTCTTAAGTCATTAAGGTATGTATTTTTCTGGCTTTTCAGTTCTCTAACCACGGACAGGGCATCTGTAAACAGGACTATATGGTTTTCATTGTTTTCGCCTGTCAGCATTGCTTCTACTGCAGCCTTCCATACCCCTGTCTCCGCTCTGAAATTGCTTGTGAATTTTCAAGTTGCCACTGACAGTGTTATTTTCTACCGTTTGTTAGGCTCAGGAATACCCCTCCCCCTCCATTCTGTATTGTGTTTGTTTCAGAACCGTCAGTGTATGCATGTAGTTTTTCGCTATGTACCTCAGGGTTATGTCTCTTCTTTCTTTTTCAGTCTGGCTGTTCTTGTTTCCGATATCTGGTATATTTTCTACCACCTCTGGAAATATATGCTGCTTCCTGGTGGGTTTGTGTACAGTAGGGATGGGCTTTGGTGTTGATATGGTGTTCATAGGGTCTTGGCTCATCTTTGCTTTGGCTATTTCTATAAAATTTCTCCGCTTTAGTCTCCGTTTTCCAAATCCATTTAGTATATTGTGTGGTCGATGAGTTTAAGTGGGGGTAGTGGTGGGTGAGTTTAAGTGGGGTAGTGGGTGATGAGTTTAAGTGAGATAGTGGGTGATGAGTTTAAGTGGGGGTAGCGGTGGGTGAGTTTAAGTGGGATAGTTGTTGATGAGTTTAAGTGGGGGTAGCGGTGGGTGAGTATAAGTGGGGGTAGTGGTTGACGAGTTTAAGTGGGGTAGCGGTGGTTCAGTTTAAGTGGGGTATCGGTAGGTGAGTTTAAGTGGGGTAGCGGTGGGTGAGTTTAAGTGGGGGTAAGGTTGGTGAGCTTAAGTGGGTGTAGTAATTGATGAGTTTAAGTGGGGGTAGTGGTTGGTAAGTTTAAGTGGGGGTAGTGGTTTGTGAGTTTAAGTGGGGGTAGTGGTGTGTGAGCTTAAGTGGGGGTAGTGGTGGGTGAGTTTAGGTGGGGATAGTGGTGGGTGAGTTTAAGTGGGGGTAGTGGTGGGTGAGTTTAAGTGAGTTAGTGGTTGATACAGCAACAAAGATGGCGCCGTAACCGGCTGTGGGTCTACATTGCACTGCTGTTCATTATGGATGCCACCAGGCCACGGATTTGCCTGAATATCACACTATTGAACGACTTACACTGGCATTCAGGGAAACGTGTTGCTGTTTTTCCTTTGCACAGGTTAATTCGTTGTTTGTGTTTTCTTTCGAAACTTCTTCTTTCTATTCTAAAAATGTTTAATCTGTGTACTTGCTCACACATGTTTTAACTACAAATGGAACGCACATAAGGCTGACATAAATATTCGAAACACATGCGCTTTGGGTTGAAGCTGGACAGATCTCGTTCAACACGGGAAAGAATATTTCCTAAAATACTCACTGTCATGAAAGGGGTAATCATTTCAAAAGACTGGTTCCATTAGGAGCGCATGAAGTTGTATGCTGTAAATAAATAAAAGATGGGTTTTTAATTTGTATCAGGGCAGGATTATGTGAAAGGATCACTCTAAACAGTGATTTGTTGTGTTTTGTACCGTCATTTGTTTTATTTCTTTGTGTGAATGATGTATGGATTGGTTATAAACCTTGGCACAATATGAGTACTGATGAATTCTGTAATTTAGTTGACGTTTCATGGGTATTTTCCAAATGAATCAGGCGGCATTCTATAAAGTTGACCAAAACTAGACCGTAAAATACGACACAGGTTAAGCGAAGTGCTATTCATATAATCAATGACCAGACCAGGATAATCGGATGGAAGAAAACACAAAAACGAACGAATTAACCAGTCCAAATAAAAAACAGCAACACCTTTCCCTGAATGCAAGTGTCAGTCGTCGACTAGTGTGAATTTCAAGCAAATCCGTGGTCTAGAGGCATCCAGATTGAATATAAACAACAGTGCAATGAAGACCTGCAGCCAGTTACGGCGCCGTCTTTGTTGCTGTATCAACCTCTACCCCACTTACACCCATCCGCCGCTACCCTCACATAAACTCATCCCCCGCTAATCTCATATAAACCCATCACCACTACCCCGACTTAAACTCATCCGCCGCTACCCTCACATAAACTCAATTACCACTACCCTCACATAGTCATCAACCACTACCCTCACATAAAGTCCTCAACCACTACCCTCATATAAAGTCATCAACCACTACCCTCACATAAACTCAATTACCGCTACCCTCATATACAGTCATCAACCACTACCCTCACATAAAGGCATCAACCACTACCCTCACATAACGCCATCAACCACTACCCTCATATAAAGTCATCAACCACTACCCTCACATAACGCCATCAACCACTACCCTCACATAAAGTCATCAACCACTACCCTCATATAAAGTCATCAACCACTACCCTCACATAAAGTCATCAACCACTACCCTCATATAAACTCATAAACCACTACCCTCACATAAACTCATTTACCACTTCTCTCAGATAAACTCAATTACCACAACCCTCACATAAACTCATATGCCACTAACACACACACACACACATTCACGCTCAAGTACACTCACGCTCGCAAGCCCCCACACACACACGCACACACACACGCACGCACGCACGCACACACACGCGCACACTCAATCTTGATCTTTGAATGTATAAATGGGTTACCCTTACTTTGCTTCACTTTCAATTAACTGAGCGAAATTATTATACGATTATTTACAATCAACATGTTGTTTACTAATGGAAAGTAATTTCTCATTTGTTTGCTGCATACGCTTGTTAAAAATATACGCACATGTATTATAGTATAACATTTGTACACACACGCACACACACACACACACACACACACATAGGTTCTCACACGCACTCACGTAGACTAACAGTTATATACCCACACACATCAGCAGTAACGTCAACGCGTAAACAAACATTCACACACAATTATTCAATCCTTCACACGCATCCATTGAAAAATGCCATCACATCTATTCAATCATTCACACACATCTATTCAATCATGACCACCCAACTATTCAATCATTTACACAAAACAATTCAATCATTTACACATATCTATTCAAGCATTCACACACACTTATTCAATATTGGCCACACAGCTATTAAATTATGTCCATACATCTATTCAATCATGCCCATACACCCATTCAATCATTCACACACATCCATTCAATTATTCCCACGTAGCAATCAATAGGGTATTGAATTAAATTATTTTATTCTTAGGATATCTCCATTATCATTTTCCCTAGTCGGTAATGGTTCGCTTTCTGATGGGCAGCTCATTAACACTAACCCCCCTCTAGTTAGTACACCCACCCTTCTCCTTTGCGACTAACAGTAATCAGGCCGGAATGAAAATCCTCAACGTCGATGCGAGATAAGGCCCATGTCTAAAAGCATTAATTTCGCCTTCATGAGCAAGTCTAGAGAGTCTATGAGTATAATAAACACGCACTGGATTTTACTCTCTCACAAATTTTCTCTCTCTCTCTCTCTATCTCTCTCTAGGTGTGCCCTGCTATTGACCGATGTTCCGTTATAATTTATAACTTTGGATAATACTACAAGGAAATCAAAATCCTCTAAGTTCATGGTGTCGTGGAGACTGAAAACCTATAAAACACGATATAATTTGATAAGACACCACTGAAGACCTATAAAACATGATAGAATTTGACAAGACTTGACTGGTTGCGCGCAATCGTTCATTGTGCTTCTGTTTGGTCATAAAAAAGCAAATGCGCAACATGAAGTTTAATGGGAGACAAGTTGCCCCGAACAATCGCGTCCATTCATTCCTCGTTTGAGGTATAGAAGTAAGGACAACACTTAGTAGCATTCATTCCTCGTTTGAGGTATAGAAGTTAGGACAACACTTGGTAGCATTCATTCCTCGTTTGAGGTATAGAAGTTAGGACAACACTTGGTAGCATTCATTCTGAGATACAGAGCGGGTTCATTTGTAGTCTCCTTTGACGGTAAACAAAGTCGCACAACTGACACTGCCGAAGTAGAAAAAGCGTGCAAGTGATTAATGTTCTCTGCTTGTTATAGTTCTCTTCTGTTTCTGAGGCGGAGTAGTTCTTTCATAACAAATGCCCTTCTCTTAATGTAAGTCCCCTCCCAGTGTGATGACATAGCGGATTACACTCCATAACTACCCCACCTGATACAAACGTTCCAACTGTTCTGCCATTAAAGCACAATGTAATAGTGTAATAAACATTAACATGAACCAGTTATGTCAACAAGCTGGAGACAATACAGTGATAAATTGTTTTATCATTGTTGATAAAACTGTCACAACCGATACTAGTTTCATTGTAACTTCTGATGTGTGTATCAGAGCATTTCAAAACATGACCACGACAGAAAGCCCAACGTATCCAATTTAATTGTAACATAAATCCTACATAGAGCAGAACATATCAAAACATGTTTCCTAGCGTCCTGGAGTGTAAATGTCATGTACATGATTGGGACAAGTAACCTTGACAACTTGGTACAGCTCCAGTCTCACGTACCAAATGTGAGAAATAATCGGTGGACAGTGTAATGTCGCCACTTATTATATTACACATGTTGATAGAATTTAACTCGAATAATGCACTTTTGGGGGTTTGGATTAAGGACTGACATATTGCCAGTGATGTACTCACATTTGTTATTGATACGGGAACAGATACAAGAAAGAAAATGACGCGGCATATATAGAACATATTATCAGTGAATCGGCATTTTCTTTCATCAGAAAACGTGAAATTCGCTTATTTATTTCCGGTACCATACAGCGCACTTGTTACTAAAGCTTTCCCTAAAAGCCATGACAATGCGCTGGGGATACCTTTGAACTTTCTGTCCAGGTGAGTTTGAATTAACAGGAGTCGAACTGTCTGAAATCCTGGAAGAGCTAGACACCTCTGACTTAGTCTTAGACCACCTCTACATGTATGAGGGAACGAGGAGACTAACGTCTGGTCAGGCACAACACACTGATCAGAGAATGTTAGCCAGGGTCAGGAGAAATATACTGGCCAAGACCCTCACCTGACCTCCTCGCTCGTCGTCCTGGAAACGGGTGGTTGTCAAGGACAACAGTTTGGCTAAAAAAGTGAGGTTCGACGTGACCTCCGTAGTATTGCACGACACGCAGATGAAGCCAAGCATAGCACAACCGTCCGGTGTATCCTGGTCGACATAACCCTGAGGTACATAACGGAAAACTACCCAAGCATGGACTGGACCCATGCATACACCGACGGTTCGGTAACAAACACAACACAGAACGGAGGGGCAGGGGTATTCCTGAGCCTACCAAATGGTAGAAAAATAACACTGTCAGTGGCAACTGGAAAATCCTCAAGCAATTTCAGAGCGGAGGCACAGGCACTGAAGGCTGCAGTAGAAGCAATGTTGACAGGCGAAAGCAATGAAAGCCAGATAGTCCTGTTTATAGATGCCCTGGCCGTAGTTACAGCACTAAAAAGCCTGAAAAATACAGAACTCAATGATTTAAGAGCAGTACTCTGTCAACTATGCCAGCAGTCCGCACCAAAAGAGTAGTGCTACAGTGGGTTCCATCCCACTGTAACATCCAAGACAACGAGGAGGCAGACAAACTGGCAAAAGGAGATGCAAGACTACCACAACCAGTTCCTAGTGTGACATACGAAGAGTCCAAAAGACTTATTAGGGCCAGATACATGACCAAATGGGAAACAGAACATACTGGCTACACAAAAAAACGATGCCTATTACCAGTTGAACAGAAGAGAGCAGGTCGTGGTCTTCAGACTCCGCACAGGTCACAACAGACTGAGGTATCACCTATTCAATAAATTGAAGATAGGTGGCACTGACGAATGCACTTGTGGTACAGGGAAAATGACCGCTTAGCATCTGCTGCAAAACTGCCCGACATACGAGGACCAGAGAAAGCACATGTGGCCATCATCAGTGGCAACACTAGACAAGCTCTATGGCAGTGTCGACAGCCTCAGGATGACCGCTGCTTTCTTCGAACAAATACAGGTTGACGTCTGACAGCGGAAGAAGAAGAAGAAGAAGAAGAAGAAGAAGAAGAAGAAGACCTTCATCAGCCCGCTCGAGATGTGAGGAAAGCTACAGCAACGCGTCCCTTATCGCCCTTTTCAGGACGCACATAAGAGTAACCTACTCATTGTTGGCATTCGAAACCACAACATCTACAAGATGTGTAGCCATTGGGCAGGGCGCAACTCTTGTGCGAGTTGGGGGTAGTCGGTGGGTGCATTTCTCTGCTCAGAGGGCTGGGCTCGAGCAGTGCTGCATTTTTTGGATTTGAGTGGGTCCTATCTCAGTTCCCAGTCGGTTCTGTCACGGTCAGGGGTTGTCCAGTAGAAGGGTAACTTGTTTATTTCAGGATCCCGCGAGCTGTGCAGCTCGAGAGAATCATGCCGCCTAGTGAGGCAGTGGTAGCGGGGAAGGGGGGGGGGGCGGCTTCTATGAGGAGATGTTTTTGGACCATGTGGGTACCACGGAGTCGTTGTTCTGCTCCAGCGTTTGTACCTCATTCTGGATATATGACCAGACCAGCCGTGCTTGCAGTTGTTGGCGTGTTGTATGACGATCTTGACGTTTGACAATGCACGGATGCCACTGTTATTTAGATCCATCTGGCGCTGTTTCCTACGTAAAAGTCCCACGATATGGCACTCAAGCGAGGCATGTGATTTTCTCCTCTTTTATCAGAGACCAGGTTTCACTTCCATTCCCTAGCGTTGTTACCAGCACTGTTGTCAATGAATCGAATAGGTCTGCTCGTAGTCACGTGTATTTCGTACAGTAGGTTGTTGTCTCTACTGAGGTTAAGGCGGCCCAACCCACTCGTCTGAGCTTGGCAAATTTGACCTTCAGGTTAAATTTCATGTTGAAGGCGCGGTCGAGGTAGATGTATTCGTCGACATCCGATAGGGGTATTTCGTTTATAATCACGTGCTGGGCTCCGCATAGTGGTTGCACATAGCTAAGTCTTTCTTATATTTATGATGAGGCCTGCTTTCTTGTTTCCGCTTCCAGCGATGTTAGCCCATTTCCCTTTGGTGAGTGTCTCTATGGTGTGTGTAATATCGTCGGTACATCTTCGGTGGTTGAGCAATCACCCATTTATATCGATGCCGTCTCACTCAAGTCGCAATGTCTCATCGTCGTCTCCAGGAACGCATAAAAAAAGGTTGAACGAAATGGAATCGTCAAGTCGCACATCTCTTTCCGTGGTGATAGTTTCCGGTCGTATGAATGGACGAATGATGGTGGTGCATCGTCATAGTAACGTTCAATATGTCGGTGTAGCCAGCTTAAACACTCTGCTCTTCTAGAGATTTCCGCACATATTCTGGTTCGAACAAGTCAAATGTATGTTTGTAGTCGATGAATGTCAACACAAGAGGTGCGGAGTGCTCTTTTGCTGCCTCAATCAAACGGTAACACGGGGTAATTAGGTCCAGCGTGCTGTAGGTGTGCCTGAACCCAGCTTACTGTAAATGTGCTTGAACCCAGCCTGTTGTAGGTGTGCTTGAACCCAGCCTGTTGTAGGTGTGCTTGAACCCAGCCTGCTGTAGGCATGCCTGAACCCAGCCTGCTGTAGGTGTGCTTGAACCCTGCCTGCTCTATGGGTTGGGTTTCCTCAAGGGTGGTGCGGATCTTCACAAGGAGACATCTGGGGAATACTTTGTACAGTACTGAAATGGAGGGTGATCGTGCGGTAATTAGCCAGCTTCCTTATCACCTACTTTCTTGTATAGTAAGACCAATGGAATTTCCTTCACTTCTAGAAAACATGAGAATCGGTGGGCAGGAGATGTGTAGAATGGCTGGCCTTTTATCGTCTCTACCGTGAATCCGTCCTTGTCTCTGGACTTACCAGAGGACATGCTTTCATTATCACCTGGGATCTCGTACATCAGGACGGGTAAGTTAAATGATGGAGGGGTCCGTGATTTTGTTGTTGCTGTGGATGAGGAAGCGGTGACTTGAATAAATCGGTTTAGAAACCGCAGATGACATTTTCTATCTACAGCTATGAGGACATTATCTGAGCTAAGGATCGTATTTGTGCATATTATTTCCTCTGTTACACACAGTGTCAGTGTCGACGGATAACAATGTGAGGTGTTGGCCAGAATAGCACAGACAATAGCGGCGCCTGCACGGCTTAACAAAATATGGCAAGATAAACGGTTAGCACTATGCATGAAAATCAGATTAATGCATACGTTACAGCTGACCTTCAGCGAAGGATACAGGCCTTGGAGATAAGATGTTTCCAAAGACTTTTAAACGTCACGTACAAAGATCGAGTTACAAATGAGGAAATACAAGATTGAATTACAACAGCAAAAGGGCCTTTTTAGACCTCTTGGCAATTGTCAAAAGAAAGAAACTCGCTTGGTACGATCACATATGGAGATCAAATGGTCTTGCAAATACGATCCTCTACGGAAAGGTGCACGGCAGACGACGGAAAGGTGCGAGGCAGACGACGGAAAGGTGCAAGGCAGACGACGGAAAGGTGCAAGGCAGACGACGGAGAGGTGCAAGGCAGACGACGGAGAGGAGCAAGGCAGACGACGGAAAGGTGCGAGGCAGACGACGGAGAGGTGCGAGGCAGACGACGGAGAGGTGCGAGGCAGACGACGGAAAGGTGCGAGGCAGACGACGGAGAGGTGCGAGGCAGACGACGGAGAGGTGCGAGGCAGACGACGGAAAGGTGCGAGGCAGACGACGGAAAGGTGCGAGGCAGACGACGGAAAGGTGCGAGGCAGACGACGGAAAGGTGCGAGGCAGACGACGGAAAGGTGCGAGGCAGACGACGGAGAGGTGCGAGGCAGACGACGGAAAGGTGCGAGGCAGACGACGGAAAGGTGCAAGGCAGACGACGGAGAGGTGCGAGGCAGACGACGGAAAGGTGCGAGGCAGACGACGGAAAGGTGCAAGGCAGACGACGGAGAGGTGCGAGGCAGACGACGGAAAGGTGCGAGGCAGACGACGGAAAGGTGCAAGGCAGACGACGGAGAGGTGCGAGGCAGACGACGGAAAGGTGCGAGGCAGACGACGGAAAGGTGCGAGGCAGACGACGGAAAGGTGCGAGGCAGACGACGGAAAGGTGCGAGGCAGACGACGGAAAGGTGCGAGGCAGACGACGGAAAGGTGCGAGGCAGACGACGGAAAGGTGCGAGGCAGACGACGGAGAGGCCGTCCCACAAAGAGGTGGAAGGACAACACAAAAGAATGGACCAATCTCCGACCAGAAGAGGCACAGGCAGCGGCCGCTGACAGAGCAGGGTGGTGTGGGATTAAGAGGATGTCTTCATGTGTCCCAACGACCTCACCAGTTACGGGATGACCTGACCTGTTACACATAAATACACAACCCGGTAGTCACTAGGTTAAAGATGTTTGTGGTCACTAGTCAGGAAACAAAATGCGCAGATAATTCCTCACAAAAACACAATTGAGCACTAAAAATATCAGCAAGAAATGACGCGATACTACATTTTTATTATGTGTGTAACAGGAGCGAATCACATCAAAATATACATATTTTCATACATACATAATATGGGTGACTAGAAAAGAAAAGTACGTTTATTAACAAACGATATAACTATAATAATTTATGTATTGTGAAACTGGAATAATTGTGATCAAATATCAAGCTAGACCAAATTTTGATCACATATTGATAGCTAGACACCACATGTTGATCAAATATTGATAGCTAGAGACAAATGTTGATCAAATATTGATATCTAGACACCAAATGTTGATCAAATATTGATAGCTAGAGACAAATGTTGATCTAATATTGATAGCTAGACACCAAATGTTGATCAAATATTGATAGCTAGACACCACACGTTGATCAAATATTGATAGCTAGACACCACATGTTGATCAAATATTGATAGCTAAACACCACATGTTGATCAAATATTGATAGCTAGACACCAAATGTTGATCAAATATTGATAGCTAAACACCACATGTTGATCAAATATTGATAGCAAGACACCAAATGTTGATCAAATATTGATAGCTAAACACCATATTTTGATCAAATATTGATAGCTAGACACCACATGTTGATCAAATATTGATCGCTAGAGACAAATGTTGATCAAATATTGATAGCTAGAGACAAATGTTCATAAAGTAATTGATATCTACACAGCAAAACGTTCATCAAAGTAACGCCTCTGAGATAGCAGTAGCCATTTCTTAAAGATTTCAAAATGTCAACACGAACATGACAATGAAAGCGTCAAATTGTTTCTGATAAAACCACGATTGATTATTATATATTAGCTAATCCGTGCAGAAATGTCTCAGATACCATCTTTACTTGAAATGGCTAACTAGCTACATTGCGCATACTTGCTGGAATGAAACTCTACTCTTATTATTGGATCTGTAAACTGCAAACAAGCCTTTAAAATTTTAGACAAAAAAATATTGTAGAAGTTGTTAACCTCTAAAGATCACCAACATAATTATAAAAACATTTGAAAGTTTGAGTTTTCGGAATTTTTATGAAGGTTAGCATTCTGAGCCCTTGTGATACACACTTGACTCTGAAATGGATGTCTCAAGTCGCCATTTACCTTTCTGCTGTCCATTGTTGGATGATGACGTCGCAACCAACATCAACACCAACAAAGAGAGAATTATATAGACGGACAAATCAACTTGGCAGAACGCTTTCGCTGAGTCTCCGCAATTGATGCACTATCTGCGATCTGATACTTGATGAAAGGTTCACAGTTTTCGGTCTGTAAATAAACATGAGCTGGTTATGAGAATCAACTACCGATGATCAGATTGTGTTGGGCGACACCATCATACAAGAAGTAAGTTCCTTCATATATCTTGCTAGCAGTACGGACAGCATGGGAGGCAATTTTTGTAGTTTCGTTCAACGTAATTGATGAGGACCACTTTGTCGGCATTCTCTGTTCGCATTAGTTCGACGATGGCTTAACAAGCCAACCCGAGTCCTAAATTGTTTGCTACACTTAGCACACGGACATTGGACACCCCCTTCCACCTCGCTGGAGGATTTTTTCACATATGATCTATGAGGGTGTGAATGTTCCATGCATAAAATAGCAAAGGTACTCATATTGTCCACTTCATTGTAAACAGTGGAATAATGAAAGTGACATTAAATGGAAGTAACGTGCACCTAGTGGAATATTAGTGAAGGATGGTTGTGCACGCTATCTTAACTCTCTCGTCATCAACTACCATGACTCAGTGGCAAGACATAATTAAGGTCACTGGGGGCAGAAAAGGATGCCATTTTTTAAGCATTTTCCCTCAAGGTAGTGCGGGCAGAAATGGAACCGATGAAGTCACATCCTTCTACTAAATTCCATCGTACATACATAATTAGGCATGCATGAAACCTGCTTACGACAGCGGGGGTATTCGATCCAAATTGTGATGATGTACGCAAGCCAAGAACAAAATAGAATGAGTTATGCATATGGAAGCGTACTAGACATCAACAATTAATTACCAGAATTCATATACATAATACGGAAGACAGTATGTCAGAACACGCATACAAAGTACAAGGGGAGCATATGTTACTGTTGACAACTTGAGTAAATCAGAAAGTAATTAATACTATATTGAAAATAACAATATTCAACTGATATAAAATAGGTTACATTGTATGGCTCTGGTCGAGTAGAGCTTTTCTTTGCAACAAAAAGTGCAGTCTTTCATTAATAAATTGCTACACGGAATAGAAGATATGATGAGATCATTAATGTGGGTCTGTAGAAGAGAACCGAAAATATATATGTGAAACAGGTCATGAAGAGGGAGAGTTAGCGGTGTATATGTCATGCATCGATAAAGTAAGAAGAGTTACAGAGCAGTCTTTGTTGTGCATCCCTTTGTGACAAGAGAATCAGATGCAACTCTACTCATTAACTGAGGAGACAGCATGGTTTGAGATGTCAAATGTCATGTAAGACGATGTAAGACGATGTAAGACGATGTAAGACGATGAGTATTTGTTAACTTGATTGACGAAATTGGAATCCACAGACAGCAGGAGTATGAAATGATTTGTGGGTTGCACATGAAGACTATCAAGTAGGAATACTTACAACCAGAGAGCTACAAGAAAAATGACGGTCTCATTACATTTCATTATGCTGAGTCAAACTGATAACCTATCTATCTAGCAGGAACGTGGTGATGTTGTTTCTGTATAACACAAAATGCAATAGTTATGAACGTGAAAACATTTCTGACATGTCTTTATGAAAGAAGCATATGACGTTGAACACTAAAGGAGCTGATGCAGGAAACAAAAATAAGCTTAAATGTGGTTGCACACATGCATGCTCGTGTAACAAAAATATCACTTTGTCGACAGATGTATTAAAATGAACTTTGAAGATATGTCTTGGCGTGTGCGTCTACGACCAACGAAGATTATGTGACACAAATGTGCAGACATATAACTAATCTAGATCAACAATGTTTTGCTTGATACGTTTGGAAGTTTCATTGTCACATTAAAAACAACAATTGTAGGTAAACATTGAAAAATAAGATCTTGACTTGCGGTTAATGCTGTTTATTTGAGTAACAGTCGATAAAAACATTTACAGGCAGTGGTTCAGTGACTACACTAGGACAAACACAAAACAAAACCCACGTTACTGCCGAAAGGACTTCGTTAGGTAGGTTGAGGAAAAAAACCAGATAACACATCTCAACAAATATCAAGACAACATACATGTCCTCGATATAATTCGGTTTGAGTTGGCATCATTTACCAAGAAAAGGCGGGAGCGTGTGTGTTGCACTGTATGTCAATCATGAATCGTCTATACTCATCCTTCATTCAATTAACCTGTACAGTTTTGCTTCTTCCACTTCACCAGTCTCTTCCTGCCTGGTCACCCAGTCTCTTCCTGTCTGGTCACCCAGTCTCTTCCTGCCTGGTCATCTAGTCTCTTCCTGCCTGGTCACCTAGTCTCTTCCTGCCTGGTCACATAGTCTCTTCCTGTCTGGTCACCCATTCTCTTCCTGCCTGGTCACCCAGTCTCTTTCTGCCTGGTCCCCTAGTCTCTTCCTGCCTGATCACCCAATCTCTTCCTGCCTGGTCACCCAGTCTCTTCCTGCCTGATCACCTAGTTTCTTCCTGCCTGGTCACCCAGTCTCTTCCTGCCTGGTCACCCAGTCTCTTCCTGCCTGGTCACCCAGTCTCTTCCTGCCTGGTCACCTAGTCTCTTCCTGCCTGGTCACCTAGTCTCTTCCTGCCTGGTCACCTAGTCTCTTCCTGCCTGGTCACCTAATCTCTTCCTGCCTGGTCACCCAGTCTCTTCCTTCCTGGTCAGCCAGTCTCTTCCTGCCTGGTCACCCAGTCTCTTCCTGCCTGGTCACCTAGTCTCTTCCTGCCTGGTCACCTAGTCTCTTCCTGCCTGGTCACTTAGTCTCTTCCTGCCTGGTCACCCAGTCTCTTCCTGCCTGGTCACCCATTCTCTTCCTGCCTGGTCACCCAGTCTCTTTCTGCCTGGTCCCCTAGTCTCTTCCTGCCTGATCACCCAGTCTCTTCCTGCCTGGTCACCCAGTCTCTTCCTGCCTGATCACCTAGTTTCTTCCTGCCTGGTCACCCAGTCTCTTCCTGCCTGGTCACCCAGTCTCTTCCTGCCTGGTCACCCAGTCTCTTCCTGCCTGGTCACCTAGTCTCTTCCTGCCTGGTCACCTAGTCTCTTCCTGCCTGGTCACCTAGTCTCTTCCTGCCTGGTCACCTAGTCTCTTCCTGCCTGGTCACCCAATCTCTTCCTGCCTGGTCACCTAGTCTCTTCCTGCCTGGTCACCTAGTCTCTTCCTGCCTGGTCACCTAGTCTCTTCCTGCCTGGTCACCTAGTCTCTTCCTGCCTGGTCACCTAATCTCTTCCTGCCTGGTCACCCAGTCTCTTCCTTCCTGGTCAGCCAGTCTCTTCCTGCCTGGTCACCCAGTCTCTTCCTGCCTGGTCACCTAGTCTCTTCCTGCCTGGTCACCTAGTCTCTTCCTGCCTGGTCACCCAATCTCTTCCTGCCTGGTCACCTAGTCTCTTCCTGCCTGGTCACCTAGTCTCTTCCTGCCTGGTCACCTAGTCTCTTCCTGCCTGGTCACCTAGTCTCTTCCTGCCTGGTCACCTAATCTCTTCCTGCCTGGTCACCCAGTCTCTTCCTTCCTGGTCAGCCAGTCTCTTCCTGCCTGGTCACCCAGTCTCTTCCTGCCTGGTCACCTAGTCTCTTCCTGCCTGGTCACCTAGTCTCTTCCTGCCTGGTCACTTAGTCTCTTCCTGCCTGGTCACCCAGTCTCTTCCTGCCTGGTCACCCAGTCTCTGCCTGCCTGGTCACCTAGTCTCTTCCTGCCTGGTCACCTAGTCTCTTCCTGCCTGGTTACCCAGTCTCTTCCTGCCTGGTCACCCAGTCTCTTCCTGCCTGGTAACATAGTCTCTTCCTGCCTGGTCACCTAGTCTCTTCCTGCCTGGTCACCTAGTCTCTTCCTGCCTGGTCACCTAGTCTCTTCCTGCCTGGTCACCTAGTCTATTCATGCCTGGTGGTCACCCAGTCTCTTCCTGCCTGGTCACCTACTCTCTTCCTGCCTGGTCACCTAGTCTCTTCCTGGCTGGTCACCCAGTCTCTTCCTGCCTGGTCACCTGGTCTCTTCCTGCCTGGTCACCTAGTCTCTTCTTGTCTGGTCCCCTAGTCTCTTTCTGTCTGGTCACCTAGTCTCTTCCTGCCTGGTCACCTAGTCTCTTCCTGTCTGGTCACCTAGTCTCTTCCTGTCGTGTCACCTAGTCTCTTCCTGTCTGGTCCCCTAGTCTCTTTCTGTCTGGCCACCTAGTCTCTTCCTGCCTGGTCACCTAGTCTCTTCCTGCCTGGTCACCCAGTCTCTTCCTTCCTGGTCAGCCAGTCTCTTCCTGCCTGGTCAGCCAGTCTCTTCCTGCCTGGTCACCTAGTCTCTTCCTGCCTGGTCACCTAGTCTCTTCCTGCCTGGTCACTTAGTGTCTTCCTGCCTGGTCACCCAGTCTCTTCCTGCCTGGTCACCCAGTCTCTGCCTGCCTGGTCACCTAGTCTCTTCCTGCCTGGTCACCTAGTCTCTTCCTGCCTGGTCACCCAGTTTCTTCCTGCCTGGTCACCCAGTCTCTTCCTGCCTGGTAACCTAGTCTCTTCCTGCCTGGTCACCTAGTCTCTTCCTGCCTGGTCACCTAGTCTCTTCTTGCCTGGTCACCTAGTCTCTTCCTGCCTGGTCACCTAGTCTATTCATGCCTGGTGGTCACCCAGTCTCTTCCTGCCTGGTCACCTAGTCTCTTCCTGCCTGGTCACCCAGTCTCTTCCTGCCTGGTCACCTAGTCTCTTCCTGCCTGGTCACCTAGTCTCTTCCTGGCTGGTCACCCAGTCTCTTCCTGCCTGGTCACCTGGTCTCTTTCTGCCTGGTCACCTAGTCTCTTCCTGTCTGGTCCCCTAGTCTCTTTCTGTCTGGTCACCTAGTCTCTTCCTGCCTGGTCACCTAGTCTCTTCCTGTCTGGTCACCTAGTCTCTTCCTGTCTGGTCACCTAGTCTCTTCCTGCCTGGTCACCTAGTCTCTTCCTGCCTGGTCACCTAGTCTCTTCCTGTATGGTCACCTAGTCTCTTCCTGTCTGGTCACCTAGTCTCTTCCTGTCTGGTCACCGAGTCTCTTCCTGTCTGGTCACCTAGTCTCTTCCTTTCTGGTCACCTAGTCTCTTCCTGCCTGGTCACCTAGTCTATTCATGCCTAGTGGTCACCCAGTCTCTTCCTGCCTGGTCACCCAGTCTCTTCCTGCCTGGTAACCTAGTCTCTTCCTGCCTGGTCACCTAGTCTCTTCCTGCCTGGTCACCTAGTCTCTTCTTGCCTGGTCACCTAGTCTCTTCCTGCCTGGTCACCTAGTCTATTCATGCCTGGTGGTCACCCAGTCTCTTCCTGCCTGGTCACCTAGTCTCTTCCTGCCTGGTCACCTAGTCTCTTCCTGGCTGGTCACCCAGTCTCTTCCTGCCTGGTCACCTGGTCTCTTCCTGCCTGGTTACCTAGTCTCTTCCTGTCTGGTCCCCTAGTCTCTTTCTGTCTGGTCACCTAGTCTCTTCCTGCCTGGTCACCTAGTCTCTTCCTGTCTGGTCACCTAGTCTCTTCCTGTCTGGTCACCTAGTCTCTTCCTGCCTGGTCACCTAGTCTCTTCCTGCCTGGTCACCTAGTCTCTTCCTGTATGGTCACCTAGTCTCTTCCTGTCTGGTCACCTAGTCTCTTCCTGTCTGGTCACCGAGTCTCTTCCTGTCTGGTCACCTAGTCTCTTCCTTTCTGGTCACCTAGTCTCTTCCTGCCTGGTCACCTAGTCTTTTCCTGCCTGGTCACCTATTTTTAAGGAGGTTCAATATACCACTGTTTCTAAAATGAACACATCCCTTGTCAGCTGTTCCTTGTTTATTTTAAGATATATTTATTATATATATTTATTGACCATTAGTATCCGCCGAGTTGAGAAATTCTTACAATTATTCTTGTTAACGCTGATTCATTATCTCCTCGCTAATCATCGTCATTGTGTAGCATGTCTTCTATTGAACGTCGCTACTATCACAACATGTCTGAAAGAAACTCTCTTTCTTGTCAAAACTCCAGCCTCTGCGATAGTCAATCCCAGGCATTCCTGAATATCTTTGTACAATCTGGAATTATACCTTCCATCACTGTACTCTCAAGACCGGTATGTCTCTTTATGTGACCAAAGTATTTCAATTTTTTTCTTCCCAAAATGGAATTGATTGTGCTCGGTAGAAAAAGAAAAATACGTAATTAAAGTAGAATTAAAATTAAACTCCACATTTCTTAGATGACTCTTCTTTTGTGATATTGATTACTGTTTTCGTCTCGTTATGTCATAAGTACGTATGTAAAAAGTCAGCAAATTTATACATTTTAAATATATTGTAGAATGTATTCTTTCTACTATTGAACATTGAGATAGTGTTCACCATCGTAAAATGAGACCATACTGCGAAATCTAATAATTAAATACAAGAAATATATATATATATATATATATACATATATATATATATATATATGCGTATATATATGTATATATGTATATGTATATATTTATATGTTTTTGTATATATATATGTATGTATATATATATATATATATTTATGTATATATATATAGAGAGAGAGAGAGAGTGAGATAGCAAATAAAAGAGACACCTAGATGCAGAGATAAAGAAAGAGAGAACCATAGAGGAAAAAGAGAGAGAGAGAGAGATTGAGAGAAAGAGAAAGAATGGAAAGGCTAGAAACATAAACTGCAGGTAAAGAAGGGTCAACATCTCTCAGGTGTTCTCACGACATCCACATCTTAGTCGGTATTCACACCGTTTAGCACATTTCCTGTTCCATGGTGTAGTAATAGAGTTGACGATAGATGCCACGAGGCTACGACAGAGTCGTGGAAACCTCACCAGTCATTCCCTCTAACCAGTGCAGCCACCATTGCCTCTATTTTCATGATTCCTTAAACACAGCCGTGCTTCTATCTTATTTTGCTAATTAGTTTTTCCCTTCCGGATAGAAATGGGCACATCTCTAACTGTTAAAGGATCTTACTACCCCGTGGCCCTGCTGAAATGTGGGCCAATGAACAATTTTGCGGCCAAACTGTAACTAATCTACAGACACGCAAATTGGCAAAATGACGTTTCGGTTCCTGATATGTCCCCTTCCAGGGCCTAACACTGCTTGGATTTGGCTTCTGTGATGTTTGAACTTTTCCAGATCCAGATCTTATTTTATTAGATTATCGATCTTTTTCTGAGTTTATCTGTTAGTACTTTTGTCAGTCTACGGACATTTTCATTTGACACATTCCACTCTTTCATATCATGTAAACTCTTATCATATAGACAGTGGCGACTGGTGGCTCTTAGTCTGGAAAGCTTCAAACCACAGAAATTAAATGAATCTAAGAACACTGATAATTGTGTTTATATATAGAAGTACAAAGGGGCTTGTCATAAGTCTTTTCCCTAACCATTAACCATGAAAGAGTAGGAGGAGAAAGTTGAAATTTGGCACAGTGCTTATTCCTTCTCAATGTAGCCATTATCAGAATTTATACATTTCTGACATCTCTTCGTGACCTTGAAAATACCTTAAGAATAAAGTAACCTATTTTTCTAACTAAACCAGTTATCACAAGCCAGTATGACATCTTCGTCACTGCTAAAATGATTCCTTTCTGCTGTTATTTTAAGTTTTGGGAAAAGAAAAAATCTGGGTCATGATGGTGAACCCAAGTCTTATCTACTGTCATGGTGACAATGACCATGGTGTTCGGCAACACGTTTTTCGACCGACACACTTTGAGGAACAGGCCACAGCAATCAACCGTCTTCTGTTCACGTGTCAGCAGCCGCAACACCCAGCAGTACACATTTTTCTCATGTTCAGTCTGGTGTGTAACATTCTAAAAACTGTATTTTGATTCATTATTGCTGACCTAGATATCTCTTCAATTGTCCTTTTCCTACCTGGTTTTCATCGCTGCACTCAGTGCACTGTGAGGATGGTCTTCCTGATCTTGGAAGATCAGCAACATGGGAACGGACCCACTTAAACTGCCTTCACCAGTTTTTTTGCAGAAGTATACGAAGGACAGAAATCCTTAAACACTGGTTCCATCTCCCTGTGTATTTCTGTAGGTGTTTTTTCCTGCAATATCAATACTTTTATCACAGTTCTGGCCTCTGATTTCTCTATTGTTCTGACAAACCGTTAGAGTAGCGGATCCGGTCAATAAGGTGTGTTGCGCCATGCACTATACCGGGTAAACCCGTCCAGGAGTAAAATTCATACTTCACAATTTCAGTACCAATTGAAAGAGCTACATATGTGCCAAATTTCAACTTTCTCCGTCTACTCCTTCATAGTCAGGGTAACGACTTATAACAAGCACCTTTTATGTTACTCACCTTCTTTGAAAGCGCATCTCAAACTATCAACGATGTAACTTCTTCCGAGAATTGACGAAATTGTGTTTAAGTTTATTTATTTGTCATGCCTTTTATTTGTTCCTGAACATGTTTTAGGCTACGCACACCTTCTCGCGTTCATCTAGAATTCCCAGTAAACAGTAAAGGTACACGATAGAACATTGTGCTTTTATTTCCAAAGTTTCATAACCAGGAAAGCATGTAATAAATTGCCTGTAAATACACCTTGACTCTTACATACAAATTGCTTTTGTTTAATATCTAGTTTAGGTACTGGGCGACTACTGTCTTCTAATTTAATTTTCTCGGGTAAGCATATAGATCTGAACCTACCTTCGCGAACATGCTGAAAAAGACGCTACTTACTGATGCTGTTAATTAATAGTGTATATATGTTGGTGGAAGTACTCGATATGAAACAGAGCGGTCGACGGACATGGACATTTATCAAAAACCTAGGCCCCTATCCAACTAAAAATATACAAACATCAATCACCCCCAATCAGATTGCCCAACAATTATTGATTAACAGGAAAAGCATTCAGAAAGGGCGAAAACCCCAGTTCAGAAGAGAAGAGGAGCATGATCTGCTGAGAAGACCATTAATCATTGGGGAACTCGAAGAGCAATCAATACAATTGAGAACAGAGAAAACCATACATCTTTGTCCCAAAACCAAAGAATTGATACAATAATTAATTAATGTATGCTTAGTAACCCTGCAGATGACCAACAAGCTGGAGAAAAGCTATAGACGTGGCACTGCTCAAATCTGGGAAAACGTCAACAAAAGCCAACATGTTCAGACATGTCTCCCTTTTATGTCATCGATACAAAGTATTTGAAAAAGGTATAATAGGTCGAACTTCAGGCACTATTGATGATAAACGTAGTCCAGAAAAGGCAGGTTTAAGGCCCGGAAAATTGTGCCGTGGACACACAACACATTGGTTACGGGTACAAGCAAAAACAGGTGACAGGGGTTGTTTTGTTGACCTCACGGCGACACAGTACACCATCATCTACCGCTGACAGAAATATATAAAGTCACTGGCGCCTACCTCAGGCAAACAAATGCTTTCTTCATAATATACGTTTCTACATAATATACGTTTCTACATAATATACGTTTCCATGTGACTTTGAAAAATTAACACAGTAGATGGGCACAACCAGAAGATCGACATTGCAGCAAGGAAGTGCCCTGCCCCCTATGATATACACTGTATACACAAATGACCAACCGATTAGCCCGGAACAAGACAGTTCATATATGCAGATGAAACTGCAATAGCTGCACAGTGAAAGAGTTTGGAGGAAGTGGAGCTCAGACTTACAAAAACTCTAGACCGAATCGCCGAATACTATAAGGAAAACTACCTCAAAGTTAATCCCAGTAATACACAGGTATATGCATTCGACTTGAAGAACAGAGAAGCAAAACGACAATGTTATACTAAATGACGCAGACAGGTACTTGGACATAGCGATACACTTGAGTATTTACATTATTGGACAATGTACATTGCAATGTGGTAAAACAAGAAGTCAGTGCAAGAAATAACATAATTCGCAAGCTAACAAACACTGCATCGGGGGGTATCTCCAACGGTGATCCGCACATCAGTCCTTACACTATGTTTATCAGCGGCAGAGTATGAGGCACCAGTATGGAATCCCCTACACATAGGAAACAGATCAAGGTGGCAGTAAATAAGACATGCCGAATTGTAACAGGATGCCTTAAATCGACACCAACGGAAAAAGTCAGTGCAATCGCTGGTATCGACTTCCGGATATTAGAAGACAGGTCGCATCTGAAGTTGAGAGACAAAAGTAGTCATGTGACCAGAGACACCCACTTTTTGGACATACAGCGGAAAAAATACTAATGAAATCAAGCAGATGTTTTCTGCAGACTGTACATCCCTCAGAACAGAGGCCCCAGAGAAACTGCATAGAAAAGTGGTGCCAAAAGAATGGTGAAATTTTGACAGAGATCAAAGTAGAACCAGCACGAGCACATTATTTGCCACATACTACGGAAAGATCTCTGAACAGATGTGTCTAGATGGGGGTCTAACTTTTAAAAATAGGTATTTGCAGACAATGAGACCGCCCAAAACTCGGAACACCTGAATATTTGTCCAAGGATTCAGGAATCCTGTGCAGTGGATGAAATGATGATGGCAAATGAAAGAGCACCGACAGTGGCAGATTTTTGGACGAAGACAATGTGATGTTGCCGGACACGAAAAGTAAGTATACATATATGTCGCTATTCTGGAGTCAGTTTCGCTATCAAATCTATCCTTGTACACGACCTCGCAAGGCTTCCAAGGGGAATACATTATAGAATTATGACTTCGCAGATCCCTTAGTGAAGAAATCACAAGGCCACCCTGATCAGTGTCTAAGCACCGACAATGACCAACTCAGATGACAGCAAAGACAAATTCTACGAAGAACTTGGCTCTGGTCTTTCGTTGGTCCCAAAGTCTGAGAAGCTAGTCCTCTTTGTCGACTTCAATGCCAGAGTGGGGACCGACAATCGGATATGGGATGGAATTCTCGGTGTGCACGGTACAGGCAAGTTTAATAGTACTGGTCTATTATTGCTTGGGCTATGTGCATCCCACGACCCAGCAATAACGAATACAATGTTTTGCTTGCCCACACGGAACAAAACAACATGCATGTATCCCAGATCAAAGCAATGTAACTTAATTGATTATTTTATCACCAGGAGGACTGACAGACGCGATGAGACGCGATGTAACAGTCACCAAATGTGTGTATGGTGCAAAGTGCTGGACCGACCACAGGCTCATAGTGTCCAAACTGAACGTCTACATCAAACCCAGGAGCCAGCATTATGATGGAAGGCCAAAAAAAATAAGTTAGACACGGCAAAACCGCAAAGCATGACGATTGCTGAAGGACGTCTAAGGGACCAAGCTGGAAAACTCAAGAATCTGCAGCTCGGTCAGACCAATGTGGATGAAGACTGGGCCACCATTAGAGACTGTCTACTCCTCCGCCGCTGAACACATTGAATATACGACACCTAAACATCCACACTGGTTTGATGAGAACGACGCAGAAATCATGTTCCGCAGTCATTAGCCAACCGTCCTCCGTCTGCGACAAGTCAATAGAAAACCTGTCTCAGTCACCCCTGAACAATGAACTGGACGTTCTTCAAAATGTCGAGGAGGTCAGAGCTGTAATCAACCAGCTATCAAATTGGAAGGCTGCAGGTGCGGACTTAATACCGGCTGAGATCTACAAATAGGTAGTTGTGTCCTAATACAGGGACTAACTGAGTTTTACACGCAATATGGACCACTGAGACTGGCCCACAGCACAATATGGACTACTGAGACTGGCCCACAACACAATATGGACCACTGAGACTGGCCCACAAGAACTGAAGGATGCTACCATCGTCCACTTATTCAAGAGAAATGGAAATAATCAATCATGCAATAACCACAGCGGAGTCTTCCTCCTATCAACTGCTGGCAAGATACTGGCACGAGTTTTCCTTAAATGATTGATCACCCACCTAGAACACAGTCTTCTTCCAGAGAGCCAGTGTGACCAGATCGGATCGCGCAACTGTGGATATGATGGTCGCAACATCAGGAGAAATGTCAAGAGCAGCAACGTGGCCTGTACATGACTTTCGTGGGCTGTACATGTCTCTCTTGGGCTGTACATGACTTTCGTGGGCTGTACATGACTTTCGTGGGCTGTACATGACTTTCGTGGACCTGACTAAGGATTTCGAAACCGTCAACAGAGACGGAATTTGGAAGGTCATGGAGAAATTCGGCTGTCCGAGCAGATTCACCAAGATCGTCAAACAATTCCACAAAGGTATGGATGCTCATGTGCTGAGGTATGGGAAAACGTCAAATGCCTTTCCTGTGATAAATGGCGTCAAGCAGAGCTATGTAGTAGCCTCAACACTTTTCAGGGTAATGTTTGCTGCCATGCTCAGAGTTAGCTATCAGGGTTGTAAAGTAAAGTGGAAGTAAAATACAGGACTGACGGAAAAATGTTCAATCACAGACGACTGGAAGCACACATCAAGATAAAGAATACCTTCTCTAACTTTCTTTAGCTGATGATTATGCCCTCGCTGCCAGCACCGAAAGAGACATGCAGACATATGTAGACAAGTTCTCAGAGGCCTGCGACATGTTCGGTTTTACAATTAATACCCAAAAAACTGAAGTCACGTTTCAGCGTGCTCCGAGTAACGCACACGCGGCAGAGTCTAGGTTTCGCTGAGTAGTTACTTATCTAAAGTGTTACAACACGTATCCACATCACGACACGACTTCACACAGTAAATAACAATCTACACAAAACAATGTTAGCAAAAAGAACAAAATACAACTGAACTAAATAATCATTATATTTATATAATCTCTGACGCTGCTGCTTACTGTGGGTGACAGATGTAGCATCATCATGCGAAAACAAGTCACTGAGGGTGATCTACGTGAGCTTCGCTTTTATCGTGTGTCTTATAGTGTAATACAACAACCTAGTATGATGCCGGTTTCCTTGATTTGCCTTTACGAAATGCATGCTTCAGTGACAGAGCAAAGAAGATACCGAACAGTGTCGGGGTAGAGACGCAATCTCGCACCCCTGCGAATTCCAAATGGATGGGATATGCTTTAATTAAATTGGACTGCACCGTTCATGCTTTCATAGAACGATATTAGTCGCAGCAGTTTGCTTGTGCAGCCTAGTTTAGAAAGTGTTTTGAAAAAACCATCCTCTCTAATCAAATCTTTCTTGTCGTTCATTCTCAATCTTCTACAAAAGCCTCGAAAATGGAGTTGCAAGTAGCAGGATGTTATCCGGAGAACGGAATGCGTTGTGTCGTAGTTTACAGCTTCACTGCGATATTTGCAACTTTTGGTTCAACACATTCGACTTCAGCATACATTTTTAAGTACCAGGTTAGTCTTCCCTGTTCGATCCCTTCTCATTAGCCAGAGTACCCCGTTGCAATATCAGCGCGTGGAGGTGTAGAAGGGTCTCGGAAGCTCTGATTCGCTGGCCCTGTCGCCAGCAGTCAGCTATGGCTCGTTGACCACTGCAGCCCAACCATTCTAATATATGTGTAATGCAATAAACGGGTTTTGTTAGGAAACAAAAGCAACTGTAACAACAGCTCGTTCAAATCAAATGGCATTGCCAGTCTGTGCAGTTGACTTTTCCTGATGTTGTCGAGAATTAAAAAGAAAACATGTTAATCATTGATCATCCAGACTCTGTGACTCTGAATACATCCGCTCAGCCAATGTTTTAAGTCATTGTAAGATTACTTTTGCGAAGACTTTTCCCCACAAGACTGAGCAGAGAGGCTTTTCTGTGGGTTACGTGTGGTGCTCAAAGGGGCAGACGGATAATATCTCTTAAATTGCGTTGCTATGACCGAGCTGCAGATTTAGTCAATGTTTTACCTAGGTCCCTTACAAAGCCTTCAATCATATACACTCGTAACAGAGATATTAATTGTTGGTTTCCGTTTATGTAAATCATATGTCATTATTGATGTACCTTCTACAGTGTTCCATTTTCTTTCAAATTATTGTCTACTGCCTTCCTTTCTATTGAAATCCCTGGATTGTTTTCTTCATTGTAATGATGACCAGCACATTTGATGTTGACTCATGGGATTTATGAATGTTTACCAACTACCTTATATTCTGTTAACATGTATCTTCTAGCGGGTGAGAACCTATATGACTTGAATGTAATTATGTCCATTCTTAAGAGCAGAACAGAATAGAACAAACTCGTCAGCCTGATATGTTGAATTTAGAAAAGTACAAACTCGTCAGCCTGATATGTTGAATTTAGAATTGAACAAACTTATGTTGAATTTAGAATAGAATAAACTCGTCAGCCTGATATGTTGAATTTAGAAAAGTACAAACTCGTCAGCCTGATATGTTGAATTTTTTGGAGACCAATTGGATCCCACAAATAGGAACAACTTGATGTATGCTGGGCAGAATTAGGTAAGTAGTTGTCTACACAACAATTTATATTGTCTAAAGTGTCGTAAGAAGTGACTTGTCATTGTGTTCTATCTTGCCAAGACACGGCGTCCTTAAACGCTGAAAAACCCCATATGTGCAACGTCTCTATTTTCAAATGGGGATGTTGATGGTTTCAAGAGCACGTCCGTTGTATCTGTTCTTGCTCTTTCCTATCAGACGTCTGTCACATCTCGACTAACTATTGATTTCAAAATTCGCAATCTATGCGACGCCAGTTCATCGATTTCACTGGAAAAGTTCAATAGGCTGGCATGAATGCACAACGGAATGGCCGTCTAATCCTTATCTAAAGTCCATACTTTGAACTAGAGGACAGTACAATCTATGGGTCTTGCTTTCCAATATAATATTAGTGCACTTAAAAGGCCTTATTTTAAATCCGTGGTTTTAAAATTCAAAATCAAGATTTAATGCCAGACTGAATATGTGATACTTTCCAACAAAAGTATAGAAAAGTGTACACTATAATAACCGCCATGAATAAAATCAACTCAGTCATGTTAGCTTCAGCACAACTACTGTCCCCAGTGGCACTTTTTGGATACATGTTCACGGGAAAAGTATCGGGAGTTGACATTGAAGAAAAATGTGGTCTCCCAAAGACAGCCATCTGGTGGTTCATCACTATTAAGCAAATAGTAGCCACGTGGCTGATTTCAAACTGTCTTGGCTAATTTCCTTCTCTTAGATCAATTAACTACATGGAACAAAATACTGAGGTGAGATCAGAGACCGGTAAACGGGTTCTTGTGCGGCCCTTAGGATGGTTAGAGTTTGAGAACCGTACTATAAAACTGCGTGGAGAGCTTTGAGTAATGATTGTGGAAGGTTTGTAGAAAGAATCTCTTAATGCCAAGCTATGACAGTGTTTAATAACACTTACATAAAAACATGGAGCCCACCGAACCATCAAATGCAGTGTTAACCAAGTGCTCACTTGATATCCGACAGTTGGCTAATTACTCTAAGTAACATGACTATTATAGGTATTAAGTTAAGACCAGTGGCTATCTCCTCATCGATGGTCAGATGCATTGAATCTTCAAAAACCTCTCTCTCTCTCTCTTACCTTGATGATACAATATGGCATTCTATTCGTTGTCCGTCCCTTGATGGTCATACTTCTACCTATAGTGTTTTTTGGCTTGGTCAAGTTTCTTTTCTACTTTAATTGCAGTAGTAACAATACGTGTTGTCCATTGCATGCGAATATGGGGATATAATTATACATACGTTGAGTTCTATGATCGTTTATGGACATAAAGGCTATTCTAGAACAACAAGCTCAGTCACACACTTGGCACACATGGATGGATTCTGTAGTTGGTCTGTTGCGCATTCTGTGTTTTCGGGTAGTGC
Source organism: Ariolimax columbianus (assembly GCA_036924085.1). Lineage (NCBI taxonomy): Eukaryota > Metazoa > Mollusca > Gastropoda > Stylommatophora > Arionidae > Ariolimax > Ariolimax columbianus. The sequence continues at coordinate 52,543,525 of JAVGWX010000021.1, forward strand.
ACTTTCTCAGAGCATTTGTGATTATGTTCCACTCTGTGATTTTAGCAGTTTATGTGATGGAATGTCCCTGATCGATGTTTGAACGTTATACAGTAATGCTTAGAATAGTTAACACTTGATCACTCTCTCATTTTGGTTGCATTCATTTCCCCCTGTAGAACCTTGCTTTTCACAGGAAAACACACAATTTCCAAATCACATTGAATTAACGGAATTCTTGGAATAAAAACATTTTTGCCTGCTCCTTTCAAGTGTGGTGTCTCAATTACTTAAATTCCTCCTCCTCATACCCCACCCCTCACCTTTGATCTGTCATCTGTCACCTCGATCATCATGTGGAATGCTTCATCAAACATCAACATCAGAGCTCTTTCCCTTCGGTGTACTACTGATACATTAATTATGTCATTGGTGTTACTGATACATTGATTATGCCATTGGTGTTACTGATACATTGATTATGTCATTGGTGTTACTGATACATTGATTATGTCATTGGTATTACTGACATACCTGAGGAGGATGTATTGAGCTTCATTGACTTCCCTAACGATTCCCACCCCTCTTCACATCTGATTTATCCCTCACTCTCACTTCTGTCATATTTCACGACAGGGCTGTCTCCATCCGACCTAATGGCCTCTCTGCTACGATCTACTACATACCTACTAACGCTTCCAACTATTTTCTCTACGCCCCTTCTCATCCTAAATCATGTCGCGACTCGTTTCCTTTCTTCCAGCTCCTCAGCCTGCTACGCCCCTGCTCATCCTAAATCTTGTCGCGACTCGTTTCCTTTCTCCCAGCTCCTCAGCCTGCTAGGCCCCTTCTCATCCTAAATTATGTCGCGACTCGTTTCCTTTCTCCCAGCTCCTCAGCCTGCTAGGCCCCTTCTCATCCTAAATCATGTCTCGACTCGTTTCCTTTCTCCCAGCTCCTCAGCCTGCTACGCCCCGTCTTATCCTAAATCATGTCGCGACTCGTTTCCTTTCTCCCAGCTCCTCAGCCTGCTACGCCCCGTCTTATCCTAAATCATGTCGCGACTCGTTTCCTTTCTCCCAGCTCCTCAGCCTGCTACGCCCCTTCTCATCCTAAATCACGTTTACTTTCTCCCAGCTCCTTCGCCTGCTACGCCCCTTCTCATCCTAAATCACGTTTCCTTTCTCCCAGCTCCTCAGCCTGCTACGCCGCTTTCAGAACGACCAGGATGTTCTTCTCAGGACCCACGAGATGCTTGGTTTCTTTTACGAACGTCTCTACTCTGGGACCCCCCTTTCCTCCGCCCCCTCCCCCAACAAGTTCTCTCATTTCCTACATTGACTACCTCACTCGTACTCACCGCCCTTTTTCTGACCTTCTGAATTGTGCTCTCACCTCCCACCCACTTTGCGTCTTTGTCTGGAATATTTTGTTTCGCCCTCTCCCTTATCCTTAACTCTGATCATTTCAGCCTCAGGCATTTTTGGATGCTGCCTTTGTCGCCTACAAGCGATACAACGACTTGAGGGACGTGCTGGCCAGAAACCGAATCCAACACATCCATCTTGGCACCAGGCCGTGCAAGAACGCACGTAGCTGTGTTACTTGCCCACATGTTATCTAAACTCGTGTCGACACCTTCCCTATTGCAGAGTTCGTCATCAAAGAAGGTTTCACTTACAAGTCTGTCAACCTCATAAAATCCATTATCTGTCGCCAGTGTGGAATGACAAACATCCGTTAGGGAAGATTGGTCTAGAACTCCGTGTGCGCTTCCGGAAACACCATAAAGACCCCTACACCACTATCGCCAACCATTTCAATGGTTCTGGACACGGGGGTAAAGCCGATATCAGTGTCCCAGACATAGTCTCTTGCTCCTATGACGATCGTCATACATTTGCACTTGGCAATAAACTGAGCTCACGCGCATGTGTTGCCTCCAACCACATGGTGTCAACGTTTTCAATACCTTTTTCTAATCTTAACATATTTATATTTTTTCCCTGTCATCATCTGTTGGTTTTTCTATTTTCGTAGTACAGCATTCTTCTTGAACCCATGTCCTCCTTTGGTCATTCCGTACTCGGCCTATATCGGTTATTCTGCCTTGTCCTACATCTAACGCCCTCCTGGTCATGCCAATTGTACTAGTCTATGTTTCTAAGCTGCTATTCGGCCTCTGACCTATTCCCCATGAGATAATTGTAACCGTATCGTATGTGTTATTTTATGAGCTACCTTTTTTTTTTAAAACTCGTTTATGTTTTCATAAATTTGATTCGCTCGTTCATTTGTTGTGTTTGTCGTCGTCCCCAAATGGTGTTCTGTTAGTCGCAATCGATTTTTCGTTTGTGTTTTACGGGTTATCTGCCCATAACTTGTTATGTTTGTTTTACACCTTACATATGTATCCATCGTAAGGCCAAGCTTGCCGTGCTAAAGAAAAAGTAATCTGAGATCACATATCACTGCACAATCATGTGATGTCGCCATTCTCTCTTTCGTGGAGCACTTTTTATAATGAAAATTGGATTTGTTTTCATAATGCACATAATTCCTTCGTACTGATATTCTAATTCTTGTAAGTTTTGATCACTTTTATTTAGCAAAAATGTTTTATCTGAACATGCGAGTTTATTAATTGGGACTACACCGATAACGATAACTGGTATTTTCTATATCCGTTAGTAAAATCTGTTCTGTCTAAATGTTAACCATACGATGGGAGGTCAGAAAGTAATGCTTCAAATCAGTTATTTTTATTAATAATAAATATTAAAACATGAAATTTGCACACCTCAAATTCTGAATGTGTCAATTGTGTGTACGAAATTACATCGCATTCAAACGCATGAGACAGTCGCAACAAACCGTTACGATGACTCCTCTGGACAACATGCGTTACAAACTGCGAATTGTTATATAATTCCTTGTTGCAGAGAAAGAAACTGTTGTGAATATTCACAAATGCTTGTGTACTGGGTATGGATGTTGTGCAGTCAATAGGATCACAGTCAGTCGATGGACTCAGAGAATTAAAACTTCAGCAAGTAGAGAGACGGAACAGCATGATCTGCAGCGCTCTGGGCCCCCTGCCACAGCAACCAGCCAGACACGTTGAACCGTGATGATGTCATTATTCATAGTAATAGGCGAATCAACCTTAATCAATTGACCTTGCAGCTTTCAGTCAGCAAGAGAAGTGGAGTTCAAATTACCAAAACTATGGAATTTTCAAAGTTTCTTTAAAATGGGTTCCTTGAAGTTTCAAAAATCAACACAAAATGCAAAGAAAAACAATCTCTTTTGAATTGTTGGAGCGTTTCGATGCTAACTGAGAACACTTTGTGTCAGGGATCGTTACAGGTAACGAAACATGGACGCATGATTTTGAGAACGAGACAAAAAGGCAGTTAATGTAGTGGCATCATGATCAATCAGTACGAAGAAAAATAATTCTAGAAAACTCCTTAAGCTCAGCCAGAAAGGTCAATATCACTGTCTTTTGGGATAATCAAGGTGTGATTCGTTTGGATGTGAGGCCAAGAGGTGAGACAATCAATTCGCAAGTTTGCATCAAGACACTGACCATACTCAATCGACGGTTCCACATAGTTCGCTCTCACAAGAATCCAAGAGATCTGCCTCTCCTTAATGAGAATGCGCTCCCTCACACAATCTGACAACACGTGAGGTAATACTGACATTGGGTTGGGCTGTATTCCCCCATCCACCTTACAGTCCTCATCTGGATCAAACTGATGTTCATCTTTTTGGTTCACTTAAGCATGCATTCCGTGGGAGAAGTTTTGAGGGACAAGTTTTGAGGGATATGTTTTGAGGGACAAGTTTTGAGGATAATGAAGGTGTGATTAAGGCATTGAATGAATGGTTACTTGATCCGGACAAAGACTGGTATAGGCAAGGCATACATGCACTTGTTTAGCGCTGGCGTAAGGCCGTATAAGATGATGGGAATTGTGTTGAGCAATAAATATGTTTACATGACATATTCGTGTGCACTGTGTAAACATGTCTTGCATTTTCAATAAACAGTTTCTTTAAAAAAAAAATGGTGCGGTGCATTACATTCTGACCTCCCATCGTACTATGGGTCAGTTTGTATATATTATCAGGATGTTCGTTTCACATCTATGCGAGTAGAACATGTAATCGCTTGCAGTTGGAGTGTTCTCCATTATAACTTACTGAGGTTTTGCATGTCTTTTCAATCTTCTTCTTCTTCTTCGTACGCTGTCAAACGTCAACGTGTATTTTTTCGAAAAAAGCAACGGTCATCCTGAGGCTGTCGATACTGTCATAGAGCTTGTCTAGTGTTGCCACTGGTGATGGCCACATGTGCTTTCTCTGGTCCTCGTATATCGGGCAATTTTGCAGCAGATGTTCAGCGGTCATTTTCCCGGTACCACATGTGCATTCGTCAGTGCCACCTATCTTCAATTTATTGAATAGGTGGTACCTAGGTCTGTTGTGGCCTGTTGAGTCTGAAGACCACGACCTGCTCTTTTCTGTTCAACTGGTAATAGGCATCGTTTTTTGTGTAGCCAGTATGTTCTGTTTCCCATTTGGCCATGTATCTGGCCCTAATACGCCTTTTGGACTCTTCGTAGGTCACACTAGAATCTGGTTGTGGTAGTCTTGCACCTTCTTTTGCCAGTCTGTCTGCCTCCTCGTTGCCTTGGATGTTACAGTGGGATGGAACCTACTGTACCACTACTCTTTTTGGTGCGGACTTATGGCATAGTTGGCAGAGTACTGCTCTTAAATCATTAAGTTCTGTATTTTTCTGGCTTTTTAGTGCTGTGACTACGACCAGGGCATCTGTAAACAGGACTATCTGGCTTTCATTGCTTTCGCCTGTCAGCATTGCTTCTACCACAGCCCTCAGTGCCTCTGCCTCCGCTCTGAAATTGCTCGAGAATTTTCCAGTTGCCAATGACAGTGTTATTTATCTACCATTTGGTAGGCTCAGGAATACCCCTGCCCCTCCGTTCTGTGTTGTGTTTGTTACAGAACCGTCGGTGTATGCATGGGTCCAGTCCATGCTTGGGTAGTTTTTTGTTATGTACATCAGGGTTATGTCTCTTCTTTCTTTTTCAGTCTGGCTGGTTTTTTTTCCAATACCTGGTATATTTTCTACCACATCCAGAATAATATGCTGCTTCCAGGTAGGTTTGCGTACAGTAGGGATGTGCTTTGGTATTGTTACCGTATTGTTAGGGTCTTCGCTCATCTTTGCTTTAGCTATTTCTGCAAAGTTTCTCCGCTTTAGTTTCCCAGTCTTTTCAATCAATACCTATTTCTTTCTGAGGTTCAATTAGTTTCTGAAAAATGCCTATTTTGTATATATTGCACACATAAATGCATGTATGTGCTTCTATATGTTTTCCTGCTTGTTTTCTTATATAAAGTATGACTTTTTGCTCTCTTAATGTCTTTCTGGCTTCTGTTTTTGACTTCTGAAAAATGTTGAACACTAATACTAATTGTCCAATGTTTACTGTTATAATTACAGATATCACAAAGTCGCATGGAATAGCGTATGCTTTGAAGATGTTATCACACAACGTATATTGCTCATATTATACTAGTGGAGCGTGTAGCCTAGTCGATAGTGAGCTGGCTTGTTGAAACTGGGATTACAACCGTACCAGGGTTCGAAATCACGGCGGACAGAAACATTCCGTGCGTGGTTTCGCTGCTGGTGCGACCGCTCTGCCAGTCAGGTAAATTGGCACCTGACGTATGGATTGGGGAAGGTATACACAGCAAGGAAGGGAACTGGCCACCCCACATAGTCCATGAATTCTAATCTCCATCCCCGTCGGCAGCTGTTGCCATGAGACGAACCTTTACCTTTGATAATGCTACCGAAGTCGTCTAAAGCAGCTATCTTATCTATTTGTGTGGTGTCCATGCCTGCTGTTTTCCCTTTGCTTGTACACCTGTATCCTTAATTGTTTTCTCTGCCTTTGATATGGGAATAACTATTTGCATTGTTCTTATTGCATATCGGCACTTTGTATGTATCCCTTATCAACTGCTCTAAATTCTGAAGAACTTTTTGCAATTCCTTTTTGCCAATTTGCTTATGGTGTCATCAAGTCCACTGTGCTTAATATTTTCCTAACCACTTTTCATTGATTTGCTGCTTGGATACTTTTTGTTAATGTCCATTTGGTGTTCATCATCTGTTCTCTGTTGATATCAGAGTTACCAAATGCTGCCCACTAACCAAATCAAATCACAAAAGGCGTTTTCTTCTTTTTCCTTTTTAAATATTTTTCAGTTTAATGAGTAAATATAATCGCTACGTAATTTTAATGAAAACGTCGAATCAATACGGGAGAATGAAATCTACTTGGACAGCTTATCAGAAGACACACGAATTTTATAATTGGTGGAATACGCAAAGTCCAAGTCATTAACACCGCCTTAAAATAACCCGATGGGAAGTAATGGACTTACCAGACTGGGTGAGCAAGGCTGACATTGATTAGGTGTTCAAACACGACTTGAGGCCTGTTACCAGCGTGAAGGCACTGCACTGACGATATAGGCACTGCACTGACGATATAGGCAGCGACCACGGGCAAATCAGGTTGACAATGAACCCCAAATGACATCGTTACTTGCCTACAACACTACATACTGCGAAGTTTGCGGACCTTATTACAAACCAGGATTGGCAATATGCGGGATCAACTAGAACAACTTATACACGTTCTGCAAAGCTGCACAACCGCCGAAAAAATATTCAAAATAAATAACAAGATACCGCATCAATGTGAGTACACGGCTTCTTCTCGTAGTAAGGTTTTTCTTGTAGTAAGGTTCTTCTCGTAGTAAGGTTTTTCTTGTAGTAAGGTTCTTCTTGTAGTAAGGTTCTTCTTGCAGTAAGCTTCTTCTTGTAGTAAGCTTCTTCTTGCAGTAAGGTTTTTCTTGCAGTAAGCTTCTTCTTGTAGAAAGGTTTTTCTTGTAGTAAGGTTTTTCTTGTAGTAAGGTTTTTCTTGTAGTAATCTTCTTCTTGTAGTAAGAAAAATATTGCACATTAGAGGTGCGCTAGATAGGATTGTCCTCTGCCTCTGCGAACTAAACAAGAAGATCTGACACTCAGGAGAAGATTATAAGCAGTATAGCTTTGAAAGTCTAATAAAGGCCGCTGAGACAAGAAATAATATCATACAATACAGGAAGATAGTTAAAAAAAAGAGGAACCCCGTGGCAGTCATGAATAAAGAAGATGGTACCACATTAAGAGCTAGAAAGTAATTCAAGGATGAATGCACGAAGCTCTTCACGGGTCTCTTCGCATCAGACATAGAGTGACACAAAATCCACTAATACAGATTCCAATGTAGGTAGCGACGAGGTCTTGTGCGCGACCGAACTCGTAAAGTCAGGAAACCGATAGTTCTCGAGGGAATCAGTGGAAAAATGCTCCATTCTAGCGGTAATACACTTACCTGCCAACTAGCCATGCGTGTGAGCATCTGCATTCATAAAATACACAGTTCAGACCATTGAAAGTGCTCCAAGAACATCCCGATACACAAAATAAGACGACAAAGAAATTATGGGAAACTACCATCCAATCTGCTTGCTATCAACTATTTATAAACTGTTTACAAAAATCATTACATGCAGATTGGAAAGACAAATCGGTGAGAACCAGCTAGAGGAATAGGCAGGCTACTCAACCAATGACCACCTTCAGGCCATCCGTTGATGGAGAGAGCTCGGAAAGTCCCTATGCATTGTGTTTTTATACTACGAAGAAACCTTTCAAAGAGTGGTAATAGCCGCAGTAGTAAACGCCTTGAAAATCCATTGTATCGACGAAAAGTACGCCCAGCTTATAAAGAAGATAAACGAGAGCAGTTCATATTCGATCACTCTTTTCCACAAGCCAGATTCCATACATTTACACCGAGGAGTACGACATGGAGATACCATCTCTCCAAATCTGCTCACTGCTGCCCTTGAAGAAGGTATTTAGGTCTCTAAACAGGCAGGGTCAAGGCCTCAACATAGATGGAGAAATGCTTTCACACCTACGTTTTGCCGACGTCATTGGGATCTTCAGGCACAGTACTAAACGAGCTGAATATAGGGGGGAAAGGTGGCTGGCTTGAACATAAATACAAAGATGAATACATTTCTACCGAGATCTTTCTGTCCTACGGGGAAACTGCGGCTGGGAAATGGGCACATCAATAATGCCAATGCGTACGTTTACCTAGACGAGAAAATCAACTACAACCACGACATTGTTTAGGAGAGTTAACACAAGAGTGGGGCGGGTTGGCTCAGCTTCAAATACCTTATACCGATAACCAAATAGATGACGGACACCTTCATTAGCATGGTTATCAATGGTTAGCAATGGTATATCGATGCGAGGTTTGGAGTCTACGCAAATCGGATGAAGAGAAGCTCCGAATTACCGATAGTACGATGGAGCGAAGAGTCCTAAATGTCTCCAGCAGAGACTATATCCGAAATACCGATATCCACGACCGAATAGAGTTATGGGATGTCGTTGACGCTGTATTAATTGATCCGCATAGCTGGCGATAGATGGACGAAAATGGTGTCTTTCTGGCAAGCCATACAACTACAGCCACCCGCTGTGTCCGCCAGCTGAAGAGTTGGAGATATGAACTTCACCACACCTTTGGACCGTCGTGATACTCCCGGACGAAGGACATATACAGATCCAAACAGCCTTTGACTACCTTGCATCAGACAACTTTGTCTAATTGAATACTAGAATTCTAGAAGTGGTAGAAAATATAGCAGGTATTGGAAACAATGGGGTAGTTGTCTCGCCGCAGCGACTGAATTTCAACCAGTGTTCGTAAAGCGATCTCAGTCCCGCCAAGCGGAGCGATAGCGCGGGCTTGCGGAAAACGCTCGCCTGCCTTTCCCCGTAGAGCGAATTGGGTGCGGTTTGTTGTAGTGGCTCCTCCACCGAGGTGCGCTCGTCTGGTCCGTATCAGGAAACGTGGTCCGTCCGTGGTGATTTATCTAAGGCTTATAGCAGAGCTCGACAGTACGTCTCGCTGGTGGTCCGACTCTCGCAAAGAGCTTGTGATCGGCAAATGGAAAGCAGGAATCGTTGCCTCGAGGCCCTGCGTTCTTCTACGGAGAAGGGCAGGCCGGCAGGCCAAATTGTCTCTAGAGTCCCAGTGAAATGCATCGCCGAGGTCGTTGGGATCCGTTCTGCACAGAGCGCTGCCATCCCTCCTCGAGCGAGCCCGGTCGGTCGGTCGTCTGGGTCGTGTGGGAGGCCCCTGTCAGGCGGTCCTAGGTCGACGGAGTGAGGGACGGGTGGAACAACCGTCCGTCCGTCCCGTCAGTCGGTCCCTGCGGCCGTCGTCCCAGTGAGGCTTTTTACACACCCTTCCTCCGCCGACCGGTGTGTGCTGTACGTAGGTCTCCGACAGATATCTGGTTGATCCTGCCAGTAGTCATATGCTTGTCTCAAAGATTAAGCCATGCATGTCTAAGTTCACACTGTCTCACGGTGAAACCGCGAATGGCTCATTAAATCAGTCGAGGTTCCTTAGATGACACGATCCTACTTGGATAACTGTGGCAATTCTAGAGCTAATACATGCTTACCAAGCTCCGACCCTCGCGGAAAGAGCGCTTTTATTAGTTCAAAACCAATCGTCGTTTCCCCTCGCGGGGTTGCGGCGTCCCCACTGGTGACTCTGGATAACTTTGTGCTGATCGCATGGCCTCATGTGCCGGCGACGCATCTTTCAAATGTCTGCCCTATCAAATGTCGATGGTATGTGACATGCCTACCAGGTTTGTAACGGGTAACGGGGAATCAGGGTTCGATTCCGGAGAGGGAGCATGAGAAACGGCTACCACATCCAAGGAAGGCAGCAGGCGCGCAACTTACCCACTCCCGGCACGGGGAGGTAGTGACGAAAAATAACAATACGGGACTCTTTCGAGGTCCCGTAATTGGAATGAGTACAATTTAAACCCTTTAACGAGGATCTATTGGAGGGCAAGTCTGGTGCCAGCAGCCGCGGTAATTCCAACTCCAATAGCGTATATTAAAGTTGTTGCAGTTAAAAAGCTCGTAGTTGGATCTCAGGCGCAGGCGGGCGGTCCGGCTCGCGCCGGTTCACTGCCCGTTGTCTCCTGCCCTACCGTCTGCCGGCCCTCTCCCACGGGTGCTCTTCGCTGAGCGTCCTGGGTGGCCGGCGCGTTTACTTTGAAAAAATTAGAGTGTTCAAAGCAGGCCTCGGCTGCCTGAATAATGGTGCATGGAATAATGGAATAGGACCTCGGTTCTATTTTGTTGGTTTTCGGAACTGGAGGTAATGATTAACAGGGACAAACGGGGGCATTCGTATTGCGGCGTTAGAGGTGAAATTCTTGGATCGCCGCAAGACGAGCTACTGCGAAAGCATTTGTCAAGAATGATTTCATTAATCAAGAACGAAAGTCAGAGGCGCGAAGACGATCAGATACCGTCGTAGTTCTGACCATAAACGATGCCGACTAGCGATCCGCAGGAGTTGCTTCGATGACTCTGCGGGCAGCTTCCGGGAAACCAAAGTGTTTGGGTTCCAGGGGAAGTATGGTTGCAAAGCTGAAACTTAAAGGAATTGACGGAAGGGCACCACCAGGAGTGGAGCCTGCGGCTTAATTTGACTCAACACGGCCAACACTGAAATGACTGACATGCCGAGACCACTTTTCTGGGGTCTAATATGGAACTGGTGCTGGATTTAGACCCTCAGAAATCTGGGGTTATGCCCTCTGTGGCTCGGTTGGTCTGCATCCAGTGTTTGATAAAGGAATTGACGGAAGAACACTATCAGGAGTGGAGCCTGAGGCTAAAATTGACTAAACACGCCAATAGTGTAGAATGACTGTCAAAAGAGAGCACCTTCGGAGGGGTCTAATAGTGAACATGTGCTGGTATTAGACCCACGGAAGACAGGTCAGTCTCCAAACCCCCAAATGAAAGAGCGCCTGCTACGGTAATCTGGTCTTCACCCTGCAAAAATCGCAGGCTCCAGAAACTGGGCCATTGACAAACTAAAAGCCCTCTATTGATACGGTCTCGCTAATATTGAACGGGTGCTGGAAATAGACCATCTGAAGACAGGTCAGCTTTACCCTACAAATGACAATGCTCTGCTACGGTAATCCTGCTAAGCCCGAGAGGAGCCGCAGACATTTTGGTTCACGTACTAGGCGGATAAGCCAACGGTTCGAGGTGAGGGATTACGGCCGAACGCCTCTAAGCCAAAAATCCCGCCCAAAAGCAGCCCAGCACGAATGCAAAGGAAGGCTTCGACATGGTGGGGACCTCGGGGTCACGCTCCAGCCCCGCCCGGTCAAGCCGCAGAATGAGGTCTCTGCCGTCCGCTGATAAAAGCGGGCGGGAAGCTGCTCGATATTCACCCCATACGGCGATGAGGAATGAAATCATTTGTAGAAGACTTAGTTCTCGGTCGGGTGCCCTAAGCAGTAGATCAGCTACCTCACTGCGAACTGCTGAGACTCAACCCTTGACCATGTCCGCTCCCTAGGCGGACAACATCTCCGTGCAAGACTAGGCTTGTCACCTGGTCAAATGCACTATTTCGAGAGGAATCACAGGTCGCTGACATTTGGTCCACGTGCTTGGCTGATAAGCTACCATCTGAGGGATCACGGCCAAACGCCTCTAAGCCAGAATCCCGCCCAAAATCTCAGCACCGCTGAGATCGAGCCGCAGGAATGCACCTGGTAAAATGCACTCCTTCCTCGCTCTTTGCATCTGTCTGCTATCAGTCATTCCAATGGACGCAGAAGAGATGCAGTCCAGCGGACACTGCACCTCCTGTCCTATGGTGGCAAGCTCCCGGGTGGCGGGGAATGCTAGGCGTACCATCACTGCAGATGAGCCGAGAAAATAGAGCGAGCAAAAAGATACCTCACTCATATGCATATGCTACGTTTCTGGTAGGACGTGACGATCCTGGGAAAAAGTCACACTGGACTGCCTCTCTTCCGGGATAGTACAAACTAGTACATAGTCCATCATATCATTGCCAAACGCTATAGACGAGAGTAGGGAAGACTCGATAGTCCTGAAAGACAACTTCCCAAGAGAGACAACTCTGACAAAAAACAACTGCTGCCTTGCAGTTAGGCTGGGGACAGCCAAAGGCTAAGGAGGGCAACCCTACAGAAACGCCTGTTGAAATCGGATGCACTGAGCCACTGGCTAACAAATTAAATCAGTGCAACGTAAATATCGCTGTAAACAGCGTACGATGAAGAAGAAGAAGAAGGAAACAAAAACTGCCAGACTGAAAAAGAAAGGAGAGATACTACCCTAAGCTTTATATCGAAAAACTATCCAAGCATGGACTGGACCCATGCATACACCGACGGTTCTGTAACAAACACTACACAGAACGGAGGGGCAGGAGCATTCCTGAACCTACCAATTGGCAGAAAAATAACACTGTCATTCGCTACTGGTAAGTACACAAGGAATTCAGAGCGGAGGCAGAGGCACTGAGGGCGGCAGTGGAAGAAATGGTGACACATAAAGAAAATGAAAGCCATATAGTCCTGCTTACAGATGCTCTCGCCGTAGTCATAGCGCTAAAAAGCCAGAAAAACTCTGAGCTCAATGACTTAAGAACAGCACTCTGTCAACTATGCCAGCAGTCCGCACCAAAAAGGGTAGTGGTACAGTGGGTCCCATCACACTGCAACATCCAAGGCAACGAGGAGGCAGACAGACTGGCAAAAGAAGGCGCAAGACTACCACAAACAGATACTAGTATGACGTACGAAGAGTCAAAACGGCTTATTAAAGCCAGATACATGACCAAATGGGAAACCGAACATACTGGTTACACCAAAAACAATGCATATTACCAGCTGAACAGAAGAGAGCAGGTCGCTGTCTTCAGACTTGGCACTGGCCACAATAGACTGAGGTACCACCTATTCAACAAATTGAAGATAGGTGGAACCGACGAATGCCCGTGTGGTACCGGGAAAATGACCGCTGAACATCTGCTGCAGAACTGCCCGACATACGAGGATCAGAGAGAGCAGATGTGGCCAACACCAGTGGAACCACAAGACAAGCTCTATGGAAGTGTCGACAGCCTCAGGATGACCGCCGCTTTTTTTGAAAAAATAATGGTTACTGTCTGACTGCGTACGAAGAAGAAGAAGAAGAAGAATACTAGGATTCAATTATTCAAGTGAGTCCTTTTTTTTTTATTGAATTTCATATTGACCCTAGGATATTTGTTTGCTATTGTTTAACAATTATGTAATTTGTCATGTATCTTTCTCTTATTTATTCTAAGCTATATTTCACGTGATTGTCAGTGTGCATATTCTTCTATGAGCTTCTTGAAAAATGATTTACAAAAATATATCCCTAATTCGTTTTCTTCCGAAAATTATGAATGCCTGTCTATATTATTGTTTTATTTTCCAAATCCATATTTGGCTTGCTATATTCTAGTGATTTTTTTTCTTCAAATTATCAAGTTCTTATATCTCCTTACTATCAGGACATTAGATTGAATTTATTTTATTGTTTCATTAAAGTCATCATGTAGCATGTCCTTTATAGAACGTCGCTCCCACCACAGCCTGTCTGAAAGAAACTGTACACTTTCCAAAACTCCAGCCTCCGCCACAGCCATACCTAAGCATTAAAGGATATCTTGGTGCCATCGTCGTCTTAGTCTACTCCTGCCTCTTTTGTTTGGCACCATACCTTCTATCACTGTTTTCTCAAGACCGTTGTGTCTCTTGATGTAACCAAATTATTTACATTTTCTGGCCAAAATGGAATTGATAAACCAATTCTCCTCTATGCTCAATTCTTGCCGAATGTCTACATTTGTCTTTTTCTCATCCCAGGGTATTCTGAGGATCTTTCTGTAAAATTGACTCGAATGATTCAATTTTTTGTCTAGAAGTTTCTATGATTTGCAGCCATAAGCTGCCACAAGAAAAACACAATCTCTAAAGACTTTTTATTTTGTCGTTTTGTTGATGCTCTGCGATAATTTCTTCAGGCTGTTCAGTCTCTGCATTGACATAGCTAGTCAACTTCTGATTTCTTTCGAGCAGTCGCCATTTTTGTCAATTTTGGAGCCCATAGATTCAAAATGCCTGACCTGATCTATTTCCTCACCATCTACTGTAAATTTATGTTGACATTATGTTTTGTCGGGGGTCATTATCTTTGTTTTGTTTATGTTGGTAAACAGGTTTTGATTTTTACTGTGTCCATTTACAGCTGAAAGTAGCTGCTCTAGCTCTTCTGCACTTCTTGATAGTATCACTTTGTTGTCTGCGTATCGTAACTCTGGAATCTCTTACCCGCCAATACCTATATGTATCAAAACTGTCAATGTTCTCGTATTCTCTAACATTTCTTATTTTACATTCCGCATAGCTGTTATTTAGACAAGGTGAGAGGATACATCCCTGTCTTACTCCGTTTTGTACTGCGAACCAATCTGATGTTTGTCCAGATACTCGGACAGCAGCTCATTGATCTTGGAATAATGTTTCAATAATATGTGAATTGGGGGTAAAAACGGGCTCGGCTTCATCCTGTCAAAGAAGACGGCACCTTCACATTTCGGTTAAAATCCAGTTAACCACCGAATAATTGTAATCAGACTAAAGATGAAGACAAGAAATTTAACAATAATTCAAGATTATGCACTTCAATCAGCAGCTGATGATTATGAAATGGAAAATTTCTATGACACCTTACAAGAAACAATGGAAAAAGTAGTGAACAGAGACATCTTGATCAGCACTGGAGACTTCAATGTGAAAGTCGGAGAGGAAATAGCCGAAGATGAGAGAAGTTTTTAAGGTGTCACTATAATATTCTACTATTCAACTATTTTCATTTGTTTATATATTCACTCATACGATGATTTCATTGAGTTTATGGGCTCTCAATGTATCCAGTATCATAATATGTGTATTCGTTTGTTTTATCGACAGTGAAATGGCTCTTTTATTTGTCTTGCACACTCTATGCCCATCCCTCCTAAGTGGCTTCTTGCATGGCAGTGGTAAAGTGTAACTATTCTTTGCTTGCCATATTGGGCTCCGGTGACACACATCAAATCGGAAAATTAGCAGTAGATAAAAAAAACGGTGTATAAGATAACGGAAGTGACGTCACAACCAACATGCTAAATGACATCTACAACAAATAGTACATATTTAATGATCCACTGAAACCAATAGCCTTACAGAGTGTTCAGAAATACGTGCGTATCTAGAAAATAACCTGTCTCAGAAATTATGAGATACAAATTAGTGAATAAACTAAATTGCTATTCATTGTCGTTACGTCACGTGTTTTGCAGTCATAATGAAGTAATTAGTTATGTTATGTTTTCACTAAACAGCATTTTAGGAGTGCAATAGTAACCAATGACCAATGGCGATGTGTCGAAGGAGGGGGTTGATTGCGGAATTCTACAGATGATGCACCTTACGGAAAATCGTAAAGGTTCACTACTATTTCCCAGAAAGAATCCAGAAGCATCTCAATTTTAGGCTACTACGTCATTATAATAATTATTGTCAATGTGTAAAGGCACAACAGATACATATATATATAGATATATATGTAGCACATCTATTTTGTATGTGGCTTCCAAATTAAATTTCTACACTGAGCAATAAATTGTATACACATTTCTCAATCGAGGTTAACCTGTGTGAGGTTGGGGTGGCCAACTCTTCATGTACTAAGCCGAAGCCTATGTGAGGTGGGGGTGGCCAACTCTTCATGTACTAAGCCGCAGCCTATGTGAGGTGGGGGTGGCCAACTCTTCATGTACTAAGCCGCAGCCTATGTGAGGTGGGGGTGGCCAACTCTTCATGTACTAAGCCGCAACCTATGTGAGGTGGTGGTGGCCAACTCTTCATGTACTAAGCCGCAGCCTATGTGAGGTGGGGGTGGCCAACTCTTCATGTACTAAGCCGCAGCCTATGTGAGGTGGGGGTGGCCAACTCTTCATGTACTGAGCCCCAGCCTATGTGAGGTGGTGGTGGCCAACTCTTCATGTACTAAGCCGCAGCCTATGTGAGGTGGGGATGGCCAACTCTTCATGTACTAAGCCGCAGCCTATGTGAGGTGGGGGTGGCCAACTCTTCATGTACTAAGCCGCAGCCTATGTGAGGTGGGGGTGGCCAACTCTTCATGTACTAAGCCGCAGCCTATGTGAGGTGGGGGTGGCCAACTCTTCATGTACTGAGCCCCAGCCTATGTGAGGTGGTGGTGGCCAACTCTTCGTGTACTGAGCCGCAACCTATGTGAGGTGGGGGTGGCCAGTTCCCTTCCTTCCTGTTTTTACCTTCCCCAACTCACTGGTCAGGTACTTATTTACAGCTGGATCGACTGGAGGATCGCTTGTCCAAAGAACAAACCAGGCCCTGATTTATTTCGTTTGTTCGTTATTTCGAACCCTGACGTGCTGTAATCTCAGTCTTTAAAAAGCCATCTCATTGTCGATAAAACAACACCTACCATTGCATTTTAACCCCAGAGAAATAAAAACCAGTGCGCTCTATGAGTGTTATCGATATGTCATTTTCCAGGTTGGCATTAGTCTTTGTACAAATACCATCGGAATCTAAGGAAGGAAAAAGAAAGTATGTAGCTTTGACAAAGAAGTTATTCAACGTCAAATATATAGGATGTTGGTTTCTAAACAAACATTAACCCCTTGAGGATTTAATATTTGACTGAAAAAGAAGAACGTCATACATTTCTTAAAACTACATTATGGAGACATGTTAGGGGTGCAGACTTCACATTCCAAAGCATACAGGCGGTAAAAATATTATTTGTGAAAAGGCTTACATAGTATCTTTAGAAGTAAATACTTTTAGAAAATTATAGAAAACTAGACGTAACAAA
Source organism: Ariolimax columbianus (assembly GCA_036924085.1). NCBI lineage: Eukaryota > Metazoa > Mollusca > Gastropoda > Stylommatophora > Arionidae > Ariolimax > Ariolimax columbianus. Next base: position 52,560,488 of record JAVGWX010000021.1, read on the forward strand.
AATGTATGCTATTGCGTACATCGATGAAACATGGACACACAGATATCATAGAAACAATTCTGGAATAAATATGAGGACCATGTAATGACAGAGGAAGATCATTATTAGCAGAAACATTGTTTGCAATTCCTGTAGCCGACAACAGTCAATAATTTCTTTGAGTCTAAATAAATAAGCTTACGGGAGTACATTATGCGTACATTCTACGTAAATTCTACACGTACATTCTACGTTCATTATACGTACATTCCACATATTTAGAAGCAAAAATTACGTTAGTGAATACATGCACACAATTAACGCACACTTTAGAACATACCATTTAATTAATATGAAACACTGACAGAAAGCACAAACAATCGTCATATAATTTATTTTCAACACAAAGCTCTTATTGGAAATCGATTTTGTTTAAAATGTAACAGTTCCCTGTAGAGCATAGGCGCTCGGCGCGTTAGAAGCAGGGGCTGATGACTGTATTCTAAGAATCAAAAGTTGCCTGAATGTTGGTTGACGATCCCAGGTCATTCCAAGGTCAGTCACCGATGTCGACACTAGGTCGGCAAGAAAGCGAGAGGCGAACATTTAATACACCTGAAAAACTTACTAGTGTTGGTGGTATGTATCAGATTGACCATTCCTGTACCAGACATACGTGGATGGGGGTCAAGTTGACAACAAGGACATGCAGGGCAGGCTGTCATATTTAGAATGGCAGTGACTTGTAAGTATTTCAGCCAATAAGATATTAGATGGTGTGACCAAATTAGATGGATGGCTAGCCACTAAACTGAGGAGGACCACAGAACAGTCATTTTTGTTTTCAGAACTAAGAAAAGAGTCTATAAAAGACAATGTAGAGAGAATTTCTGAAATTGTTGTAGACAGAGAGTTTACGGGTGGTTATCCCATCATACACTCATAGCCTTATATTTTACGCTCGAAGGTGCGAATGTTGGACACCTTGTAAGCATTAAGAGACAGAGATCTGATCACATGCAAGTGTACAGATTTGTGTGGGTACGAGTTGAGATTGATCTAGAAGGCAGTACGACTGTTTTTTAAGACCAATGCATTGGTGTCTGTTTGAAGAATGGTGGCCCTTCTACGATCAAAGTCTCTTGGTTCATGAAACTGGTCGTGACAAAAAAGGAGTTCTTTCTGAATCCTGGATAACATCCAGAAGTCTCTATTCTTCTTCGGAAGCTAATTTGTTTAACCCATGTTTGTACGTTCGACAGCCTGAAGCAGTCAACCCTGACAGAGTACGGTAGATCATCACCACTGTAGACGACCCGGAAGACGGCAGGAAACAACCAGTTAGATAGAATCACTGATTTGTAAAACGATTGAATTAGACTAAGTTTGGGATTTATGTTTTTTTCACATATTAGACTTAGATACTGGGAATAATAGTTCGTAACAACTAGTGCTTGAATCCCCTTCGTTTGTTTAGTAAATGCTATTTATTAAGTTAGTAGTTTTTTTTTTCTTTTGTTGATGTTGTGTAACCCTTATTCATGTAATAAATTATGTTATATTTTGTTTTAATGGTTAGCGATAGTTTTATTATTTTCTGGGATTGAAGTGTAACGTCTTACAGTCTATCGTGTGATTCAATACACTCTTAAAGATAACTACTCAGCTAGGCATACCTTGTCACAAAAACATCAACGCCTATTTATAAGGAAAAGCAATGTACTCATACTAATATGAGCGTCCGATTAGTGTAGTGGTAAAGCACACTAGGTGGGTGTTTAATTTGTGCAACCGTAACGCTTCAGTCTGTAAATGGATTAGTATACTAAAGTCCCGAACACGTCATCCCTAACCAGCGGGTAAATCCGCTGTAGGACGCACTTTATCTTTGACCTTTTATAAATGAAGATGCGACTGCTGCTCTTAATGTACTACCAATTAACGGAAGTACTGTCATATAGCATGTAGGCTTAATCGATAACCTTCGCCCTCATGAAACAAACAACTACAAGAACGTGATCAATCTGTGGAGTCTACGCCACATTTCTCAATCACATATTTACGTCCTAATGACAATAAAGACACATGCATACATTCAAGTTGATGGGTTAATAAATTTAAAAGGTAATGTATAAATTCCAACGGCACGTATTTCTGAACACACTGCAACTTTGATAAACACATAATCATTAAATATGGTAGCCGGTTGACATTAAAAATTAATTTGTGGCAACGCGTATAATAACAGAGAGACAAAGAGAGAGAGAGAGAGAGAGAGAGAGAAAGAGAGAGAGAGAGAGAGAGAGAGAGAGCTGTAAACCTTTGCTTAATAAAATAAAATTAAGAAGTTAGACACAATGAATCGTCTAAATGTCATTAAAAAGTAACAATTATTAAATACTGACAGCAAATACATTTAGAAATATTTTTGTTAATCACATTAACAACAAACTGCAGATTACATACCAACCAAACAATAGAAAATGTCGATCTAATTGATCATTGGAATTAACAAAACTGAACGCAACTTAATGTCTTTTTACTGGTTTAGAAGACTGCAGAAAATGTGTACAACCAGTTTCTTGGAGGGGGTGAACCGATGTACCAGTCCTACTTGATAGACTCAAACCCCAGAGCAAGTCGACTGCAGCCTGCTATGCGCCATCTATACTGCTCTTAACAAGGATTATTTTTTGGTTTTTGTTTTTTTGTTATTTTGTTTTTGTTTGTTTTCGCTTTATTTCTCTATTCATAAAAGTGATGTGCGTTGCACTGTGTATTAAATTTACGCCTGTTGACCTACTATATCACTTCGACATGCTTTCTCTTGCAGTTGTTTAAGGATTTGCTTTCTCGGGGTAACGGGTAACTGTGAATGGGGAGCGAACATTGCACCTTTCCGTTGTGAGCCGTGTTACTTAACAATTAGGCCATGCTATACCCAAGTAACATATATGCTGCTCGTAACAATTGAACAATGATGTGCGCTGTCGTATAATTTGTTCTGGCACGTAAATCCCTTCCACATATGTAATATTTAAGGTCAGAATTGGACATGTGAGTGTCAGTTGTTTTGACCTTTCCCAAAGTACGTTATGTCTGCAACCCGGATGCTTTCCTCAGCAATGATTGTTCTACGACATGTTTGGCAGCCCTGTCTCGGGCACATCGATGTTAAAGCGTGTCAGTGATATTTTGAAGGAGTCTTTGACGCGTTTCTTTTGCCCACCGACCAGACGCTTACCCGCGTAATCTGGGTCTTCTGGATAAGTGTGTGGATGCTCGGCATTTCGGCCATCATGAAGATCTACTGTCTGGTACCCTTTCCTGCAACTCCACTTTGAACAATTTAATGAGGCAGCTTCAATAAAAGCGGTTTATTTTCAAAGCAGGCCTGATTTGAGTTTCGAATCAACGCTAAGAATCGCGGATCCCAACCATGGTTGCCCAGCCTGCCGTTGGAGATTATGTTGTTGACATCAGCGTAAATTGTAGTTTGCATGGAAAGAGTGCTGACTAGGTAAATAAAGCTGTCTACTGATTGGAGCAGCTCGTTCTAGACCAGGATATCTGGGTCACGATATGCGTCACTCGTGACAGGTTGAAACATTCCTTCGGTTTTTTGTTGTTGTAATAATTGTAAAACTGAACATGTCACAGACTGTAGAAAACTTGCTCACATAAGTCTGCACGTCTCTTTCAGTAGTGGCAGTGAGGGCACAGTAATCAGCAAAAGAAAGTTAGATATGGTTGTGTCGTTCACCTTGGTGTTAGCCTGCAGTGGGATTGAAGTGTTTTCCGTCAGTCATGTACTTAATTTCCACTCCGTTTGGGATTCAATCCGAAGAGGTGATATTGTTCATGTCAGCTAACATGATGCTGAAGAGTGTAAGGGCTAGTAGACAGCCCTGCTTGACGTCATTTGACACAGAAAAGGCATTTGACGTTTCTGCCATCACTTATAATATTCATAACTTCGAGGAATTGTTTAACGATCTTGGTTCATCTGCTTTGACAGGCCAATTTCCCCATGACCTTCCAAAGTTAATCTCTTTCGAGAGTATCAAAAGCCTTTGCCAAGTCCACGAAAGTCATATAGCCTTACATTGCTGCCCTTGGCGTTTCTCCTGGAGTTGTCAAGCCAGAAATACAATATCCACAGTTCCGCGACCCAATCTGAAGCCACATTCGCTATCTGGAAGAAGACCATGTTCTGTGACCAATCAATCGGTTGAGCAGAACTCATTGTTTACACCTATGAGAATATCAGTCAGTTGCTTAAAACAGTCAAGTATAGTAGCCCCTTTCAGTCATGTCTGACTATAGTAGCCCCTTTCAGTCATGTCTGACTATAGTAGCCCCTTTCAGTCATGTCTGACTATAGTAGCCCCTTTCAGTCATGTCTGACTATAGTAGCCCCTTTCAGTCATGTCTGACTATAGTAGCCCCTTTCAGTCATGTCTGACTATAGTAGCCCCTTTCAGTCATGTCTGACTATAGTAGCCCCTTTCAGTCATGTCTGACTATAGTAGCCCCTTTCAGCCATGTCTGACTATAGTAGCCCCTTTCAGTCACGACTGACTGGAGTGGCAAAGAAAATTAAATGATACTTCATTTTTTGTTTCTCCCTGCGCCCTTGTCGTTTCCCTTCCTTTCATCAATCGTGGACCTTCAGGGTAAATCTCCACTTGGGTCGGACTGCAGCTTCGACTTTCAAGGATTGTCAGATTCATATCAAGTGCCTTCATATTACATTTACACACATCTTTGAACTTAACCATTTACACACATCTTTGAACCTAACCATTTACACACATCTTTGAACGTAACCATTTACACACATCTTTGAACGTAACCATTTACACACATCTTTGAACCTAACCATTTATACACATCTTTGAACGTAATCATTTACACACATCTTTGAACCTAACCATTTGCCAACTGTCCATACTGAACATCTTTGGGTATGCGGCAATTAAAATAGTGAATACAATACGTTGATGATACTGTCTTTAATGTTGATATGCTAAAATGAAAATGTATAAAAATGGTTGAGATTTTATAGTGATAGAAAGAATGTCCCCGCCAGCCTGAAAAGGAGAAGAAAGAAGCAAGGGGTTAGTTATGTCTACGTTACAAAATCCTTCTCCATTTGAATTCAAAGTGGTGAAATGTTAGTTGAAATCTCTGTCCGTAAACACTTTCTCCTTCCACTGTTCTATGGGACAACTTGCTATTCATTATTTTAATCATGTATTAAATATCGAATATTGTTTCTCGAGTTTACTTATAACACCTCAAACCAATACATAACCAACAAACGATTGAGATTCGCGAATGCCCGGATGTTCAGTCATGACAAGCAGTGTCATCTGTCAAAAAAAGAATGAAATAAAATATGTGAATCAAAATATCAAATAAACAATAGATCCTAAACTACTCTGACAATCAAAGTAAGAAAGAGAGCTTTTGTGGCTTAAAATGGGGCTTAGCTACTATGACACCATACCTTGAACATTAAATAAATACAGCAAGAACTGTTACACCGTGTATCTCTATGTTGAGTCTACATCACAAGTCAGCTCCAAGCGTGGTTTGGCTATCTGACAAGAATGTTTCCAACATAAACTTTTTTTGCAGCAATATCCAGAACGGGTCAGATCCAGAGGAAGACTAAGAAATAAATGAGCTGACGGTGTTCAACACACACTTCAGATGTATAGATTGAACAATGTTGCCGGCCAAACATTTGGTAAACATCAGAAGATTGCAACTCTGCAGGGCACATAAAGACAATAGATATAAATCTTATTTCCGATACTGTTTAACATTAATTTAGGCACAATAAAGCGTCCTAACACCTACGTTGTGTAGTTAGTTAGTTACCTATCGCAAGCGAATATAAAGACAGCGTCATATATGTTTATTCATGTGTGTCTGCATATGACTGTGCAGTCCGATCTGAGCGTGACAAACTCTACCGCATGTAGGGCATACGTGAACAGCATCTATAGTTGGGCAGTCTTTCATTTTTTCCTTTCGCGCAGCTCGCATTTCCTGCGCCTCCGTATTGGTCCACTGCACAGCAAAGCAAGCACCTTGTGTGACGGCAGTGCGCCAAGCTGAGCGGTTCGGAGCAAGCAGCCCACAGACAGCAACATCAATGGAGAAATTATTCAAAGAAACAATTAGAGTATCTTTGTATCGTTTCTTTTGTCCCCTCTGCGGGAGCTGTCCTGTCTTCAGCTCACCGTACAACAGTTGTTTAGGGATACGCTCATCTGACATGCGAACAACATGCCCTGTTCATTTGATCTTGGTTCTCTGTAGTTTCGTATGAATGCCAGAGAGTCTCACCCTGCTGAGGATTCCAAAGTTGGGCACTTTATCCTGCCAAACTGTCATGAGCAGTCAGCCAAGACAGTTTACATGAAAATGATTAAGTCTTTTGACATGCCTGTGTAACATATATACCAACGGCCAACATATAGCCACAGAGGTGACGAAAATAGTTTCAATTGCGCGATGCACTGCCAGGAAAAAAAACTGAAAATAATTTGCAGAAATAATGTCAGTTGGAAATTGACTGACACAATATTAGGAACACAGCGTGATGTCCTCCGAACATTAGCACTTGCTCTATTTTCCGTAGCTGAATACGCCACGCCAGTTTGGAAAAATTGAGTTACACAGGAATGAATGAGATTAGTCACATAGTTACGTGGCGTTTAAAACCTATTGGCCTACAATCTGGGGGAAGGTTCATAGTTAATACCGTTCGTGCTGAAGTATGCCTCCAGTATCGATTTTCGGGAAGAACCTGAACACTACTTACCTTACGCTACATTCAAGTCATCACATAGACTTGGAACTGGTGTATGTAGTGAGAACTTAAAGAGATTAGGATAGATGTATGTTGAGACATGGGCCTTTGGATCAACACAAGATCAAGACCCCCCTGATGTTCTGCCAAAATCTTCCGATAGCATGTAATATGGGTAACATATTGAGAGGGAACGAAAAGGCATTTCACGTAATTGAACATTAGAGACATTGTCTGGCGGGGTGCCATGACACAGGAAGTAAGTCTACATTAGTTGATAATGAAATATAAATTCAGTACACACATGAAAAAGAGTAGAGGGTCAATCAATAGAAAGGTATGCGGACGGATACAGGGGGAGGGGGGCTACACTTTCACAGGGAAGGGAACTTGTTTATGAAATCAGCTGCTAACAATTACATTATTATAGTATGTAGTGTAAGCTGCCTGTTTGTAAAATAAGCAAAAACTAATAACACATGCCACAGATATTTCTACACGCTTGTAAAGCCTAAAGTCATCGGACTGCCTTTGATAGTGATGGTAATTAGTTTGCAAATATGATCCTTCTTCTTCTTCTTCTTCTTCTTCTGCGTACGCAGTCAGACAGTAACCATTATTTTTTCGAAAAAAGCGGCGGTCATCCTGAGGCTGTCGCCACTGCCATAGAGCTTGTCTTGCAGTTCCACTGGTGATGGCCACATCTGCTCTCTCTGATCCTCGAATGTCGGGCAGTTCTGCAGCAAATGTTCAGCGGTCATTTTACCAGTACCGCACGGGCATTCGTCGGTACACCCTATCTTCAATTTGTTGAATAGGTGGTACCTCAGTCTATTGTGGCCAGTGCGAAGTCTGAAGACGACGACCTGCTCTCTTCGGTTCAACTGGTAATAGGCATCGTTTTTGGTGTAACCAGTATGTTCGGTTTCCCATTTGGTCATGTATCTGGCTTTGATAAGCCGTTTTGACTCTTCGTACGTCATACTAGTATCTGTTTGTGGTAGTCTTGCACCTTCTTTTGCCAGTCTGTCTGCCTCCTCGTTGCATTGGATGCTGCAGTGTGATGGGACCCACTGTACCACTACCCTTTTTGGTGCGGACTGCTGGCACAGTTTGCAGAGTGCTGCTCTTAAGTCATTAAGCTCAGTATTTTTCTGGCTTTTTAGCGCTGTGACTACGGCGAGAGCATCTGTAAGCAGGACTATATGGCTTTCATTTTCACTGTGTGTCACCATTTCTTCCACTGCCGCCCTCAGTGCCTCTGCCTCCGCTGTGAAATTGCTTGTGTACTTACCAGTAGCGAATGAAGTGTTATTAGTCTGCCATTTGGTAGGTTCAGGAATGCTCCTGCCCCTCCGTTCTGTGTAGTATTTGTTACAGAACCGTCGGTGTATGCATGGGTCCAGTCCATGCTTGGGTAGCCTTTCGTTATGAAGCTTAGGGTAGTATTTCTCCTTTCCTTTTCAGTCTGGCAGTTTTTGTTTCCAATACCTGGTATATTTTCTACCACCTCTGGAAATATATCCTGCCCCCAGGTAGGTTTTCGTACAGTAGTGATGGGTTTTGGTGTTGTTAGTGCGTTTATGGGATCTTCGTGCATCTTTGCTTTGGCTATTTCTGCAAAGTTTCTCCGCTTTAGTGTCCCATTTCCCAAATTGTTTAGTCTCTGGTGCATTGGATGGTCGGTCAGTCTTCGGAGTTTCTCTGACTGCAGCTGGGCTCTGCAGTCTCTTCTATCGGTCATGGATTGCAGTTTTGTAATCTTTTCAAGTTCTACAATTGGCGTTGACTTCATGCCACCTGTTATAATTCTCATGGCTTGGTTTTGAAGTTTGCTAACTTTATCGAAGTTCGCCTTCGCTGCTGTTGTCCATGCCGCAATGCCATACTCGAGAACTGGTCTCACTCTTCCAGTGTACAGTTTCTTTAGTATGCCTTCGTCTGCTCCCCAGCTTGTGCCAGCAGGTTTCCTCATGATTGCCATTCTTTCTCTGGCTTTCATTCGGTTTCTCTCAATCTGACTTTTCCATGTCATGCGCCGATCAAAAGTGACTCCCAGATAGGTTGGGTTGTCGTTTGGCTGCAGGATTTTGCCATTTAGACTTAATTTGGTACTTTGGGGTTTTAATGAAAGCGAGAATATTGTGCATGTGGTTTTCTCCTCGTTTATTTTGACCAGTCATGAATTCGCCCACTCTTCCAGCGATGTTAGGGCCGTCTGCATCCGATTTCTTGCTATGGTGAGATTCTTTTCAGAGGTCCACATAGCCAGATCGTCTGCAAACATTGAGCTATGGACTCTTCTTGGTATATTCTCTGTAATATCGTTTATATATACCAGGAAGAGTGTAGGTGACAGTACTCCCCCTTGGGGTACTCCCTGCTCGAGTGTCACCTTTTTGCTCATCTGCCCTTGTACTCTGGCCGTTCTTTGTTTGAGGTAGTGGTTGATCCACTTGTACATTTTCCCACAAACATCACTTCTTCTTAGCTTGACTCTAAGTCCATCTTTACAGACTTTGTCAAATGCCTTTTCCAGATCCACCCAAACAGCAACTGTGTGTTTTTGCGCCTGGTAGGCATCTTCTATCTCCTGGGCTATGAGGATGACCTGGTCCTCAGTGGATCTGTGCTGTCTAAAGCCGGCTTGCTGTGGAATTAGTATTCGTTTTTCTTCCAGATGCCACATCAGTCTGGTGTTTATCATCCGTTCCATCAGCTTGCCGACACAGCTCAGTAGGCTTATGGGCCTGTATCCATTTGGATCTGTTTTGTCCTTTCCTGTTTTTGGTACTGGTACCAGTATTGCGTCTTTCCATGCCTGTGGTACAATTCCTCTTTTCCAGCTTTGGTTCAGGACCGATAGCAGTTTCCTCTTCGCTGTTTGGCCCAGCCCCATCAGCATTTCGTTTGTTATCCCGTCTTTTCCGGGAGATTTCCTTTTCTTTAGTGTTCTCATAGCCTCTTCCATTTCGCGCATTGTTAATTTGGCCATCATGTGCTCTTCAGGTGCCGAATTCATGTTTTCGTGCCCCTTTAGCTCTTCGCTAATGTCTGTATGCTTATCTGCAGGGACCTCGATGTGGTGTGCTCTGGCATAGTGATTGACAAAGGCGTTTGCGGCTTTGTTACCTGTGATAAAGTTCTCGCCCTGCTTGATAGTAATTTGTTTATTTGACGGGGTTTCGTCGTTCATGGCTCTGACTAGCTTCCATAGCTTGTTCCCGTCTTTGTCCAGGTTTAGGCTTTCCGTTTTATTTTTCCAGCTTTCTCTTGCTGTTTGCTTGAGAGTGTGTTTGTACTTCGCCGTGGCGGCTTTGAGGGCGATGTTTGCCTCCATGGATTTTTCTCGCTCTGTCATGTTCCTAGCATTTGTTACTGCATCTTCCACTTTCTGCAACTCATCATTCTAGTAGGGCTTATAGTTTTTCCTAGCTCCTCTTGGGATGGTTTCAGTGGCGGCTTGCATTATTGCCTTGCTTGGGCTTTCCACTATGGGCTTCATTTTTGTGTTTCGTGTGTTGATGGTTTCACACAGCCCATCTGTCAGGATTGCAAATCTGTCCCAGTCGGCTCGTTTGTAATTCCAACGTGGGAGCGGTTTTGTTTCCTGTGGGCCTACTTCCATGTCAATGGTTAGCCTGATCGGCCTGTGGTCGCTACCTGCCAGTTGGTTTAGCACCTGGCGGTCTATTTTATGGTGTATGTCCTGTGTGGAGAAGGCCAAATCTGGAGTCGAGGTGGTATGCCATGTTCTTGAATAGAAGCTAGGGCTATCCTCCGGCCTATTGATTAGGGAGAGATTTGCATCTATCTCCCAATCTTCCACTTCGTCACCTCTGCTGTCTGTGTCAGAGTATCCCCATCTCTCCGAGTGGCTGTTGAAATCTCCAACTACTATGCAGTTCGAGTCTCTGACCTCCATACTCGAGAGCGATAGGTCTCTATTTGGTGGTCCGTACAGATTGAAAATGCGGAGCTTCGTCTCTTGAGCCATTATGTCAACTCCTACAATTTCTGCTTGTCCGGTGTGATTGACGGATACCGCGCTACTCGGTATGCAGTTTCTGGTCAGTATCAGGATCCCTCCTTTGTGACCTTCTCTATCTAGACGGAAGGTCTGGTATCCTCTGATTGAGAATTTATGATTATTGTTGAGGTGCGTTTCCTGGATACATGCCACGTCAATCTTACCTTCATGCAGGTGATGTGTTAGGGAAAGTTTTTTGTTAATGACTCCCTCCGCATTCCACTGTAGTATTTTGACGGTCTTGAGGTTTTGGTCAATAGAAGTTGCCCCATAGCCATGTGCCTTGACTCCACGACACATGGGTGGGTGACCACCAGTAGTCAAAGGTGGGCCCCTTTGAGGCGTGAGGCCCGGCACTATCGCTGCCTGGCGGGACTCCGCAGGATGAGCGCCATGCGTTTTTCTAATCGGTTGTACTGTCATCATGCTGCGATTTACGTTGCACTGTTTTGTTCGGCTTGCGGCCCCGTGCATCCGATTTCAACAGGCGTTTCTGTAGGGATGCCCTCTTTAGCCTTTGGCTGTCCCCAGCCTATCTGCAAGGCAGCAGTTGTTTATGATCAGAGTTGTCTCTCTTATGGAACTTCAAATATGAACCAATAACTTTGTTGTACGTAATTCTTTTGTCAGTGAGTGTCCCAGTGTCAACGGATTGAAATCGGTAGCCCAAGACAGTTTGCCTAACTGTAAGAGTTATCATTCATTTAAAAATAACTGTTTTCAATGTTGGTTTCCAAACGTATTTGAAATGTTCCAGTTACACAATAACTAATGGTATTGTCAACACAAATAGTGGAAGTATATAATGACTCTCTACAAAGGAGTACGTTAATTATTGGAGCACTTTAAAATATGCAAGAAAATTGCACAAATTTACGAAGAGTAAATTAATTAAATCTCATAAGACACATTTGATGTGATTGGCATGCTGTCAGTCTTCTAGAGACAATGGACTTCACGCTAGAGAGGGGGTTGGCATGCTGTCAGTCTCGAGAGACAATGGACTTAATGCTAGAGAGGGGGTTGGCATGCTGTCAGTCTCGAGAGACAATGGACTTCACGCTAGAGAGGGGGTTGGCATGCTGTCAGTCTCGAGAGACAATGGACTTCACGCTAGAGAAAGGACAGCCAGTTGTTGCCCTTGCTGACGACGTAATCGTTTCGAGTAACGCATCTTGGCGAATCCTGTCTTTTACTGCCTGCAGACCAAGACTCAAAACCTGCCTCCAGCCGGGTCTGTCTTTGGCAAGTTCCTCCCAGTTGCAGGTATTCATATCCAACGCTTACATTTCACGATTGAAAACATCTTTGTAGTTTAATAAGGGTCTACCTTTTTTACGCTTGCCCGTGGTCAGCTCTCCGTAAATGATTTCGTTTGTTATTCGCCCATCCTCCATTCTGCACACGTGACCAAGCCACCACAAGCGGCGCTGGCGGAGGATCGTAACTAAGCTTACAATCGTTACTCGGTCCAACACTTCGTTGTTAGTCACTCTGTCAATCCATGAAATTCCAAGTATGCGTCCCAGGCAACGCATATGAAAAACATTTAGCCTTTCTTCATGTGAGGCATACAGAGTTGATGTTTCGCTGCCTTAGTGCTGGGTACTAATCACACATGATCTGTACACAGCAACCTTTGTGGAGATGGTCAGCATGTTGTTATCCCACACTCTCTGTGAGAGCCTGGCAAGTGCTGATGAGGCCGTTCCTAATCGTGTCTGCAGTTCTGCGTCCAGTGAAAGGTTGTCGGTGATGATAGATCCGAGGTAGTTTACTACTTCCAGATTGTTATCGTTTAAGACAATGTCTGGAGGATCTGCACCCTGTGCCATCACTTTCGTCTTTTGTACGCCGGTGGTGAGTCCAAATAGAACGCAGGATTTTGCCAACCTATTTATGAGGATCTGCAATTCGGCTTCGGTGTAAGCGACCAGGGCAGCATCGTCCGTGAAGAGCATTACCCAAATGACAGTCTTCCTTCTATTACATTTTCCTCGCAGTCTAGTTAGATTGAATAGTCTCACATCTGACCTAATATGTACAAAGACTCCCTCTGTGGCAGTTCCAAAGGTGTTTCTAAGCACGATTACAAAGCAAATGCGAATAAAGTCGGAGTCAGGACACAACCTTCTTTTACCCCGATGTTAATATAGAAGGTTCAGATTTCTGACCGTCATGCAGCACTGTACCTTTCATTCCCACATGTAAAGACCTAATCATGCTCCGCAGTTCAGGTGGGCAGCCAAGTTTAGACAATACTTTAACATGACCATCTCTGTTAACCGGCTCGAATGCCTTGGAAAGGTCAATGTAGGCAAGAAATAGTGGTCTGTGTTGTTCTCTGTATTTCTATTGTAATTGTCTCAGTGAAAAGACCATATCAACTGTGTCCCTTTCTGCAGGAAAACCACACTGAGACTCCGGATACACCCTGTCAATCAGCTTTCGCAACCTGCTCAGGATGATGCGAGCCTACATTTTGTTTACGGTGTTAAGGAGTGATATTCCCCTGTCATTGTTGCAGTCTCCTCTGTCTCCCTTTTCTTGTAAAGGGAGATTATGTTGGCGTCTCTCATGTCCTGTGATACCACCCCCGTATCCCAACACATGCAGATATGTTCGTACATGTATAGAAGAAATACGTTTCCCACGCATTTGATGATTTCTGCTGGAATGCCATATCTACCGGGTGCCTTTCCTACTGGCATGCCCTCAACAGCTTTATTCCGAATTGTGTATGCTCAGTTTATCGTCAAGTTCCTGTAATACCTGCAGAATCTCAATTTTGTTGAGAGCAGAATTTGCCACTACATTATTACAGGTGTACAAAACTGAATAGTGGTCGGCCCATCTCTTCATTTCTATATCCCTGTTCAGAATAATCTCACCTGTCGCAGATTTCAGAAACGCTGTAGACGTTTGTGTTAGTCCAAATGCTTTATCTATGCCTTCGTACATTGCTCTGATGTTACCAGTATCCGTTGCCGACTGTATGGACTTACAGAGTCGAAGCCAGTAGTCATTCGCATAATTCCCTGCCTGTCTCTGTACTGTACTCTTTGCGGATTTGTGAGCTTCTTAAACTCCAAGCTGTACGACACAACATATGAGACGCTTCTAGGGGGATGCTTGCTACCCACTGGACTTCTGTGGCTCAAGACAGGGTCCACTGGAGACATGATACTGGTTGGGACCCATAGCTACACTGAGGAACGGGTAATCAAGATCAATATTAAGTCATGCATATATATATCATGAAAGTGTACCCTTATATATTGTATCTTTCAAAATCAGGGATCGTTTTCGCAACAAATCCTTACCGGCCTTTGTATATTGGATATCCTATATTTTTGGGGTTAATTTATTCTTAAAGATTTGGGCACATATTTGAAAATACATGTCTGTTGGACTCACAGTTTGTGACTCAATTTCCTTGCATAATTTCTCATACTTAATACAATATCATAAATGGCATCTGCAATCGCCTACCATCACATCAAAATGTCAAGGGAAAGATACTTGTACACAATAAAGGTCACTTTCTCTTGATTGGAGACACTAAGTAAAGACATTTGTATTTCTCGTGCAATCTGCTTGTCAGTTTATTGATCATAAATACTCAAATCAGATTAGTAATTCTGCTCAAACTGCTTATAATTACTTGATATTGTGTTCGTGGAAACGTTGACAATGGTGTGCTAAGAACTTCCTCCTGTTTTCATGAAGCTGGGCAACGGGCGGTCTGACATATGCATTCTCTATTGGTTTATGTCGGACATCGCTTATTTGATGTGCTAAATATGCATTTCCGTCTTATTTTCCTTACTTATTAGATTCAAGATCTTTATGAGATCGGTATTTATGGATCTGGAATTTGAAAACATGTTTATGTGTGTGTGTGTCTGTGGGTATGTGTGTGTGTGTGTGTGTGTGTGTGAGTGGGTGTCGTGTTACTCTAAATCTGTTTAGATGAATTGAATGCAAATCTGACCAAGCTTCCAACCAGCTGAACATCATGTAAATAGCAAAAGACAATACAAATAACGCCACATAATTAATTTCTCTATAGTTTATTGAGAGGAATTAGTGTATGGTGGAGGGCGGGTGCAGGGGGGGGGGGCGGGGGGATAAACATAAACGCCGTCTTTGGTCTTTATGGTGACACATACTTAGTTTTCTTTACGACCAAATTTAAATTAATGGTTGCCAAATTTAAAGATCAAGAACTCCATATTCTTAAGAAGTGAACACAGGAAACCTTTTTAAAAACTTGATTATTCTCAAGAGTAATTAATTAGTATTATCCGTCTAAACGTCTAGTGACTGAGGTCCGTGCCAGATTTAAGCAACTCCAGACTTTATGATCCCTCTATAAAATATATGTGATGTTTCATTTCAAATTGATTAATGTAAGAGGCTATCACGTAAGTATACATTATTGTATCACTATCTTTCTCTCGCTTACACTTTTCTTCTCTCTCCTTAACTCTTATTATAGCTCTCTCTCTCTCTCTCTCTCTGTATATATATATATATATATATATATATATATATATACATATATATATGTATATATACACACACACACACATACACGAGCCGTTTCTGAATGACCAAACAATTCTGCTATTAATGTCAACTGGTCGACATCCTTCAGCTGTTCGGAAACTGGGCGGATTCAGTATTATATCCGTCATGTGTTCAATGATCTACTGAGGAAACTATGAGTCGGAGGATAATGCAATTTTACTAAATTTACGGTTGCTGCGTGATGTTTGCATCAGAAGTGATGTTATCATTCGCGCCGTGTGTATGTTGACTTGATTAAATTAGGTCCGGTTTCATTTGAACACGCCTCATGTCCTCGTAATCTTTTCATTAGTTTCTTCTAAGTGTCCAAATCACTTGTAAACTATTTTGGTCCTTAGTATTTCTAACAGATAAATGTTGTTGGCTTTCTTCGATGACATGAACGATAAGAACCCCTTACAGAACATGAAAGCACGTTGCAAATCGATCGTGAGAAGGATTCACACATCACAAAGACTCGTTACGGCACTTTAGTTGTGGGATGTGGTTCACTGAATTCAAGGCTGCAATGTTCCATCTACCTATTTCCAGTTTATTTTTTTCTTCAAGGACGTAGGATTGAACACACTCTTCTAATTGGTAGAAAGGTTTTTATTTCTTCAAACTCCCAGCTATAGTTGATGATTGAATCTAGCACTTTGGATGCATGTACTTGTTCCACTCTGCACGTTCCATTGCTCAAGGCAGTTGTTTTCCAACGCTGTAACCAAGTCATTAAATTGTGATATTTGAGAAAGTGCACAGTTTTCTCGAACATGATGGTCACATGCGATTATGGTTAAGTTCAGCACGAGAGGTTGCTGTTCTTCAATAAAGTATCAGATACGTGAGTTTATTCACTATAATCTATTATCCATTTATTTAACATAAAAGGCAAAAAAAATATAGTTAAAAATACAAATCATTTCAGGGTAATTTACTTTTGCAAAAACAAGCAAAGTTGCGTAACAAGTAGCTATGTTATCGAGATGCGTTTCATGGTCTTCCTGAAATTAGTTTCTGAGATAAATAAGGTTATCGCCTGTAAGTCGGGTATCCTAATCAATATTATTATTTGTAACGGCTGTAATATAAAATACATTGGCAAGACCTGCCTTGAACTCCGTGCGCGCCTTCTGTAACATTTAAAATGATATTTCCAGTAAATCCGTTTGTCCGGTCGCCAACCATCTCAAGAGCTATAGAACTAGGGCATCACTGGCAACGCTCTCCTGTTGCTCCAATAATTTACATTTTTGAGCTTGAGAATTAGTTAAACGCCCCATGGGATGCCTTCAATCTCAGAGTTTGAATATATTCCGTACGTTTGCACAGGAGTCCCTGCACGTTCATCTCATGTATGTATATATGTATGTATGTATATATATATATATATATATATATATATATATATATATATATATATGTATATATGTATACATATATGTATATATATATATATATATATATATATATGTATAAATGTATGTATATATATATATATATATATATATATGTATATTTATATATATATATACGCATATATATATATATATATATATATGTATATATATATATATATATATGTATATATATATATATATATATATATATATACACACATACCAATATATATTTCGACACAAAATAGAAGTTATGTTCATAGAGACACTGATACGATCATATATGTACACACATACTATTTAGAGAGATATACAGAAAGACAGGTGGTCGTAAGAAGAGAAAGTGATGGAGATGAATGTGCAGGGACTCCTGTGCAAACGTACGGAATATATTCAAACTCTGAGATTGAAGGCATCCCATGGGGCGTTAAACTAATTCTCAAGCTCAAAAATGTAAATTATTGGAGCAACAGGAGAGCGTTGCCAGTGATGCCCTGGTTCTATAGCTCTTGATATGGTTGGCGACCGGACAAACGGATTTACTGGAAATATCATTTTAAATGTTACAGAAGGCGCGCACGGAGTTCAAGGCAGGTTTTGCTAATTTATTTTAAATTACAGCCGTTACAGATAATATTATTGATTAGGATACCCGACTTACAGGCGAAACTGAACTTAATGATTTAAAAGCAGTACTCTGTCAACTATGCCAGCAGTCCGCACCAAAAAGAGTAGTGGTACAGATGGTTCCATTCCACTGTAACATTCAAGGCAACGAGGAGGCAGACAGACTGGCGAAAGAAGGTGCAAGACTACCCCAACCAGATACTAGTGTGACATTCGAAGAGTCAAAAAGGCTTATTAGAGCTAGATACATGACCAAATGGGAAACAGAACATACTGGCTACACAAAAAACGATGCCTATTACCAGTTGAACAGAAGAGAGCAGGTCGTGGTCTTCAGACTTCGCACTGGCCACAATAGACTGAGGTACCACCTATTCAATAAATTGAAGATAGGTGGAACTGACGAATGCACATGCGGTACTGGGAAAATGACCGCTGAACATCTGCTGCAAAACTGCCCGACATACGAGGATCAGAGAAAGCAGATGTGGCCATCACCAGTGGCAACACTAGACAAGCTCTATAGCAGTGTCGACAGCCTCAGGATGACCGCTGCTTTTATCGAGGTATTTTATTTATGTGACCCTTTCAATTTAGTCATAGATAGTTGATTTGTGGTGTGCTGGTTTGCAAGCTCAGATGAAGTTAGCGAGGAGCAACTTGCCGACCTGTCTAACGACGACGGCCCTTTTAACGACGAGGACATTGTTTAATGACGAGGACCTGTTGAAAACCTCGGCATGACATATATGGGTACCTCACCAAGCCAGGAAATATTTCGCGAGTCGCCACTGGTGCTAGGGAGTTCGTATTCCGTTGTTGACACTTCCAGCATTGAAAAATATTGTGAACAAATGGAGGCGTCCAGGGTCAATGGAATAAATTACGGGGTCATTTTTTATATTTTATTATAACGTGTTCTGGTACTCCATTAGTAGCATGTTTTGTTTTTTTCGGTAGTTAATGTGGAGCATTATGGCATATGTTGCCATCTTATGACAACGTTCGGGCTCTGTGCTGAGGGAACGAGAGTGTAGTTTATACGGAGGACGGTGTCATACAGACTTTTGTAATCACAAACAGTGGTTTACATCCTCAACGTGCAGGTTCTGCTCAAACAGGTCTCCGTCCAATCTCCGAAACATGTTACCACCGCCGTGTTTCTTTGTTTGTCCATGCCATGCCACTGGACCAGGAAACCACGGTCAACAAGACACTTCACAAGTCGTTTCTCAGTGCTAAAAAATTGTCTCGACTGGTTGGAGGCGCAGGAAAGGTCGTCCTCGTACAGTATAGCTTCAACAAATGGTAGCCTATCACTCCGCTAAGGACTAGGCATGGGGCCGTGGTCAGCAGTCGGTCACAGATACGACCGATCGACGCAACTGGCCTCAGACCCCTAAACGAACTTACTATAATTAAGGGTGGGCATTAGGGACGTGTGCTATTAAACTGCTTTTAAACATGTGTATGGGCACAATGAGTTCAGAGGCTTATCAGACTGCGATGCACAAACCAAGTCATAATTCAGTAAAGGAACCTTTATTCGCAGATGTCCACTGCCTCGCATTTTTGTCGAACATAAACTCTAAAGTTGGTCACAGCATATGATACAAATAGTATGTGTATCATCATGATTTAGATTACAGCGCTAAGGGAACGAGAGTGTAGGTTGTACGGAGGACGGTGTCATACAGACTTTTGTAACTACCAACAGGAACTCCAGCATCATCAGCACAGGTATGTTGTTATTGTTATTATCCTATAGCTGCTGAGCAATCCTGCTCTTGGCAGCCCAATGCCATTCTAAGATATATATATATATATCTTGTTCAGTTGTGTCCCTGCTCCGTATCGTGTGTAGGTAATTGTCGGCAGTGCTTGTAAGAATATTTTCCTCATGTCTGCAAGCGTCTTGCACTCAATGAGTGGATGTCGAACTGTTTCATCAGGATGAGAGCAATGTCTGCACAAGGGCAGAGGCTGAGGATTGATGCGGTTCAAGAGCTATTGCCTCTGGTATGTCCTGTTCGGAAATGAAAGATGAGACTTTGATCTCTTGTATGTAGTTTATTTATGTCATCGTTACTTTTTGGCTGTGACATTTCGCTAAATACCTGTTGTTCCCGTCGCCCACCTGTTGTTCCCGTCGCCCACCTGTTCATCCAGATTTCCCGAGTATTACTCTTAATAATTCGTTTTACTGTGTGGTTACTGCGGGGTCTATCCAATTGTTGTTTCGAGGTTCCTGTTTTTGCCAATCTGTCGGCCATCTCGTTCTCCAGTATCCCGTTATGTCCAGGTATCCATTGCAAGGTGACATGTATCCCGTGGGCAGTGATAAAGTTGTTGATCGCCCTCCCCAACAAGAATATCTCCTTTTCTTTGTATGTGGTGCTCTTCAGCGCCCCCAGAAGCGACTCACTAAAATTGACCAAATCCAACGGCAACAATTTGCCCACGTCAAACTGTTGGTATAAAACCTCAACTGTTGTTATAGCCTTGACCTCCGCTTCATCGTTTGAACGGTTTTCGCCGCATGATTCACAAAACTCGTATATGACCCATCCAGGTATTTCATATGGATACCATACTCTGCAAAAGAGGTAGATTTGAATGCTATTCCATCCGTATAGAGCAGGACTGCCCATTTTTGGGTAGCTAGAGACTGTCTCCATTTCAGAAGTCTTCAGGATATTAGGTGTAGTCTCTTTGGTGGCTGCTTTTTCTGTCTGGTGTTTTTATGACTGGCAGGCAAAGATTTTCCCAAGTTGTTGGTCCACAAAATCTATTTTCCATTTCTCTCTCCTCTGGCAGATGGTGAATATAGCTTTCCTCTTCTGCTACATTCAGGGGGGACAATTGCTTCAATCTTCTCTTTTGCTTCCTAGTGTCTATTTGTACCCTATTTGGATGGCCATGTTTTTGTCTCTTGAATCTCTCTACCACTTTAGTCAGTGCCCCTTTTCTCCTGATATCTAGAGGTTCTATGTTGGCCTCTATCTCGCACGCCGCTGTATGTGTTGATCTCATCCCCCTATAAATTAGTCTGAAAGCATGATTCTGCATCCGGTCAATAGATGAGATGTTATTTGAACTCACACTCGTCTGTTTGGGTAGGTTGTAGTCCATCACCGGTCGTACATAACTAAGTTATAGTTTGTTTATCAGCTCACCAATTTGTACCAGCAAGACTTTTTATTAAGTTCAAACGCTTGGTTGATTTACTTCTGACGTTGCAGATGTGGCTGCCAAATGTCAGCTGTCTGTCCAGTGTTACTCCCAGATAAACTGGGGTATCCTCTTTTACTAGGAATTACCCATTCATTTTGATGTTAATTGATCTCTTTGCTTCTTTATGACTGCGGGAGAAGATGATGTATACGGTTTTCTGTGTATTTATCTTCAGTTTTCACAGTTTGCTGTATACTGAAATTGTGATTAGCGCTCTGTTGATCTTGGCTTTTTCCAAATTTGAATATTTCTCGGTGGTCCAAATGGCGAGATCATCAATACACAATACTTTTGACACGTTTAGATCTCTAGTGAGGTCATTTATATAGATGAGGGAGCAGCTTATAGGAGAGTCCTTCTTCTAACGCTATTGTACTTGATGTTGCCCCCTACACAGTTTATATTTATGGTTCTGTTGATCAGGAAGGACTGTATCCATTTGATCATCTTTCATTCTATTCAAATTTTCTTCATTTTCATCAAAATGCCCTTCCTTCAGACTCTGTCATATGCCTGCTGTAGACCAATAAATACTGCTATTGTGCTTTTTTCATCTTGGAATCTATCTATCACATGCTGTGTAAAGCTAAAGAAGAGATCATCCGTGCTGTCTAGGCCTGAACCCGACCTGGTTTCTATCAAGGAGGTTTTCGCTTTCCAGCCACCAATATCACTGCAGCCTGGATTTGAGAGGCTCTAGATTCGCATCAGCATCCGTTTGTTGTAGGCGTGATATTGTGCCCAGACCGTGCATCGACCCCGAGCGCAGATATATGTGCAGCATTTGATCGATATTCGGCAGGTAAGAGACAGAGAAATTAAAACGAGTAGTAACTTAACAAGTGGGGTAACTGTTCAAACACCATCACATTAGTGTAGTAGCTAATCAGGAAGTAAAGCATGTCATCTTCCTACCAACCATTTTCCTAATCAAACTAAATGTGGGTCATGGCCAAGGCAGGAAAGAGCTAATGACATGATATGTCTGCAAATGGCCGCTTTTGTCACTATGAAAGACAGATTGAGGAACAAAGACATTCGCATAGGGTTCGGTTCCATCACCTGTGTGGAATGCTTGTCCATATTAAAGTTACGATGATTCGATTATCTCACGAGAGTGCTCCCTGATCAGCTACCCCTGATGGCTTACAATACCCACCGTTCCGGAATGGAAGCGAGAGGGCGATCGAGAGGTATAAGGACATGAAGTTGATTTTCTAGCGGAATAGTTGACAATATCAGACACGATCCATCTAGATCAGCAGAGATTACTTAGGTTCTCCACTAAGTCAACCATTGCATGAGTGGACTGTTCAAGTAACTAACAGATCATTATTTTTATTTTCTCAACACAACGTTTTTGATCGAGTCAACAGAAACACATTAAGGAGAGTTCTTGAAGACAATGATTATAAGGTCAAGTTCTAAGCAACATAATAGCTAATTTTAAACATAGTCAAATGTCTATAAATACATCTTACTGACTTATACAATGATTTGTTGTTATTATCCACTATCCGATGGGGATGATTTCTACCCATTCGGTTGTTCCCAATTTACAAGTATTGCAGACACATTCAAGAACTAGCGTATTGCAGACACATACAAGAACTAGCGTATTGCAGACACATACAAGAACTAACGTATAACAGACACATACAGGAACTAGCGTATTGCAGACACATACACGAACTAGCGTAATGCAGACACATACACGAACTAGCGTATTGCAGCCACATACAAGAACTAGCGTATTGCAGACATACACAAACTTAGCGTATTGCAGATACATACACGAACTAGCTTATTGCAGACACATACACAAACTAGCGTATTGAATGAACACATGTTATGCAATCTTAAATGACGTAGGTGAGACGTTTACTATGAAGATAAAAACAACAACAACATAGATAGTCATTTCCAGTTTATAAATATAAAACGTCATCAAATAGAGATCAGAAATATGAGAAGCTTGCTCACAGGAAACGGCAGAATGGGTTGGAAAAAGAAACGGACTAAAAAAAATGCAGCATTTGACGGATTTTATGAAACACACGGTAACAAATAAATAACAACACACGGTAACAAATAAATAACAACACACGGTAACAAATAAATAACAACACACGGTAACAAATAAATAACATTCTGGTCATTGCAACTTTCTGCTGTCGGTGTGAGACATGAGAACAGACCAAGGCACAGGAATGATAGATCACAAAATGCGAAAATAAGATGTTCGAAATGTCGGTCAGAGACACTAGAAAAGACATAGTCTGAGCTGAAGAAAACCGGCAGAAATTGGAAATGAAACCATACAATACAATACAAGATCTTTCGCCGTGTCGTACCATTTCGGACCTAGGTCTCTCAACAGACCATCTCGTCATCGTATGGTCGTGTATAATTACATAGCCACCAAAACGTTATGAGTGTCCAACTGTTATCTAGCATGCGCACCACATGACCAGTCTAGTGGTATATTTGCAGCCCCCACGACGTCTCGAAACAGATTGCGATCTGTGAACACATTGTGAATTTCATCTCTGATCGACATCCCGAGATTGTGAATTTCGTCTTTGATCGACATCCCTAGATTGTGAATTTCATATCTGATCGACATCCCGAGATTGTGAATTTCATCTCTGATCGACATATTGTGAATTTCATCTCTGATCGACATCCCGAGATTGCGTCTTTCGCTCGCTGGGCAATGCGTATTTTCTCTGCATCCGCGTTGCGTAGATTCCACACTTCACATCCGTAGATCATGGCTGATATGACCGTAGATTCCACACTTCACATCCGTAGATCATGGCTGATATGACCGTAGATTCCACACTTCACATCCGTAAATCATGGCTGATATGATCGTAGATTCCACACTTCACATCCGTAGATCATGGCTGGTATGACCGTAGATTCCACACTTCACATCCGTAGATCATGGCTAGTATGACCGTAGATTCCACACTTCACATCCGTAGATCATGGCTGATATGACCGTAGATTCCACACTTCACATCCGTAGATCATGGCTGATATGACCGCAGAATTGACAAGGTGTGCCTTTGCCATGGCGTCTTTCAGATACAGTGCAGGCTTTATGGTATTGAAACTAGACCAGCCTACCGCTACTTGTTTGGACATCTCCCGGACTAGGGTGTGGGTGGCATTCATTTCCTGCCCCAAGTATATGTAGGCACTAACACCTTGACTGGCTGATTTCCTAGCTTGATATTGAAGTCCGACACTTCTACCGTCCTCATCTAGTTCGTTCAGGGAGTGTTGGACCTCCTCGGTGGTGTGGCTGATGAGCACAATGTCGTCCGCAAAGTGCAGGGAGGGGGGGGGGTTGGGGGGGGGGGGTAGGTGAGCATTTCCTCATCTATATTTATTCCTCTTCCACCCAACTCAGCTATTGGAAGATATCCTCAAGGGCTGATGTTAAATGCTTGAGTTGCCCTATCGCACTCTTCTTGCTAGTGGAATACGAATTGGACGGTGGTACAGAGTATTGTCAGTACTGCAGCCTACATTTATTTCCTCGTGCATCCTCGTGTAATTTTCGGCCACGCCCTTGTTTCTTAGGAGATTTATCACGACATTGATCTCAATACTGGTGAAGGCTTTTTCTGAATATATAAACACTAGGCATATGTGCAGGTGTAGTTCACGTGCTCTCTCCAGTAGCTGGTAGATTGAGTGTAGGTGGTCAGTAGTAGAGAACTCTCTTCTGAATCTAGCCTGCTCACGGGGTTGTTGGAGGTCCAGCTGTTGATCTATTCTGTTGACAAGGACTTTGGAGAATATTTTGTATATCATCGGTAGTAAACAGATAGGGCTATAGTTCTTCAGGAGTCTGGTGTCGCCCTTCTAGTGGATGAGTATAGTTTTTGAGGTTTGCCATTGATCTGGGATTCTTTCCTCTGCAGAGCACTTGTTAAATAACTTAGAGAGCTGTAGTGCTAGAATGTCAATATATCATGCATAGAGTAAATAGAAAGACATATCATTAAATGGCTTGGCAAAGTGAAACGAATGTATCTACACAAAAGAGACTTTTCAAAATTCGTTCTAAAAAAATAAATTCGAATAATATACTTAGTAGTGTTCATTGTTCTTTAAAAATATACAAACAGAAGTTCAATTTCATATTCTGTTTTAAACAAAAGTTTGAAAGTATCATCATCAAGCGTCATGTCCAGTGGCGGCGACGATCAATTGCTTTACAGCCATGTAGTTGTTATTAACAATGCAGCACGTTCTCCGTATTTTCATCCAGTTTGTAACGTCATAATAAATAGTGTTAAAAGTTCCAACAGTAGCTTGCAGATCATTAGAAGACTGTACAGTTAGTGAAAAGTGGGATGTAATAAAAAAAGTTATCATCAAATCTCATCTTATGAGACTATATGACATATGAATCAAGATTAGTTTGAGTCAAATATTCGGATACTGCAGCCTTTGATTGACAGGGAAAAGGCAGCAAGCCTAAGAAACAAAGGCAAAACAACACGTTTACTTTGATACAAACATACATATATACATACCTACCTACCTACCTACCTACCTACCTACCTACCTACCTACACACACACACACACACACACACACACACACACGCACGCACGCACGCACGCACGCACACAGATAGAGACAGAGGCAGAGGCACTCGCACTCTGCAGAGGCAAGTTTTTGCTGCTGTTCTAGATATTTCTCGCTTAACACCCTTAAATTAAATATATGTTCTGTAGTGCTTCTTCCCTGTCTGAACCCTGCTTGCTCCTCGGCAGTGATGTTCTCTGCTAGGGGTTTCAATCGGTCGAGGATTAATCTAATCATGACCTTGTTAGGGTGGCTGATGAGGCTTATTGTTCTGTAATTGTGGCACAGCTTTAGGTTTCCAGACTTGTGTAACGGTATAACTATTGCATTTGTCCATAAGTCCGGCCAGTTTTCTGTCGCCCATATGTTGTTGTAGATGTGTGTAAGGCCTTTCACTACTATCTCT
This sequence comes from Ariolimax columbianus, assembly GCA_036924085.1. Lineage (NCBI taxonomy): Eukaryota > Metazoa > Mollusca > Gastropoda > Stylommatophora > Arionidae > Ariolimax > Ariolimax columbianus. The sequence goes on from JAVGWX010000021.1 coordinate 52,586,176, forward strand.
ACACCTGCCTGTAAGAGCTCTGCTGGTATATTGTCCACGCCGGCCGTCTTCCCTCTTTTCAATGTCTTTACCGCTGCAGTTACCTCTTCCATTGTTATCAGTTGGTTATTCTCTATAGTTGTTGATGTTGGAGGGACTGTTTTCTAAGTTTCGTTTCGTCTTTCATAGTTATATAACTCGGAACAGTACTCTGTCCATCGTGCCAGTACGTCATTTTCCTCAATAAGGCACTTGCCGCTTTTATCCTGGATCATAACATTTCCTGCCTTGTCTTGGTGTTACCAGTTCTTTGACAACCTTGTATGCTCCTTTAGCGTCATTTCTGTTTAATCTCTCTTCCATGTTTGTACATTGCTGACATATCCACGCTTCTTTCGCCTCTCTCATCGTTTGTTCAATCGCTTTCTTGACCTCTCTATATCTGTCGACCTCATCAGGTGGGTTATTTTGGTTATATTTGGCATTATTTTTGTTTGGTGGCATCCCAGGATCTCTGTTGCTGTATCTATGAGAGCTGCGTTAAGAGACTCTGTTACTGTATCTGTATCTAGTCCCTCTCTGAGAGTCAACAGTGGAGCAAATCTCCCTCCTACCCTTCACTGGAACATTTCGATGATTGTTGCGTCTTTTAGTTTGTCCAGGTCAAACTTTAGTCTGATCACATCTTTCTTTGCGACTCCCTTCAATAGCAGACACATAGTCATCATAACCAGCTCTTGGTCACCGCTTCCTATATCAGCTCCGGGGAAATCTCTCGTTTTGTCGATGTTGATACTAGATCTAAACCTATTCTGGACGAGTATATAGTCAATTTGGCTGTGCACTTCATTGCTTGGTTTATGCCATGTCCAGCGTCTAGACGGTTTGTTTAACCCAAATGTGTTTCCCTCCAGTCGTGGACTGCATCTTTTCCAATTTTTACATTCCAAGCACCCTGGATTACCAATATGTCTTCTTTTTTTTGGGTTTTATTTTGGCTTTTCGGTTATGGGACTTCGAAGTTGGTCATAGAATGCCTCTATTTCACAATCTTCGTAGTCTGCAGTGGGTGCGTAGCACTGTATTATAGTAATATTAAACGGTGCTGCCTTGAGCCGTAAGATGATAAACCGGCTAGATATTGGGCGGCAACCCAGTATGCATCTGGCTGTCTTTGTGTACCAGTACCCTCATTCCATGTAAGTCGTTGTCCTAACTACCGCTGAAGTAGAACTTGTGACCCTCCTCCATGGTAAACTTACAAAAGTTTTGCCATCGAGCCTCACACATACCCAGGATGTCCAACCGGTAGTTCTCCATCTCGTGCGTTAGATCTTTGGTTTTGCCACATAGGTTCAGTGTTCTAACATTCCACGTTACTATTGTGAGCTTGTCTTTCCTCAGTTTGATGGTTACACCTGAAGCACACGTATCACCCCCGACCTGGTGTGGGACGGCAGGCGCGGTCATTGTTAACCCGGGCTGCAACCGAGCCGGTATATTTGATTGTGGTTGTGTCGTCATGGGTGAATCTTCCGCGGTTGTCTCTTCGCGGAGCCCATCTCCTCTCCAAGCCGGGGTGGCGCAACATCTGCATCTGACCTCAAGTAGCCCATCTCCCCAGGCGAGCCATTGCCTCGTTTGCCTACAGCCTCGCGGCCATAGTTTCCCAGTGTGCAACACTCGGAGGTGAGGTTGATTTGTGTGTTCGCTTTATCGGCAGGCTACTCATTTCACTTTTCTCCCCTCAGAAGAAGAGCTTGCCGACCCACATATCGCTGGATTGTGATGCCGAGCGCAAAACAATCAATTGCACACCAACGTAAAGAATACAGCATGATAATCAAGACTGAAAAAAACTTAGGTCATGAAAATATCTAACCAAGCAGGACAAACCAATATCTTCATCGTAAAGCAGCAAATAAAACATAAAGGATTTCACAAACGTAGGGAGCACGTAATCAGCAAACGTAAGAATCAGCGTATATTTAACAAAGATGTATTAAGGCATTTAATGCAAATACTTTGGTCACATCAAGAGACATAACGGTTTCGAGAGAGCAGTGATGGAAGGTATGGTGCCAGATAAAAGAGGAAGGGGCAGACCAAGAAGACAATGTCACCAAGATATCCAGGAATGCCTGGGTATGACTGTGGCGAAGTCTGGAGTTTTGGCAAGTTTCTTTCATATAGACTGTGATGGGAGCGACGTTCTATAAATGACATACTACATGATGATGATGTATTAAGGCAAATCAGATCATTGTACAATTAACAGCAAAGATTATTATTGAACACGAAATTCCTCCCGACGCTATGCTACCAATGTCAAAACTGGACACTAACATCAAATGAAAAACGACAAATCGCAACAACAGAAATGAAATGACTGCGAACAATAGTCAGTGTGAAGTTAACACTGAGAGACATGATCAGAAACGATGACACTAGGAAACTGATGGGACAATACCAGTATTATACTACACGAGAAGATAGCAAGCTAAACGGTTTGGCCATGTAACAAACACTAGATCCTCCCATTCACGATACGTCTAGAAGATTCAATAGAGATGCATTCACAACTTATGGTCAACTTCATCGGTTTTCAGAAGGTATTGGATAATCACCCCGACCGACACTTCGGAACATTCCCATCTCCTATGCCTTCCCAACCAAGTTTGTAAAAGTCATAAAAGCACTATACACTAACTCACAGTGTTGAGTGCTGCTCACTGTTGCAAAAGTAGATAAGTTTAAGTTGGAAACAGGTGTAGACTTAAGTCTTCTTGATTCTAGGAACCAATATATTAACACATGGGTTATTCCCATAAGCGCTCCGTTCTCCGTCCAAGCAGACAGCCAAACGTTTATATAATCATTATGCCGTTCAGGTGGTGGTTTCGTGTTTTTCAGATCTTTTCAGACAGAACACACTTTCTCCATTCTCCCTTAGTCACTTCCAAATATATCATCCTCTGCACAGATGCATTTTCGCGACCGTCTATCTCTTCATCATTCCATAGACTGTCCATGACTGCCCTTATCAACTCAACCCTGTCTCTTCATCATTCTGTAGACTGTCCATGACTCGCCCTTATCAATTCAACTCTGTCTCTTCATCATTCCGTAGACTGTTCATGACTGCCCTTATCAACTCAACCCTGTTTCTTCATCATTCTGTAGACTGTCCATGACTGCCCTTATCAACTGAACCCTGTCTCTTCATCATTCTGTAGACTGTCAATGACTGCCCTTATCAACTTAACCATGTCTCTCGTCATCACCGTGTCATTCACTACAGTTCGTCCAGCCACTGTATCAGTTCTTTCAATGCCCCAGAAGCCTGCATGTTCCGGGCATTAGATCAATGATCTATGTTCAGAAGGGAGGCCGACTCCCTTCTTAGTATGCACCTTTCTATCTTACGGAGCATGCCCAGCGAGTCTGACAGTATCACTGCATGTGTCACCGATTGCGTCACCAACCAAGGCAGGCAGCTGTTACCGTGTCAATCTCCGTCCTCATACTCGATATTGCAGTGGAGTAGGCAGCTGATTTCTCATCCACGTCCTTGCCATTTGGTAGCCGACGAAACCCCAACTACACTTGTTTGCATCTCTGCCGGCGGAGCCATCTCCATACTTAATTGGATCTTGTGCTCCTGATTGTTTCTGGATCAGCTCCTGTATTGAAGCTTCTGTCCTAGTGCTGCCCCACTCGCGACACTCTCTGCTCAGCTGTATCAACACCCTTGGCATGGGGGCTCTCGTTACCCCCTTTTACTCATTCACTACCTCTTCCCATTACTTCCAATGCACACCCTCATCAGGGAGTTTTCTGCCTCTACCATCCATGACCTTCATCGCTTAATGCCTTTGAGTGTATCCAAGTCTTGGTGCAAAGAGTGGTGTTCGTCGACGTATGCCTTTACCTGCGCTACTTGATGTCGAACCTTGATTCTTGGCAAATGAAACAGGAATCTCATGGCAACAATGTGAGTATATCTAGTGCATCCCAGAACTGCTCTCATCACGTTGTTCTGGATTCTCTCCAAACTATCTACCTGTATCTGCGCTAGCGTGATCAAAGCAAGATCGTAGTCCAGGTGCTTGCATCAACAGGTAGAGAGTCCATTGCTGCATGTTTATGGCCGACATGGCTTTATTGCATTGATACCCCTCTTTGCTTTCATAATCACATTGTCAACATGTTTCATTGAAATAGAGGCTTCTGTGGAATGTGATACCCAGGTATTTCATGGCATGTCCTCTCTCAATGTTGGTGTCCATGCAGGTGGTCCCTGGTAGTATATCTGAGACCAACCTATTGTTTAGGGAGAACCAGACAATTTTAGCCTTAGATGAATTGATGTCGGCGTTGTAATCGGTGCACCATTCAGATAGTTTCCCCAGCCTGCTCCGCACACTCGAGACAATTGAGTCCTCTCCTTGCCCTGATGGTATAGTAGGGTGTCGTCCGCATTTATGAGGATCCTACCAGGCCCAGTCACCTCCATCTGTAGACTTTTGCAGGTGTACTCATTAAAAAGTACAGGAGACAGAGGAGAGCACTGAGGCAATCTCGTTGCTATAGTTCTGATATTAGACGTTCATGAACCGTACTTTAGGGCAACGCTTCTGGTTATTAGGACCGTTGCAATCCAATTTATCCGGAGGTCAATATTGAGGTCTACTCATAGGTCGATTCTTTTACCTTAGTTGACTCTATTCCAGGTCGATCGTCGCGACGACAGTTTCCTCTTTTGTCTGGGAGTCCTCATATGCCAAGACAGCTGCATTGATGGTCGTGTCTCTGCTTGTCTGTATGCGCCTTGAGTGTCTGGAGATTGACCTGTGTTTTCCAACTCGTCTAGCAATAATTCTCTCCAGCATCTTACCGTACACATTATTTAGTGTGATAATGCGGTAGCCTTTTGTACGAGTAGCATCTTTGTCTGGTTTTCCCAGGGGGATATGATAGCTGTGTAGCCACTTCCCTGGTACATGGCCTGCCTTAAGACCCTAGTTAAAATCATTTGTAATCCGTGTGAGCTCATCATCCCCACAATCCTTCAGCAGGTTGTATCGTATTCCATCTGGCCCATGTGCACTGTTCGAGGCTCTCTTTATTGGGTGTCTGACCTCAACACTAATCAGGTCTTATTCCTCCTCCATTGTTCCTAGATTTGTCACCAGTGCTTTGTGTTGGCGAGTCTGCTGTAGGTATCTGTCAAAAAATGCCCTTCCCTTCTGTTTGTCAGTACCTGTCCCAACTCATCTCTCATGGGCATACTGGATCTTGTGTCCATCTACCGGTTCATTGCCCTATGTAATTTCCAGAATTCCTGTAGGGCTCTAACCGCCCCTACCTCATCCGTAAATGTATTTTATCATTGCTGCTTTACTGCTCTGGCAATTTGCTTGAAATCTCCAGTGACCCTTTTCATTGTGGTCTCAATCTCCATTCTTCTCTCCAAGGTGACGTTTGATAGTCTTCTCTTCTGTTGTCATTCCTTTGTGGCATATATCTTGCTTCTCCATGCGGTTTCAATCTTCTCGGACCACCAAGAGCGTTGGCATATGCTTCTCCATGCCATTTGTCTCAAGCTACCCAACATCGAGTCTTTGGTGCGCATGCATTTAAAAACAAGTTGCATCTTGGTTTGTCTGCTGGGCTGCCACATCGTGATGGAAACAGAACATGGCGAATGGTAACTTTAGTGATATGTCAGTGCTGACCTATTGGTGTATGTCTCTCCGTGGCATCAAACCAGTGTAGGGTCAATGTTAGAGTCTGAGTCTAATATTCGAGTGGCAAGTCTGGTTTTCACCTCACAGTTGGCGACATTCATACCGGATTCACGGAGGACCTGGCCAAGCACCTGCCCCTGTGAATTATTGTTTGTGTTTCCTCAAGTGATATTATGTGCGTTGAAGTCGCTACACATTAATGTCATGTCTCCTGGCAGGTCCTAACATTCGCTGGGGAATCGTCAGTCATCCAACCTGGTATGGGAAAAGTTCCCCATATAGATATTAATTATATTCCACCGCCTGCTCTGTACTTTGATATGTACTCCTTACAGTTCTGTCTTTCTTGTTTCACTCGTTTAAGTCTAGCACTGAGTGTGGCAGACCCTGTATGACTAGGATAGCTTTGCCGTGATGTGTTAGGCTCACTGGATTTAACGTAGCAATCAAAGCCAATTGACTGCGCTTGTGGCATTATCATACACGTACATAATTATAATCTGATAGATAAGACATACATGACAATGTATACATTCACGCATGAGTACATCTACATATGCGCGTAGCTATTCACATATCTATTGTGTGAATTATATCTAAATATATACACATACTGAAACAGTTTAATTGAACTAAACATCACACAATGGATATTTTCAAATCTAGGGAGAGCATACCCTTGAAATTGCTACGTTGTGGAAAAAGCTGTTCACAGAATCGATGATTAAAGACGTTGGTGATTTCGTTATGATATGCATGCGTGCGTATATCAAGAAGTGATTACATGTGTACGTGTGTACAGGTATGGGTATATGTCCCAACATGTGTATGTGTTTACATGTATGGGTATATGTCCCAGCATGTACACGTGTGTACAGGCATTTGAATGTATGTACATGCATTTGTATGTGTGTATATACATGTGTATGTAAGTGTAGACAAGTGTATATGTTTATAAGCACATGTATGAGTGCATACATGTATTATTCATGATACGATTGCACATGCACCAATGTGCGTGCAATTGTGTGTTTTCATGCTTGACTGAATGACAAATGGCTGGGGCAGAATAAATATTCTGCATTCACTCACGCACAAATTCACTCTTTATTTCCTTCACTCACTGGACATGTCTTAATTTAAACTACTGTTACAAGCTGACTCGATTCGTTCCCAGCATGCTCTTACCTCAAGTCTGTCCTGTTTCCTCCTGCTGCGCTAGTGGCGTGAATCTGTGATAGCGCTCACTTCTCTCACCCTGTGGCGAAGCTCCTCGCGCGTGCCTCGTAATTTCGTCATTTGATAATGACCTACCTGCGACGTTGGGGACTGAAACGAAAAGTGGGAGTCCGAACTAGTCAGTCCTGGACGAGATATGTGTTTGTAACGACACATAATGCTATCTAACTTTCAAATAGACATACCTGTTCTCAATAATACGAGTTAGCTTATTGTACTGTTCTACTTTCTGATAAACATTATTACATACTTGAACATGTACAGCGACCAGTGTAGTCTTATCAAGCTGTTCTTCAACACAATAACACAGTAGATTGTAACGGTATCGTATATTATTGGTCCTCATGCCGTGGCTGTAAAAACGGCATTGGAACATCAAGTCGGACTGTGCCTTCATGTCCAGTGAGTATGCTACTGACTTTATTTACATAATCATCATCTTGAATTCACTTTTCCCCTTATTTTATTAACGTTTCCCATTGTCACAAACGATTTGGCATGTTTCTTCTTTTTCATCTTCTTTAACTTCTTCTCCTTCTTCGATAAACATATGCTTGCCCATTAAAGTTCACGAAGGAGACGTTTCATGTCTTACATGTCTCGGGTCTCTCTTTGGTCTGTATAAGTGTGGCAGTCCTACAGGACATGTTCTGATGTTTGCTTGGGTGCTCCACAATCGCTTGTGGCGGTCGGCTTTGAGTCTGCAATAATCCGTACTTAGTCTAAAGATCTTTGTCTGCCCATCTTAACCAAGTTTCTTTATGCTGTCATTTTCCTGTTTGTATTCTTTGTGCTGGTCTCTCTGTTCCGTCCTCTTGTATAATTTTATGAGCATCTTTGCTTCTCTATAGCTCTGTGGATTGCGATTCCGTGCAGCCACTTCCAGCTTTTGCCAGCTCATCTACCTTCACGTTTCCAAACTTCCACAGCAGGCCGAAATCCACTGCAGGACTAGATCTGATTTTGGGACAGCAACTAGATGTGATATATCATTAGATCGGTCATACAATAAGGCAGATGCGATTTGATTTTTTCTTAAAGTCGTCTGTTCTCAGTGTCTCGCAATCACGGAATCTGACGTTTCCATTAAATTGAGTGTAGAGTCATTTACTTGTGCTATCCAACGAGTGAAGGTACTGTGGTATCTACATCTGGTATGTTTGAGAACTAGAGATGAGGCGCCACCAAGTATTCATACATTTTTTTAAAAGTGGGTTAGACAAGTGTGTGCTGTCCCGTGGTCTGTTAAATATATTCAAATAACAAAATACGGATATTTATTAAACGCGGAGGATTCAGCGTTAATGACAAAGAATCCAGTACATCCGCAGAACCTAATAGATACGATAAACAGCGACAGCCAGCAATGTGGGATGAAGATAAACCTCAACAAGACTAACTCTACAATATTAAACGAAAGGAAAACAAATCCCCAATTTGATATCCACATACATGAAGAAAGTCTGGAACAAGTGTCAAGCTATTTATACGTTGGCCAGCTACTAGCGGAAGATAATATTTAAACATTTAATATGTATTTAAAAAAGTGAAATCATTAAGAGAATTGCAATGGCGAAACATACATTAAACAGCAGGAAGTGTACACCTCTCTAAGCTGATATCTCTGAAACTAAAAACGACAATTGATAAAAACTACACGTTTAGTTTTATCGTATGGAATAGAAAACCTGGACCCTCACAAAGATCTCGGAATAGAGTATTGACGCCTTTAAAATTGGGATCTTTGGATGACTTGGACGGGTTGCATGGAAAGTCAAGTCATCCCGTAACCGGTGGGTCGTTGGAGCAATCATGAAGACACACCCACAACCCTCGCCACTGCTGTCTTTCAGGGCCGCTGCCTGTGCTTCTTCTGGTCTCAGATTTGTTGATTCTTTTTATGTTGTCTTCCTATTTCCCTTCTGGGACAACCTCTTCGTTGTTCGCCTTGAAACTTTCCGTGCAGGATCGTATTTTCAAAACCATTTGATCTCGATATGGGGCCGTACCAAATGAGTTGCCGTCTTTTTATCATTACCAATAGGTCTTCAAAAAACCTTATTGCTGTTTTAAATCTGTTCTCGTATTTCCTCATTTGTAACTCGGTCTTGCATGTACATTCCCAAGCCTTCGGAAACATCTCATCTCCAAGAACTTTATCCTCCGCTGCAGGTCAGCTGTAATTATCCATGTCTCACTAGCATAGAGGAATATTGACAGGATAAGTGTACGCATTAATTTTATCTTCGTGCATATGGTTAACCGTTTGTCTTGCCAGGTTTTGTTAAGTCGTGCAAGCGCCGCTTGTGTTTGTACTATTCTGGTCATCACCTTACATTTTTATCATTCATCACTACCATTTCTTCACACACATTCAAAACTAACGACCACTTCGAGTTCCTGACCTATAGCTCTTATCCAACAATACAAACACAATACAATACAATACATATGATCTTAACTAAATATTCCTATATTTTATATATGTTAATATAATTATTAACTAAAATGGACATTTTATGCATTAGCTATTTATGGAATTTCCAACTATCCAAAACCCATTTCTATTGCCTTACTCCCATCACACACACATCTATTTAACCGCATTCTCAACACACCTTATCAAAATCTCTTCCTCACTCAAATCCCCTCAGGTGCGGGATCTGGTCATACCTCGTTCATATTGTGTCCTGCTTACAACAAACGTTCAGATTATCTATTAATACAAAACTCACACTATTTGAGCGATCTTGTTCTATCACTAACATTCGACAACAGTCTATCAATCGCTTCTCTATCTAAGTCGGTGAGCTAAACCAGACTCCTATCTACATTCCATCTCTCGCTCTCCTCCCCTCTCCATCCAGCCTCCTGAGCTGAACTTTGTCTCGAGTTAATATACACTCAACCAGAATCAGAGCTGACCAATGGATCTAGGGGGATGGCTCTTTTCAGTTGCCATTGGAACGAAATATTTTTCACATCTGTCACTCATCTATAGCAGCAAGCTGCCGCCACCATCTCGTCTGTCACTCATTCTCCCCCTACCCAAATCGGAACGCCAGTGGTCAGCTCCCACCTGTCCACATTCTTTGCCTCAACTCTGTTTTCCAATGTTGAGACGGTGAGTGACCTTGACACGTATTCAGGTAGCTTTAAGCTCTAACATGTTCAGGTACCCTTGTTATCAGCAACCACATCACCCCTGTCCTAAACTCTCTTGCTCCGGCGGGAACTGTTACATCATTCTACTGATGTAAGCACTGTGTTTTTCTGTCATTGACTACGGTCTTTGGTTACTCATACTATCGCAGACACAGATATACAGATTGGAGGAATCTAGAACGAGTTTATGAGAGTAGTTTTTGATGCACTAGAGATACTCCCATTGCTGCCATGAGATTCATTCTTGATGTGCCAAGCATCAAGGTTCCACATCATGTAGCGCAGGTTAAAGTCGTACGCCGACGTTGCCAACAACGAACACCCCCATTTGTACCAAGACTTGGATACACTTAAAGGCAGACGCATTGAGTGAGGTCATGGAAGGCAGAGGCTGAAGACTCCCTGATGAGGATCTGTGCATTGAAAGAAGTGGAAATATGTAGTGAATGGGTAGAAATCGGCAACGAGGGCCACCTGACAAGGGTGGTGAAATAACTGAGCAGAAAATGTCGCGATTGGGGCGGGACTAGGACAGATGCTTCAACACAGGACCTGATCCAGCAACACTCAATTAAGTAACACAGATGGCTCCACCGGCAGAGATGCAAACAAGTGCGGTTGGGGTTTCGTCGACTACCAAAATCGCAAGGAGGTTGTGGAGAAATCAGCTGCCTACTCCACTGTCACATCGAGTATGAGGATGGAGAATGAGGCAGTAACAGCGACCATGACCTGATTAGTAACAGCGACCATGAGCTGATTAGTAACAGCGACCATGACCTGATTAGTAACAGCGACCATGACCTGATTAGTAACAGCGACCAGTGACACACGCAGAAATAATGTCAGAGCATATTCCGTAAGATGAAAAGGTGCATGATAAGAAGGGAGTGAGCCTCTCTTCTGAACAACTCTTGTGTACAAGGTGTCACGTGGATTTAGTGCCCGGGACATGTACGTGTGTTGGGGCAACGAAAGAGCTGACGCAGTGGCGTGACGCGCTGTGTTGAACGACGCGGTGATGACGAGAGATGGGGCTGAGTAGATAAGGGCAGTCATGGACAGTCTACAGAATGACGAAGAGACAGAGGGTCACGAAAATACATCAGTGCAGAGGATGATATATTTGGGAGTGAGAAGGGAGAATGGAGAAGGGATGTTCTTTCTGAAAAGATCCGATAAACACGAAATCAACACCTGACTGGGAATCTGAGTCATGTATACCCTAGACCAGTTCCTTGGACGGAGATTGAACTTATTGAAATGGCCCCTGTGTGATGATGTTGGGTTCTAGAATCAAGAATAGAGAATTGGTAGATTTTTAGATTGTCACGTCTTTACAGAAAATATACATTGCACGAATTGATGTGTTTTGGAAAAGTATGTGAGCGTGAAAACTGATGAACTAGCGTTCATTTGAGGGTGAGAATGATTTGAAAGTAGATGATTGCCGTAATACTGTTGTTGTGAACACTTATCTGGGATGGTGTCATGTTACATTATGCTGGAATGATTATATTTAATCAGGCAGATACAAGTAGCTTGTGTCCAATGCCAGCTAACCAAAAGCTGTTCTATAATTCAGCAGCACGTCTGGTCTACCTATTGAAATGTGTCGTCATCTGTCTTCCTTGATTTGCCTTTCAAACACTTAATTTGTTATTCTGGTGAGTTAGTGAGTAGCTTTATACTTGCGAATTACTACGCCTGTGAAAGGTGATGCTCTAGGGAGTCAAACCCTTCCTCCTCCACCATGTTTTATCTTGTGGGCATATAATAGTTAACATTAAAGGGACTGCACCCTGCATTTGAAAATGCTGATACCGTCAATCTCAAATCGTTGAGGAACTGAGCAGCTAGAGCATGCAGGCAAAATACACTGACCAAGACCACAATCTGTCTTCTATGTAGCGTTCTCTGAAAACTGTTTTCAAGGCACCCTGGCAGAGGAGGTGTAGATCGATGTGGTCGCTGTAGTAGTGAGCGTCATGCATATAAAAACCAAGCATAGCACAACCGCCTGGAAGACAGTGGTCCAGCTTCATCAGCATGTTCTGGATGTGAGGAAAGCTACTACAACGCCCCCCCCCCCCCCCCCCGCACTAAATGTCTTTTTCATCGAGCACAAAAGGGTAAATTTACTCATTGCAGGCATTTTAGAACAACAATCTGAAATCGGTCAAAGTCCTGCTTGTAGGCCTTTCCAGGAATCACCAATTGGAGACAGGTCACCACTGAAATATTCAGGAGATTCAATCACACTAGAAACACTACATTCATTATGTAACACTCTTTGCATTAAATAGTATACTACAAAGAATACAAATAGTATACTACAAAGAATACAAATAGTATACATCATACGAGTAATAAACAATAAAATAGTATACTACAAAGAATACAAATAGTATACATCATACGAGTAATAAACAATAAAATAGTATACTACAAAGAATACAAATAGTATACATCATACGAGTAATAAACAATAAAATAGTATACTACAAAGAATACAAATAGTATACTACAAAGAATACAAATAGTATACATCATACCAGTAATAAACAATAAAATAGTATACTACAAAGAATACAAATAGTATACTACAACGAATACAAATAGTATACATTATACGAGTAATAAACAATAAAATAGTATACTACAAAGAATACAAATAGTATACAACAAAGAATACAAATAGTATACATCATACGAGTAATAAACAATAAAATAGTATACTACAAAGAATACAAATATTATACATCATACGAGTAATAAACAATAAAATAGTATACTACAAAGAATACAAATATTATACATCATACGAGTAATAAACAATAAAATAGTATATCACGCCACAAACATAGATTTCACTACAACAAACATTACATTGATTAGATCACAAATGAATCATTCATTAGAGTACCATACTAGAATCATGAAAGAGATTGCAAATTACAAACTGTATACGAATTCGTTCAATACAATGTGTCATGACCACGAAAACAAATTAGACCGGAAAGGCTTGCTGATGATCCCTCGTGCTTAATCTTGACATTTCTTGTCCTAGACAAATGGTGTCAACTGTCATTTCATTTCTTGAGTCTTAGATGTCAGAAATTAATGGAGCACCAAAGATGACAACAAACCACGATTATAAATAATGATCAATCATTTTATGAAACAACAAAGGAGGAATAATCAACATGGAAATCTAAGGCAACTCATTGAAATGCACACAGTTGATTATTGCAAGTTACACTTTGATGGGGTTGGGGTTAAATTCAGACCGTTGAAAAACGAATACAAAATATGTGTGTCTGTGTGTGTGTGTTCATGCGCGTGTGCGTGTATGTGTTCTTGTATACGTTCGTGAGTGCGTGTTTGCGTGTGTTTGAGAGTGCGTGCATGTGTGTGTGTATTTATTGTATGTACAGATAAGAAAAGAGTAGTGCCAGATGGAATGGGCACACACTCATGGAGAAAACTAGAGCCAACAGATCAGAACGGAGGACCACCTTTGTGGCAAGGAAATTGGTTAGAAATAACATCAGCATATCCGCCCTGAGCGAGACGTGATTGGCGGAAGAGAGAACTCCAGATGATGGTTCTGGCTACACGTTCTTCTGAAGCGGCTGCAGAAATCAGGAGCTACGTGAGACTGGCGTTGGATTTACCATAAAGCCCACAATTGTACAGCAATTAAAAAGTCTACCTAAGGGAATCTCCGATCGCCTCATGACAATGCGGCTTACTGTGACACGGAAACCTCAAGGCTCAATCCTAAGTGCCAACTCTGAAAATCGGGCTAAAGATAAGTTCTATGAAGATCTCAAGTCACTTCTCTCTGCAGTTATACAATCTGGCAAATTGATAACGCTAGGAGATTTAAACGACAGAGTTGGCGTAGAGTACACTGCATGGGATGACATCATTGGTCTATGGCATATGTCAATGTAAAGGCAATATGAGTTTATTACTGGATATGTATTACAAATGAACTTATCATTACTAGCACGGTGATGGATAATAACATCACTGAGAGATGAAGTAGACAAGGCTATCAAATCTCTTTTTCCTGGTAAGTCTATGGAGATGACGCAATACCAGCAGAGGTGTATACAGCAGCAGGAACAGGCCTTACCAGGAAGCTGGCTAAACTCTTCTGATCCATGTGGGCTGGAGGTGTAGTTCCACAAGAAATAAAGGATACGTATGTGGGATGGATTTGTAGTTCCACAAGAAATAAAGGATACGTCAATAGTACCAATCTACAATAGAAAAGGTAGTCGCCAGCAGTGTGAATCACAGCGGAATTTCACTGCTACATTGCCGACAGGATCCAGGCGCGCGTGCTGCTCAATCGCCTGAATAAACATCTTGAGCTAGACCATCGCCTGCCAGAAGGTCAGTGTGGCGTTAGTCGAGGAACTATGGACATGATGGGCGTCAAGTACAACAGAAGTGTCGAGAACATAACCGGGAGCTCTATATTACGTTCATTGATCTCACAAAGGCTTTGATACGGTCAACAGAGGTGGGCTATGGCAGATCATGTCACAATTCGGTTGTACTGAAACAAATTGTAATCGTTATGAAATAGCTTCAAGGGGGCATGCTCTACAGTATGAAGATTTGACCTATGCTGATGGACGTCTTTAAGAATACCAAGTATAGCATATCAATAAAGAACCATATGGCTGGTGGTCTATTTATCTCCGAAGACTCACGGCGAAGACCAAGGTGATGCGCAACACGATATGCGAACTCTTTTGTTACCGGATAACTGTGCTCTGAACAGTAGCTCAGAACGGAAAATGCAGGACGGTATTAACTGGTTCTCTGCTGCTTCTGACAACTTTGGCTTGACAATTAGCACAAAGAAAACTGAGGGCACATCGTATAAACAGCCAGTAGTTAACAGTGAAGGGACATAAATTACAAGCGGTTGAAAAATGTGTCTGCCTCGTAAGCACGCTGTTGAGATCAGTGTCTATAGCTGGATGAGCTGGCTAATAGAATAGTGGATGAGCTGGCTAATAGAATAGCGGATGAGCTGGCTAATAGAATAGCGGATGAGCTGGCTAATAGAATAGCGGATGAGCTGGCTAATAGAATAGCGGATGAGCTGGCTAATAGAATAGCGGATGAGCTCGCTAATAGAATAGCAAAGGCCAGCTTTTGACCGAATGCGCTTAACAGTATTGGAACGTCGAGGAATCAGCATAATGACTAAGCTGACGATTTACCGTGCAGCCATTGTCTCAACCCTGCTCTGCGCGTGTGAGCGCTGGACTGTCTACACCTGAGGACGCCAGGAGGCTAAATCATTTTCACAAACTGTCTGAGGCGCATATTGCATATATGCTGGTAGGACCATATCACAGATACTGAAATGCTGTCCAGAACCATCATGCAAAGTATTCATGCACTTCTACAAAAACCTTAATTGAGATGGATGGCCACCTTGCCCGATTGTCAGACGAAAGACTTCGAAAGAGGCTCCTGTATAGCGAACTGAGATGGGCTGGCCACCTTGCCCGATTGTCAGACGAAAGACTTCGAAATAGGCTCCTGTATAGCGAACTGAGATGGGCTGGCCACCTTGCCCGATTGTCAGACGAAAGACTTCGAAAGAGGCTCCTGTATAGCGAACTGAGATGGGCTGGCCACCTTGCCCGATCGTCAGACAAAAGACTTCGAAAGAGGCTCCTGTATCGCGTACTGAGATGGGCTGGCCACCCTGCCCGATTGTCAGACAAAAGAATTCCAAAGAGGCTCCTGTATCGCGAACTGAGATGGGCTGGCTACCCTGCCCGATTGTCAGACAAAAGACTTCGAAAGAGGCTCCTGTATCGCGAACTGAGATGGGCTGGCCACCCTGCCCGATTGTCAGACAAAAGAATTCCAAAGAGGCTCCTGTATCGCGAACTGAGATGGGCTGGCCACCCTGCCCGATTGTCAGACAAAAGAATTCCAAAGAGGCTCCTGTATCGCGAACTGAGATGGGCTGGCCACCCTGCCCGATTGTCAGACAAAAGAATTCCAAAGAGGCTCCTGTATCGCGAACTGAGATGGGCTGGCCACCCTGCCCGATTGTCAGACAAAAGAATTCCAAAGAGGCTCCTGTATCGCGAACTGAGATGGGCTGGCCACCCTGCCCGATTGTCAGACAAAAGAATTCCAAAGAGGCTCCTGTATCGCGAACTGAGATGGGCTGGCCACCCTGCCCGATTGTCAGACAAAAGAATTCCAAAGAGGCTCCTGTATCGCGAACTGAGATGGGCTGGCCACCCTGCCCGATTGTCAGACAAAAGAATTCCAAAGAGGCTCCTGTATCGCGAACTGAGATGGGCTGGCCACCCTGCCCGATTGTCAGACAAAAGAATTCCAAAGAGGCTCCTGTATCGCGAACTGAGATGGGCTGGCCACCCTGCCCGATTGTCAGACAAAAGAATTCCAAAGAGGCTCCTGTATCGCGAACTGAGATGGGCTGGCCACCCTGCCCGATTGTCAGACAAAAGAATTCCAAAGAGGCTCCTGTATCGCGAACTGAGATGGGCTGGCCACCCTGCCCGATTGTCAGACAAAAGAATTCCAAAGAGGCTCCTGTATAGCGAAATGAGGGAAGGAGAACGATCTTAAGGACGTCCTAAAAAGCGTTTCAAGGACAGTCTGAAGGAGTCCCTTAATTGCTGTCACATAGACATTATCACCTGGGAGAACCTGGCTCACAATCGCTCAACATGGAAGAGCCCGGTCACAGACGCATTGAACTCAGCGAGGGTCTCCGCATCAAGGCAGCTCGGGATAGACGGTCAATCAGCAAGTCCAGAGCAGAGACAATTTCAGAGACAACTGCTGATTACGTTTGCTAGTCGTGTCATAGATTTTTCCAGGTTCGAATTGGCTTGATCAGTCAAGAGCGCACACACATACTCAAGGTTGCATAATGTTATGTGATGATGTTGTTGGTCCTCATCGACGACGATAGATGGATGTGTATTGTGTATGTATGTAAGTATGTATGTAAGTATGTATGTATGTAGGTATGTATGTAAGTATGTATGTAAGTATGTATGTAAGTATATATGTATGTAGGTATGTATGTAAGTATATATGTACGAATGTATGTAGGTATGTGTGTAAGTATGTATGTATGTAAGTATGTATGTATTAATGTACGTTGGTATGGGTGTATGTATATGTGAATGTGTGTAAATATGTGTTTAAGATCATTGACTGTACGAAAAGCTAGAACAGCTGTTCTTCGATTGTGATTCGCTAAGTCTATGGCCTTGAGGTGTTCTCATTGACTCGCGAAGGCGTGAAGAATTGTTAGCATCGTTTAAATTTAAAATAAACAAAAAAAGACAGATAAAAAAATAGAAAGACACAAACAAGGCCAAATAAAGTAAAAGTTGATTTAGTCATCGTTCACTTAATTAGGAAAATTCCGATTAAACAGACGACACGGTTTCCTGTAGTTGAAGAAAAATGTGAACCAACAGCCTATATTGATGGTTTCCTTGTTCTCAATAGAATGAAACTTGATAAGGCAATTGGATTAGATCATCTTGGAAAAGATAGGACAAATAAATTTGCATTGAATTTCGCTAAAATACATCATGTCCTAGCCTCAAAATGGCTGGCTCAATTTTTCAACGTAAACCTGCGGATGATGATGATGGGACTACATCCTGTTCAGCTGAAAATAAAGTTTCTTCAAAACATCTTTAAAAGTGCTATTTTAAAAGCAAGGAATATCTGTCGATTGGCTTGAAATGTATAAGCCTAGAAGAAAATCAGCTACCTCAATGTGTCTAACGAGGTCGGGAAACTGTCAAAATTGGGAAGACATCTCAGAAGAAAATCAGCTACCTCAATGTGTCTAACGAGGTCGGGAAACTGTCAAAATTGGGAAGACATCTCAGAAGAAAATCAGCTACCTCAATGTGTCTAACGAGGTCGGGAAACTGTCAAAATTGGGAAGACATCTCAGAAGAAAAGATGAAGAACATAAATCAAGGAGCATCAATTCTTTAACACGTAATGAGCGAAAGTCTTGTGCAAATTTGAAAATGGTAAAAAAAAGACTGCAACTGTTTATAACAGTTCAAACGATGGTATCATTTGAAGTTGAACTAAATCCGAACTGTAAAACCCGACAAAATAGCTGAAGAGCTTGTATATATTGGCAACTGCAAAAATCATGATGTCTGTTTTGATACGCGAGAAAAAGACCTTTCCTTATTAACATTCTTCAAATGGCACAATTAAGAAGCGAATCGACTGTTTGTCAGTCAATCTAGGAAAAGTCATTAAAAAGAGTTTGCTCCGCGACTGGACGAAAGTACAGGAATGATTAACAAGCGAACTGATTGTCGTACGTCAGATTTAGAAAAGAGCACCAGAAACATATTTTTCCAGATTTGCTGTTCATCTATTCCGCGGTGCAAATTTCGGCTGAAAAAGTATTTAACAGTTTAAACCAGTTTATCCCATCTCAAGACATATTGGTTGAAATGCGTTAGAATTAGCACAATTAGCAACATCGGGAAAGCTTACGTGACGTGTAGCATGAATTAACAGTGACTAGGCACCATTGCTGAGTCCATAGGGAAGCATTATTTGCAAAGAAGATCGCAGATACGCTAAAACAGATCTGATAATTCAGTCAAAAGCGTGAATGTTATTTTAAAACAGCAAATCAAGGCTTTTTGAGCAGATTTGCAAAGATAAAGGCAGTGAACACTATCGCCTGTTATTACATTACAAAGTTACTTGGCTTTCACAAGATAAGGTTTTGTCTCTACTTTAAGAATTGAGAGACCCGATAAGAAAATTCCTCGATCGTTTTATAGATTTATTTTCTGATTAGTATAGCGTATGTGTTAGATAGTGTCATTCATTTAAATACGATCAACATACATTTCTAAGGGGAAGTTACATTTTTTTTTTAAAAGTGAAGACAAAATGGAACCAATGATTAAAAAGTTGGAATTGTGGTATCATCGATCGTTTATTGAATTGTAAATATGAGACCTTTCTAAACGCCCAAATATACGTGGTTCTATCAATTAACGGTGGTGTTATGAGGACATATCACTTATCCCACGACATTTGAAAGATTTTCAACAGTTTCCAAGAATAGTTTCCTGTTCCTGCTAATTTAAATCTATTGTCAGTTACTGTTAATGAAGTAATTGCAGAGCTTACAGCAGCAGATGAAGACAAGATTATATAAATATCGGCATCTGGTTTTCTGAAATTACATTTCAAAGGAACAGCACCTTGCACATTTTTCGGTTCACCTACAAACAAATTTTAAGAAACTATAGAATAGGGCTTTGAAATATTTCAGCTACTAACCCTGATATATACGTTACATTAGTAACCCATCGCAAGCGATTATGACATCAACAGACGGTTTTGTCTTGAAGACGTAACTTGTGCTGTATTTGAATTATAGTGGGAAAGATACTGCGCTTGTTAACGACCTCACTCTCTGGTCCCCAGCTACCTTGGACTAGTAGCAAGACATATGTCAAGTCGACTGAAGACAACTCAGGATGCGGGCACTTTGGTCCCACCTTCCTGTCAGGGATCACTTTAAAGCTTGCGGGATTCGATCACCCACCGTTTCTGTTCATCGCTTCGGGAAGCGAGTGCCTGACATCTCGACCACAACGACTCCTAGAAGACTCTGCAGAGTCTATAGACAGCTAGTATTACATTCCAGTCGTGTAGTTTCGTCACAAGTCACCCCCGCGCAGTCATGCTCATGGGGTAGGTGTCTGGGCTGATGGATCTGGGATTGTCATTGGCCAGCTCTTTCTTATCCTAGATCCAGTAGTCATCACGGACAACACTTGTTCCCCCCGGCTATATACCACTCCGTCTGCATTCACCCAATGTTGTTTACCCGGAAATTCGCTTTCCCTTGAGATGTGAACGAATTAGGATGCAGGAACGGGATTTTCATAGATTTCCATCGTGATATCTCCACATGTTGCGTAGAGACAATGCTAGTAATGTGAACGACAAGACAATAGCTGACTACGTCTTAGTCTCCTACAGCAGTCAATGACGTAGACAACAAAAACTGGCTTTAATAGATGACGTGGCAAGAACAAAAGTATCGTTCGAAATAAATATCACACTGATTAATGAACACGGTAGGGATTCTGAACCACGAATCCATTTCTAAAATTGATATTCATTGATGGTATGACAAGCCTTGTAAAATCAGTTTTCTCCTTCAAGTAAATCTACAGTTCAGTTGAATTTCCCATCAATGTTGACACTGGAGTAGGACCGTCTTCTAAGTCTCAAAAGTTGTAAATAAACATAAAGAGAACGGATTGCCTATGTGTAAATCTGATTCAGAAGGATATATATTCGATAATTATCATTTAATTTAAAGTGAACATTAATGGACGTCGCCTGACCCTGACACTGTGACCTCTCACTGTGACCTCACACTGTGAACACTATCACTTTTATTTACATGTGAAACTTTTCTATGTTGTGTAAATAGGAATGCATAATGACAATAAATTAGTAATGTCGGTTGTGAAGGACATTTTTTTCTTCAGTTTGTTATATTTTCTTGTCGCCCCATTATCATTTTCATCTGCAGACATTGTTTACTTTTGTAAACTCACAGACAGCTCGTTCCTCAATATTTTTGTACCGGAAAGAAAAGGTTTAGAGCCCCCGTAATATATAATTGACTGATCGATGTGCTAGATAATTGACTGATCGATGTGCTAGATTATTGACTGGGAGATGGGCTAGATAATTGACTGATCGATGTGCTAGATAATTGACTGATCGATGTGCTAGATTATTGACTGGGAGATGGGCTATATAATTGACTGATCGATGTGCTAGATAATTGACTGATCGATGTGCTAGATAATTGACTGATCGATGTGCTAGATAATTGACTGATCGATGTGCTAGATTATTGACTGGGAGATGGGCTAGATAATTGACTGATCGATGTGCTAGATAATTGACTGATAGATGTGCTAGATAATTGACTGATCGATGTGCTAGATTATTGACTGATCGATGTGCTAGATTATTGACTGGGAGATGGGCTAGATCATTGAATGGGCTATCTGCAGACAGGAAATTAAACCCCTAGATCAGGGGTCTCAAAATGGTGGACCTGGTTGCAGATTTCTGCGGCCGGCGACTTGATTGATGAAACAACAACAAAAACTGCGTTTACAAAATACAAAAATATGAAATGATTCTAGCTAACATTTGTTCAACATCTGCTCGACATTTCAACTGTACAAAATAAAAGAACCAATAGTGGTTGTGTTTATTAACAATTGAAGCTTAGCTACTAGTAATGTTTGAACTGTACAAAATAAAAGAAACAATAGTGGTTGTGTTTATTAACAATTGAAGCTTAGCTACTAGTAATGTTTGAACTGTACAAAATAAAAGAAACAATAGTGGTTGTGTTTATTAACAATTGAAGCTTAGCTACTAGTAATGTTTGAACTGTACAAAATAAAAGAAACAATAGTGGTTGTGTTTATTAACAATTGAAGCTTAGCTACTAGTAATGTAATTGATTATTGTCATATTTTAAATATAAAAACATTAGTATTGTTGCATAAATATTTGAAATGTGATTACAAATCTAATAAATCTAAAAGGAATGTTTTACTGTAATGTAACACGAAAATAAATTCATAGTATATATTATTTAATGGAAAAATGTTAACTTTAAAGATGTCCGTATTTCTGACTTCTGAGAAAAGGTTACAGCGAGTTTGACATATTTTTATTGTGAAAAATGCACAAACAATGTTTAACAAAAATGCAGAAACAACACCAAAACCTGTTAACATTTTGCTCTCAAATAATATGAGCTATTTTCCTTTTAAACTTGGAGACTCGCATTAGGGTTTTCTCGGTGCCACCACTTAACCAGTAATTGGATTGGGAGGTGCTTTATTTTATCGCTCTGCTCTTCACAAATAGGCAGCTGATCAGTCCGTCTGTGAAATCTGAATATTGTGACTTGATCTCTACCCTAAGTCTTCTTGCGCAGCTGGCAGACCCGAATACCATGTCCCACAAGTTAGCTAGTATTATGTATTAGAAATTGTTTAATTCTAAACATGTACACATAAGGTTACTTTCCGGAAGAAAAATTCAATTTAAACACGCAAATGAATAACAATAATTTCCAGCTCATCGTTCGACCATGAAAATGTTAGTTAATTTTGATGACTTTATTTGGTGTCGGGTTACAGCGGCTCTTCTCACATCGTAAGGCGTTCTTGGACAGACGGACCGGGCTTTTCGTGGCTATAATACAATGGAACGCTCCACAGTAAGCTCACACAATTGGGAGATCAGTGCCGTTCACAGGTCTGTAAGCCAAATTGCCTTGAAACAGCCTGCTTCCAGGGAGAACTGTTTGAAAGTGAGGTGAAGATCAGCATGTTACGTCTGAAACCTTACTAATATAGTCAAAGCAGAATGTGTTTAATTACCGTATGGTGGTTTCCTTTACCTTTCACTCTGGCGTATCTGTTCTGGAGAATATGGCATTTGCATTTGTACTTCCCCCCCCCCCCCCCCCCCCCCCATAGACTATATATTTGAGTAGTTTTGTTCTTTATCTCCGCTCTCTACATTTTAAGCAAGCTGATTTATTTTAAACTCTGGTTCCTTAGTTTATTTAAAATGTCAATTGTTATAATTGTTGTTTATCTTTGCGAGGACGTAAATGTAAGTTATTTGGCACCGCACAGTTTTAATCTTTTATTTCCAACTGCCACATAGGATGTAACGTTTGCCCCCACTAGTTCCATTAGGTTTAGGTGAGAATAATAAGGTGGCAGTCTCAAACACCTATGTTTATGCTCCACTATTATTTTGTATCAGGAAACAAAAGATAAGTTTTATGAGGACCTTGAGGCGCTCATCGCTGCAGTCCCCAAATCTGACAAACTTGTCATCCTCGGTGATTTTAACGCTAGGGTTGGCACAGACCCTACAGCCTGGGAGGGGGCCATTGGCAGACATGGTATCGGAAAATGCAATAGTAACGGACTGCTCCTTCTGAGGACATGTGCTGCAAATTAACTACTCATTACAAACACAGCTTTCCGACTACCTGTCCGAAATAGAACCACATGGATGCACCCAAGGTCCCGCCACTGGCACCTCATTGACTATATTATCATCAGACGAAGGGATCGAGCGAATGCTATGGTAACGAAGAGCATGTGTGGTGCAGAATGTTGGACCGACCATCGACTTGTCATTGCCAAGCTAAACTTCAAGATCCAGCCCAAAATGCGCCCCCAGGGAATGAAACCACCGAGGAGGCTAAATGTCTCTCAGCTGAAATACGAACCCACGAGAGGAGGCTTCCAGGAAGAGCTTGAGGGTAGACTGTCTGAGCTTCGTTTTGAAAAGAACGACATCGAAAAGAACTAGGCATCATTGAAAAAAACACTCTACGATACAGCTGTTAAACACATTGGCCCACTCACGCGCAAGCATAAGGACTGGTTTGATGAGAACGATCTAGAAATACAGGGCCTTCTCGATGCCAAACATGAAGCGCACAGGGAATACCAGAGGGACACACCATCTCCGGCAGCAAAAGCTGCCTTCAATACTGCTCGCAAAGCTGTCCAGACCAGGCTTAGAGAGATGCAAGACTCCTGGCTCAGCAAAAGAGCTGACGAAATTGAGATGTTCGCCGAGCGTCATGACACCAAACGGTTTTACGAGGCACTGAAAGCTCTCTACGGCCCGCAGCCTTCTAGTAATACGCCAGTTCGCAGTACGGATGGGGCACTGCTAACAGATAAGGTTCAGATTATAGACAGATGGGCAGACCACTTCTACAAAATACTAAACCACCCATCGTCCATAAATGAAGAGGCCATTCGGCGAATGCCGCAGGTGGAACTGAACCTGACGTTGGATGAAGTCATTACTGAGGAGGAAGTCGACAGGGCAATCAGTTCACTATCTATAGAAAAAGCTCCAGGAGCTGATGCAATACCAGCAGAGGTATATAAGACAGCTGGCCCATCCCTCACCAGAAGGATCACTGAACTCTTCTGTCACATGTGGGCTGAAGGTAAAATTCCGCAGGATCTAAAGGACGCCTCAATCGTTCACCTGTACAAAAGAAAAGGCAACCGTCAGGAATGCGACAATCATCGTGGAATATCGCTACTCTCCGTAGCAGGCAAGATCCTAGCCCGCTTACTGCTAACAGGCTCAACAAACACCTTGAACAAAGCCACCACCTCCCAGAAAGTCAATGTGGATTCAGAGCCGGAAGAGGAACAGTGGACATGATTTTTGCCGCTCGCCAAATACAAGAGAAGTGTCGAGAACAAAATCAGGCCTTGTACACCACATTTATTGATTTGACAAAGGCATTTGATACAGTAAACAGAGAAGGGCTGTGGATGATAATGTGTAAGTTTGGCTGCCCCAACAAGTTCATAACAATGGTAAAACAGCTACACGAAGGCATGTGTGCTCGTGTACTGGACAGCGGTGCAATCTCTAAAACGTTTCTAGTATCAAACGGAGTAAAAACAAGGATGTGCACTCGCCCCGACTTTGTTCAGCATGATGTTCGCGGCCACGATGACAGACGCCTTCAGATCATTGGAGCTTGGAATACCCATAAAGTACCGCACAAATGGCAAGTAACTCAATTCCAGAAGAATGAAGGCCAAAACCAAAGTGGCTGGCGACATAATCAGGGAACTTGTATTTGCTGACGACTGCGCTCTAATGAGCAACTCAGAACTGAACATGCAGGTTGGAATGGACCAGTTCTCTGCTGCATGCGAAAATTTTGGCCTGACCATAAATGCCAAAAAAACAGAGGTCATGTACCAACCAGCACCAGGCATGCCGTACACAAAACCAGAGACTACAGTCAGCGGGCAGACGTTGAATGCCGTAGACAAATTCACATATCTGGGCAGCACGCTGTCGAGATCTGTTAGCCTAGACGATGAGGTGGCAAGCAGAATAGCAAAGGCCAGCACAGCCTTTGGTAGAATGCGCTCGATGGTCTGGGCGCGTCGTGGCATCAGCGTCAAGACCAAACTCAAAGTCTACCGTGCAACCATCATTCCAACCCTACTATACGCTTGCGAAAGATGGACTGTATACTCTGGACATGCAAGGAGGTTAAACCACTTCCACACAGGTTGCCTGAGGCGAATATTCCACATCCGATGGCAAGATCGTGTCACTGACATCGAGGTTCTCTCGAGGGCTAACATGCCCAGCATCCATGCACTGGTAGAAAAAGCACGACTAGGATGGGCCGGACACCTCGTCCGTATGTCAGACGAGCGGCTCCTAAAGAACCTTCTCTACGGCGAGCTGAGAGTGGGATGGCGCGAGAGAGGGCGCCCAAAGAAACGTTTTAAAGACGGTCTGAAGGACTCACTGAAAAGTTGCCAGATAGACATCGACACCTGCGAATCGGGTGTAGCTGCCGGTGAAGATGACCGTGTTATGAAAGCCCAGAACAGACGCGAGACGCGGAAATCCCGAGCAGCGGGAACACCATCCCCTTCTACAAACCTCGTGTGCCCGATATGTAGCAGATGTTTTCGTGCTCGCACTGGCCTGTTCAGCCACATGCGCACCCACACCCAACAGGGAAATCTGTGACAAGGATGATGTCGGCGGTCCTCATCGACTACGATGGACAGCTATTATTATTTTGTATTAATGAAATATATTTGTCTCTTGTGGCTGGTTTTAAAAGAAAAGTAATTATGGTTTTAGATACATTTCGTTAAACGGCATGTGTTCCTTCTTGAGCCATAACTTTATTGCATCGTGTGTGCTTTTGCATTTTCAATTATAATTCAAAATGTGTGTTCTTTCATCTCTGTGCGATAGTCCCGATTGTCGGTCGACTTTGAATTATAAACGAATTGAGCATTATTTACCAGTCCCCGACCATTATGGGTACTACCAGCACATGCTTTCATCAATCGACTTCCTTTGATACTAGGTACACATCTCTTAATCATTCCGTCTGATGATTGCCATTTATGTATGTTGTGTGTTAAGCATTGGTCTACGTTTCATTCAGTAAACAATATGACTGAAATGTTTACGTATTTCTCTTAATTCAAGTAAATACTTGTTTCTCATAGCAACTAGGTGTGGCTTCTAGCAAGTGTTGTTCGTTTTTACGCCAGCATATTTTGTGCACTCATTAGATAACGGTAGATGTCGATACATCAATGGTGATGTAGTAGTTCAACCATATGTTCAGTTCGCTCACTGTCATTGTATTTTTAAATCAAACATTCTACAAACGTTTCTTCTATAGATAGACATCTTTGAACTTTGAAAACAGCGATGCAATAATCGGTTAATATATCCTTAAAACAATTGAGCCATTAACAATTGATTGTTAATTGATCCATTAACAATCTTTGGGAACGAGATACCAGAGTTCAGATATGCAGATCACATATTCTTTATCTCAAAGATCGCTGCAGGACTGGAATGGACGATCCTGTCGTTACAATAAAACAGCAAATGCCAAAATCGATACCAGAATATAAGTAAAACCAAAATGGTGAGCACAGAAAAGACAAAAACCAAGAAGTTATTCTACAACATCAGGAGATTTAGAAAGTCAGAAGTTTTGAGTACCTTAGCTCAATTATAAGCAACAATGTAGATTGACTGAAGGAAGAAAGAAGGAGCATTGCTGTGGTAATGCAGAGGTTAAATAAAATGACAGAACTCTAATAAAATGACAGAACTCTAATAAAATGACAGAACTCTAATAAAATGACAGAACTCTAATAAATGACATAACTCTAATAAAATGACAGAACTCTAATAAAATGACATAACTCTAATAAAATGACAGAACTCTAATAAAATGACAGAACTCTAATAAAATGACAGAACTCTAATAAAATGACAGAACTCTAATAAATGACATAACTCTAATAAAATGACAGAACTCTAATAAAATGACATAACTCTAATAAAATGACAGAACTCTAATAAAATGACAGAACTCTAATAAAATGACAGAACTCTAATAAAATGACAGGACTCTAATAAAATGACAGAACTCTAATAAAATGACAGAACTCTAATAAAATGACGAACATAAAAACCCTGCGAACTTGCATCCTCCGGGTGGCAAAGTATGGATGCGAAATATGGACCACCACACAAAGACTTGAGAAAAGAATTAAATCTTTTGAATTATAACGTTACAGATGGGTGCTCAAAATACCATGGATAGCGGAGAGGGAAAATTGAGATAACCTACAAGAACTGGATATCCAGGAAAATTGGTTAGTAAACAATATCTTGTTCAGAAAGCTCCAATATTTTGGCCACATCAAACGCCATAATGACCTGGAGAGAACGGTACTGGAGGGTATGGTGCCTAGAAAGCGGGACAAAGGCAGACTAAGGCGAAGATGGACACAAGGCATCATGGAGGTTCTGAAGATGACAACGACAGAGGCGGGAGTTATGGCTAGAGATCGAGAGTCTTACAGACCGACTTTTCCGATAGCGACGCTCTGAAAGGCCATACTACATGATGATGATATCTTGATAGTGTGTAATTGCCCTCTTTTAAGGCTCCGATATACATCGATAAACTCACTTGCTTGGGTTCTCGGCAAACATATTTATACACCTTCATTGCAATGTTCCGAAGTGCTATGAATTTGACTTCCAGTCTCATTGTTCGGGCATATCACATTTAATGTATAAACGCCAATCTAATATTTAGGAAATTTATTGTGGTGATCTACGCAGAACACCGGAAAGTACTTTCTGACTGTTGAAAATGAGTTCTGTTTGCTATAAGTCGTGCAATTTAAACAAAACACGTGCAAATTCATGCTTTTAAGATAGCACACCAAATGAATAATTCTACGGTATTGTCAAAGATTTCAATGGCTGTTCTGTTTATGTTTGCCGGTTTGTGTGGGTCGCAAAAAAACAAAACAATGAAAACTAAGAACCACTTCTTTGTTTCCACAGATAATTTTTTTTGGCCTTAATGTCACGATGACTAACATTTTACATTTTCCATTCCAAATGTAATCTATTTTTATGCAATGGTTGTTAAGTTATCGACTTGTCAAGAGAGGCACGCCTTTTGAAACGCACAATAAACCTGCTTTACTTCTCTATCATAGATCTACTCAATTTTCCATTCGCATACTGACAATCCTGCTTTCCTTCTCTTCATCATAGATTTACACCTAATCTCCACATCTCTTGCTGATTCCCCTTATTTCCCAGTCTTTAATATAAACATTATCTGCCCTATAGATTTACACTTAATCTATCAGAATCTTACTGATGATCCTGCTTTTATTTTTCCCCAATACATGTGTACATCCAATCTCCCAGATCTCATTGATCGCTTTGTCATCTCTGCAGTATGGATTCCCACTTATTCTCTGTCTCATTCTGATTCACCTCCATTTCATTTCTTCACTGAATTCTAAACTCTATTACGGATTTGCTGCTTTTACCTGTCTGCAATAGATACCTACACTCCCACCCCTCCACGGTCCACCCCTCCACGGTCCACCCCTCCACGGTCTGCTACTTGTCTTATCTTGTCTTTTTCACTTATAGTGTGAGGCGTCATGGGGAGCCGCATTTTTCTGTCCAGGGCTAGACGCGTCACTGTAGTCATCATTCCATGACGATTTGAATATGCAACATTTCATATCCAGCTAGTTAACGGTCTGCCACGGTTGCGAATACCCGAACAACCTGCGTTATAGGCGCAAAGGGGTAGCTGGTCAGAATGCATTCTGATTAGGTGGACGAACCAGGTGAACCTCTCTTCTTCGATATATTCAGGGGAGTATCTTGCTTCAACTATTCATCTCACATCTTCATAGCGCATTATGTTTGTCGTTGACAATTTCCTTAACAATTGTAACAGTTCCACCCCGAGCAAGAGAGTTTAGGGCAGGGGTGATGTTGTTGCTGATAACAAAGGTACCTGAATGCGTGTCAAGGTCACTCTCTGTCTGGTCACCCACGGTCTCAACAAAGGAAATCAGAGTTGGGGAAAGAATGTACAGGTAGGAACTGACCACTGGCGTTCCGATTTGGGGAGTGGGGGATGAGTGGGCAGCAGAGCTTGCTGCGATATTTGAGTGACAGGTGTTCAGAGGAATTCGTTCCAAAAAACGACTGAATAGAGCCATTCCCCTGAGATCCATTGGTCAGCTCTGATACTGCTTGAGTGTATAAAACACTATTCAAAGTTGAGCTCAGCAGGCTGGCATGGAGAGGGGATGTGTGAATGTAGATAGGAGTCTGGTTTTGATCCCCGACTTAGATAGAGGAGCGATTGATAGACTGTTGTACGAATGTTGGACATAGAACAGGACGACTGAAACAGCATACGCCACTACACTGAGTCGGGGTCCAGCCGCTCAAATAGGTGTGTGTGGACGTTTTGTATTAATAGATAATCTGAACGTGTGTTGTACGCAGGACACCTTGTAAACGATGTATGTTCTGACGAGTTAAGTGAGTGTGTAGATCGACTAGGTGAGATCTAGATGTGTGTGTGATGTGAGTACGGCAATAGAACTGGGTTTTGGATAGTTGGGAATTCCATCAATAGCTAATGCTTAAAATTTCCGCTTTAGTTAATATTATATTTATATTCAGTTCAGTTCAGTTCAGTTCATCCCGTAACCCAGGTCGTTGGGGCACACATGAAGATATTAAAAGTCCACGCCATCCCTCTCTGTCTGTCGCCGCCTGACGTATCTTACCGGGACGAAGGCCTCCCACTCAGTGATGTTGTCCACCCATCTCTTCATTGGACGTCCTCGCCCTCTCTGTCCCGGTACGGATCCAAAGAGTATCAAGTTGGGAATTCCGTTGGACCTCGCGACGTGCCCGCACCAGGCCATCTTTCGTCTTTTGAAAGCTGTGAACAGATCTTCAAAAGGACCAATAGCGTCTTTAACTCTCAGACGGATGTCTACGTTCGTGACATGATCTTTATATGTAACATTTAGGAGTTTACTATAGCACCGCATTTCCATTGCACGTATCCTGCCCTGGATATCTGCTGTAATGATCCAGGTCTCGCAGGCATACAGAAATATTGACAGCACCAAAGAGCGCAGTAGTCTGACGTTTATGCCAGGGGCGAGCCGCTTGTCTTGCCATATAGGTTTCAGCCGAGTCAGCGCCGCTGTTGTTTGTGCTATTCTTGCAATTACCTCTGGCTTCGAACCCTCTTCGCTGATCAATGATCCAAGATATTTGAAACGTTTCACCACCTCAAGTACCTGCCCATTTGCCTCTATGACAGATTAAAACCCTGCTACGTTATTGGTCATGAGCTTCGTTTTATCTGCATTTATTTCCATACCAAAACTCAGAGCCGTTCTATCCAATCTACCATTCAACTCCTAGAGTTCCCTTTCTGTGCCTGCCAATACATCAATATCATCAGCAAAGCGGAAGTTTGTGATAAACCTGTCACCTATTTTAACCGTGCCAACATGTCCTTTTAAGGTCATCTCCATTATTCTCTCCAAGAAGATATTGAAGAGTGTGGGGGAGAGTATACAACACTGTCTCACACCCACCGTCGTACGGAACCAATCGCCTAGCGATCCCGCTACTGAGACAGCGCTGGTCGCCTGCTGATAAAGGTTTGCAATTACCCCCACAATATCACTGTTGAACTTATAATGCCTCATTGTTGACCATAGCGCCGCATGCCACACTCTGTCAAACGCCTTTCGAAAGTCAATGAAGGCATGGTAGAGTGGTTGATGATACTCTGAGTACTTCTCATTCAGTAAACGAAGATTAAATATTTATATTAACATTTTAAAATATAGGAATATTTAGTTAAAATGATATGTATTGTATTGTGTTTGTAATTTACCTACTCACTTTTCTGGTATGAGTATTATATAATAAATATGCCACCTGCTGTGTGACATTTCATTTTCTGAGTGTGGTCATGAATGATGTGGATGAGTGTGATAATGTTCTAAGTTAGAATAACCCTAGGGAAAACAATGGGATCTGCTACTCAATCAATTTACGTTGATTGTTTTACGGGGGCATCTCATCTCACATGTGATCTTACTCTCTAAAGTGTTTTGTTAATGTCCATGTTTGGCACTGGTAACAGAGAGTTGGAATGAATATACTGTTTATTAGCATTATTTGTGTGCACATGTTTATGTTAGCGTGTTTCAATAATGGTGACAGCTGGTATGCATTTGCTTTTTGACACCTGATCTCAAAATCTCTTTCTAAACCTCTATCCTGTGTTAAAACACTGCTGAAGTACTTGAACTACTGCACTTGCTTGATCTTGGTCCCGTTTAGCATAATGTTCAAGTGTTCAGGCGATCTGTGTATCTGCATAGTTTCTGTCTTAATTCTCATACTGTATCTTTCACATACAGAGTTGAGCGCAGTCAGAGGTTGTTGCAGATCATCTTCACTCTCGTAAAGTGCACATTGATCATCTGCAAAAACGAGTGTTTTTAACTGATCAGCCTCTGACCTTGTTCCTCTCCTGTTTTGGCAGATGCTTCAATTTAGCCTCCAGCGTTATTCTGTCCATATATGTGTTGGAAATTAGTGACGATAACACACACCGTTGTCTCACCCTGGTTTTTATCTCCATTGTTTCGGTCAGACCATCTATTGTTCATACTATACTTTGACACCCTTGGTACAGTGCTCTAATATTCTCAAATAGCTGCCCATGTACTCCGCAGTCGTCTATGATGACCCATACTTTATTTCTGTCTACTCTATCGAAAGCCTTTTTTTTGTATCTATGAAAGCCACGTTGAGTTTCCGATCGTATTCGATGTTTATTTCGCTAATTTTTCTCAGGATTGATCAAGCGTCCGTACAGCTCCTACCTAGTCGGTAACCAAATTGAGCCCCATTAAGTTAGAGGAACGCGTGGCCGAATGGTTTTGAGGCCTGCCTGACTGCCGACTTACATGGCAGCGGTTGGAATCCCGGTACGGCATATTACTTTTCTGTTTGGGGTGAAATAAACAAATAAAGCCAGCACACGACGTGGCGATAGCAGTGGTGAAGCGGCCTATAGTTCTCAGCCTAAAAAAAAACAACCTCCACTACCCCAGCAATGGGAAAAAGTCATATTGACCGACAGACAGTTTTTTCAGTTGTGGCAGAATTTTCCTGGATTTTCGCGTTTTCCTGTGTGACTTAGAAGCGATTTCCCCTGGTAGGTATCGCACTCTTTTTTGTTTCCCTTGTTTTTCCAGATTGCCACAAAAGCTCATTTGCCATTCTTTGGGGACTCTACTTTGCTCTAAAGCTGCTGGGAATATTATATGTAACCATTTTACTCCTAGTTGTCCACGAGCTTTCATTGCCTCGCAGGTTATTCCATCCGCACCCGTATCTTTACGATTTTCGTTTTTGTAAGGACTTCATCAATCTCCTAGATTAATATTGTGGGTTCAGTTTTTTCCTGTGTGTGAACTCGTATGAGTGGAGTACTTCCGCGTATCATTTCGGTTCATTTATGATTCCTCACCATTTATACATTCATTGATATATTCTTTCAGGCCCTTGCTTATGCGCTTGCTCTCATTATCTCCCTTTCAGATAAGATCATCTTCAATTTCCACATAAATTAATCTCGGAGGTTATCTGTCTCTTGCTTAATGGCTGCAAAATGGAAGACTTGTCTTTGACAGTCGCTTGTTATTTTTGTTAGATCTGTAAGACTGTCTTCCTCTAGCACGTCTATCATCTACTCTTCTTCCAAGTCCAGTTCTCGGGAAGGTCATATTATTTGTGTTGGTCTCATTTCGTTAAATAATTCCCATTTAGCTTCTAATTTTTCCTATGCATCTTTATTCCTTTTTTTAACCCACGTAATTGGTCAATTTTATTTGCAAAACTAGCTTATTTGTATTTATTCTTTTCTTCTCTCTATTACATACTCTAATATGTGAGTGCTTCATCTAATGAATGACGCCAAAGATCATTGTAAATATTTTACACAACACGATGAAACAGTTCGCATTTAAGGATTGCAAAGAGAAAAGAAAAGTTATCACACGTTCTAACGGCAGACACATTTTGGGAAGGGAAATGGAACTTGGGAAGACACGTAGGGAAGGAGGGAGAGAGAGAGAGAGAGAGAGAGAGAGAGAGAGAGGGAGAGAGAGAGAGTTGGAGAGAGAGAATACAAGAAAGAGGAAAGTCCTTGGGGACACTTAAAGTTGATAAACGGCATTAATGAAATTGATGAAAATGGATATGAAAATGTGGAGGCAACCGGGCGCATTTCGGTGTGGCGCTTCATGCTGCTGATCACAGATGTTCTTTATGCTATGTAACGCTCATTTACCTACAACGCATATTTCGATGACATTTCCTCATAAAATTGAAGTTCTACTGCTGCATAACAGATGTAATATAAGCAGACTAGTCATTTTGATTCCCATCACACGTCCTTATCAGCAGACTAGTCATTTTGATTCCCATTACACGTCCTTATCAGCAGACTAGTCATTTTGATTCCCATTACACGTCCTTATCAGCAGACTACTCATTTTGATTCCCATTACACTTCATTGTTTTTTGCATCGACGGAGCATATACACTTACTAATGGGGCTGTTTCAATTCAAGAAGCTTAAGCCACAGTATGCGTAATTTTCATATGCTGTTTCTGTAGTATGTTGTAACACGACGGGATTGTTAAGGACACGACCAGTCGTCATTTGTTACCAACGGTTTTTATTGCTAGAGATTGCTTCCTATATGTGATGTACATAGTTATACGCTTTCTGCTGATATTATGTGTACATTTTATTGGAGGTTCGGGCAGAGAGGGTGAAGGCGGCTGAGTAAATCAGGGCAAGTTTCCCATCTTGATTGTGTGCCAGCTGGCTTGATTCAGTCGACTTACTCCAGCCGGCTTAGGATTAGTGCTTTTAGATGCTCAATTTTTGTGTACTATTGGGAACGTTATATTTAATGTGGATGTAACCAGGCATCATTGCTGAGGAGCAAACAGGGTTCAGACAGGGAAGATATCACGAAGAACTACCGAATAGATATTTAATTTAAGACTGCGAAACGAGAAATATAAATGGAACAGCAGCAACACATAAATCATGTGTTTATTTATTTCAAGAAGGCTTTTAAAATGGTATGGTAAAAATAGCTAGGAGCAATCATGTCGGGGTATAAATTCAACTGAAAAAATATACACGTTCTTGAACATCTGTATGACAAGTCGTCCAGCGCAGTTTTTGTGAATCGAATGCGCGGGGACTGGTTTCGCACATCGTTCGGTGTGAGACAGGGTTGTACATCCACTCCAACACTTTCTAACATATTCCTTGAGGGAATTATGAGTGATGCACTTGGAGGTCACGTTGGTACTGTCAGGATAGGGGACAGAACGATTACCAATCTTTGATTTTAGAGGACATCGATGGGTTGGAAGGCACAGCAGCGGAACTCCTAGAAGGGTTAGACGACTCGATGAAACAGCTCTTGACTGGTTTGGTGATTCATTCTGGAAAGACCAAATTAATGACCAGCAACGTCGAGGGCTTCAACGGTCGGATAAAACCTAATGACTAGGAACTCGAAGTGGTCCTGTATGGCTGTAAATGTCGATGCAAGGGTGACATTCCCTGCCACAATCATTGAGCCATGCAGAGGCGGCTGGCTTACCTGGCTGTTTCTTGATATCTTCAGTCTTTATCTTTTATCTGCAACCAAATTGCGTCTACGAGCGTCAGCAGACAGAGCTCAATCTTGATAAATGTTTCTCGGCACTCGGATGGGATGTCGCATGACTTTATGTCCTTCTTGAACACGTCCTTGAATCCCAGTGTGGAACTGTCTATTCTTCTAACTCCAATGGCTAGCTTTCCATTGAGGATTTCCTTTAGTAGCCTCTCATCTTCCACGCAATAAATATGCCCCAACTATCGAATCGAGTACATACTATGAGTATTTGCTCTCCGTAAGACCGTATTATGTGGTACTCTCTCTTACCATCCAATCCCCAATATACGCCATAGACACCTCATGTGAAAGGTGTTGAGCTGCCGTTCCAGTTTAGTGTAAGTGCCCCACGCCTCGTTTCCATACATGAGAGTGCGCATACCGCAGGTCTGATAGACCCGAACCTTGGTGTGGTGAGACAATACAGTGTTCTCTCATACTTTCATTGTCAGGCGGGCCTTGACAGTACTCGCTCTGCCAAGCCTTCTCGAGCGAGGGAGTGTTTGTGATTGCAGACCCCAGAAACTGTTGACGACCTTCAGCATGACGCAATAAATCTGTAGGGAGGGTGTAGTGGGTGTGCGCAAACCTTTGTCTTTTCCATGCTTATGGTTTGACCAAATTGCTTGCACCCCTCGGCTAATCTCTCTCCCAGTCTCTGTACGTCTTCCTCGCTATTGGTCACTAGAACCGCATCATTCGCAAAAGCATATCCCTAATGAGCGACGTTCTCACCTTAGTCCTGGCACGCAGTTCGGACAGGTTAAACAGACACCTATCTGACTTGATGTGCAGATAAACAGACGAAAGGAGCATGGATCCAAAAGAGGATCGGTGCGAGCACATATGCTTCACCACTCTTGATTAGAAAATTGTTTCAAGATAATCCGTTTATAGACCTGAGCCTTTTATGTCAGTGTAAAAAGAAAGTATGATGCTACTCAGTTTTTTGCGACAGCCGATCTTCTCGAGGAGTTCGAATATACTCTTTCTATTAACCAAGTCGAAGGTCTTGGTGAGGTCCAGCAACATCATAAAGAGTGGCTGGTTCTGCTCTTTGCACTTCTCCTGGATGTGGCGAAGAGAGAAAATCATGTAGGTTGTTAATCTACCTACTCTAAAGCCACACTAGGATTGTGAGCACACCCTTGTTCGCGAACAGTCTCAACCCTTTTAGTAGCATTCGGGGTTAAACTTTGCCTACAACGCTCAGGACGCTTTGCACTTCCCGCGGTCACCTTGGTTGTTGTAAATCGTCCCAATGATGGCGTCACGCATATCTTGGAGGACTTCACCTTTGTCCCAGCAGAGGCATAGGAAGTCAAATATCGGCTGAGCTAGTGCTGATTTCCCACATTTGATGGCTTCGGGTGGGATACCATTTGCCCCTGGTGCTTGCCGTTTGAGAGGTAGTTAATAGCCTTGCCAAACTCCCATAGAGTAGACGGTCTGTCAAGTTACTCCATAATGGGCAGGGCCTGTAAACCGCACAAAGCCGCATAAGGGACCACCGTTTCTCTGACTATAGCTCATATTAGTGCTCCATCCATCTGGCCAGCTGCTGGTCACGGTCCATGATTCTCACATCTGTCAGAGATTTCAGCGGGGCAGCACCTCTCTAAGTAGAAGGAGTTACAATTTAGAACAGGCAAAGACATAATTAAAACAGCAATAGGGCCTTTTGAAAACCTCCTGACAGCTATCAAAAGAAGAAAACACGGTTGGTACGGGCACATATCGAGATGAAATGTTCTTGCAAATACGATGCTGCACGGAAAGGTGCAAGGCAGACAACGAAGAGGTCGTCTTAAAAAAAATGTGGGAGGACAACATAAACTAATGTAACAGGCAGAATACGTAGACAGAAAGATGCGTAAAGTTGTGGGGATATCTACATGTGTGCCCCAACGACTTCACCGGTTACGGGATGGCCTGACCTGACCTGAACCGGACATACAAGTTCAACAATAAATTAAAACACAATATTACAATATCTACACACTTACCTACAAGCACTAACAGACTCGATGTGGACATTGCAGCATTTCAAGAAACGTGCTTAGCGGACTCAGGGTCAATAACTGCGAGTGAGAAGGACTACATATTACATTGCGAACAACAGAACCACTGTGAAAGTGAAAATGGAATAGGTAGGCTTTGCATGAGAACAGTTTATAACACGCATTGTTGAACCAGGCGAAAATTGCTCATAGCGCCTGCTTGCAGTGTGTCTCCATGCTACTGTGAATCCCGTCCCCATTGCCAGTTCATATGCCCCGACCTTGTGTTCTACGTCTGAAGCCAAATATGAATTTTATGAGAATGTATCAGTAGTCAGTAGAAGCATACTGAGTCAGGAGTAACTCGTTCTACTTGGAAGTCTTCAACGCTAGAGTGGGCACTGATCACGATTGGTGGCCTTCATGTCGTGGCAACGTTAGAGTCGGCATCGTTAATGAAAATCGGCCTTTACATGGACCTCTGACTCTGTGTAGCCAACTGCAGACACAAAACCCCTATATAAGGTATCAAGCATGCACATACGATCCAAAAACTAACATCAGTTTGGTTTGATTCTTGTGAGAAGGTCTCTTCTTTTCAAATAGCGCAGACTGCGACTCAGACCAGTGGTTTGCTGTTAAATGAAATTGCAACCAACGAAACTTCATCACACTAGACATGAAGATGAACCATATATCAACACGAGTAAAATAGCATACGTTGCGCTGACCACTTTAACGACGGCTTTGAGGAAACACTCAAAATTCCACAAAATTGCACCACGTTTACATAATCATGTGAATAACTCCAAAACATCTCCTCAATTGCGATTGCTACCTTTATAAGACGAACTGCAAAATTCCATGACTGAAAAATAAATGATGTGACACCGTCATCGAGGCAAAGTGCGGTGGTCTGGGTGAATAAATACAAGCGCCATTGAAATACTGTTACTCTTCAAACTTAAGTCTGCCAGGAGTGAAATTTAAAAAAAAACAGCCTGTGCAAATGGATATTGGCTTCAGCTCAGTGAAAACATCCAGATTGCGGCATAAACAAGAAACATCAAAGAAATATATACCGGAATTTTTTTTTTAACTATTGTTCCCGTTCAATTGAAAGCAGCGGCTGCTTAAATCCAGCACTGGTGAGAAAATAATTGACACAGGCAAAAAGATAGAACGATATCCCTATTCTGAACGCTACTCTGTTGAATAACAGTACGGTCACTTCTATGGCCCTTGATGCTATTCAAGTTTATCATAGAATGGAGGAGTTAGATGTCAAATCCTGTCTAGAAGATCTCAATAAAATCATCGGCAACGTAGCCTCAGATAGACTGAAGGAAGCAACGGAATTCCATTTGACCTGATCCTGCACTGTAAAGATGCACTCTTGAAACAGCTGTTGCATTATTGTTTTGCCAGTTTTATAAACTTCCGGTTGAGTGCCGTGACTGGCGCTGACACGTCAGCGTCGGATAATCTGAGATATTTCATCTTCTTCCAAAACTCGAATGGGTTCAAGAAGTGTTTTATCGACGGAACACCACATAATAACCGTACTACCATTGGTATATGTGAAACAAGATACACCTATTTGATAATGGGTCGTATTCTAGTTGTAGTCAAACTCTAGGTCTATCGTCCCCAATTTACGACAACGCGTGAGCACAAAATCGCTGGGCCGTGCAGGGAAAATGTACACGCACTCTCGAGGTACCTGTCTGACACTTAGACCGGAGGTGTGCATTGTTCACTCGTTACCAATGAAGGTGACAAGACGTCTTACCTATCTCGAAGTCCTTGTAAGTGAGAGATCCAAACAAACGTACGGAAAGAAAAGGGGCAGGAGAGGAGATGAAGGAAAAAGTAGGAAGCCAAGAACAGGGAAAGCTTTTTTATCAGATTTCCCTGACCTGCCCAGGCCCAGCCAGCTAAGCAGGAAATTCGTCATCAGGCGACCACGACAGCAAATGTGCTGAGCGGTGTGGACCGCACAGAACACGGTGAGGCGCTTGAGCAGCCGTTGTCATCTACTGTGCCCGGGCTCATATACAGTCGTCCTGACTTGTCTTGCCACTGGTTTAAGTTAGACTCGGACGAGAGAGGGAGGTTGACGAACTGCGCTTCCCTTTCTCACTTAAATCAAATTGTAGCAGATCCCACTGTTTTCCCTGGGATTATTCTAACGTAAACGTTACCACACTCATCCACATCAATCATGACCACACACTGCAAATAATATAACACACAGCAGATGGCATATTTTTTATATAATACTCATACCAGAAAAATGAGTAGGGAAATTACAAACACAATACAATACATGTCATCTTAACTAATTATTCCTATGTTATATATATTAATATTAATATTAACTAAAGCGGAAATTTTAAGCATTAGCTATTGATGGAATTCCCAACTATCCAAAAACCCAGTTCTATTGCCGCACGCACGCACGCACGCACGCTCGCTCGCTCTCTCGCTCTCTCGCTCTCTCGCTCACTCACTCACTCACTCACTCACACACACACACACACGCACGCACGCACGCACGCACGCACGTACGCACGCACGCACACACACACACACACACACAAAATCTATTTAACTGCATCCTCAACACACCTTATCAAAAACTCTTCCTCACTGAAATTCCCTCAGGCGGGCGATCTGGACTTACCTCGTTCAGCATGTGTCCTTGCTTTCAACAAACGTTCAGATTATCTATTAATACAAAACTCACACACCTATTTGAGCGATCCTGTTCTATCACTAACATTCGTACAACACTCTATCAATCGCTCCTCTATCCTCTATCAAATCGGTGAGCTAAACGAACTCCTATCTACAGTCTCTCTCTCATCCTCATCCCCTCTCCATCCACAGCCTGTTGAGCTAAACTTTGTCTCGTTTTATATACACTCAAGCAGTATCAGAGCTAACTAATGGATCTCAGGGGGATGGCTCTATTCAGTCGTTATTGGAACGAATTACTCTGAACACCTGTCACTCATCTATCACAGCAAGCTCCGCTGCCATCCCGTCTGTCACTCACCCCCACTGCTCAAATCGGAACGCCAGTGGTCCATTCCTACCTGTCCACATTCTTTGCCCCAAAACCGTTTTCCTTTGTTGAGACGGTGAGTGACCTTGGTATAGTGATCAGACAGAGAGTGACCTTGGCACGCATTCAGGTACCTTTGTTCTGAGTCGTCAACAACATCACCCCTGCCCTAAACTCTCTTGCTTTGGCTGGAACTGTTACAAAATTCATCGTGCAAGTCATTCTCTTTTTATTTATCCAATACTAACACAGTCAAGTCTTGTGACGACGAGTGAGCGGCAAGCGTAATACACTTATAAGTTATACAGTCAAAAAGCTGCGTCAGTTGCGGGACTCGTGGCTGAGCAATAAAGCGGATGAGATACATGAATTTTCTGACATTCATGATCACAGTCTCGCGAAGCAAACTTTCCTTGCTGCCACTGCCTCTGAGTATGCAGATCCCAAATCGGTCTCGTCATCAATCTACGCACTCAAGCACAACCCGGATTTACAGAATACTCGATTGGAAGGCCTGGCTAGATGAAAAAAGTAAAGGTCGTATCACTCGTTATGGACGAACAACATGTATGCCAGAGTATGAAAGACCAATGTACCTCAAGATATGAGAGATTCATGTCGCACTATACAAAAATAAAGGGGCATTAAGTGAATGTAATAACTACAGAGCCATCTCATTACTTAGTTTTGTTGGCAAAATTTATGTCAGAGTCAACTTACTGCGGCTATATAAACTGGCAGAGCAAGTGTGCCTAGAGTCACAGTTCGAATACTAATCTATAAGATCAACCATCTCTCGTCGGCAGCTACAAGAAAAACCACGCGAGCAAAACAAATGTTTCTTTATCTCTTCTTCATCGACCTGACGAAGGTATTTGATTTGTTTAGAAGGAATGGGATCTTCAAAATTTGAGCAAACTTCTGCTGCTGGTATCACTTCATGAGATATGAAAGTACCACAGTTCAATCTGACGGTTATGCATCACAAACATTCAGCATTCCATTCACAATGGGGTTAAATAAGGTCCTAGCCCGAACACTATTCGGAATCGTCTTTGCGCTGGTACTGAAGTATCATCATCATGAAGCATGTCCTTTGTAGAACGTCGGTTCCATCACAGTCTGTTTGAAAGAAACTCGTTCCCTTTATAGAACGTCGGTCCCATCACAGTCTGTCTGAAAGAAATTCGTTCTCTTTCCAAAGCTCAGGCATTCCTGGATATCTTGGTGCCATCGTCTTCTTGGTCTATCCCTTCCTCTTTTGCCTGGCACCATACCTTCCATCACCGTTCTCTCAAGACCATTGTATCTCTTGATGTGACCAAAGTATTTGCATTTTCTAGCCAAAATGGAATTGATAAACCAGTTCTCCTCTATGCTGAACTCTTGCCGAATGTC
Source organism: Ariolimax columbianus (assembly GCA_036924085.1). Lineage (NCBI taxonomy): Eukaryota > Metazoa > Mollusca > Gastropoda > Stylommatophora > Arionidae > Ariolimax > Ariolimax columbianus. The sequence goes on from JAVGWX010000021.1 coordinate 52,627,616, forward strand.
TACATTTATTTATCTGTCCAGGGTATTCTGAGGATCTTCCTGTACCATTTTGACTCGAAGATTTGATTTTTTGTCTAGAAGTTTTGGTAATCGTCCATGATTCACAGCCATAAGCTGCCACAGAAAAAACACAGGCTCTCAAGACTTTTACTTTCATAATTTTGTTGGTGCTCTGCCATATTTCTTCAGGCGTTCAGTCTCTGCATTGTCATAGCTAGTCTTCTTGTGATTTCTTTCGAGCAGTCGCCATTTTTGTCCATTCTTGAGTCCAGATATTCAAAATGTGTGAACTGATCTATTTCCTCACCACCCACTGTAAGTTTATGCTGACATTGTGTTTAATCGGTGATCATTATCTTTGTTTTATTTATTTTTATGAACAGGTTTTGATCTTTACTGTATCCATTAACGGCTGAAAGTAGCTGACTAGCAATTCTGCACTTCTTGATAGTATCACTGTGTCATCTGCGTATCGTAACTCTGGAATCTCGTACCCCCCAATCGTAAATGGGTCGAAACTTTCAATGTTTTTGTCTTCTCGAACATTTCTCATTATACCTTCCGCATAGATATTGTATAGATAAGGAGAGAGGATACATCCCTGTCGTACTACCTTTTGTACTGCAAACCAATCTGATTTTTCCCAGATATATTTTGAAATGCAACAGAAGGGATTTGAATTTTAAATATGTCGCGCAGCCAGTCGTATGTTGAATATTACGAGGCTCATGGCAATAAACATGATTAGGAAAGTTACTATCAGGTACTACTCGATGCAGCAATTGTCACTCACGATCAGCAGGAGCTACAAATCTGCTTGGTGGATCGCTTCACACAGGCGTTAACAAATGTTAGCTTCATCATAAGCCTGAATAAAACAAATATACTGGAACAAAAGACAGATGTTAACTCAAACATTACCATCCTCAATGGGCAGCTATGGATCTGTTCACTTAACATGGGTCCCTCATCAACGATAAGGTGTCAATTGGCAGCTATGGATCTGTTCACTTAACATGGGTCCCTCATCAACGATAAGGTGTCAATTGGCAGCTATGGATCTGTTCACTTAACATGGGTCCCTCATCAACGATAAGGTTTCCATAGAACCGAAATATGTAATCACAATGGTAAAGCTGCTGTCAATATTTTCCTTCTCCTAACGCGTGTCTTGGAAAAACCCAAAACTTACAACTCAGACCAATGTCATGGTCTGAAATGAGTCGTCAGTACGCTCCTAAATAGTAACAAAACGTGGCAGCTTTTGTCAAACAAGAACAAAGGGTCAAAACCGTTCGTCTATCGCCCTTGAGATCCATTCTAGACGTCTCATAGCGAGACCAGTCTTTCAGATTTCATTAGGAATCAAAGTGCGATAGCTTGGTCATGTTCGTCCCATCTAAGACGGCTTCCCCAAAATATATTCTACACTGACAGCTAGCTTGTGGTAAAATAACTGCTGACCAATCACAGCTGAAGTTCAAAGACGCGTGCAAGTGGAACATGAAGGCACTGGTTATGGATATGATATCTTTGGAATACATAGATACAGTAGTTCTTCATTTGTTGGTGCCATTGTGAAACTGTTGAGGCTTGTATCCGTGTTTCGGGAGGTCACGAATAGTTGGCTGGACTACCTCGTTATAGAGTCTGTGGAACACCTGATTAACCTTGGTGCCTTTGTTGCAGTGTGGATGGATGTGTCTTTCATCTTGTGACAACAATTTGTGAATATCTGGAACATTATTTCTGTGACATTCGTTACGAACATATAGATTTGGTATTGGTCATGCTACTTTCCCATCCTATCAGATGTCACATCCCCGCTGCATTGTGGTATACCTGTCTACCGGAAAAGGCTTCTGAAGGTAATCCTGAAGAAAAATGTGCATCCTGTGCTATCTCCAGTTGTCTCTATAATGTCTTGCCACTAGACAAAGGTAGCTCATGATGAGAGAGTAAGGTTGACATATTTCGCTTTAATTAAAATTACCGCTGAAGTCACCTATTTTACCGGACAGGGCAAAATGAAAATATTGTACGTAGCTACAGACCAATCAAAATGGAGATCAAACCTTAAGAGCCACTTCCGTTTGAGGGGAATAAGCTCTTGCTGCAGATATTAATAAATAGGAAAAGGAACACCAAAAACTATGTTGAGTGGTGCTACTCCAACGTCTCATTATCTAATGGTCAAACATGGCTGGAAAGGGGCAACTACTTACCTAAGAACTCTGAAACTAGAACAACTTTAATATGCGACAGTCACAATTGCATGCCTTGGCCTGCATTTGGAGAAGGCATTTGTTTTATTTGTAATTGATGATTGAAAATGATCATAAGTATACGATTGCTACCGTTTTCACTACCATAGTATAGATGATGTTTTCAGGCTACTGAGGGACATACGTATGTGTCAGCGTTTATATCATTTATGAAACTGTACATATTAACTTCAGTGATTCTTCTTCGTGTTAAGGTTCCTTTCATAAATCTATGTCAGTAGATTTCCGTACATGTTTGATTTTATTTATTTGTGTTTTCTGGTGGAATGATACCATACTGAGCCATAGCCGAGGCTACTTGCATTAGCTAGTGATCTAATCACATTAGCACTTATTTGAAGTAGTACAACATAAAATATGAGTAGAGTGTGGGAATAGTGGAGAGGGGATGCGAGGGGAGAGAGTAAAGGTTTGTAAAGTAATCTCTATCTATCAGGATAGAGAGCTGCACATGACATCTAATAACAAATGACATGCATTAATCAGCGTAGTTTCTGCCATTTGCGTTTATTAATGGGTTTGTTAAACCTTAATTCTGTTTATCTGAAGACATAAACTTGGCAAATGACAAAACCCTACACATCACGGTAAGCGTTAATAGAGTTTCTTCAAGACTTGAACATTATAATTACTTCAGACCGACGCCTAACACATGTGTTTATTGAAATATCATTGACATTGACAACATGTTTAGAAACAAAGTATGTTTTATCAGCTGACGTGTAATTGAGATTCGTCGTTTCATTGGTCTACGTATACCGTTAGCGATCAGCGCAGGATGTAGAGAACTCGCCTAACATGACAAAAGAATGGAGTACGAATTCCGTTATCAGTACGTTTCAATCGAGCCAGCTGTAAATGGGTACATGTCATACGACCAAGTCAATAAAAGGCAGCGAGGAAAGGGATTGACCACTCTAGCTTTTACAATCTGTAACTCAGCTTACTGAAGTCTGTAAATAATCCATTCACTTACAATAGTGTAACTACTTTGGGGAGGGGCGGGTGGTGAATGTGTCTGAAGTCTAACAGCTTCATTCCTCGACAGCAATGTGATTAGTATGGGGTGGTCGAGAAGTAAGGCACTCGACTCTCTAAGCGATTAACGGAAACGGTGGACGATCGAATCCCGCATGTGTCAAGCAACCCCTAGCCTCAAGGGAGGTGGGACCAGAGTGGCTACATCCTGAGTTACCTCCAGTCGTATTAACTTATGTCTTACCATTGGTCCAAGGTAGCTAGGTAACAGAGAGGGAGCAGATGGCCAACGCAGTTTCTTCCTCACTTTAATCCAAATACACCACAAGTTACATCAGCAAAACAAATCCGTCTCATGATGTCGGCACCATTGCTTGCGATGAGCAACTAACTATACCGACTTTACCGTTAGAGGCTGAATAGAAGCTCAGTCATCTGTTGTGTGCAATACGTCCGTCCATTGATTAATTTAATTCATGCCTATGTAATGTTTCTTTAGCAAGCTCAATCCTTTTTCTTCATGCTCTGAAGGAATGATCTATGTTGTTGTAATGTTGACGAGTAGTTTTGGAGACATTCTTGCTATTTTACCAAACGTGATGGTTTTGACTCATTCGTGTCACTGTCGTTTGGCATATTCATCACTAGACACAGAGATACGTGCAGATACCTGCATATGCAGGCTGGACAAAAGAACAGTGGTTGGAAAAAAAATAAAATAATAGAAGACATGGAACTAAAACACAGTTCCAGAGAAATGCATTTAGAAATTAAAAAAACAACAAACAAGACACAGGTAGCCCAGATAAGTATGGTGCCATTTTGATGGATCGAATGGCATATATAACAGATGGGCGTAATATACAAAGGAACTAGTTTAGGACAGTCGCGGAGCCAAACCATGAAAATATGATAATGAAGGGCCCAGCATCCTCAGATTAGAGATGGAAAATGAGATTAACAACTGTAAGAAAATGGAAAGCGATCGGGCGCACTCCATTAACATATAAATGAAAGAGGCAATGGAGGAATTTAGTATAGATATAGTTACTGATCTGTGTAATGACATATACAATACTGGATCCATACCAACGGACCTGAAAACATACACATTTATAACACTCCTGAGACTGGAACAGTGTGTCTAATGAGACACACAATTAAAATACTGCCAAAGATCATACACAAGAGAATTAGGGTTAAGTATAGAGGGAAGTTTCCGAAGATCAATTTGGTTTCCGGAAGTTTAGTGAAACAAAGAAAGCAATTGTCCGTTTGCGAACTCTGACAGAGAAAGATACAGAAATACAAAATGAGATTTATATTTCCTTCATAGACTACCTATGGGCGTTTGAGACAGAGTTCAAGATGAGAAATTCATTAAATGTCTCAAAGAAATAGGTCTAGATTGCAAAGACATAAGACTGTTTCGTAATCTGTACTTGGACTGGGAACAAACTGCTACAGTAAAATCAGGAAAGTTATGCTCTCCAAGTATAGATGTCAAAAGAAGAGGGAAACAGCAACGTATTATCCCCGTGTCTATGCAATATCTACACATAACCAATATTCAAACATCAGGGTTTGTTATTAGAGAAGGGGCAATCACTAATCTTAGATATGCAAATGATACAGTTTTTATGACAAGAAGTGATCAAGAATTACTGGAGCTTGTGACAAAAATATACAAAATAAGTAGTCATGTATGCAGACAAAAAAAAGATCAACTAATTGAACACCTACAGAGTCTCTCTTGTCTAGGTAATTTTATAACGGGATATGTCAACTGTGAAAAAGAAATCAGAAAGAGAATAGATATAGTCAAGATGGTAATCGGCAACATGCTACACATACTGACATCCAAAGAGAATTTGTCAGGTGTTATGTATACTGGTCACTAAATTATAGCGCAGAAACATGGACATTGAATATACAAGTTGGAAAAGAGTATTGAAGTCTTCGAAACGTGGGTATATAGAAGATTGAGTCGCATGTCTTGGACAAAGAACACAAATTTTTAGATTTTGAAAGTTGGGGTCAAAAGAGAAGTAATGACCGAAATCAGGGTTAGACAGTTACGTTATTAACAAAGCAGCTGGCCCAGATGACTTGAGAGCAAATTAAAAACTGTGGACCAGAAACCATCACATAGCTGCTGATACTTTTCAATAATTGCATCGGTTCTATGCAAATTCATAAAATCTGTAGAAAATCCCATGTGGTTGCTCTACTAAAGCCAAGAAAAACCCCATCAGAATCTAAGAACTTCCGACCGGTTTCACTACTGTGGCATCTGTATAAAGTCTTTGAAAGAATGAACAGTATCGCCCTCCTCTTAGGCAAGAAACTCATCAAGGAGCAAGCAGACTCCAGGCCTGGGAGATCATGGTGCGGTCAGAGTCTTAACCTGGCACAGCTGATCGAGGACTTGTACGAACGTAAAAATATCACAGGAGTAACTTTTATTGACAAGCGCAGCATATGAACCCATAAACCACCATAAGTTATTTGCTAAGCTATACTCTATGACAAAGGACTGGCGTCTTACAATCCTCAATAAATGTATCATGCAGAATAAACGATTCTACCTCACTTTGGAGGGTTAAAAAAAGTCGATAGTGAAACCGCAAAAATGGGCTGGCACAACGAACTGTCCTGGCACTTATGCTGTATAATATACACACCAACAATCAACCTATAGATACAGAGGTGACAAAATTCATATATGCCGATGATACAGCAGTAGCTGCACAGGGAAAGGGCTTGTAAGAAACTGAAGCACGCGTTGAAGCCCTAATTCTATATTACCAAAACCAACACCTCAAACCAAACCCGAGTAAAACTCATGTATGTGCCTACCATCTAAGAAATAATAAAGAGGCAAACAGAAAGCTGTAGATCATATGGCAAGGGTTGGATCTAGAACGCAGCACATCTCCAAAATACTTGGCAGTAAAGTTGGACTGCACGCTGTCCTATGCCGTACATTGTCAGGAGACAAAACATAAAATACATGCGAGAAATAGTATCATACGAAAACTGACTGGCACAACACGGGGAGCAAAGTCAGATGTCCTCAGAACAGCAGCACTTGCTCTGTGTTTCTCTGTAACTCTGTACGCCGCACCAGTCTGGATGAACTCTGCACATGTCAAACATATAGATACAGCAATAAATGAAGACAGGTCGTATAGTTACTGAATGCCTAAATCCTACACCAATTGAAAAATATACCCCATAATCGGTATAGCGTCTCCAGAGATAGGAAGAACTGTCGCGTCAGAGATAGAAAGAGAGAAACAGGTCAATGACCCAAGATACTCATGTTCGGACATCAAGTGCAGTGCCCAAGATGAAGTACTTACAGTCAACCCAACCCCTACAGACTAGTCTAGGACATCGACGCATTGAAAGTTGGAAGCAGCTGACACAGGTCCCATTGATTGAGTTACCGGAGGAACCTGCGCCTGGACATCTCTTGCCCTACGCAACATGGAAGTCAGTAAATAAACTTTGAACTGGAGTATTACGGATGCAGGAAAAACCTGAAAAATATAGGATGCAGGGGTGATGTGGAGTAACATGCGAACCTGGAGTAACTCAAGACCAGGATCATCAGATGATCTGTTCAAACCTCAAGGAAACTTGTAGGATTGATGACCTGCTAAGTGCCAGTGACATGGCAATCCACGAGGCTGAATAATGGAAGAATGAAGTGTGACGTAGTGCCTAGGACACGGAAAGTAAGTAACGTTATTTTGGTCATATAACATGGCATGCCTTCTTGTTGAAGACCATACTGAAGGGTAGGGTGTAAGGCAGTCGTTCAAGATGCTGACAACGTTTTTAAGTTGCTGGATAACATCAGGAGATGGACTGGAAAAAACCTCTCAGATTGCACAAATACAGCAAGAGATATAGTACACTGGAAATCCATTGCAGCCTACCTTCGATGCGGAGATTGCTCTTGAAATGAAGGTTTAGACTCATTTTTGTCATTTGACTAAACAAGAAAGTTTTAGAGACATGTTTGTCATTTTACTAAACAAGAAAATTTTTGAGACATTTTTTGTCATTTGACCAAATCATTAAGTTCTCTTTATTTCTCTCTAGTTATTCAGTTGACTTTCACTGTTTTCGCAAGTATTTAATTTCACATGTTGTAGTCTTTCGTTCGAGCGTTTGGTCATGTTTGAAGGTTAGCACTGAAATGATTAACTTAGAATTGATAAGAATTTATTTTTGCTTACATGTATTTATGTCTTCTTTGAAATGTTTTGATGATTTTATAACCGCAATACATGTAATGACACTGCCATTGCTTCTTGAATTATCACTTCCATATTGTAGCTGTACATTATGCCGTAGTTTGTGAACACGTTTCTCGTATGTATGAGTTATCTAGCCTGCAGAATCTTTTGATCACTGACCGTTTCCGGTCATCGTTTTGAGGCGGATGCCCTACCTCTCGATCCGAACGAACCAATATTATGGTATCACGTTCGTCATGTATAGCAATGCAGCTTTTTTTAAAATATGATTTGTCTCTAAATGTCTGACACTTGCATGATCTACAATACTGAAATCACTCAATATTGTCAGCATTCATTGAATACAAGTGGTAATGGCATACTACTTTGTAAGTCTGTACAGTTTTCTGTCATCGATGTGTCAACTGTATAATTGTTTGTATGCCGTCCAGAAAATGTCCCGTACTCTTAGATGTTGTGTTTCTATTGGCTCAATGGCTATTTTCTGTGGTAACAGCGTGCCTCGGTTCGAATCGCATTCGAATCGCGGGTGGTGATTTTATTCGGGAACCGCTTCTCCTGTAAACCCAGCTGTAAATGGGCACATGACGCATGAGTTAAGGAAAGTAAAAACAGAAGAGTACTGGCCACATCACCTCTCACAGGCTGCGGCTTAGTACAATGGAGTCTTCAAAAAAGGTCAATTCTGCTGAAATTCCACGTTACTTTACTTAGTTTGTTTGAAATATGTTGTAACACGAATGAAACATGTTTACATGTATCCTATGTCTTTTCTAAATGTATACACCACTTTTATGTATCTAAACTATGATCATTGTTCATTTATCTGTGACTTGTATAAACCTTTCCCATATCTGACTCAAAATGTAGGTCTCTCTTGTTTCTTTTTTTAACCAGCTAGGAATGTTGATCGTATTTCACTCTTTTGGTAGGCTTAATGGACGCGTGTTTATCTTATCCACTCCATGAGCACTATTCCTGTCAACCACTTGACATGATTGCGTACAACATCTGGTACTTTGTTTCGTGAACTTATTTTAATTACTCCCTTGACGTTTACGAACGCCATTGATGGCGCTTCTACCTACATGTTATTATTATGGATCTAACCGTCAAACTCTCGCTTTCCGCACAACGGCATTTAAAGTTATCTGCACGAATGTGTGTGCTGTTTAGTTCCTTGAAAAGTGTTTGATTTATAGAGCCCCAGAAAAAATATGCTCTTTGTCTAGCATAGTTAAACGTCGGGCACTCAAAAAGATGGTTGTCAACGTTTTCGTAAGGGTATATGCATTGCTTGTGCACTGCAGTTTGATATGAGTGTTATGTGTATTAAGTGGGATTTGCTGCATTCTTAGTCGCAAGACGGTACTCAACTCAAAGACCTTGAGTGTTCATTGATGCTGTCATTACCATGTGTACGTTAGCTCTATTTCTCTGTCTGATCAGATCTATATTTCTCTGTCTGATCAGATCTCTATTTCTCTGTCTGATCAGATCTCTATTTCTCTGTCTGATCAGATCTATATTTCTCTGTCTGATCAGATCTCCATTTCTCTGTCTGATTAGATCTCCATTTCTCTGTCTGGTCAGATCTATATTTCTCTGTGTAATCCATATGATGTACATCCAAGTGCTTTAAATAGTGACAATCGTCTAACTGGTATATATTTCCCCTTCTAAATGAGAGGATTGAGATTGAGTGGTTGATCAAGTGTGACTCCAAGATTCTGCAACGTTTCCTTTAGTGTTTATCTATTTTTAAATTCGTTTTTGGTGACTAGATAACCTAATACAGAAGTCTGTAAGAATGAGATTATGTGTAATTGGGGTGGCGGAAACAAGATGGAAGGATACACGTTATTTACATAGGGAGAACCATATATTTATATATTCAGGAGGAGAACACCAACAACATAGAGATGGTTTCCTAATAAAGTACGAGTTGCAATGCGCATAAAATAATATTTGACATACAATCACAGAGTGACAATTATTTGTAATAAGTGCATAACCCTTCGATTTCTCCAAAGTGAAAACGTATGCACCCACACACGTTTACTGCGGGAAGGACATCGACGAATATTATAAATATCCACAAAAAGTTCTAGCACAAGTAAAAGCATCGGATGTAATAATAGTGATTGGGGATGTGAACTAAATAAATTGGAGAAGGCAAGCATAGTGGTATGATTTGGTATTGGAAAATGGAATGAAAGAGAAGATAGTCTTTTAAAATTACTTGAGAATATTCTGGCGGAACCACATCCCAAATGCTGAAGCACTGTCCAGAGCCAACATGGAAAGTATTCATACCTCAATTGCGATGGGCTGGCCACATTGCCCGAATGTCAAACGAAAGGCTGTCAAAGAGGCTCGTGTATAGCGAACTGAGTGAAGGAGAACGATCACAAAGACGACCCAAAAAAGCGTTTCAAGGACAGTCTGAGGGAGTTCCTTAAGTGCTGTCAAATAGACATTAACACCTGGGAGAACCTGGCTCCAAATCGATCAACATGGATGAACTCGGTCACAGATGGCGTCGAATTCAGCTAGGGTCTCCGTATCCAGGCAGCCCAGGATAGACGTACATTCAGGAAGTCAAGAGCAGAGAAAAAAGGAACGACAACTTCTGACTAAGTTTCTGTTTATGTTTCACAGAATCGACGTCACTGAACTCCGGGCATACCCATAGGTGCTCAGTCTCTCTCATCAAATGGCGTATAGTGTGGATGGTGATGGTCCCTGTAGCTCGTGGGTTGTACACTCTCCTGCTCCGTTCTCTCATGCGTCTCCCTCCTCTCGAACCTCGTTTAATGTTGAAACTTTGCAGTCTGTGGATTGCTGCTTCATCTATTGTGGATCCAGCAGGCGGTCATTGATTGATATCAAAATGTCACTTCTATCCATCACTAATGTGCCCATGATGGGAGTTTGTGAAGCCATCATGTCAGCTCTTTCATTCCCCTGAACTCCGGCATGCGCAGGACAGTAGATCCATTTCAACCCCTGGAGGTTTGAGGCATTAAAAGCTGCTATCCACTCCGTCTCTAAGCCATTCCGTCTGTACTTTCTGAAGTACGCTTGCGCGTCTGTCACGATGACTGCCCTTGTTATAGAAGTCTCAGATATCCATTTCAGTGCTGAGATCACTGCTTACGTATCCATTTTCATACTGGAGGTTGTTGGCATGTATGCCCCACTGCGCTCAGCAACGACCTCTCCTCTCACTCTAGCCAAGAAACCCACTGCGCACGACTGATCCGTCGGTGTATATGTCAGTGTCACTCTCTCGGCAGCAGCAATGGTCTTGAGTGCTCCTAACCCTCTCTTGCGTCTTTGTACGATGTGGTCAACATGGCAGTTATAGGAAAGACTGCGATCAAAAGTCACTCCGAGGTATTTCAACCTGTCACACCTGTCAATGGTGCAACCATCAAAAGTGATGCCCGGAAGCTCAGCCTTTACTATGGAATTATTCAAAGAGCACCACATCATGCAGGCTTTGTTCGGATTGATCTTGGAGCTTGAGTCGCCGCACCACTGTGAGATTGCTTGCAAAGTTTCTTGGATGTCTTTGACCAACTCTTACCTGTCTGAGCCAGTGACTACGTTTGTCAGTCGTGTCATAGACACGTGCCGTACACACATACCCAAGGTTGCATTATGCCATGTGATGATGTTGGTGGTCCTCATCGACAATGCTGGACGAATTATTATTATAATTTTCTAGTTGAATGCAATACTTTGTTTCAACAACACACGAGGAAGTTATACACCTGAAATAGTCTAGGTGAAAGAAAAAAATAAGATCGACTGTTATGATCAGACACATTTAGGTGCAGTGTTAAACAAGTGAAAACATATCCAGGAGCAGATAGTAATTGATACCATAATGCTTTAGTGGCAAAATAAAAAATTAGAATTTAATGCCACGAAAACTGGAAAAGTCAAAGCTAGACTGCTCAGCTTTAAAACACCATATCTTGCAAAAAAGATATAGTAAAGAAGTGAAGAACGTATATGAAAGTCTACTGATTGAGTGAACAGAACAAAATAACTGAAAATTCACAAGAGAAAATCAATATGAAATGAGAATGTTAAAGAACAACATTAGAAAAGCTAATTGCATTCTAACAAATAAGAAAGAACATACAAAACAAGTCTGAATAACTTGGGACATTCAAAAACTCATGGCAGGTCGTAAACAAGCAAAACACAAATAATTATAATAATGATTGATAAACAAATAAGATCAATATGCAGACAGACTAAAGATAAATGATTTGAGGACAAATGTAAAAGCATAGAATATATATATACATATATATGATTGTAAAATACAAAACACGAAAACTTCATGAGGAAAAAAAATATGACAGGACGAAAAAGGAGGCCCACAAAGCTAGAAACAAAAAAGGAAATATGTTGCTTAAGATAACACAGATAACAAAACTATGGGCAGATTATGTTGATTTTCTCTTTCAGGGTGAAAGTTGCAGTAAATGATACAGCAGGACCGTCAATTCTAAAATCAGAAGTTGAAAGATCTATAAGAATAATAAAGGAAACAGCTGAACAATTTGACATCACAGTATACACGATAGAAGTACTGACATAATTTAATGTTGATTGACTCACATATCTATGTAATGTCATATATACAATAGATCATGTAACAGTCTCAAAATGTATAATATTGCCTAAGAATAGCAGTAGAATGCACAGCTTTTCTACTGAAAGTCTGATGAGTCATTTCACCAAAATACGACTTAAAATCACGCAAGAAAGAATCACAGGAACGATTAGCCAGGAATTCAGTGCGAAGCAGTTTTTTTCAAAAAGAACAACGGAACAAGAGAAAGGACTTTATATATGACAATGGTTGTCGAAAAATACACAGAGAGGCAATAAGACGTGCATCCTTGCTTTATTGATTATATTAAAGCATTTGATAACGTGAGGAATGCACAGCTAATAAGATGTCTGGATGATATCAATCTGGACGGTGGTAGGTATGGACATCAAAATGATGACCAACTTTTTTTTGGATGAATCTGTATGTTTGATAACTAGAAATGAGGTGCTACCCATTTACGACAAGGGTTTAGACAAGGGTGGGCGCTATTCACTGGCCTGTTGAAAACAACACACACAAAAAGTCAATATAAAGAAAGAAATGTCACGATTTAATATAGGAGGACGAAGTATCAATAATATCAGATATCCTGACGATACAGTGTTAATGGTAGAGGATCCAGTACGTCTGCAGAACCTAATGGATAAGATAAAAGTCAAGAGCTACTAATGTAAGCTGGAAACATCAACCATACTAAAGTTATGGTGTTCACCAAATAGGAAAAAAATAGCTACAAGATGATATCCACATACATGGAGAAATTCTGAAACAAGTGTCAACCTACTTATACCTTGGTCAGCTAATATCGGCGGATGACACATGTCAAATGAAGATGATCAGCTAATATCGGCGGATGACACATGTCAAATGAAGATGATCAGCTAATATCGGCGGATGACACATGTCAAATGAAGATGATCAGCTAATATCGGCGGATGACACATGTCAAATAAAGATGATCAGCTAATATCGGCGGATGACACATGTCAAATGAAGATGATCAGCTAATATCGGCGGATGACACGTGTCAAATGAAGATGATCAGCTAATATCGGCGGATGACACGTGTCAAATGAAGATCATTAAGAGAATTGCAATGATGAAGAATACATTTAACAGCACGAGACACTTCTGTCCAAGCAGATATCTGAGAACTTCATTAACGCTATGTGCATTCAATTTTCTTGTATGGAGCAAAATCCTGACCACTAAAATGGAGAGATGTATTGAAGCGTTTGAAATGTGTGTATTCAGAAGATTTAGACACGTTTCTAGTAAAGGTGGGACGAAACAGTGAGGTTTTGTAATATCTCAGGGTGTAGGAGATACTTCTGAAGGAAATAAACAGCTGAAAAATAAAATATGTTGGTCATGTCAAGCCACCTGGCACTGTGCTGCAAGTTATAATGAAGGGAAGAGTGGAGTTCAAGATAGCCAAAGGGTGGCAGAGGTACAGATGGACAGACAACATCAAGATGTGGTCGGGATATAGTTTAACTAAGTGCACCAACATGGCATGGAACAGACAACTGCAGATTCACTTCCGGCAATCTCCGATGGGGAGAAGTACACCTTGATGATGATGTCACAGAAGAAAGTCCTACTAAAAAGCGCATCTTTAAGATCGAGATACATCTAGTGCATCCCATAACCAGTCGCATCCCTTCATGTTCCCATTCTAACCATTCACATTGTAATTTTGTTAAAGTGAGGATGTCCAGTACCAATGATTGTACAGGATAAATAACAGTCGCTGAGTTCGTCGCTGCCATGGTCGTGTGTGCTTCCAGGCTTTACTTGCATCTCTCTGTGGTCTGGTCGGCGAGGTATCTATACAAGAGGCTCCGATCAAAGGTCACCCTGATACATTTCAACAAACCCCAACTGGAACATACAAAACAGATAACATCTGGGAGGTAAGCCTTCCCTAAAGACTTGTTCAAGAAATACCACACCATGCAGGTTTGTTAGGATTGATCTAAAACATTATTGTTCTTCTTGCAACCTTAAGTCTTTCTAACATCACACTGCATATAATGTGTCATGGCACTGATCGAAGTGTAATGTCTCGCCAGCTGTTGCAATTCGATAAGTCGCCTTCCTATAGTATTTTAATAATTCCATCTGGCTATTACCGTATGGGTTATCGTCAAACCACACTTAATTTACGATGAATAACAAATGCCGCTTTTAGTAGCTCTCTATCACAGTTCTCAGCTGCTTTGAAATTCTTGAGTTTGTGGATGGCTAGTTTGTTTTAAGTGTCAACTCGTCGCTAGATATTTGTAAGAAGGGTAATATTGTTTAATTTACAAAGGCAGGGATTGACGGGTGTTATGGTTTGTTTGACACTTCTATAAAATGTTCTGTCCAACGTCTCATCTGCTCTTTTTTTTTTTTTTTTGAAGCAAGGAAACACCACTTGTGTTTCTGCTGGAGATATTCGCCGCAGTCGGTTTATTACACAGCTGTCTTGTAATCTGGTAATGGTATCTATTGTTGCCTGTTCTCGCTGTAGTTTCAACTGAAGTTGCCAAGTTATTGACTCTGCGAGAGCTCTTCATACGTTTTTTAATGAGTCAAAAATCGTTTTGCACTACTCATATATAACATGTATATTCACAGAAAGAAGGTTTAGGTTTTATTTTGTTTTTCTCTTTGGTACATTGTATCCCAGTTGCCATCACCTAGTCATTTCTTCCTACTAATCGTGTGGCACCCAGTAGTCATTAGTGTCTCATATATCACCGTTGTCTTACAACAATCCCTTTGGCTGTCGAACGTATGAATAATTGAGTTGCCAGTCATTTTCAAAAGGATTTCAAAATTATTTTATATTTTGACACTGCATTCTTCTTGTAAGTCTCTAGATGGCAGTGGTTGTACATTCTTATTGTAGGTCTCTAGATGGCAGTGGTTGTACATTCTTATTGTAGGTCTCTAGATAGAAGTGGTTGTACATTCTTATTGTAGGTCTCTAGATAGAAGTGGTTGTACATTCTTATTGTAGGTCTCTAGATGGCAGTGGTTGTACATTCTTCTTGTAGGTCTCTAGATAGAAGTGGTTGTACATTCTTATTGTAGGTCTCTAGATGGCAGTGGTTGTACATTCTTATTGTAGGTCTCTAGATGGCAGTGGTTGTACATTCTTCTTGTAGGTCTCTAGATATAAGTGGTTGTACATTCTTATTGTAGGTCTCTAGATAGAAGTGGTTGTACATTCTTCTTGTAGGTCTCTAGATGGCAGTGGTTGTACATTCTTCGTGTAGGTCTCTAGATAGAAGTGGTTGTACATTCTTATTGTAGGTCTCTAGATGGCAGTGGTTGTACATTCTTATTGTAGGTCTCTAGATGGCAGTGGTTGCACATTCTTCTTGTAGGTCTCTAGATAGAAGTGGTTGTGCATTCGATCTTCTTGATCTGATTCTGGTTCCAAAGCTTTTTCAAACTCCAGTGTGGCTATCTCTGAGCGAGCACACCAAGCTCAGGCTGTTTAACTCCAACGTATTACCAATACTCATCTATGGATGTGAATGGATGTGAATGCTAGAAAATAACAAAGATTTTGGAAAGAAGACTAAACTCATTTAAGAATACGTGTCTTGGAAAACTGTTAAACTTTGGCTGGGAGGTATTCATAACTAACAAAAAAGTTTTTAAAATCCCCAATGAACAAGATGTTTAATCAATCATTATGAAACAACGGTGGCCATACATCAGGTATGGCCGTAGAAAGAACAGCAACAGACACCCCCACCCCCCCCCCCCCATCTACAAACGTTTATGTGTTCACCAACACGAAGCAGAGACAGATGAAGTCATATGGCGCTGAGCAGCATAGGTGAACTGAAAAGAACGGTGTTACACCGAAGAACACTGGTTTCTGTCAAATACGTGGTATTAGGAATGGAAGGCACATTGATTGATTGAATCTAAACGAATGAACAAATGTAATGAATAAATTATGGCTTGCAACTGAATTGTTATAGAATCTCCGAAATGTCGCCTAGAAATGACGAAGCTGAAATGGCGAGAGCAGCGTCAGATTGGATTGGACTCGATGGTCTAAAACCAAATTACTCTTTTAAGATCATTAAGGAATGAATTACAAAATTCAATCGATATTGAATTAGGTGCTGTACATTTTGTTTTCATTCCCGAGTTGTCTTTGTTCATGACAAAGGCAAGAATAGCACCAGTGCCTCACAGGGAGCATGTCGTAAGAGGCGACTAACTGTGTGACATTGTATAACACCAGCAATGGTTAGGGAGTTAGTTTAGAGCGGCAAATATGGCGCCTAACAGTCTGCCGGTCTACTTTGCTCTAATGTTTGAGTCTATTAAGATGGACTCGCACATCTGCTAACCTCCCTCTGCTAACGTCCCAATGCACAGCAGTAAATAAGCTCCACCAGCCTTGCACGTTAAGCAGCAAATCCTTATCACGGCTACTTCCAACTCAAGTCAGAGCTGGGACCTGCACAAGGGCATCTGACCCGGTAGAAGTAGAAGTTGACCAAGACTAATACATTTTGAATTTAGACAGAGCACTGGAACTAGAGAAACAGTACTTTGTCTCCAGATGCTTGCATAAACGTTCAGAAAAGTACACAAGTGTCCATGTGCGTTTCAATGACTGTAACACATTATTTGGCAAGGCGCATCATGAATAGTTATTTGAATGCTTACAAGAAATTAATGGAAGCTAAAGACATTAGGCTACCTAGTAACCTGTACTGTGAGCATGTGACAGCAGTAAGATCCGACAAGAATTACTCACGGTATATTGATGATCAAAGAGATGTGAAACAGGGATGTGTTTTGCCTCCTTGTCTCATTAGTCTCAACGAAGAGAACATCTTCAAACAATCTTCATCAACGGAAGAATAATCAAGAGTATGGGATATGTTGATGACAGTGTATTGCTGGCTGAAAGAGAAAACGAGTTACAAGGACGTGTGGAGATAGGCAACACCATAAGTATTGAATGAAGTTCAGACTTTAACATAAATTTTTTTTTAAATTATATTATTTGTCAAAACAAATGTGCAGCTCAAAATTAATTTCACAGTGAACGGTGTGATACTAGAACATGCAGACAGCCACTTGTATATGAGACAGATTGTTACAAAGGATGGTACATGTTAAAGGCAAAAGCGGAAGAGGACAGGGTTAGCCAAAAAAGGTATTTAATGTTATGAGAAATATATTGGCATCAAGGCTGATAACCAATACATTAAAAATGAAACTCATTAAAAGTTAAATATATTCCATATTATTATACAATGCAGAAACATGGGCAATATTTCGATAATAAAATAGAGGTCCTAGAAATGTGGTTAAACAGACGGGTGTGTCGCATATCGTGGAAAGAAACAAATTGCGACCTCCACAGGAGAGTAGGCATGTGTTGATACATTTTGACGGGAATTATAATTAGTCAAGTCAAATACTTTGAACATATGAAAAGACACTATACTATATTGAAAACAATACTGAATTGGAAAATTGAAGAGACGCTAACAAGAGGCAGACTTCACTATAAATGGGAGAGCAACATTACAAGATGGATTAATGTCAATCTGGCAGAGTTTAACGTCAAGACAAGAGAAATAGGATATTGGAGTACCAGTCTAGCCAGCCTTCGTTGCTGGTAGGATATTGGAGTACCAGTCTAGCCAGCCTTCGTTCCTGACACGAAACATAAATGGTATTGTTAAAGAGAAAGAGAAAAAGTCAACGACAAATTCAATGAGAGAATGAAACTAGGACAACACGCTGCTTATAGATTTGGGGCTGCTGATAGATTTGGGGCTGCTGATAGATTTGGGGCTGCTGATAGATTTGGGGCTGCTGATAGATTTGGGACTGCTGATAGATTTGGGGCTGCTGATAGATTTGGGGCTGCTTATAGATTTGGGGCTGCTTATAGATTTGGGGCTGCTTATAGATTTGGGGCTGCTTATAGATTTGGGGCTGCTTATAGATTTGGGGCTGCTTATAGATTTGGGGCTGCTTATAGATTTGGGGCTGCTGATAGATTTGGGGCTGCTTATAGATTTGGGGCTGCTTATAGATTTGGGGCTGCTTATAGATTTGGGGCTGCTTATAGATTTGGGGCTGCTTATAGATTTGGGGCTGCTTATAGATTTGGGGCTGCTTATAGATTTGGGGCTGCTTATAGATTTGGGGCTGCTTATAGATTTGGGACTGCTTATAGATTTGGGACTGCTTATAGATTTGGGGCTGCTTATAGATTTGGGGCTGCTTATAGATTTGGGGCTGCTTATAGATTTGGGGCTGTTTATAGATTTGGGGCTGCTTATAGATTTGGGGCTGCTTATAGATTTGGGACTGCTTATAGATTTGGGGCTGCTTATAGATTTGGGGCTGCTTATAGATTTGGGGCTGCTTATAGATTTGGGGCTGCTTATAGATTTGGGGCTGCTTATAGATTTGGGGCTGCTTATAGATTTGGGGCTGCTTATAGATTTGGGGCTGCTTATAGATTTGGGGCTGCTTATAGATTTGGGGCTGCTTATAGATTTGGGGCTGCTTATAGATTTGGGGCTGCTTATAGATTTGGGGCTGCTTATAGATTTGGGGCTGCTTATAGATTTGGGGCTGCTTATAGATTTGGGACTGCTTATAGATTTGGGGCTGCTGATAGATTTGGGGCTGCTTATAGATTTGGGGCTGCTTATAGATTTGGGGCTGCTTATAGATTTGGGGCTGCTTATAGATTTGGGGCTGCTTATAGATTTGGGGCTGCTTATAGATTTGGTCTGCTTATAGATTTGGGGCTGCTTATAGATTTGGGGCTGCTTATAGATTTGGGGCTGCTTATAGATTTGGGGCTGCTTATAGATTTGGGGCTGCTTATAGATTTGGGGATGCTTATAGATTTGGGGCTGCTTATAGATTTGGGGCTGCTTATAGATTTGGGGCTGCTGATAGATTTGGGGCTGCTTATAGATTTGGGGCTGCTTATAGATTTGGGGCTGCTTATAGATTTGGGGCTGCTTATAGATTTGGGACTGCTTATAGATTTGGGGCTGCTGATAGATTTGGGGCTGCTGATAGATTTGGGGCTGCTTATAGATTTGTGCCGTGCTAGCGGCGCTGTTTATCAGCAAAAGACAGAAAGGTAGAAGGAATGAAAGCAGATTATGAGCATGAGCATGTATTGTTTTGTGCATGTGCAGCTGAATGAGTGTGCGCATATTATGTAAATGTTTATACATACAAGTGTACCAAACATATTTTCCGATGCTTTCAATACTTCGGTCTCATTAAACTGGTCTAGACGTTATTAGGTAACTACTTTTAAATCGCAGACGCATGCGGCTGCTTTGAAGGGAGTCGCAAAGAAGGATATGACCAGGCTAAAGTTTGACTTGGACAAACTAATGGACCTAAAAATCACCGAAGTGTTCCAAGCAAGGGTTGGGGGGGGGGGGGAGATTTGCGCCACTGTTGGCTCTCAGAGAGAGACTGGATACAGATACAGTTACAGAGTTCTTAACGCAGCTCTCATAGATACTGCAACAGAGATCATGGGATGCCACCAAACAAAAAAGAAGCCATGGGTGACCAAAGACAATCTAGACTTGTGTGATAAAAGAAGGTCACGGAAAAAACACAATCACCCACCGGAGAAGGTCGGCAGTTATAAAGAGGTCAAGAAAGCCATTCAACAAAAAATGAGAGAGGCGAAAGAAGCGTGGATATGTGAGCAATGCACAAACATCGAAAAGAGATTAAACAGAAATGATGCTAAAGGAGCATACAAGGTGGTCAAAGAACTAGTAACACCAAGACAAAGCAGGTACCTTATGATCCATGATAAAAACGGCAAGTGTCTCATTGAGGGAAATGATGTACTGGCAAGATGGACAGAGTACTTTTCGGAGCTATACAACTATGAAGGGCGAAACAAACCTTCCCCCCAACACCAACAAATATAGAGAATAAGCAACTCATAACGAAGGAAGAGGTAATTGCAGCGGTAAAGACATTGAGAAGAGGGAAGGCGGCCGGCGTGGACAATATACCAGCAGAGCTCTTACAAGCAGGTGGAGAGGTAGTGGTGGAAGGCCTGACACACATCTGTAACAAAATATGGGCGACAGGAAACTGGCCGGACTTATGGACGAAATCTATAGTTATGCCGTTACATAAGTCTGGAAACCTAAAGCTGTGCCAACATTACAGAACAATAAGCCTCATTAGCCACCCTAGCAAGGTCATGCAAAGATTAATCCTTGACCGATTGAAACCCCAAGCAGAGAACATTATTGCCGAGGAGCAAGCAGGGTTCAGACAGGGAAGAAGCACTACAGAACATATATTTAATTAAAAGCTACTAAGCGAGAAATATCTAGAACAGCAGCAAACACTGTATCATGTGTTTGTGGATTTTAAGAAGGCGTTTGATAGGGTATGGCATAAAGCGCTTTGGACAAATATGAGGATGTATAATATCAACGGAAATATTATAACGGTCTTTGAACACCTGTATAACAAGGCGTCTAGTGCAGTTCTTGTGAATGGGAGGCGAGGAGACTGGTTTCACACATCAGTTGGTGTGAGACAGGGGTGTACACTCTCTCCAACTCTTTTCAATATATTCCTTGAAGGAATTATGAGTGAGGCACTTGGAGGTCACGTTGGTACTGTCAAGATAGGGGGCAGAACAATTACCAACCTTCGTTTTGCAGATGATATCGACGGGTTGACGGGTTCAGAAGCAGAACTCCAGGAATGGGTCAGAAGGCTCGATGAAACAGCTCTTGATTATGGTATGGAGATTAACGCTGGAAAGACAAAATTATTGACCAACAACGCTACGGGCTTCAACAGTAAGATAAAAGCTAACGGTCAAGAACTCGAAGTAGTTGACCGTTTTAAATATCTTAGGTCGATTGTCAGTGATGATGAATCAAAATGTGAAGTATTGGTCAGAATAGCACAGACAATAGCGGCGCTTGCGAGGCTTAACAAAATCTGGAAAGATAAACGGTTAGCACTACGCACGAAAATCAGATTAATGCGTACACTGGTCCTGTCAATATTTCTCTATGCGTGTGAGACATGGACAGTTACAGCTGACCTTTAACGAAGGATACATTCCTTGGAGATGAGATGTTTCCGAAGACTTTTAAACGTCACATACAAAGATCGAGTTACAAACGAGGAAATCCGAAATAGAATTACGACGGCAATAGGGCCTTTCGAAGATCTCTTGGCAACTGTCAAAAGAAGGAAACTCATTTGGTACGGTCACATATCGAGATCAAATGGTCTTGCAAACACAATCCTCCACGGGAAGGTGCATGGCAGACGACTAAGAGGCCGGCCCAAAAGAGATGGGAGGACAACATAAAAGAATGGACCAGTCTCCGACCAGAAGAGTCACAGGCAGCAGCATCTGACAGAGAGGGATGGCGTGGAGTTAGGAGGATGTCTTCATGTGTGCCCCAACGACCTCACCGGTTACGGGATGACCTGACCTGACCTGACTTTTAAATATCTGACTTGTTCATGCGGAACCACTGAACAATCAGTTCTTTAATATTTTCTAAGTGTACCTCATATGCTGCGATGGTACATTACATAATAACAGTATTTTGTAATATGTGTGCTCTAAGGTTAGAACAATCAATAAATATAATTCACAGATGATTAACATGTTTTGAACTAAAATGTGTTGTGTGCAATTACTGTTAACGTTCAGTTACGAGTTTCGTTCTGCCGTCAGCAATAGCTGTCATGTTGACCTTACCTAAAGGGACTGATGAGCAAATTCTAAGATTCCAGAGGATTGCAATCATGAACATGCAACTGAGTGTCTAGTCTCGACGGGTAATGTGAATAACATGACAAGTGTCGAAGGATATCCGAACATGTGCACGTTATTGGGCAAGTCTTGAATTTAGACTGACGTGACTGTCGTCCATCGTAATCGATGAAGACCCCTTTGTCAAAGATGGCTAAATAAGCCAATCGTTTCCTGAATTCTCTGTTGCCAATAGCGCAAGGGACTAGGAAATTGTCTTCCACTCGGGTTGAATAAGGGCTGCTATGGACTGACGTGGGAAGCGAACGTTTCGAAATATCATAATTTGTTATTGATATCTCATATCTCTGAACAGTTCAGTTTACTTCATTCCCTAACTCATCAGGTGGTTGGGGCACACTTGAAGACACTGCCACACAATACCACGTCATCTATCTCTGTCCGCTGCCGCCAGTCGTGCTCACCGGTACGAAGGTTTGACCACTCAGTTGATGTTATCCACCCATCTCTTCCTTGGACGTCCTCGCCCGCTCGCTCTTTCCTGGTATAGAACCATGCAGTATTGAATTTGTATTTCCGCTGGACCTCGTGAAGATTGGCTGCCGACCAAGATGTATATCGGCTGGCTGATGAAAGCAACGCTCTACAAAGGGCATGCAACATGATGATTGTAATGATGAGGAGGAGAGAATGGTTCACCATCATCTAGTTGATCAGTTCTGAGACGTATTGCAAAGTGTGTCCTAATATATCTTTCTATTTGACGCTATCCTCTGGATGAACAGTCCTGAGACTTGATCTAAGGTTTGTCATACCAAGTCTCTCTATTTGACGCTAACCTCTGTAGATCTTTTCATTTTACAATAGGTTAGTACGTTATTGTCTCTGCAAGTCTGAGATGTGAGTTATGGTCGTTCCTTCCGCTCTTCGCCCTGAATCTCGCACTCTTGTATCTTCTGTAGAAGAATTTTATGTTTCATACTATGGTCCAGCCAAATCAATCTTTGTTTCTGCTTCATGTGTGTCTATCTCAATGAGGATATTTTCGTTCGATCTTCTTTCTATCCAACTAACTCTGTCAATTCTAGGTTAGCTCAACATGTCACATGTTTCCAAGCATTGTTCATTCTTCTTTCCTAGTTCCGTGTTATATCGAAATTGCACAGATGATATCGGAAAGACAAGAAGCAACGCATAATGGTCATCTCTAGCGAACGTCCAATTATAATTCAGCAAACATTGAACTGGACCAGTTGCCCTGGTATCTCCATTGTGATTGTGACAGTGTCTCGGGAAAACATTCCTCGTACTCCTCACATATCACGCCATAACTGTCGGGAAAGAAATTTAAGTAGAAATGAAGAGAGAGAGAGAGTGGATCTTTAAAGCCATACTGCAGCCAACTTTGTGATACAAAGACACCATGCCCTCAATCAGTTCCTTGTAGTTTTCTGCCCTCCCATTCCATAGGAAGTAAATTGAGATCGGATGAGAGGCACCTAAAGAATGTTCCAGTCACACTCAAGCAGATTTCTGATCTCCGAAAAGTTCGAGATCTAACGAGTGATAAAAATTCCTTCTTTAGTGTTCCAGTCATTGAGTAGAAAGAATTTGCCCGCCAATTGATTATTGATTTATAATAATTTATTTTAAAAACTGTCCTTGAGAAATATTCACATTATTCATCATAATTGAACAAATTGTATTTTAATAAACTTCACATTATTCATCAGAAATAAGCTATTTTATTGTTACTATTTCCATTGTTAAGGTTATAAATTTCCCATATTGCAGATTGTTTTTTCTTCAAATTATCATATTCTCTCTAAGTTGTTCTGTTTGTACCGGAATTACTTCAACCATATTTCGAACCTCGTTTCAGCCTGTGACATTTAGAAGATACACTACTTCATATATTTACATACAGATCATTAAAGGCGACATCAAATGTATATCATGGGATATGGCAGAAGCACTTGTAGAGTCAAAACCTTTTGTTACGTGCATAACTGACAATTTTTTAATTCAACATGTAGAAGCAGCCACCAGAGGCAAAAACATACTCGACCTAGTTTTTACCACAGAGGAAAATATGATTGAAAACGTTACCGTTGGGGAACTGTTTGGCTCAAGTGACCATCAAATCATCCGTTGGGATCTTATTGCAGGGAAAGAAGTAAACATAAACACGCGAACATACGACTACTCTAAGACAGATGTTAAGAGGATGAAAGAGGCAGCGAACCACATAATCTGGAAAGATATTATTGTAGGAACAGATGTTGAACAGGAGTGGGAAAGTTTTAAAACAGTTCTAGAAACGCTAAAAGAGGAATGTGTTCCATGTAGGGAGGTAAACCCCAAGCGTAAAAAGTGGATAACTAGATTTGTAGTGAAATGTAGAAGAGCAAAAAATAAAGCATGGCAAAAATATATAGAGGCAGGTAAATCAAAAGAAACATATGTAAAATATTTGGACAAGCAGAACATATCTCAGAAAGCGAATAAAACAGCAAAAATAGACTTTGAAAAAAAACTTGCTCAGAGGATCAAGACTGACAGTAAAAGCTTCTTTTCTTATGTTAGAAATAAACAAAGAACGAAAGACAAAGTAGGCCCTCTCATAGACAGTACAGGGAAAATAATAAGTGAGAATAGGGAGGCTGCTAATCTGCTTAATCAGTACTTTGGCACAGTCTTCACAAAGGAGGACTGCTCCGAGATCCCAGAGCCTATAGATATTTTTCAAAGAGACATGGATACAGCGGGATTAAGATCAATCTGTATTACAGAGGAAATGGTTTTTAAAAAATTGGAGGGGTTGAAAGTGAATAAATGTCCAGGTCAAGATGGTATTCACCCAAAATTGCTGTATGAAATTAGAAACCAACTAGCAAAACCATTGGCTATATTATGTTCTCAATCACTTACAAAAGGGATTGTTCCACGGGATTGGAAAGATGCAGGAGTGATCCCCTTATTCAAAAAAGGCAAAAAATCAGATCCGGCAAATTATAGACCGGTGAGTTTAACGAGCATAGTCTGTGAATTGTTAGAGTCAATAATCAAAGAAAACATTGTAATGCATTTAGAAAAATTTAATCTAATTAGAAATAGTCAGCATGGGTTTACTAGAGGGAGATCATGCTTAACAAATCTATTAGAATTCATGGAGGAGGTTACTAAAATCATAGATAAAGGGGAGCCAGTGGATGTTATTTATCTAGACTTTGCAAAGGCCTTTGATAGAGTACCTCATCAAAGATTATTTCGAAAGTTAAAATCACATGGAATAGGTGGCGAAGTTGCCAAATGGATTGAAAATTGGTTAACAGGAAGAAGGCAGAGGGTGGGCATAAATAAGGAGTACTCTGAGTGGAGTGAAGTGAAAAGTGGTGTGCCACAGGGCTCGGTTTTGGGACCAATTTTGTTCTTGATATATATAAATGATTTGGACATTGATATGAGATCCATGATTGCAAAATTTGCTGATGACACAAAACTATGCAGTAGTGTCTCATCTAAAGCGGAAGTGGATATATTGATGTCGGATTTAGATAAAATTCGAGAATGGTCTGTAAGCTGGCAAATGGAGTTTAATGTAGATAAATGTACAGTCATCCACATGGGTAGATCCAATATGGAACATAAATACAGAATGGGAGAAAACAATATTAGAAAGATAGATAAGGAAAGGGACCTAGGGGTTATAATAGATCATACAGGAAAGGTGAGTGAGCAAGTTAAGGTAGCAGTGAAAAAGGCAAATGCAATGTTAGGTATGATAAAAAGAAATATTAAACATAGGAGCAAGGAAGTGATCGTCAAACTGTATAAAGCTTTAGTTAGGCCTAGATTGGAGTACTGTGTACAGGTGTGGAGTCCTTATCATAGAGGGGACATAAACATGCTAGAGAGAATACAAAAAAGAGCGACAAAGATGATAGTTGGATTCCAGAATTACAGTTATGAGGAACGACTCAGAAAAACGGGCCTACAGTGTCTCGAAGAGAGAAGAATTCGTGGTGACTTAATACAGGTTTATAAGATGATCAGAGGAATCGATAAATTAGACTATAACAAGTTTTTTAAAATACAGCCACCTACAATAACACGAGGGCATAGCTACAAGCTGATTAAAGAGAGGTCCAGGTTAGATATTAGGAAATATTTTTTTAGTCAGAGAGTGGTGTCTGCTTGGAATGCATTGCCAGGGGAGGTGGTGGAGGCAGGGACAGTTAATGCGTTTAAGAATAAACTGGATGCGCATAGATTTTAGAGCAAGGTGATGTAAATGTAACTGGTTGTATACAGACTCTGCAGGGTCTTCTAAACCAGTATAAAGACGTTAAGTTAAGTTAAGTATATATGGCAGCCCTTTAATTAAAGCCTACCAATATGTAACAATTATTTCAAAGACAAGAAAATACGTTCTCATACAGAATAGAAAGTCATAATGGCGGCTTTGCAAGACATGTGCATTCAGATATGACCGTCTAGAGTACAGTCTGGGTCGAGCGCGAACAACTCTATCTGGCATGGGGCGTGTGTGTACAGCGTCAGTAAGTAGGCTTGTTTTACATTCTGTCCTTTTTGTGCAGCTAACTTTCCCTGCCTCGGTGGCTATCCATTTTTTTCTCACTGATACGATCACTCCGTTTGATTGTAGTGTGCCATAATGTGCGGTTCAGAGCGAAGAGCTCACAGGAGGCGACATCTATGAGAAATATGTTCATAGATGCTTTAACATAGTCTTTGTATCATTTCTCCTGTCCCATTAAGAAGCGCGTGCTTGTCCTTAGATCACCGCGCAACAGCTGCTTACGAAGGCGATCATCGGGCATGCGAACGGCATGGTCAGCTGATCTGATCCAACTGCCTTCAGCAGTGTGTGGATGTCTGACAGTTTTGTTTTCTATCCGGTCAGCTGAACCTGAACTGCTTGCGGATACAACGCATATAGAAATGGTTGAGTTTCCAAGCATGTCTCACATGGGTACATAACGGTGGTGTGCACCCCCCCCCCCCCCCCCCCCCCCCAAATAAATCTTGACATTTGCGCAAAGCTGATTCGTTGCCAGTCTCAGTCATTCGCACACCTTGGCTTAACAGCGATCATATTCTCGACCTGAGAATCAATAGTTGATTCTCAAGTGAGGGTTCTCTCTAGGTAGAGTGAATTTCAATTGCTTGTAGATGTTGGAGCTATGCTTTCTGTTTCGTGGGGCAGTAAGGAACAATAAATCCCTTATCTTTCTTTTGACGGTGAGACCACAATTACTGCAGACAGCTGAAAGATCATTCGTGGTCATCTGCATGTTTTGAACACGTGATGATGTCGTAGTCATCAGCAAAGTTTATATTTATGGATTTGCTTCAGAGAATCCCATTTATCGTTCACTCTATTCATACATAAATCAGCCGACTACCCAGAACCCTGGAATTAGACTTAACCTAACTTAAGGTCATTATACTGGTTTAGGAGACTCTACAGTCTGTATAAAACTAATTTATTTTACTTCATTTGGTCTAAACACTATGGGCAGCCAATATATGCTTGAATCCATTAACTGGCACTGTCTCCAAAAAAACAATGTCCTAGTATCATATCTGGACCTTTCTTTAATTAATTTGTAGCTGTGCCCTTTTGTTCTTGTAGGCTGATGTATCTTGAAAAACGTGTAATAGTCCAAGTTATTATGTTCCTTGATTATCTTTTACTCTATATTAAATCATCTCAAATTCTTCTATTTGCTAGACACTGTAGGCTGATGTATCTTGAAAAACGTGTAATAGTCCAAGTTATTATGTTCCTTGATTATCTTATACTCTATATTAAATCATCTCAAATTCTTCTATTTGCTAGACACTGTAGGCTGATTTTTCGTAGTCTTTATTCTAACTACAGATCTACGCATGCACTGTTTTACGCTTGGAGTTTACAGTCCTGTATGGAACACATTGCTCTTTTAGATTCTCAAGAGTTGTTTTGAAACTCTCCCACTCTTTTTCAACATTTCTTGCACTGACAATATCTTTTCAGGTTATGTGGCGCGCTGTTTTTTTTCTCATTTTCTTCACATTTGTCTTAGAGAAGTCGTATGTTTTTGTACTTATGTTTCTATTTTCGTTCTTGCTGTAAGTTCCCAACGAATCATTTGAGTGTGACTTGAGACTAACAGTTCTCCAACGGTAACATTTTCAATCATATTTTCCTCTGTATTAAATACTACGTCGAGTGTTTTTTTGCTTCTAGTAGTTTTTTTTCACATCTTGAATTAAAAAAATCGTCAGTTTTGCTTGGAACAAACGGTTATGAATCAACAAGTGCATCTGCCATTTCCTATTTTATTTCTGGAAAGCTGAAATCCAACATCAATATTAATTTCCTTGCACTTACCTTTTCTAAAGTGCCAATCAGCTCCTTATCTTTCTCTCTTTAACCCGATAGACATCTACAGCATACTCCAACCACTGTTATTTCACATCTATTCGAATTCCCCTTGTACACTTTCATTTGTTATGCCAGATGATATATCTTCTCATTTAGTTATATTAACTGAATTAGTACTGTATAATAAAACTTCCTCCCTTGACCTTGTCTCCAACTACCCTTTCTCTCCTTGTAAATCCCTCAATATAAAAATCACTTTCTGCAATGTACCCAAATGCCGATGATTCTGTTAATTGTATTATATCTGGCTTTTCTTCTTGTACATACATTTTCAATTCGTGTCTGTTTATTTACTAAGCTTCCCACATTTGCAAAAAAACATTTTATTTGGTTATTTTAATGTTCTTTCCAGTTCCTACTTTTGTTCATTTTTATTTGTGCATTCCCGCTATTGCTTTCACTCTTCCCTGACTACCAACTCTCCTCTTTTACTGCGTTCACTACGGCACGCTGTTTAAGGCCTATCTTTGGTCGCATCTTTCATAGGCCTTACTCTTTTACATATCTTACACAATGATCGAAAATATATGTCCCTACCTCAAGCTGTCCTATATTATTCAGATGTAAGTCTTTCCTGCCTAGCATTTTAGTTCGTCTAGTCTCTCTCCAACAAATTGTAAACTTAAACTTATTATATGTATATAAACAAGGACAACAACTGACTGTCCTCTCTCTAGCAGGAAGTCCTTTGTCTCTTGAGACGACAGGATGCCAATCAATCATTTATACATATTTCCAAACACATCGCCTGTAATTTGCCTCTGCCATCCATGACCTCGCTTAATGCGTCTGCCTCTTAGTGTATCCAAGTCTTGGTGCATGGGGGGAGGGGGGGGGGGGGCTTGTTGTTGGCAAGGTTGGCGAACACCTTTACCTGAGCTACTCGAACCTTGATGCTTGGCAAATCAAGCAGATATCTCCTAGCAGCAATGGGAGTATCTCTAGTGCATCCCAGAACTGCTCTCATGGCCTAGCTCTGAGTTCTGTTCAATCTATGTACCTGTGTCTGCGATAGTGTAAGTAACACAAGACAGACAAAACCAGTGATTGCATCAACAGGAAGAGAGTACATTGGATCATGTATGTGGCCACATGACTTGATTGCATTGATACCCCTCTTTGCTTTCAGAATCAGACTGTCAACATGTTTATTGAAAGAACGACTTTTGTGGAATATGATACCCAGGTTTTTCAAGGCATGTCTTCCCTCAATGTTGGCGTCCATGAAGGTGGTCCCTGGTAGTATATCTGAGATCAAACTCTTGTTTAGGGAGAACCAGACAATTTTGGCCTTAGATGAATTGATGTCGGCGTTGTAGTCGGTGCACCATTCAGATAATTTTCCCAGCTTGCTTCGCACCCGCGACAATTTCAGTCCTGGCTTTGTCCTGGTTGTATAACAGGATGTCGTCCGCATATGTGAGGATCCTACCAGGCCCAGTCACCTCCATCTGTGAGGATCCTACCAGGCCCAGTCCCCTCCCTCTGTGAGGATCCTACCAGGCCCAGTCACCTCCATATGTGAGGAAGCTACCAGGCCCAGTCTCTTCTATCTGTGAGGATCCTACCAGGCCCAGTCTCCTCCATCTGTGAGGATTCTACCAGGCCCAGTCATCTCCATATGTGAGGATCCTACCAAGCCCAGCCATCTCCATCTGTGAGGATCCTACCAGGCCCAGTCTCTTCCATCTGTGAGGATCCTACCAGGCCCAGTCATCTCCATCTGTGAGGATCCTACCAAGCCCAGTCATCTCCCTCTGTGAGGATCCTACCAGGCCCAGTCATCTCCATCTGTGAGGATCCTACCAGGCCTAGTCTCCTCTATATGTGAGGATCCTACCAGGTCCAGTCTCCTCCATCTGTGAGGATCCTACCAGACCCAGTCTCCTCCATCTTTGCAATGTTGCAAGTAAACACATTAACAAGTACAGGAGACAAAGGAGAGCTTTCAGGCAGTCCCCATCCTATGATTCTGATCTCTGACGTCAAGGAACCGTACTTTAGAGTGACGCTTCTTGACATAATTGCAATCCAACGGACGACCCGGAGGTTAATATTGAGGTCGATTAGTTTGCTGTAGTTGACCCTATTGTGTGCATCTTTCAGGTCTATCGTCGCGACGACAGTTTCCTCTTTTGTCTAGAAGCCCTCACAAGTGTCATATATATATATATGTATCCATAATTTGTGATAATTACGTCCCCAACGGAGACCATCCATAATTTGTCGGCAGCGGTGCTTTTATTTTCTTGTGGGTTAATTAGTCACATGGAAAAACGTTGAGACTATAAAGTAAACCAGAAGATACAATCTTCATCCTGTGCCACCTACAGTCGTATTGACTAAGTCTTGTTTCTGAACTGAGGTAGCTCATGACGAGAAAATGCGGTTGACGAACAGAGAAAATTCTCCTCACAAATCTTTTTAACCGCAAATCACAGCTTCAGACATATCAGATGAATCGATCAGCTGAAATATAATGAATTCTTTTGCTTTAGGCATGTGAGATATGTTTACGCCACTAGACATCGCCAAAACCGATATACCTGAAAATGAGACAGCTCTAGTGACCAGAGCACTCGCATGCTACAAGGTGGATGTGCCTGCTTTTCTTTTAGACAAGATTACCATGGAAAAACCAGATCACAGAGACTGTGTGCAGCATGGTGTTCTTCTGGAGTGGACATGACAGCACAGACATGCGTGAGGCTGATGTCTGATTCGTCATTACATTGTTCTCGAGCATGTAAGGACACCCACTATGGTAGACGGTCAACTCTCACTGGTATACGTGGAAAGTTCTACACTAATCAGTGTCACAATGTCTAACCCTAAAATAGCAAGGTTAAATCTAAGCGAAGCTTCAATCCTACATCACGTCTGTTTCGAAGTCCGAGAAAAACGATGTGCGAGGGACAAATGTTATGTGTAGTGACAAGTGATCAGTTCACATGCTAACTGTGTCCGTTTAATATCTACATAGGTGCGATGTAATCAGAGTAGGGTAACTGAAAAGACTCAACATCTTTAAACTGCAAATTAAGAATATATGAGTTGGGAAGGTTTATTGTTTGCAATACATTATAATTGTAAAATGCTGTAACATAGACCTCAACGATAGACCGGGATTGTGTAAGAAAGTTTATTTAACGTTGTTTATTTAACGGTTTGCCCTGACCAGCTGATGTAATCTCGTGTATGCTTTTGGAAATAGAATATTAGCTGTCATTTCTGAAGCCTGTCGATAAGGAATGAATTAATTGGTATTTGTTGAAGCCCAAGTGAAATTAGACTGAAGAATCAATGTCCAGATGTCACGCTGTTACATTAGTGGGCTTGTGTTGGGCACTATCGATCCGAATAATACGTTTGAAATGTATGTGAACTTTCGGCATATATAAATAACTTACTTGAAATGGTGTACTTGCAACATAACGTCAGCTGATGTTTGAGTAGTGATTATCATCTACTGTCCATATTCCAGACCATGAGAGCAGCTGATGCTTGGTAGCCATCTTACCGGAAGTATCTCTTAATGTATGGAGCGCGGTGTTGTATGACGATCATTTTCTAGCACGTCCTACGCTATTCACAGGAAGCCTATGTGTGTCATTTTCATCGGAATTCGGAGATACACGATCTGTTCTTCCAGTGTAATAGAATACGCGTTGTTAGATAGGACGTCACTACAGATTGCGTACCGTTCTTGGTTGGTGTGCACGACCTACTTGGAAATTTGCGTGCCATGACCGAAATCTCCCCTCAGCCGTGGGTTAATGGTTCTTCGCCTAGACCTACAGGTGTGGACGCTGGTCAGCAGCAGCGTTTTCTAGTCTACGCGTGGGCGGCTGCTGCTGTCGAGAGGTACGACATTCGCCTCTCAAATCGTCAAGGAAACGGTGGACGATCGACTCTCACAAGTTTCAAGCGACCCCTGGTCTCACGGATTGTACGACCTGAATGTCTGCATCTTGAGCTACTTCCATTAGACTTGCTTGTATGTCTTGCCACTGGTTCGCGGTGACTCAGGACGAGAGAGTGAGATTGGTGTCCAGCGCAGATTCTTTCTCACTATAATCCAACTTCAGCGCAAGTTACATCTCCAGGACGAGGACAGTCTGCTGATGTCACCATCTTCGCTTGCGATGGACAACTTACAATTACCATATTCCAGAGCATGATTGTATTGTATTATCTTTTGTCAGAGAGTATATGTTGTAGATAATTTAAGTAGATACGTTTACTTGTTACTGTGTTTACATATTCACATCTACATGTTTACGTCTTTCGGCCATGCATGCGCAGCGAACACACTTTAGGAAACCACTTTGACTAGCGGGCTGTACAAGGTGTGGAAAGCTGAAGGAGAATCCTCTCAGCGTAATTGGGTATGTCAACGCAGTCATGTGAAGCCTGGCCTCGACGGATTGGGCGTAAGAGACTCTTTGTGTCGCCTGCAAAATTGTCATGCCATGTCACACTCCTGGCGATTGCCTTTTCTCTTGTAGATATGCACTATCGACGCAGCTTTCATTTCCTATGGGACTGATCCTTCAAACCTACATGGAGCAGAAAAGTTTAGTGAGCCTATTGGTGCGACATGTTCCCGCTGCTGTATACACCTCCGCTGGTATTGCGTCAGTTCCAAAAGCTTTTCCAGGAGAAAGAGATTTGATAGCTTTGTCTACTTCATCCTCAGTTATGATATCATCCATAGCCGTGTTCATTTCTGCTTGGGGAATGCGTTGGATGACCTCTTCATGTATAGATGATGAGCTGTTTCGAACGTTCCAGAAATGTTCTTCCCACCTATCGATGATCTGAGCTTTCTCAGTTATCAGCAATCGATCGGCGTTGCGAACCGGACAGTTAACTTAAGGCTGTGGACAATACACATGATCACCGAGGCTATGTCATCTGCATCAGAGTCGAATCTTTGTCGCTTCAGAAATTTGTTTAAGGGTCCGAACAAATGGAAGTCAGAAGGGGACATATTAGGGCTAAACGATGGATGTGGCAGTACTTCCCGCCTTTTCTGGGCTAACGCTCTCCTAACAATGCTCGCGACATGTGGACGCGCTTTGTCGTGCAACAGAATCACACCACGCCAAAGCATGCCGGGTCGTTTATTCTTGATTGCTGTAAGCAGCTTGTCTAGTGTGTCATTGTGGCGGATGGCAGTGATGTTCCCGACAGGCTCTTTAAGGTCTACCAACAAAAGTCCCTTATGGTAAAAAAAACCATGTCAGCATAACCTTACCAACGGAAATGTGACTTGAATGTATTTGGTTTCGATGATCCGGGATGTTTCTATTGCATGCTGGGAGTTTTACTGCTCGGCTCAAAGTGGGGTCAGCACGATTCATCACCGGCCACTATGCGCAACCACCCTCCTCTTCGTATCGCAGCAAGTGGTTCAAACTCCATCCCATGAGTTCTTTCTTATGGTGGTTGGTCAGCAACCGAGGTACCAATTGTGAACACACCTTCCGATACTTTAGTTTCTTGCTAACCACCATTTGAACCTGTCCCTAGCGACATTACGAATTCCTCTGCCGCATAATTTTTTGTGATGGCATCTTCTGACACAACAATATGCGCCTGACATGATCACGGAAAATATTTCGTTAACTCACGTCCTTTTTCAAACATCATGTCTTCAACCTATTTTTGTAATCATACACTGCCTGTATTCTGCGATGAATGTCAACTGGTCGACGTCCTTCAGCTGTTAACCGAATCACGGATCGCTGATAAACTCTAGACGGATTATGTATCAAACACACCATGTTTTCAACCAACGGTTCTGCTGAGGAAACTGTGAGTCGCAGGATAATGACATTTTGCAAACTTGACGGTTGGTATGGGCTGTATACACCAAAAGTGATGTCATCATGCTCATCGTACGTATGTTCACTTGTTGCAGTTCGAGCCGGTTACATTTGAACACCCCTCGTATATTTCCCGAGTGATCTGCCAGAGTCTTTGTGTTTGACAAGAACAAGAATAGCACCACTGCCTCAACGAGAGCATGTCGTTGGAGATGACTAACTGTGACAGAGATTAACACCGGCCATGGTTAAGTAGTTTGTTTAGAGCAGAATAGATGGCGTCTAACAGGCTGAGGTTTTACTTTGCTCTAGTGTTTGAGCCTATTAAGATGGACTAGCACTTCGGTTAACCACCCTTCGTAAGCGCGTGTCCCAACTGAGCGGAGTATTAAGCTACACGTGCCTAGGCCGTTAAGCAGGAAACCCTTCTGCCAGCTACATCCAGCTCATACCAGAGCTGGGACTGCACATCGGCACATCTGCCCCTGTAGAAGTGCAGGTCGACTAAGAACTAGGAATATATACATATATATATCACGTAGCATTTCTTTTTTACAGAACGTCACTCCAATGTCAGCCTTTCTGAAAGAAACTAGATCTCCTGCCAAATCTCCAGCCTGATTCAGAATCATGCTAATCATTTCTTGACATCTTAGTGCCATGGCCATCTTGATCAGCTTCTGCCTCTCCTGTCCAGCACCTGACCTTCCATTATCGTTCTCGTAAGACCGTTGTGTCTTTTGATGTGGCTAATGTATTTCAATGGCATGTTCATTGTGGTATTTAAGAACCAGTTATTCTCCATGCCCAACTCGAATGTCTGTATTCTTTTTTTTGTGTTTTTTTTTGTTTCACGATATTCTGAGGACACTCTATAACATCGACTCGACAGAATTGATTCTCTTCCTTGAGGTTTGGGTAACTTTATTTCTTTCGCAGCCGTATGCTGCACTGGAAAAAATACAGGTTCTCAAAATTGTCACTTGCACTTGTAGGTTAGCAAGTAGACTACCATAGTTTCCTCAGGTTGTGAAGCATCTGCATTGCCATGCCAATCTCCTTTTAATTTCTATTGATGAATGAATAATGTTCGTTTATCACAAGTGATGAAGACCACTCTCTTTGTTCAGCTGTGTGGACAGTCTTTTCTCTTGCTGTGTCCGCTGAAATGGGTGACTTGGTGGTGATTTTGATTAAAGTGAGAAAGCAACTACGCCTTTTGTCAACCTCACTATCTGGTTCATCCCGTGGCCAGAGGCAAGATATTAATTGAGACAACTGGAGATAGCACATGATGCAGATTTTTGCTCTGCGTTTACTCCCGAAGCCTTTCCCGCAAGACAGTGGAGGGTGGATGACATTTAACGTTGTGTGTCGTACCTTTCCCATAAACACAAGAGGTCGTAAGGGCATAACTCAGCGTGTGAGTGAGTTTGGCATCTCTCCTGTGTTCATTTATTTTGACACGCACATACATGCACCTTTGTATATGTATATAAGCACATGCGTTGATTATGTACAAATGTAGAGTACCCCGCTTTATTGTGTGTGTAGTTTCGGATGCTTCGCTAATACGTCGATGGACGAAGGGCAAGCTTTACTCTCTCTGTTTAGGCGGACTATCGAGTTTACACGCCGAAAAGATCTACGGTAAATAAGAATCAATTTATTGTCAAAACTAGCTTTGGATTTACAGTATTATGTGTGTTCAGCCTCTCTGGGTGTTGTAAATTTTCAAAACATTTGATTGTGTTTACGTGAATAGCATATTTGTGTGATAATTACAATGCCACCTAAGTCTAGTGATTTAAGAAAAGTGGAATTGTAAACCTCTTATGTTAAATGCCACATTGGAAATGATTAAAATAAATGTGCGTTGTTTTTTTATAGTTGACATAGAACGTTAGTTATGACGATCGCTGAATTGAATGCTGCGTTAAATGTGACAAATACGGAATTGTAAACTTAGAAGAAATATGTATTTAATGAATAGAAATTGAAAGATCGATTTGAAGCTGATGGTAATCTTTAAGAGAGAAAATACATCTCAGCATGAAATAGAGTTCTTTGTTTTCATACTATTTAAGGTAGCATCATCTCAGCATGAAATAGAGTTCTTTGTTTTCATACTATTTAAGGTAGCATCATCTCAGCATGAAATAGAGTTCTTTGTTTTCATACTATTTAAGGTAGCATCATCTCAGCATGAAATAGAGTTCTTTGTTTTCATACTATTTAAGGTAGCATCATCTCAGCATGAAATAGAGTTCTTTGTTTTCATACTATTTAAGGTAGCATCATCTCAGCATGAAATAGAGTTCTTCGTTTTCATACTATTTAAGGTAGCATCATCTCAGCATGAAATAGAGTTCTTTGTTTTCATACTATTTAAGGTAGCATCATCTCAGCATGAAATAGAGTTCTTTGTTTTCATACTATTTAAGGTAGCATCATCTCAGCATGAAATAGAGTTCTTTGTTTTCATACTATTTAAGGTAGCATCATCTCAGCATGAAATAGAGTTCTTTGTTTTCATACTATTTAAGGTAGCATCATCTCAGCGATCCAAATAAAAGTAAGCCTTTTCCTTTTCGTTCGCCATTGTTTTAATCTATTGACATGCGAGGTCCAGTTATCTGATTTAAGGTTGCCGTGACTGAAAGTTATTCGTAGCTTCCGAATATCTTTGAGTGAAGGTTCGTCTTTCTCGTCCAGTGTTCATTACGTAGTTGCTTTAGCATGTAACAGTCTTGTAGAATATGTTCAGTTTTCTGTGTCGCTTTTCGCCACATAACCAAGTGTGATAGGGTCAGATGTAATCTGTGTAAGCGACTATTCAATCTATTATGTCCCGCTCCAAGGCGGAAATGGAATACCCGCTCAGCTTGATTAAATTAGTGATGGTTATCTCTCGTTTGGTCGACTTTCCATGTGACTTGGGTACGGTCAACTTTTCTTGGAAGGTGATTATTTGGTCTTTTTGTTCTTCTGTTGCCCCTTTTTTCTTTCTTGTTTCCTGGTATGTATCAGTGTAATGTAATACATTGTAGTACTACCTTTCATTTGGATTTGATTTCCCATATGGTTATGCTGATCTCTGACAGTTTATCAGTATTTTGGAATAACGGCAATAAACACCTGCATCCGCCTTCTAAAAAAATTTTTAAAAAAAAGATTAGATGACGAATCATTCGATGAAATATTTCATCACCTTCATGATCAATACAAAATATATGTATCATTTAAACATAGGACACAAATATTTGAAGCAATGTAAAGCAATGAATCAATGCTTTAGTATCATTTTTGTATAGGCTTCACATTATTGCATACTTAACTTATAATAAGAGTGGCATGTCACTTTTGTGCTTTTTCAAGTGAAAAAAGACTATAATTTTCGTTCCGACAAAATCTTCATTCACTTTCCCATTTATCTGTGTTTGTTTCGTCTCTGTTCACATCGACATGCCCTTTTTGTTGTTGAATATAGCAGAATCGTATCATATTTGTTATTCGCAATCATTGACGTCATGATAACTGATTTGTTTACTTGATGAACCGTTTCTTAACGGCGGTGGTACCTTTGCTGGTCCCAATTTTTACTCTAACCATCTTTTTCCTGGGATGAAAAGTTACAGTGGTTGAGAAGCTTTCCTTTGAACGTATCTTGGATGGAATAGAGAGTCGAACCAATGCTATAGAGGTCTAACCGCAGTGTTATTTACGCCTCGAGAGTAGCCGTGTGATGGAGACGTGCTCAAACGATCATCGCTTCTTCTAGTTATGTGGGCTGCCCTCAGATATTTTGCTTTTTGTTTGCGTGAACAACTACATATCTCGCCAATGATATGTGCAGTAGGTCAGAATAGTGAGATTATACATGTGCTGTTTTGGGTGCGTAAGTCATTTTCTCGAGAGAGGTCAGGGTCATGCGCTGCTTGGTCTCAATTAATTTTGTAGATGTCCATCTTTCAGTAGCATAACACAGCAGCACAGCAGATTTGAAGAGATTAGTTTCTTGCCACTATGACGTTTTGTCTATCTCATCTTTTGATTCAGTTACGCAATTATTAAGCAAACATTATCAAAGCTATTCCCCATTCATGAAGCAAGTAGATGAACAAAAAAAAATGAAGAATTAATTGTAATATTAATACAACAAGAAAAATGTCATCGAAATATGTTCAAATCACTTTAAATTGCTCTAATAAATAAACTCATGAAGCTAATCTCATAACAATAAGTATTTTAAGCCATATCAACAACATTCTTATGAAAATAATCATGCTTAGAAGACGAAGCAAAACAACAATAGAAATACTACTATAATATGTATTGGTGATAGAAAAATACACAAATAATGTCATTTATAGATTGAGAACAATAATATAAATACCTCTTGAAGTAGCAAACAATATATGCATATTTAATTCATGGACAACACGAAAGCTTTCGACAGAGTTCGAGAAAGCGACAGGGTAACAACACATAATAGGCCAAATACATCTGGTAAAGACCAAATAGTCACATGGAATATGCAACTACAGCCAGCAAATTTAAACAGTTAGTATAGCAATCAGCAATCCAAATATTTTCTCTAAAACAGGTTAAGAAGATGAATGTAGACACTAAAAAAACATGCAATGTAAAAAAAAAACGCAATTCTGTACCCATGGACAAACATAACATACGACGGAAAATGTTGAACTGAAATAAAGACCAGAATAGCTACTATCTAAGGTCTGCTAGCAGAACTAGCAACAAGTAAAGTTAAGCCCTAGCAGCACAATATTACTTTCTGGATGTCTGTATATTTATATATATATATATATATATATATATATATATATATATATATAAAGAGAGTTATGAGAGCCACACATTTAATTTTGTGTTTTCGATAAACGAGTTATCCTCACCATTTACATTCCAATTGAACCATTGGAGTTACAAGACTGTATTTTACCCTGATTGGGGTATTATAATATCAGTTAACATCAATGACCGAATCATGACTCCCCTTATAACACAGGGAAATTTGAACCGCTCACAAAACCGTGTCTTGTGACTCTAGTCAGACTTCGGATGAAGGCTACATAGTCGCAAATCACAATTAAAAATATGAATTAAATTAACCCCTGAAAGAAAAAGGTATATCTCATATTACGTTTCGATGTGGCCTTTTTTGTGCGTTTGTTAACCTTCAATATATAATATATAAACACACATTCACCTCCACCTGCTCAATAAACCGCAAGGTATGCCTGCAGTCGTTTTTTGAAGAGCGATATGCGAGTCACAAATTTAACTGTGCATCTGTATTTCTTTTAACATCCGTATTGAACCACACAAGTTTGAAAAACTGTATTATTAACCCTTATTAATGGATTGTAATATCATTTGATTTTGCAGTGTGTGTATCACCAAGAGAATAACATGTCTCTTTGCCTATTATGGGATTTTGAAAAGAATTTCTCCTGGTCGTTTCATAGTAACCTTTTATACATGGATGATGTTGCAAGGTCCATATTGCAGTCCATTTTTGCCGCAGATGGTTGTGTACATCATCGAAAATGCTTACGTAACCATAACAGAAGATGTCCACAATGAGACATACATTTTGACAAGAATTGCAACAGTCCAGTAGCAATTGCTATTGAGTAGAATTCATTTTTAAACCGAATAGCTTTGCCACCTCTTCCATTTTAACAGCACTTTCCACCGAGTCGTGCGTCCATGCTCGGGTCCTGATTGTGTTGATCTACCATCTCTGCATATCTGAATATTGTTCTGTTATTCTCAGTGCTAGGAATATGTTGCTGCAGTTGTTGTGTCTAAAACCAGTTTATTAGGTAAGGCGTCCTAAATTAAAACTGCCAAGAGTAAGATTTGTGAACTTTCAACGTCAAAACTTTGTTACATATACTAAGATGGCTCATTACCCGCTGCGGCCTAGTCTTGTTCTTATGTTTTAGTCCATTATGATTTCGGCCAGGCCACAGATTTGACTAGAATTCACATTAGTTGATGATTTACACTGTGTCCACAGACACGTGTTGTGGTTTTACATTTGTATCAGTTCGTTCATTTTGTAGTGGTTGCCCCTCAGATTATTATGGCATGGTCTTCGGTTATTTGCAATAGTATTTCGGATTCCTTGTGTCGTATTTCTACGGCCTAGTGCACCCGGCTGAACATTTCGAGATTGACGTTCTTTGCCCTGTTTGCTGACAGTGCCTGTTTTACTGAGGCTGAGAAATGTACATAACGGTTGGTCTCAGTCCGGTTAGCAACTTGCCAATGTCACATGGTTCACCTGGTGATGGATGTTGTCGACAGGTAAAACACTCGCCTCTCAAAGCCATGAACGGAAATGATGGTCGATCGAATCTCGCAAGTCTCAAGGGAGCTTGGGCCAGAGTGCCTACATCCTGAGTTATCTCTAGTCGTTCTTGGCTTATGTCTTGCCATTAGTCCAAGGTAGCTGTGTACCTGAGAGTGAGCTTGATAACCAGCGCCCTTTCCTCTTTACTATAATGCAAATACAGCGCAAGTTACATAATCGGGTAAAACCCGTCTGCAGATGTCATCATAATCACTAGCGATGAGCAATTAACTATTACATAAACTGAAAACAGCACAAAGCGCTCAGTTACAATCCTACCAAAGGATGAGAAAGAACCTAAACCAACATTGGAAGAAGTACGCTCTGCAATTAAAAGCCTGGAAAAGGGAAAGTCCCCAGGATGCGATGATATCCCAGCAGAGCTAATACAAGCAGTAGGAGAGGCATGTGCTCGAGTCTATCACAAGCTGTGTAAACATATATGGCACAGTGAAGAGTGGCCAGAAGCATGGAAGAAATCAATTTATATTTCCCTCCCCAAAAAGGCAACCTGAAGCTGTGCACGAACTACCGAACTATTGCACTGATCAGCCGTGCTTGCAAGATACTATTGCGAATCCTATTAAGAAGGATAGAGAAAAGGTTTGAATCTGAAATTCACGTAGTCCAGGCAGGTTTTAGGAAAGACAGAGACATGGCACCACATATTCAACTTAAGGAATATCTATGAAAATTGTAGAGAGTTTAATGTAGATCTGTACACATGTTTCATTGATTACACTAAGACCTTCGACACGGTAAAACATCAAAATCTGTGGAGAATCATGAAGGAAATGGGGTTTCCTTTGCATATAGTCCATCTCATTGAAACATTATACCAAGATCAACAAGCCGCTGTCCGAGTATCTGGGCAAACATCAGATTGGTTTGTAGTACAAAAGGGAGTCCGACAGGGATGTATCCTCTCACCTTATCTGTACAACATATATGCGGAATGTATAATGAGAAATGTACGAGAAGATGAGAACATTGAAAGTTTCGACCCATTTACGATTGGGGGGTACGAGATTCCAGAGTTACGATATGCAGATGACACAGTGATACTATCAAGAAGCTCGTAAGGGCTAGAGCAGCTACTTTCAGTCGTTAATGGACATAGTAAAGATCAAAATCTGTTAATAAACATAAACAAAACAAAAGATAATGACCACCGATAACACACAATGTCAGCATAAATTTACAGTGGGTGGTGAGGAAATAGAT
This sequence comes from Ariolimax columbianus, assembly GCA_036924085.1. NCBI lineage: Eukaryota > Metazoa > Mollusca > Gastropoda > Stylommatophora > Arionidae > Ariolimax > Ariolimax columbianus. Next base: position 52,669,482 of record JAVGWX010000021.1, read on the forward strand.
CAGGTTGCACATTTTGAATATCTAGGCTCAAGAATTGACAAAAATGGTGACTGCTCGAAAGAAATCAGAAGAAGACTAGCTATGGTAATGCAGAGACTGAACAGCCTGAAGAAATTATGGCAGGGCACCAACAAAACGATAAAAGTAAAAGTCTTGAGAGCCTGTGTTTTTTCTGTGGCAGCTTATGGCTGTGAAGCATGGACAATTTCCAAAACTTCTAGACAAAGAATCGAATCCTTCGAGTCAAAATGTTACAGAAAGATCCTCAGAATACCCTGGACAGAGAAAAGAACAAATGTAGACATTCGGCAAGAGTTGAGCATAGAGGAGAACTGGTTTATCAATTCCATTTTGGCTAGAAAATGCAAATACTTTGGTCACATCAAGAGACACAACGGTCTTGAGAGGAAGGTGATGGAAGGTATGGTGCCAGGCAAAAGAGGAAGGGGTAGACCAAGAAGACGATGGCACCAAGATACCCTGGAGTGCCTGAGTATGACAGTGACGGAAGCTGGTGTTATGGCAAGGGAACGATTTTTTTTCAGACAGACTGTGATGGAAGCGACGTTCTACAAAGGACATGCTACATGATGAATAAACTGAAAAAATGTATGCTAACCAGGGACAGGTTCGGTTAAAACTTTTCATCTAAACATTGTGATCCCCGTTTTAAACAGATATAGCGTTTGTTTCGGTGAGGAAGGTAGGCAGACCAGTTAGACTTTAAAATACACGAACACGATGAATCGCTGAGTTCCAGGTTGCAGGAAATAATGATATCTTGTAGATTTGACCGAAACCATGTGTTGCGTGGACAGTCGTGAGGACGGGGGTCGTTTCTGAAACATGATATCTAGGGTCTGCTTTAAGTGGGCAGGGCCGTCTTTGTCATGTCGCTTTACTTGTCCAAATAGAGACAGACCACGACGCCTAGCATGGTGAGCGTGTTTTCGAGGCTTTTTCGTCGGGTGTCTCCCGAGAAAATAAGGCTGATCCAAGATCCAAGAACTTTTAGATATTTTCCAAAGAAACATGGATACAGTGGGATTAAGATCATTCTGTATTACGAGGAAAATGTTTTGTTTTTTTTCAAATTGGAAAGGTTGAAAATTGATATATGTCCAGGCCAAAATGGTATTCATCCAAAATTAATGTTTGAAATTAGAGACTTCCTAGTAAAACCATTGGTTATATTATCTTCTCAATCACTTAAGCAAGTTCTCAAGCAAATGGAAGTGTACCACGGGATTGGAAAGATGCAGGAGTGACCCTTATTCAGAAAGGACAAAAAAATTCAGCAAATTATAGACAGGTGAACTTAACGAGCATAGTCTGTAAACTGTTAGAGTCAACATTCAAATAAAATATTGTAATGCATTTAGACAAGTTGTCTAATCAGATATAATCAGCATGGGTTAATTAGGGGGAGATCGAACTTAATAAATATATTAGATCATGGATGAAGTTACTAAAATTATAGATTCAGGGGAGGCAGTGGATGTTAAGTTTCTAGATTTTGCAAATCCCTCTCATAGAGTTCCTCATCAAAGATTATTTCATCATCATGTAGCATGTCTTTTATAAAACGTTACTCCCATCACATCCTCTATGAAAGAAACTCTTTGCCATGCCAAAACCCCCGCCACAGGCATACCCAGGCCTTCCTAGATATCTTGGTACCATCGTCGTATTGATCTACCTATGCCTTTTGTGCCTGGCACCATTACTGTTGTCTCAAGACCGTTGTGTCTCTTGATGTTACCAAAGTATTTACATTTTCTGGTCAAAATGGAATTGATAAATCAGCTCTCCTCTATGTTTAACTCTTGTTGAATGTCTAGATTTGTCTTTTTCTCTGTCCATAGTATTCTGGTGACCTTTCTGTAACATTTTGACTCGAAGAATTTGATTCTTTGTCTAGAGGTTTTGGTAATCGTCCATGATTCGTAGCCATATGCTGCCATTGGAAAAACAACGGCTCTCAAGACTCACTTTTGTCGTTTTGTTGGTGCTCTACCAAAATTTCTTCAGGTCACATCGAGTATGAGGATGGAGATGAAGGCGGTAACAGTGGCCCTGATGTGGTTGATGACGCAACCGGTGACACACGCAGTGATACCGTCAGACACGCAGGGAGTCCGTAAGATAGAACGGTGCATGCTAAGAAAGGAGTGGGCCTCTCTTCTGAATAACTCTGGTTTACAGGGTGTCACATGAATCTACTGCCTAGGGCATGCAGGTGTCTAGGGCAACGAAAGACCTGATGCAGTGGCGGGACGCGCTGTTCTGAACACGGTGATGACGAGAGACAGGGTTGAGTTGATAAGGGCAGTCATGGACAGTCTACATAATGATGAATAGACAACAAATTCTTGAGCCTGTTCAGTCTCTGCATCGCCATGGCTGGTTTTCTTCTGATTTCTTTTGAACAGTCGCCATTTTTGTCAAATCTGGAGCTAGATCTTCAAAATGCGTGATCTGATCTATTTCCTCACCACCTACTGTAACATCGTGTTTTGTCGGTGGTCATTATCTTTGTTTTGATTATGTTTATAAACAAGTTTTTATCTCTGTTGTGCCTACTTACGGCTGAAATTAGCTGCTCTAACCCTTCTTCACATCTTGGTAGTATCACTGTGTCGTCTGCGTATCGTAACTCTGGAATCTCGTAACGGACAATCGTAAATGTATCAAAGCTTTCAATGTTCTCGTCTTCTCTAACAATTATCATTATATTTTCGGCATAGATGTTATATAGATAAGGTGAGAGGATACATCCCTGTCTTACTTCCTTTTGCACTGCGAACTAATCTGTTGTTTTTCCTGATACTCGAACATCGTTTCGTTGATGTTGGTATAATGTTTCAATGAGATAGATAATAATGCACAGGAAAGTCCCTTTCCTTCATTATGTTTCCTACATTGTGATGTTTTACAGTATCAAAGGCATTGGTGTAATCAATAAAACATGTGTACAGGTCTACATTACTCTCTCTATATTTTTCGTAGATATTCCTCATATTGAATATGTGATCTCTGGTCCCTCTGTCTCTCCTAAAACCTGCTTGGACTTCGTTTATTTCAGATTCAAACTTTGTCTCTATAATTTTTAATAGGATCCGCAATAGTATCTTGCTAGCGTGGCTGATTAGCGCGATAGCTCGGTAGTTTGTGCACAGCTTTGGATTGCCTTGGGATGTTGAGGAGATAAATTGATTTTTTTCCATGCTTCTGGCTACTCTGTACTGTGCCATATTTGTTTACACGGTAAGTGATAAACTTGAGCACTGGCCTCCACTCCTGATTGTATTAGTTCTGCTACGATATCATCACTTCCTGTGGACTTTCCCTTTTTCATGCTTTTGATTGTTGAGCATATCTGGCAAAGATGGCGCCGTAACTGGCTGCGAGTCTACATTTCTCTACTGTTTTGGATCATTATGGATGCCGCAAGACCACGGATTTGCCTGGAATTCACACTAGTCAACGACTTACACTTGTGTTCACGGATACGTGGAGTTGTTTTTCGTCTGGACTTGTTATTTCGTTCTTTTTTGTGATTTCTTCCATCCGTTTATCCTGGTCTGGACGCCGGCTGAATGGCGCTACGCTTAAACTAGTTATACCTGTGTCGTATCTCACGGGTTAGTTCTGCCGGTTCACCTTCACGAATTTGGCGTGTGGGAATTTTAGATGCTACTATGATGAACTGAATACAGCTGGGGAGAGATGCCAGACTCACTCACACGCTGAGTGTTGTCCATACGACCTTTTGTGGTTATCGAAAAGGCACGACAAACTGCGTTAGATGCCTTCCCACCTTTCTACCCTGCGGGTTACATGTTTAGGGAAAGGCTTCGGTGGTAACCCTGAGGCAAAATCTGCATCCTATGCTATCTCCAGTCGCCTCGATGAATGTCTTGCCACTGGCAAAAGGTAGCTTAGGCTCTGTGAGTGAGGTTGACAAAAGGCGCAGTTTCTTCCTCACTTTAATCCAAATCTCCGCGCAAGTCACCCATTTCAGCGGACACAGCAAGAGATACGACTGTCCACACGGCTGAACAAAGAGAGTGGTCTTCATCACTTGTGATGGACAAACTATCGATTGTTGAGCGTACTTCCTCTAATGTTGGTTCAGGTTCTTTCTCATCTTTTCATAGGATCGTAACTTATGACTCTTCATAAATGATTCTGCAGTACTCTCTCCATCAGTCGGTATTTCTTTAATTTCTGTTAGTGTTTCATTGATGACATGCGAAATCGGACGGAATTCCCTTGTCAGTGTTCTAATCGCCTTAAAGGCATCCCTCTCCCTGTCTTGTTGCTGTAGATTGTCTATGTCCGTACAAGTGTCCACTGTGTATCTTTTTTTTTATCTTTTCTTATTTCTCTTCTAACTTTTCTTGTGCAGTTTTTACACGCTGTGTTGGTCCATTGACTTCCCATTTGTTTTAATTTCTTTTCTTCAATGAGTTTCAGTGTTTCGCTAAAATATAGCTGCTTCCTGAGCGGCGTCCTGGGAATCATTTCATTCGCTGTCGAGATTAAAATAGCCCTTGCGTGTGATGTCAACATATCAGATGTCATCTCTTTGTGTGCGGCGAGAAACGCCTCAAATTTATTTTCAACTTTGATGTTGTATTCAATGGGTATTGCTTTTATATAAGCGTATTTGTTGGAAACCTTTGTTAATCCTACGAAGTCTTGTCTTGAAAACTGCAAACAGAAATTCGTTGTCGTATCGCAGTCCGCGATATCAGACATCTAATTTGCACAGAGGTTGCAGCGTTGTATATTGATCGCTGTATTTTGTTGTGGATATTGTGGTCTGGTGAGGGCAAGTCCATAACATCTGCAGATCTGCTAGACCCTCCTCTAACATATTTCATTGGTCTGCAAGGCCCCCCCCCCCCCCACACTCCCCTTCCCCCTAACACACTTCATTAGTCTGCAAACTATCTTCCAACACACTTCAATGGCCTGCAAACTATCCTCCAACACACCATCGCTCAGCAAGCTCTCCTCCAACACACTTCATTGGTCTGCAAACTCTCCTCCAAAACACTTCATTGGTGTGCAAACTCTCCTCCAACACACTTCATTGGTCTGCACGCCCTCCTCCAATACACTTCAATGGTGTGAAAGCCCTCCTCCAACACACTTCATTGGTGTGCAAACCCTCCTCCAACACACTTCATTGGTCTGCACGCCCTCCTCCAATACACTTCATTGGTGTGCAAACACTCCTCCAACAAACTTCATTGGTGTGCAAACCCTTCTCCGAGACACTTCATTGGTGTGAAAACCCTCCTCCAACACACTTCATTGGTCTGCAAGACCTCCTCCAACACACTTCATTGGTCTGCAAACCCTCCTCCAACACACTTCATCGCTCTGCAAGACCTCCTCCAACACACTTCATTGGTGTGCAAACCCTCCTCCAACACACTTCATTGGTCTGCACGCCCTCCTCCAACACATTTCATCGCTCTGCAAGACCTCCTCCAACACACTTCATTGGTGTGCAAACCCTCCTCCAGAACACTTCATTGGTGTGCAAACCCTCCTCCAGAACACTTCATTGGTGTGCTAACCCTCCTCCAGAACACTTCATTGGTGTGCAAACCCTCCTCCAACACACTTCATGTGTGTGCAAACCCTACTCCAACACACCATCGCTCTGCAAACCCTCATCCAACACACTTCATTGCTATGACAGACATCCTGTTTATTGAATTCACAGACAAATTACCCACATATATTTGATCCCATGAAGACAAAATGTCTGTCTATTACAATCTTTTCTGTTACAGTGAAACTCAAACTCACTGTCAAGGCCTTGCCTTTTTATCTCTAGCAATTGCACATTGGAATAACAAAAGCGATAAACAAGTTGTCTAGCTATATTTTGATTCAGTATCCCAATATCAATTACACTATTGCCTTCAATCTCTTCATGAACACTCTCTTCTCTGTTTAAAATTGAATCTGTGTAAAGATCAGAATCATCACTGCCATTCATAACATCGTACAATTCCCATGTCTTCATTTCAGACCAAATGGGCGTAGTCTGTGTGTTTGTATGACATTCAATGTTGATGTTCGGCTTATCAGAACTTACAGCACTAACAACAGCAAAACGTGTGGTGATGAACAAAAATTGTCACATAGATGTACATCTTCTTTTTTTGTTAACCTATTACCATAAAACTTACGTTTCCTAATAGCTTATTTCTGAGCTTCGCATCACAAGACAGCATTTTATTTCTCAAATTAACATAAAGTTGGTTTTCTTCAAAACTTTAATTTTGTGTCATCTAAATTTTGGCAAACATACCCGCCATTTGCATTATGTAGTGAGTACTCATTAAATTATATATATTTGAAAGGGAGCTTAAAACCCCTCATTGTATTTTGTGAAATCTAATTTCTACGTGAGTAATAATTTGAAACTAAAAAATGGCAGCCATTTTGAATATTTGTTTCATTTCTTTAGACTGACCACTGCTGCGTTTTATAGTCTAAATCTTAAAAATTACTGATGCCAGACATACAATTCGAGCTGTATTTCAAAGAAGGTCGATTATATTTTTACATAAGCATAACTAAATTGAATATACTGAAAAAAACTAATTTTAATCAAATTCTATGTGGGACTCCGCCTTTAATGTAGATAAATGTACAGTCATCCACATCGGTAAATCCAATATGGAACACAAGTACAGAATGGGCGATAACAATGATAGAAAAGGAAAGACCTAGGAGTTATAATAGATCATACACTTAAAGTGAATAAGGAAGTTCAGGTAGCAATTAATAAGGCAAATGTAATGTTAGGTATGATAAAAAGAAACATTAAACATAGATGCAAGGAAAGGATAGTCTAATTTTATAAAGCATTAGTTATACCTAGATTGGAGTACTATGTTCAGGTGTGGAATCCTTATCGTACAGGAGATATAAACATGCTGGAAAGGATAGAAAACAGAGCGATAAAGCTGATTGTGGGATTCTAGAAATACAGTTATGAAGAAACACTCAGATAAACTGGTTTAAAGTGTCTATAAAAGAGAAAAATTGTGAGGTGACTTAACACATGGTTTTAAGATAATCAAAGGAAAAGATAAATTAAACTATAACAAGTCTAACACTTCTCCGTAGAGCGTAGACGCTTAGTGCATAGGAAATGGTGGCTGGAGACGTTATTCTCTGGGAATCAAAAGTGACCTGAATGTTAGTTGACGAGCCTAGGCCACTCCAATGTCAGTCGCTAGTGTCGACACTAGGTCGGCAAAGAAGCGAGAGGTGAAAATTTAATACAACTGGAAAACTGTACTAGTTACAGGGGTAGGTATTAGATTGACCATTCTGGTACTAGACATAAGTTAATGGCGGTTAAGTTGACAACAAGGACTCTCTTGGCAGGCGTTCACATTTAGAATGACAATTATTTGTAACTGTTTGAGCCAATAAGATATTAGATGGGTGAGACCAAATTAGATGGCTAACCAGCCAATTTGTCCATTCGACAGTCATGTTTGTTTTTCGAGCTAAGAATAGTGTCGGTAGTATACAACGTAGAGAGCAATTCAGGAGATTCGGAGATTCGGAGAGAGAGAGAGAGAGAGTTTACGGGTTGGTTATCCCATCATACACCCGTAGCCTTGCATTTTTGGCTCAAAGGTGCGAATGATGGACTTCCTGTAAATAAGAAGAGAAAAACATCTGATAACATGCGAGTGTGCATATTTGTCTGGGTACGAATTGAGATTGATCTAGAAGGTAGCCGACTGTTCTCCAGGACCAGTGCATTTGTATTTGTTGGAAGAATGGTGACTCTTCTACGATCGACGTCTCTTGATTCGTGAAACGGGTGGAGGTAAAAAGTGGTTTGTTCTGAATCCTGGATAACATCTGGCAGTCTCTTGGTTCGTGGCAAAAAAGAATCCTAGGATAACATCACGACGTCTCGTCGTTCGTGAAACTGGTCATCACAAAAATGGGTTCTTCCAGAATCCTGGGATAAAATTCTGGAGTCTTTATTCTCCTTAGGGAACTCATTTGTTATCCCATGTTTGTACAAGCGTACGCTCGACAGCCTAAAGCAGTCAACTCTTATTGAAGACGGCAAACCATTATTAACTTAGACGACCCACAAGACGCAGGACACAAAGAGTTAGATAGAACCACCGATTTGTAATACGATTGAAATGCCTACGTTTAGGATTTATGTTATTTCAAATATGAGACTTAGAACCTGGGAATATTAGTTCGGAGGTACCACCAATAGCTAGTGCTTGAATCCTCTGCGTTAGTTTAGTAAATGATATTTAGTTAGTTAGTAGTTCTTTTCTTTTGTTGAGTGTTTCCTGTGACAGTAGTGTAACGTCTTATATTCTGTGTTGTGAGTTAGTAAACTCTTATCAACGACGAACTAAAAACGGAATGTAGACATTGCAGCGCTTCAAGAAACTCGCTTAGCCGGATCAGGATCAATAAGTGAGAACGACTACATATTCAGAAATATTCAGGCAAGGGGAAGATCCCAATGGAAAAAGAGAGTATGGAGTTGGCTTTGCAGTGAAAAAGTCCATATCACGCATGGCTGAACCAGACAAAAATGGTTCATAGTGCCTGCTCACACTTCATCTCCATACTACTGACGGTCCCGTCACCCTTGTCAGTGCAAATGCTCCTACCTTGTGTGTGCTCCACAGCTGAAACCAAATATGCTTTTCATGAGAATCTATCAGTAGTCATTAGAAACATACCGAGTCAGGAAAAACTTGTTCAACTTGGCGACTTCAATGCTAGAGTGGATGATGATTACGATTCGTGGCCTTTATGTCTTGGCAACTTTAGAGTCGGCAAATTTAATGAAAATGGGCAACGGCTTTTAGAGTTCTCTGTCTACCATGGGCTCTTTGTGACCAACTCCTATTTTAAGACCAAGCCCCAACTCAAGGTCTCATGGATGCACCCACGATCCAAGTACTGTCATCGGCTTGAACTGATTCTTATGATAAGGTCTCTTCTCAAATCTGTTTTCCTAACGCGCTCCTACTAAAGCGAAAAATGCGACACGGACCATGTACTAGTTCGATGTAAAATCAAATTGCAACCAACGAGGTTTTATCACACCAGACACGAAGGTAAACCAGGCATCGCCACGACCACAATGTCAGAGCATGTACTGATTATTCGCTTAAACGACGCTACGACAAAACTATAAGAATTATACAAAGTGGAACTATGGTTACAGAAACCTTGAAACAACTTCGATCCAACATCCACAGCACTGCGCTTGCTATTTTTGCAAGAAGCACTGCAAATCTAAAGACTAATTCAAAGCCAAAAACATGATATGACCACCCTTAACCGAAGCAAAGCGCACTGCTTTCTTAACTACAAGTAACTTCCAAATGCAGTTAGTCTGCAATCCCTAATATCCGACACGAGCCAAGTTCAGCAAACAGCTGTACAAATGAGCACTGGTTCAACCTCAGTGAAAATACTCAGACTGCGGTAGAAACAGGCAAAATCAGAGAAATGTATGATGGCATTTAAAAAGCTTTTGGTCCCGGGCAAAGGAAGACATCGTCGCAAAAATTGATTTGTGTCGAGAAAATAAGTGACACAGTAAGGCACATGGAGCGATGGTTATAACACTACACATGAGCTCTACTCATGCGACAGTACGATCACTCCCACAGACTTTGATGCTATTCAAGGCTATCCTAGAATGGAGAGACCATCTTTAGAACATCTCATATCTCAATACAGCCATTGACAACTTGACCCTGGGCAAAGCAGCGGGCAGCGACGGGATCCCACCTGATCTGATCAAGTATTGTAAAAAGGCACTCTTGAAACCACTACACGTGTCACATTATACAAAAATAAAGGTGATAGAAGTAAATGTAATAATTACACAGGCATCACACTGCTCAGTTCTTTGCCAGAGTGATCTTACTGCGGCTGCACAAGCTGGTTGAGCCCGTATAACAAAACATTATGTCCACTGCATATGTGGCGGATTCAAAAACATTAACGGCAATCAGAGTTTTAAATATAATATAACAAATGACAGAAGACAAGAACGTGTAAAAACCGTTCTTTTCATTCGAATTATGCAATTGCCATTTTAGTGGATTGGGCCTAGAAATGCCGATTAAGATTAACTAGCCAAAGTATGTTTGCAAACGATGTTGACACACTGAAATATTTTGAGCGTATGCTGCATGAACTCATGTGATTTTAGTGATGGTCGGCCACGTTTACAGCACAGAATATCCATACTTAGAGAAAACACAAGCAGATGTCAGGGACAGCAAAGTTTATTTAAGACCCAAATTATATAACCAAGCATACATTGATTGCGGCATACACTTTATTTATGTCAATTAATAAAGCTAATCTTTCTAGGCCCTTGGTTCAAGTGACTGCTAATATGGTTATGTTAATGTGTGCCCAAACACAAAACACTAACACTATTTGCAAATAGGTAACATTTGTTACCATGTTTAGAAGCAACATAAGCATGTGAGCACTACATTTGGTCCGCCATATCACTCACTTTAGTTCATCTGTTCTTCGAAGATTAACCGGATTATAACGTAAACAACAACATGTTTTGTATGGTTCTCTCTGGTATTGCGCATTACTATTGTAAGCGATTACAGGAGGATTGACATCCATAACGTATGATATTCCTACGCGACGAATCCTGAAATAAAGACCTGTATTCTGTTTATCTGATGTATAGTTAACTTCCGTGACCGGCTAGAACGGTAGTTGGAATACTGTCACGTTCTAGCGTGTGATGGCTGCTATACCGCTTTGTTCATATATGGGATGCTTACTATACTGCTTTTTACAATAATGTGATGCAGACTATACAGCCGTGTTCTGGTATGTGATTTTTTGTAAACTATTTTGTTCTGATACGTGATGGTTGGTAAACTACTTTGTACTGATATGTGATGATTGGTAAACTACTTTGACATGTTTAAGATGGTGATGGCTGATGTGTTGACATGTTTAAGGTGGTGATGGATCATGTGTTGACATGTTGAAGGTGGTGATGTTAAAGGTGGCTGGTGTGTTGACATGTTTAACTATCTACAGCGTCTCGGTGTCTGATACTGCGTTGTGTATTCGGTCCTGTGGAGAGACTAGATGTTCTTCGTTCACTGCCGTTGTGCAACTGGAAACTTCACTGCATCTACTTTTCGTAGGTTCCGTATCTCGTAGCCGTATACTATTGTTAGAGTAACCATGCCATTGAAGATGTTAGCTCTTGGCGTGTCGTCCCACATAATGTCAAGATTAGTTACAATTGAAGCTGAGCCACCCTGATGATATCCTTTGTTAAGTCTCACGATGATTGATGTTTATGTGGTTTGTAATTTTCTGTCCTAGGCATATTATATTTCTAGTTTTCGACGGGAAAATGTCGTAGTTGCAGCTTCCTTTTGCCTGTGGTCAGGTGACTGTTCACCGTACGTACTGGATTTTTTTTCTTTTAATGTCAAGGTCAACTGCCTCAATTGCTAAGTTGAGATTATTCATCCATTGCTAAGTTGAGATTATTCATCCATTGCTAAGTTGAGATTATTAATCCATTGCTAAGTTGAGATTATTCATCCATTGCTAAGTTGAGATTATTCATCCATTGCTAAGTTGAGATTATTCATCCATTGCTAAGTTGAGATTATTCATCTATTGCTAAGTTGAGATTATTCATCCATTGCTAAGTTGAGATTATTCATCCATTGCTAAGTTGAGATTATTCATCCATTGCTAAGCATCTCCGACCCTGTGACGTAAGACTATGAGTCATAAGAAAATCGTAGGTGAATGAGTGTTTCTCTGTATAAATTGATAAGTATCTTCAAAAATTAATCATTTCAATGGCTGTGGGAAGTTTTGGTGAGATATATCACTATTATGAACGCGGTGGTGTATTGATATATTGATTAACGCAACATTGCGCAAGCTCAGTTGAGCAGTATCATTTTGATTTAAAGGCGGCGACAGGTTATTCTAGCATTTTTGCCAATTTTAATGTGTTGTGATCCGTGTGTTTTCTAAATTGGCTTTGTTTTTTACCACAACAAACGAAACTTACTCGCAACATCAAGAAACGTAACCACTAGCAGCAAAAGATAGATCAATTGTCCCCAGATGACATCATTCTGACAGTACGGTCTATTTCATTAAATAGGAAGGGTGTGTTACTCCTATCCAATACAATTACTAGTCAACCAACGATGTTGCCGTGTGCAGTTACCGAATGTGAGTTTGAGAAATAACCAGGCATCGTCATTATATACAACTCTATTTGATAATACTATATTTGACACATTTTGGTGCACTGAATACAGCACACAAGTCAGATAAGAAACAACATAATACTATATTTGACACATTTTGGTGCACTGAATACAGCACACAAGTCAGATAAGAAACAACATAATACTATATTTGACACATTTTGGTGCACTGAATACAGCACACAAGTCAGATAAGAAACAACATAATACTATATTTGACACATTTTGGTGCACTGAATACAGCACACAAGTCAGATTAGAAACAACATAATACTATATTTGACACATTTTGGTGCACTGAATTCAGCACTCAAGTCAGATAGGAAACAACATGAATGGAACTCACATTTTACAAGTATGAACAGCCAGTCTGAAAGTCCACTCAGCATACATACTTAGAGTTCTGATATTCAATCACCATCATCATGAAGCATGTCCTTTGCAGAACGTGGCTATCACAACAGCTGATCTGTAAGACCCTAGCCAGAACTCCCGTCTCTGTCGCTGCCATCTTCAGGACCTCCATTATCCCTTGTGTCCATCTTCTCCTCGGTGTGCTTCTGCTCCACTTTCCAGGCACCCTACCTGTTTGTGTGTTGTTTCACATTCACATCCGTACGTTGTCACCTGCAAGTTTGCATGATTTTTATGTTCGTGATTTTGTTAGAGTTTCACCATACGTTTCTAATTTCATTCAACCTTTGCATTGTCATAGGAATTCTCCGTTCTGACGTTCTTCGGGAAATCTCTATTGTTGTTTATAATTGAGCCGAGGTACTCAAAAAGTGTGACTTTCTCAATTTATTGTTGATCTAGAATAACTTTAGGTTTGGTATTTGTCTTGTCATTGTGCTCACTAATTTGGTTTTTCGTATATTCTGGTATAGATTTTGGTCTTCGCTGTGTTGGTTTCCGACAGGATCGTCCGTTCGAATCTGACAGTGCTCTTTGAGAGAACAACTGTGTGATCTGCATATCTCAGCTCTGGTATCTCGTTCCCACCAATTGTTAATCTCACGAATGTCATAATTGCCATCGTTTTTGACATTGCTCATTATAGATTCAGCATATATATATATATATATATATATATAAATTGAATATATATGGGGAGAGTATGCATCCCTGTCATATGCCCTTTTGAACGTAAAACCAGTCTTCTTCTTCTGCGTTCGTTCTCCATCTCCTGCTACCAATCCCTGAACGGGGCTTTACAAGTTGCGAGATGTAGTCCGGAGAACGGAATGTGTTGTGTCGCTAGTTTACAGATTGACTGCAATATTTGAACCTTTCAGCTCGACGCAACCGTCTTCGGCAGGGTCAAACCAGTCCAAAGTTTTGCTGGCTTTCCTGACCGCATCTTGTTGTTCCGGGTATACTGATTTGATTAATTGTATCAGTATGATCCACAACGTTTGGTGTTGCACACAGTCAGACGCATTCGTTATATTAATAAAGCAAGTGTGTACGTGTACATTGTACTCTCGCATCCTGGTGTTTTCCTTTTTTTCAAACCTTGGATTGCCGAATGGACATCTTCTTTACAAGGTTTTGGCTTGTGATCAGGTGGCGTAGGCATTATGATGTAGCCGCCTCCGGTGTTTTCATACATTTCTCTGCAGTAGTCCTTCCATCACTCCAGTGTGTCATTACTTTCTGTCAGTGCATTGCCATCTTTATCGTGAATGACAAGCAATACCGGTTTGAATTCGCCGTTGAGTATTTTAATTCCTTTGAAGAAGGAAACGTCCTTATTTCCTTTGTTTTTGTAACGCTATTTTTGTGCTACACGTACCCAATTTGTGTTGTTTCTTGCGCTTTCGTATCTATCTTCTAATTTCGCTTGTGCTATTTCTGTAAGTGTGCCTACTGTGCTCTATCCCAGATTGTTTGAACTTGTTGCGTTCTTCTATGAGTCACTTTATGTGATGTAGCTCTGAGATGTCTGCTCTCATAGGTATAATGCTACTTGCAGATGAGATAAGAATATGTCCTGAATGTGTTGAAAGTTCATCGGGTGTCATGTATTCATTCACTGTGATAAACATCGCAAACGTATTCGTTAACTCTATTGTGAATTCTTGGGGTATAATGCTGCCGTCATTATTGTGATGTTTCTGTTTTTCATTTTTAATCTGATCTCAAGGACACTATCATTAACTATATTTTATCCATCGCCAAATATTTAATCAGGCAGGTGTATATATACTGCCAGGTAGCTGAAGGCTATCCGAAGTCCATTTTTTGTTGTTGCTAACCGCCAACCATTTTTGACTTTCAACTGCTAAGAGTTCGTCCATTTGCAAAGCGTGTACACAGAATCTTCGAGTAGTATCGTGTATCAACAATATGAGTAGTAACTGTCCTAACTCGCGTGAAACCAGGTTGAAACTTGGGGCATTCGTAAGCTCACTATTTCCCGCATTCGTTTCTTGAGATGTTTACGCATTCCCTCTAGTCTATACCCTCACATTGATATCAATAATTTAGAGATATAATATCGAGCTATGAGTAACATAATCTAGAATTCAGGCACGAATGGCAGGCTTAATAATGACATTGAAACTAAATATGATGACTCATTAAATATTCTAATATCAATCTATTTACAGAACGGACATGACAACCTATTATCTTCTTATCAACTCTGTTATCCGTGTTGACATTTTCCGTGTCTTGGCTAGAACAATAACACCTCGTGAAATGAACATATTATTAGGGAAAAAAATCATTGCTGAATGCACAGCCGAAGAAAAAATAGAAGGGTGGGTCATGTCATGAGTATGGAAGTCAATGATCTACCACTGCGCGCCTATAACAATATATGGTCGTTTTATAGGACACACTCATGACCAGGAAACAAATGTAGATGTTTATTAGGGTGGTCTTTGTTTATTCTTATTCCTCTTTCATAAGCTTCGATTGTTGTTATAACCGAGTCTCTCTGCATCTCAAAGAGTTCTACATGGTAGTGTGTGTTACGTGCATCAGTAGTTGTTGACCTCATTGCTCTACAAATCTGTCAAGGAATCCTAAATTTGTTCGTAATCATATTGTCAGGAAGGCACTGTTCTATTTTAAACCTGAGCGTAAGTAGCCAATATACAGGCCTCTCTACAATAACTGTAGCCGCCTCAACCTTTTGTTTTTAATATTTTGGACAAATCTTGTGACTGAGTTGTCATTGGATTGTGATTCCGTGAGACCTAGGTTGTTCCTCTCTGAACAATTTCTGATTGCCTAATCTCAACATTATTCTCTGCTTGACCACTTTGTGGCTCTTGATAATGACAGTATAAACTGTCTTTTAACAGTTTACCTGGAGCCTCCACATTAGGCTGTTCTTGTGTAGTCTTCTTAGGTCTCCATCTAGTTTTTGTGCTGCACTTTCAACATCTTCATTGCTTTGTCATTTTGCCAGATCATCAACATTCATGGCTTTTTCATCTTTGATGTGCTTGGCCAGATCATTGATGTGGATATGGATATGAGAAAAAGAGCACACCTTATGGCAGATCTCGGTGGTAAGCCTTCCTTTAAGACTTCTTTTAAATAGACCATATCATTCATATTTTTATGGATTGATCGATCAAAAAGGAAATATGTTGGCCAGTTGCAAAACGTCCTACTAATTCCCACATAAATCATATTCATACATTGACGCTGGCTGCATACTTTATCATAGGCCGGTTTGTATGTAAAAAAAAGTATAGATACGGAATGTTTCTTAGTTGAAACATATTGTGAATTCTCTCTGTCAGCCTGAATGAAGAGCTGGTCTTCTATACAACTTCTCTTTCTGAACCCGGTCTCATCAAGGCAAATGATATCTGAGCTTTCAAAGGAACCTGTAAATGCCTGCATTTACTTTTCTTTATTCTGTTGGCTCTCAGAGAGGAACTGGATACAGATACAGTTACAGAGTCTCTTAACGCAGCTCTCATAGATACTACAACAGAGATCCTGGGATGCCACCGAACAAAAAAAGAAGCCATGGGTGACCAAAGACATTCTAGATCTGTGTGATAAAAGAAGGTCACTGAAAAAACACAATCACCTACCGGAGGAGGTCGGCAGTTATAAAGAGATCAAGAAAGCCATTCAACAAAAGATGAGAGAGGCGAAAGAAGCGTGGATATGTGAGCAATGCGCAAACATCGAAGAGAGACTAAACAGAAATGATGCTAAAGGAGCATACACGGTGGTCAAAGAACTGGTAACACCAAGACAGAGCAGGAACCGTATGATTCATGATAAAAACGGCAAGTGTCTCATTGAGGGAAATGATGTACTGGCAAGATGGACAGAGTACTGTTCCGAGCTATACAACTATGAAGGGCGAAACAAACCTGAGAAAACATTCCCCCCAACGCCAACAAATATAGAGGATAACCAATTGATAACGAAGGAAGAGGTAATTGCAGCGGTAAAGACATTGAAAAGAGGGAAGGCGGCCGACGTGGACAATATACCAGCAGAGCTTTTACAAGCAGGTGGAGAGGTAGTGGTGGAAGGCCTGACACACATCTGTAACAAAATATGGGCGACAGGAAACTGGCCGGACTTATGGACGAAATCTATAGTTATACCGCTACATAAGTCTGGAATCCTAAAGCTGTGTCAAAATTACAGAACAATAAGCCTCATTAGCCACTTTAGCAAGGTCATGCTTACATTAATCCTCGACCGATTGAAACCCCAAGCAGAGAACATTATTGCCGAGGAGCAAGCAGGGTTCAGACAGGGAAGAAGCATTACAGAACAGATAATTAATTTAAGGCTGCTAAGCGAGAAATATCTAGAACAGCAGCAAACACTGTATCATGTGTTTGTGGATTTTAAGAATGCGTTTGATAGGGTATGGCATAAAGCGCTTTGGGCAACCATGAGGATGTATAATATCAACGGAAATATTATAACGGTCTTTGAACACCTGTATAACAAGGCGTCTAGTGCAGCTCTTGTGAATGGGAGACGAGGAGACTGGTTTCGCACATCAGTTGGTGTGAGACAGGGGTGTACACTCTCTCCAACTCTTTTCAATATATTCCTTGAAGGAATTATGAGTGAGGCACTTGGAGGTCACGTTGGTACTGTCAGGATAGGGGGCCGAACGATTACTAACCTTCGTTTTGCAGATGGTATCGACGGGTTGGCGGGTTCAGAAGCAGAACTCCAGGAATGGGTAAGAAGGCTCGATGAAACAGCTCTTGACTATGGTATGGAGATAAACGCTGGAAAGACAAAACTAATGACAAACAACGCTACGGGCTTCAACAGCAAGATAAAAGCAAACGGTCAAGAACTCGAAGTAGTTGACCGTTTTAAATATCTTAGGTCGATTGTCAGTGATGATGAATCAAAATGTGAAGTATTGGTCAGAATAGCACAGACAATAGCGGCGCTTGCGAGGCTTAACAAAATCTGGAAGATCGAGTTACAAACGAGGAAATCCGAAATAGAATTACGACGGCAATAGGGCCTTTCGAAGATCTCTTGGCAACTGTCAAAAGAAGGAAACTCACTTGGTACGGTCACATATCGAGATCAAAATGGTCTTGCAAACACAATCCTCCACGGGAAGGTGCATGGCAGACGACGAAGAGGCCGGCCCAAAAATAGATGGGAAGACAACATAAAAGAATGGACCAGTCTCTGACCAGAAGAGTCACAGGCAGCGGCTTCTGACAGAGAGGGATGGCGTGGAGTTGTGAGGATGTCTTCATGTGTGCCCTCACCGGTTACGAGATGACCTGACCTGACCTGATTCTAATTTGCAGAATTATTATGTTAATGAGACTGAGACAGGACTGTAGCTTCTAGGTTCATCTGGAGGCTTGTTGCCTTTCTGAATGAGTATCATATGTGCATTCCTTCAGTACTTGGACATTTGTCCATTTCTACAAGACATGCTGTTTAGCTTGAGAACCGTTTCTTTCCCTAATAAGCCCATGTGAATTAGCATTTCATTATGAGCCTTGTCTGGCCTAGGAAACGTTACAGGTTATTCCTTCAGACCTTGTTGGCATTCTTGCATACTATTTTTGTGTAATGTGTTGTACGCCTTTATTCTCACCGAGATGCTTTCAAGTCGGCTTCAAATAAGTAAGCACTTACATTCAAATAAGTAAGCACTTACATTCAAATAAGTAAGAATTAACATTTCAAAACTTAACGTTTCAAGTGACACAGATATTCGTTGTCTAACTCAAAAAGTTTCCCTGCTCTATTCACAGAGACAAAGTAACCATCGAAGTGCTCTGTTTGTTGTTTTTTTCTGGTCGTAAGTTATTGTTTTTGTCCATCCTCAGTCCATAACTGACAAGGCACGCGTTTTCCTTTTGTTTTCAGAGAAATTGTTAATTGAAAGCCTTGCTGTTTTATTATTTTGTTTTAGATCTAGTTTTCCATATGCTGATGATAATTTTAATTTTTACACTTCCTTTAACTATGAACTTCATCACAGCGCCACATTTGAAATAGGAAGACACCAACTTCTTGTAATTATGCAAACTCGAGTGCTGCTTACTTAATTTTTTCAAAATTAATTTCTTGCATTTGCTTACTATATAAAGTATTTGCATGACTTCCTATTGTCCGTTAGGATGTTTTGTGATGTTTTATTCTGAATAGGTGACGTCTGCTCTTTTTCCAGTATTTCTAAACTATTTATGTCGATGTTACCAAGCAAATTATTTCTGGAAAAGTCTCCAGTTAGCTTTAACAGTTTGTGTGAGTTTTACGTTCGAAACAGGCTTTACTTAGAAAGGTCATGGGGGACAGCGGTATGGTGAGGAGGATTGGTTTGTGATCACTTCCAATGTCAATAATATCTTTTAGATGGCAAGAGTCTGTTAGATTAGATGAACAGATAGTCAGATAGCGTCAAACACATGATAGGTAGGTCCTATTGAGAGATGTTGGTTAGGTGCTTTGATCCTACAGGACTAACAAGTTGGTGACTTTAGAGAGCTCTTCTACCAATGTTCATGTCATGTTGCGATCTGGGTAACACCAGCAAGTATAGTTCTGTGGTATTGTACTTCGTGTAATTCTGTGGTAATGTACTTCATGTAGTTCTGTGGTAATGTATATCGTGTAGTTCTGTGGTAATGTATCTCGTGTAGTTATGTGGTAATGTATCTCGTGTAGTTCTGTGGTAATGTACATTGTGTAGTTCTGTGGTAATGTACCTCGTGTAGTTCTGTGGTAATGTATCTCGTGTAGTTCTGTGGTAATGTATCTCGTGTAGTTCTGTGGTAATGTATCTCGTGTAGTTCTGTGATAATGTACCTCGTGTAGTTCTGGTAGGTTGCGTGGTTGTCTGAGGAAGACTGCTTATATTTTAATGGTACATTTTCATCCAATGGGCCAGATGGTCTCTTGTTCATATGTTGTATAGGCTATTAGCTGCCATACATGGCCCTGAATGTCACTTCGTATGTATATAACAGTACGGGGACCCAGTGGTCTCGAAGTAAGATGTTCGCCTCGGGTGCTGGAGGTCGCGGGTTCAAATCACGGCGGAGACCGGGATGAGTTTTCTCTTGTGGATCAATCGGTAACAATTTTCCCTGATCTCTGAGAAGTGAGAACAGACACCCGTGTCCAGGGGCGTGCACGTTAAAAATTTGTTGACAGTTGGAACTCGAAAAATTGTTTCGCTGCTTTGGAAAAATTCCAGTTAGAACTCAAATTATACTAGGGATTCTCGTACCACAGAGAATATGTGGCTGTAACATCAGGTCTTAGTTATGTGGTTAGCGAAACAGCATAGATGGGGCCTGATAGGCTGCGGGTCTATGTTGCTCTAATTTACGCTTCAACCACTACCAGTACTCACAAATAGGCGATCGTATATTTATTCATATATTCCAGGGGCTTCCAACCTAACGGTTGGTAATAGATACTGGGATTAACCTGGCAAGTCACCAGCAGATTTTCGCATGCCCAAAAAAAAACTATGATACAAAGGAGGTCACACCTCCTCACGACATCTAACGACACAAATGGGTTGATAGAAAGATACCACCGCATATCTGGTGTATCCATACGAATATAGTTCAATGATTGTATGTATAATTTCTTAAAATTGGTAATTAGTGAGGTTAAATCTAAAGCTTGGAAAGCGTAAGGATAAATTCTAAATTTGGATGATAAAAACGCAACTAGAAATTTCAACAAGAAGATCAAAGGTATGAGAAGCAGGGATGATTGTTACAATCCAACAGAAATTCTAAACAACGACAATGGAAGTGCAATTAACGACCCACAACTGGTTCTGAACAGACCGCAACGGATCCCGGATCGACCCAGCCTTAAATGGGCACCGATTCAGTTCGGGAAGTAAAAACGGCAGTAACGTTACTTTAATGTAAGCAAGGAGTTAGAACTAAACGTGATGAGATCATTGTAAAATTAATCATCGCAGCCAGTGTGAGTGATATTGTGACTACAAAGATTGCATAACCTAGTGTACACCACACAGGAAATGACAGAACATTGGAGAAATGCAATTATAAATCCAATCTGGAAAAAAGAATTATTGCAAAAGAGAATGTACAGAATAAAGAGAAATATCGTTGCTAAGCCATAGTGCCAAAATATTTAATTTTTTAATCCTCGAAAAAAGATTGCGCTATATCATGAAACCACAACTCAACGATTCTCATATTGACTTTAGAAAGAACAGATGCTGTACATGTGCAATTTTTCTTTCAGTCAATTGGAAGACAAAATAATTGAATACAATCAAGAATTAGATGTTGTGTTTTTTTTTAACAAGAAAAAGCCTATGGAAACTGTTGGCTCGCTGTGGGGCAACCGATCACCTAATAAACCAAAGTCTTTACAGTAATAGCCAGTGCACTTTTAGAACATCAATTTGACTCTCAGAAAAACGTCTTTTCAAGTCTGGTGTACTTCAAGTATGTGTGATTTCCCATGTTTTGATCATTCCACAAATGTTAAACAGCAACCAATTAGAAGGAAACAACATGGATGAACTCTTAAACGAACTTCTTTTCTTAGACGATCAATCTTGTCATAACAACTTCGGAAGTACAATTGCAGCAACATATTGACAACCTAAATACAACATGTAAAGCGTGAACAAACTGAGGTCATGACAATATCTAGACAAACTGGACAAACCAAAATCTTTCTTGCAAAGCAGACATTAAACAAATTCAGCGCGATTCTCGTACCAACATAATGTTTCCTTTGTCATAACTGGGCACTAACATCAATTGAAAAACATGCAACAAATATTGGGATAACAAGGAGAGACAGGATCAGAAACGATCACATCATGAGATTGGTGGGAACAACACCAGTATTAGACTACATCAAATGATAGCAACTAACATGACTTGGCCATATAACAAGTCAACTACTACATAGCACCACCACCCGATAACTAGCAATACTATTTTGATTGCACGGATTCAATGTCAAAAGTTGACCCCGAAAACGATCTTACGGAAATATCTGAGACAGAGAATGCCGTTGTAAGGCATACGATGACATCGACAAGAAGGAGAAAAATTGTGACCGTTTCTCATAATCTCTTCTTTTCTATTCCTCTTTCTCTCTCGCTCTATCTGTGTCTATCTCTGTATATCTCTCTCTCTCTCTCTCTCACTTTCTCGCTAGCTCATTTAGGAATGCAGAAAACACAATGAATGGTTTATAGTCATCGGCTGATGTGGATTCCCATTAATATATCTATGGCAGGCCGCCAATAGTGGATCATGTGTGGATGCGTTGTGCAGACTACATTTTCCCTTGTGCTGTGTTTGTCACTTGCATCGAATGAAATACTTATTCTGACTCTTGTTTTTGATAACGGATCTGCAGTCAGTGAAATCGAAAATTTCAACTCTCGAACCAGTTCGCAAGGTATGTTTATGTCACAACATCAATCAATTACATTTTTGAAAATGGATTCGAACATCGAAATCTACCATTGATCTACCATCACACGGTGTGGTATTGATCCCGTTCATGTCTTCCTGCCCAACGCTATACGTCATGCATTCAGGTCGGTTGTGATGTTCGTCATTGACTGCTGTATGTCGCCGAGAACAAGTCAATTATCGACTTGCCGCCAGTTTTAATAGTGTCCCAATCACAATGGTTGCCGTCAATTGACTTCAATTATCTCAATAACCCTTGCACCGATAAACCTGATTTTTGTTCGCGTGGTCTTAACTGTTCAATGTCCCAATGACTTTATCATTTATATTTTTGCCAGGTAGTGTCGTTTTCTTTAAATGGCTAGTTTCTTTGTTTGTTTGGTTTTTGTTAGCAAAGTTATTATTTTGTCTCTGCAGAAAATAGTTTACCGTCAATTCAAAACAATTGTTTCTCTTTAGGGAAAGGCGTCTTTCCAGTTCGAATGAAATGTTCTACATTAGGTACCACATAATGTCCTTTTTCATGAAATTCATGCTTTAGAAACTGTAAGAAGTAACTGCGCATTTCGTAGAAAGAATGTCTAAAGATGTAAAAGCATATGATATTTAGAACATAGAAAGTATATACTTCAGATCAACAGAAAATGAATTGGTCCAGGTTTATAACGAGGTGCTGGAACAAACTATACATGTTTATAATTCAGTTATAAGATCCATGTTCTAGCTGATGTGGGTGAGCCTGAAAGGGACGTTTTGGCCAAGGTAATGGAAACTTCAATTTCTTGGAAAATTAATGTAAGTTAATTTATCACTTAATCAGAGTTGAACAACTATAAGAAACTGATGAATGCCCTCGGCTGAACGAATGAAATTTGTTTTCCAATATTTCTCCTCTTCTTTTATGACATGGTCCTCACATTTAGTCAAATAATCTTCGTCTATATTTGAGAGGGCGATGCGTGATAGTTCTATCACATCGCATAGTTTGGAAGTTGTATTTTTAGCTACTACTTGCCCTTTAACTTTTTCCCAAATTAGTTCAATTTGGTTTAAGCGTGGCAGTCTCAAACACATATGACCATGCTCTTGGATAAACTTGTCTGTACGAAATATATTTTCCTGTCGTGCTTGCTTGACAAGGAATAGCAATTCAGGTTTTACTGTAGATACCTTTCGTTAAATACTACGTGTTATTTTGTGAGCCACATCTTGATAGCTTCTTCTATACTTGATGATGTCGGGATTTTGTGTTCTTGTCCCACTGCCTTGTGGTATGATGCATTGTCCATTATCAGCCAGGAGGGTCTGTTAAGGACGGAAAAACTTCGTATTTTTCAATCCACTTTCTAAATGTTACCATTGATCTCGATATGATAGTCCTGATTGTCCGTATAATTGGAAGGAAATACAATCTTTTGCACAAGTCATTGTCCATTCCTATTCACCATGGTGTACGACAATGAAAACCATCTCCTCAAAACTGCTCACAGCTGTTCTTTAACGCGATAGTAGGTCCATAAACTGTCAGTATCAACCATAAACTGTCAGTATCAACCATAAACTGTCAGTTTCAACCATAAACTGTCAGTATCAACCATAAACTGTCAGTATCAACCATAAACTGTCAGTATCAACCATAAACTGTCAGTATCAACCATAAACTGTCAGTATCAAACATAAACTGTCAGTATCAACCATAAACTGTCAGTATCAACCATAAACTGTCAGTATCAATCATAAACTGTCAGTATCAACCATAAACTGTCAGTATCAACCATAAACTGTCAGTATCAACCATAAACTGTCAGTATCAACCATAAACTGTCAGTATCAACCATAAACTGTCAGTATCAACCATAAACTGTCAGTATCAACCATAAACTGTCAGTATCAATGCATCAACATAGATTGTGAATTGCTCCCACACCTGCGATTTGCGGACGATATTGTTGTCTTCAGCTACAGCATTGCAAAAGCCGAACAACACCTGAACGATTTGAATCAAGCAGACAAGGCGGTTGGCCTGAACATAAATAGAAGTAAGACCCACTTTATGTACTGAGCACTTCTAGGAGAGCTTCGACTAAAATATATTCCAATCGAAAATGCCAATTCGTATGTCTACCTAGATCAGCGAATCAACAACAGAAATAAACAAAATGGACAAGGAGATCTCCTTCGGGAGAGTGGCGGACTGGTTCACCTTCAGCTGCATTAATCCCATGCTCCAGCAGGTGAATAACGTCATTGGCATGGCTCACAGCTTCAACTGTATGATTATGTTCAGAAATGGTACAAGAGTGAGAAGCAAAAGTAGGTCTTAAGTAAATCAGAAGCAGAGACGCTCGTGTTACCGAAAGAGCAATGGAGCGAAGAATCATAAATATCTTCTTGGAAGACCACATCTGAAATGCCACCATCTGCTACAAGAGTTCCAGGATGTCGCCGAGTCTAGTACGAAAGTACAGATAGGCCGGCCAATAGTCCACATATTGGCGATAGAGGGATGTAGAGGGTGTTTTTATGATGCTATAAAACTGCAACAATTCACTCTGCTGCTCGTCTGCTGCTCGTCAACGAGATGCAGAGATGATCTGTATCACGCCCTTTGGTCATAATGATATCTCGGTGGAAGGTCACACACGGATTCAGGCATGTTTTCGCTACCTGGCATACGTTGATTCAACTATTGAAGCAGTAGCGAAGAACAGCGCTTGATACTAGCTGATGTAGGTTGCAGATATAATGAGTTGATGAAGAATACTGAAATCTATTTCGATTTATAGTCGACAGATTATCACGCGTCTGCATCACATGCAAGCGTTATTTGCAATAGCGATTTGAAGAGGTTACCCCATGAGAAGATAATTTCATTAATATTTACAAATGAGCTATATATTTTCTAAGAGCTTGGAATATCGTTCATTTGATTTTGATTTTTTTTTAATGTAGCCACTATCCCGTTCCACACACACACGTCAACGTCGGATATGTTGTTGCACCCGTCGAGGACAAACACTATCGTCCTCATTCGAAATCAGGTACTCACAGCTGCTTGAAATTCTCACCAGAAGCGTAACTTTGTCCCTTTAGTTGTTCCTTCAGCACCGGGAAGAGGAAAACGTCACAAAGTCCCAAATCAGGGATGCACGATTCACCCATGCTAAAATGTCACTACTTGTTGTCTCGTGCATGGGCAAGCATTGTCGTGCTAAAGCGTGCATGCTCACACGAACAGGCAGTGGTCGTGCTGAACAAATGCGTGCATGCTCACACGAACAGGCAGCGGTCGTGCTGAACAAATGCGTGCATGCTCACACGAACAGGCAGCGGTCATGCTGAACAAATACGTGCATGCTCACACGAACAGACAGCGGTCGTGCTGAACAAATGCGTGCATGCTCACACGAACAGGCAGCGGTCGTGCTGAACAAATGCGTGCATGCTCACACGATCAGGCAGCGATCGTGCTCAAAGTTTCTGCAAAGTTGTCACATATCGATCGGAGTTTACTGTATTGCAGTACTTCAAGAAATGCAGTGTGTAATTCGCCTTCGCACTCCCAAAAGACGGTTATTCCCGCCTTTAAAGATCTTAAATTGTCGAGAATAAATTGTCGTTACCGCCCACTTGTATAACTTTGGTTAGGATAAATTGTCCTTACCGCCCATTTGTATAACTTTCGTGAGGATAAATTGTCCTTACCGGTCATTTGTATAACTTTCCTGAGGATAAATTGTCCTTACCGCCCACTCAAATATAAATTGAACACATTCTGCGATCGTTCACCGAGTCTGAATTTTGGACTCGAAAAACTTGAGATTTGGGTAACTGTCCATGTTTCACGACCGCATGTTGCCACGTGAAAACACATGCTCTCATTTTTCCACTTTTGTTGGTTTGATGGCATTCTGCGATAGGTTTCTGAGGTTGTATTTTTAATACCGCATGTAAATTTTTCTGCTGCCGCGAACATGAAAGCTAAAATCGCCCACTAGTGGGCGGTATCATCGGGATGAAGACCACTGCTTTAGAGCCTTAATCTGCAAGTGCATTTTCTATATTCAATAGATCTAATTTTCATGCAATATATTCCTAAAGCTTCTTCTCTGCATGTAATATATATTTTACAAAATTTATAATTTTTCTAAATTGCATAGCTGGTACCACCCATATTTTCAGTCAGCAGTTGTCAGTTCTATTTATAGAAACACATCTATGATTACAACAACTTTCATTACAACGTCATTAACAATGTTTTTCACACGCATCGTGGATGTACATGTTTTTGTATACTTACTACTGAAACATTGTGCATTGATATTCTAAAATGTATGTCATTGTGGATGTACATGTTTTTGTATACTTACTACTGAAACATTGTGCATTGATATTCTAAGATGTATGCCATTGTGGATGTACAACATGTTTTTGTATACTTACTGCTGAAACATTGTGCATTGATATTCTAAAATGTATGTCATTGTAGATGTACAACATGTTTTTGTATACTTACTGCTGAAACATTGTGCATTGATATTCTAAAATGTATGTCATTGTGGATGTACAACATGTTTTTGTATACTTACTGCTGAAACATTGTGCATTGATATTCTAAAATGTATGTCATTGCGGATTTTGTTGACAAACCAGCGGGCAAAAGCAGTAGATGAGACTGGCCTGAAATAATACCATCATCATAACAAAGTGAGCATAGGCACTCACTCTCTGGCATAA
The DNA here is from genome assembly GCA_036924085.1 of Ariolimax columbianus. Classification (NCBI taxonomy): domain Eukaryota; kingdom Metazoa; phylum Mollusca; class Gastropoda; order Stylommatophora; family Arionidae; genus Ariolimax; species Ariolimax columbianus. The sequence goes on from JAVGWX010000021.1 coordinate 52,696,471, forward strand.
TGTCATACTTATCGATTGAACGCTCCGACAGGATCCGGTTATCTTTCATTAGATAACGACAGTAAAGATAATAGCAATAGCTCCATGGTGCTATTATTTTTAGAAAGAAATTATATTTTAGCATGAAATATTCAATGTAAATACATAGCCTCTAAATTGTGTAACGCTTACTTTCAGGCAGGGCAAATATCAAATTTAACTAGGTCTGACAGTGTCCTGATGATCCATTCTGGCTTGTAATAGGATTTAGGCTGCTTTGTCTAACTATATATAGTGATGCTTGAAGTTTATGAAGAGATGGGGGTAAAAATGTTGTTTTACTTTCTGTTCGATTGCATAGTCAAATGCACTCTATAGCTTATTCATGCTCATGACAGCAGATTACATTTCTGGTAAATAAAAACGTATATAAATGTGTGCTTTCAACTAAAACGTCACAGAAGCGGACTGCGACACGTATCATGAACTACTGTTCGCAGTTTTAAATATGATACTGAGGTGAGCGAGCAAAGGCACGCAATCAACATGTGTCGATGTAAAAAGTGATACCAATTGAATATAGTATCCAAGTAAACAAAAAGTTTAAGACGTTGATGGTAGTCCAAGAAGAGATGATATAGGTTGAGATGACCCCACAAGTTGACCATTAAAGGGACATTTTAATCTATGTTGCGCTGAACATGATACCCAAAGTTACGTACAAGAAAAAGAGCTACATATCGGAAGAAACACTGAAGCTCATAGACAAGAAAGTGGCGTGTCCTTTGGAGGACGTTGCTTTACAATTACAGAAAAGTAACTTGAGAAAACTCGCACAACATATAGAAACTGTGAAAGAGCAGTCAGACGATAAATAAGAATAGATCAAGATGCATAATGAATACCTGTAAAAACATTGAAGAACTGCAACAACAATTCAGGAGGAATATGGAAATAAGAACACTGACAAGAGAGTTTCAACCAGTATCACATATCATCAATGATAATGAGGACAACATATTAACAAAAAAATGAACACATTTTGAAAAGATGGAATAAGAACTGTGAAACCATGTACGAAGACACCTTAAAGCCGGCAGTTACAACAATATCGAACGAAGAGAGGAACCTGAACCCACATTGGACGATATCAGCACGGCAATCAAAAGCCGAAAAAAAATTTTTTTTTTTTTTGCTTAGATGTTTGCCTCACTAGTTTCTACTGGCGGAAGCGCGCCATTTTCCACCCCTGACCGTTGTCCATTGGGCGATATCAGGACGCATAAACCAGTGCTTGGATGCATGTGTGCGTCTGTATGCACCTATGCTAGGTTTGTGCGCCCTCAGAAGCTAGCCCAACCAAAGTGCAATGGAAGGGCCTCACCATGAGGGCACGTGTGAAAGTTGTGCAAGGGTGTGACTGTAGGACAGAGTCAAATGAAACAGAGTGAGGTAAGATGAGAGACAAGGGGAAGAGTGGCCCCCAGGGTGAGCCTATCCGTATGCCGAAAAAAGAAGAGTCACAGGGCTGTAATGACATCCTATTGGAACTAATACAGAATGAAGGCGAGGTCAGTGCTCGCATTTATCATGTACTGTGCAATAGGCACAGCTCGATTCAAAATGCTATAGAAGGCTCAGAATACTGTGGAGCAACGTTCTGCAAAGGATGATGATGATGATATAACTGTTTCAAATAATAGCACAACACAAACAGTTTCATTACACACAAAATAACACATTCATACACTCCGAACTATATGTCATCACACAACGACTAAAATTACGGTGCTGTTTTTGTGTGCTCATCCAAAGACGAATGTCATATTTTTGGTTTGTGCTGAGTTATAAACTGGATATGACTCAACCTTCAAATATAGAGTCTGGATACATGCTACTGGAAATGTGTTTATCAGCTGCTATGTATGTGTTCACTGTAACAAAAGAATCGGTAATAGCAGCGATGAAGACTCTGAAGAAGGGGAAAGCTACTGGAGTGGATAATATCCTGGCAGAGACCATACAGACGGGTGAAAAATAAAGTAACCCATAGCGTTACTGCCGTAGGTATGTGACGGTGTTCGCGATCTCACATTTCAAAGGTTCGGCTATATGAGGGTAGTAGCCATCTCCTCTCCCTAGCCGTTTTAACTTCTCGGTCTGAACCGGAACCCATTTAAGGCTAGTTCGATCCGGTGGCCGTTGCTGTCTGAGAAAAACATTTCCGCCTCAACTGAGGAATGAAAGCCGGCTCGCACAGCGCTACTCGACTCCCTAAAGCCGAGTAGTGATACAATAATTGGCATGCTGATTTCCATCTGCAATAGAATATGGCAGATAGCAGGATGGTCAAAATCGATATTCCTGTCGATACCTAAGTCAGGAAACTTTAAAGCTTTGTTAAAACTACAGAACAATCAGGCTCATTAACCACCTTAGCAAAGTCTTGGTCAGAACAAGCGTCAAGTATTTGGAACACCAACACCATTTGTAATATTTATTTATTGACTTTAAAAAGGTGTTTGATACAATCTGGCATGATAATAATATTTCGTCTATCGATGAGGACCACCGACATTATCATATCTCATAATGCAACCTTGAGTTTGTGTGCGCTCATGACTGATCAAGCCAATTAGAGCATGGAAAAGTCTATGACAAGACTGGCAAACGTAGTCAGCAGTTGTCTCTCTTATTTCCTCTGTTCTTCGCTTCCTTATTGCACGTCTATCCTGAGCTGCCTATATACAAAGACCTTCGCTGAATTCAACGCCGTCTGTGACCGTGCCGTTCCTTGTTGAGCCAGGTTCTCCCAGGTGCTAATGTCTATTTGACATCACTTAAGGTAGTCCTTCTGATTGTTTTTTGGACACCCATGTGGTCGTTCTCCTTCACTCGGTTCGCTACACAGAAGCCTCTTTGGAAGTCTTTCATTTGACATTCGGGCAATCTCGCCAGCGACATCGCAATTGAGATTTTAGCAAAAGTGCATGAATAATTTCCTTGGTGGCTCTAGACAGCAATTCAGTACCCGTGATATGGTCCCGCCAATTTATATGCAGTGTGCGTGTCAGGCAGTTCATCTGAAAATTAGTCTTCTGGCTTCACCAGCGGAGACAGTCCAGCTCCCACACGCGTCGAGCACGGTGGGGACAATGGCGGCACGGTAGACTTTTAGCTTATTAATGTTGCTTATTCCTCAACGTTCCCATACTGTTGATCGCTTTCTGCCAAAGGCTGGGCTCGCCTTTGCTATTCTATTAGCTAGCTCATCAGCAATAGTCACTGATTTCGACAGCATGCGTCCGATGTAGACACATTGTTCAACCGCTTGTAATTTATGTCCCTTTACTGTAACTACTGACTGTTTATATGATGTGCCTGGTGCTGGTTGATACATGACCACGATTTTGGTTGTGCTAATTGTGAAGCGAAAGTTGTCACAAGCAGCAAAGAACCGGTCCATACTTTCCTGCATATGCCGTTCTAAGCTACTGTTCAGAGCCATTCATTCGCAAACAAGATGGCATAATACTCTATGGGCAACAATTGAGATATGTAACAACAACAGTAATATTCTGAAAGTAAGTTATCGGCAATCTGAAAGTTATCGGCAAAAAATGAAAAGGCAACAAACGCAATCTTTGTAGATGTAAATATAGGTGAATGGTTCCGCACATCAGTTGGCGTAAGACAAGGGCGTATACTCTCTCCGACACTCTTCAATATATTCCGATAAAGAATTATGAGTGATGCCTCTGAAGATTATTGTGGCCCATAAGGGTATGGGATAGAAGGAATGCAAACTTGCGCTTTGCAAATAATATCAACGGGCAGGCGGGTATACAAAACTTTCAGGTATTCATCCAAAGATTGGATGTAACATTACAGGATTATCGAGATGAGCGCAGAAAAGACAAAGTTGATGACAAATAACACTGAAGAACAACGCTGTGTTTAAAGCAATTGGACAGGAGCTTGGAACAGTGAACCGTTTCAAGTATCTGGGCTCAACAATTAGTTATGAGGGATCAAAACCAGAGGTCCTGGCCAGAATAGCACAAACAACAGCATCGCTTGCACGTTTAAAACATATATGGAAAGATAAACAACTCTCCCTTGCCATAAAGATCATATTAATGCGCTCACTGGTTCTTTCGATATTCCTCTATGCCTGTTAAACATGGATCATTGCATCAGTTCACCAGAGAAGAATATTAAGACCATGTAGATGAGATGTTTTAGGAGACTTAAATATCACCTACAAAAACCGTATTACAAATGCTGGACGAAGAATCATCAAAAATACAAGTGGGACTCCTCACAATGATCAAAAGGCTTAAATATCGCCACGACTCGAGGTCCAAGGGCATTACAAATACCATACTACAGAGCACAGGAGGTAAGGATGTCCGAGAAAACGATGGGAAGACAACATCCATGAATGGACTTACCTACGACCCGAGGAGTCACAGAAAGCAAACGAAAACAGAGAGGGATGGCGCAGGATTCTAGAGATATCAGCAGGGTAGCCCTAACGATCTAAAGAGGTCATGGGATGAATTGAGCAGAACTGACTGTAACGTTGATTACCTTGTCAGTGATATCCATCATCCTGACATCGTATGACAGTTCATAGTCGAGATGTTGCAAATGGAATAACCTCAACGATCGATTAGTTATTCAGTTGTCATTGCCAGTGATGAAATGTGTGTGACCTGTATCTTTGGTTCGCGTATGTCATCACAATTTGGCTGGATTACCCTCGCTGCATTCTGTGGATTTCATTAAAGCCGGAATAATCATAGTATCGCTGTCGCTATATCGGTGGCTTTGACGTTCACTCTGTGACAACATTTTGTGAAAATCTTTAACATTAATTAATCTGGAGTGGTCCGCCGGAGTCTTCGTGTATGACAAAATCAAGAATATCACAATTGTCCCACATAGAGCATGTCGTAAGAAGCGACTGACTGTGGGACATGACATAACACCGGTCATGGTTAGATGGTTTAAGAGCAGCATAGATGGCGACTAACAGGCAGCGTTAGCTGTTGCTCTAGCGTTCTCTTAACTTAGCTCTAGCGTTCTCTTAACTTAGCTCTAGCGTTCTCTTAATTTAGCTCTAGCGTTCTCTTAACTTAGCTCTAGCGTTCTCTTAACTTAGCTCTGTGCTATTCTGTTATGAAAATATATATTTAGTCCTTCATTCCTAACCTATAGAACGTCACACCATCGCTGCATTGCGGATTAACTGTTTACGGGAAATGGTTCAGAAGTAAATCCTCAAGGAAAATCTGCACCAGAGAGCAATGGAACAACGATATGGGATAAGATCGGGAACGATGATATTCGACATCAAACTTTGTTTCGAGACGTTGTGAAAGCAGCGATATCACGCAAACATCGCTGTCTGTGCTGGACATGTGGTATGCATGTCTGTGCTGGACATGTGGTATGCATGTCTGTGCTGGACATGTGGTGTGCATGTCTGTGCTGGACATGTGGTGTGCATGTCTGTGCTGGACATGTGGTATGCATGTCTGACAACAAATGGACACGTAGAACAACATTTTGGTGGTCATATTTATGTACATGCCCACGGGCTCATCCACCTATGAGATGAAGGTGAGATGGACTAACTAAAGACCTAAGTCCGCATTGGTTCAGAACTGCAAAAGATAGGGACGCATACAGAGCAACGTTGGCTTCCTCACATACAGCACATCTGCCGGACTGACCAAGAGGATAATGTGATAATGTAATGTGATGTCATTAAACGAAAGTGAAGCATCTGATATAGCCTCTCCTTCCCAGGTGTAGAGATCGCTACTGGATTCAATGTTCGGCTTGCCGTTCAGGAGTTTCGATGTCAATGCCCTCTCCTACATTATTCTGTCTCCTGCAACACCTTCATGAAGGGACTCCTGTTTCTTACAGAGCCTGATGTGGGGTGCGACCGAGTACCCGGTGGTATAATTAGCCGGGCAGATCGGGCTCATAAGCCTTGGTTAGTAGTCAATCTAAGAGAAGGTAAGCTCTAAGTTTAAACCCGGGTAGACGAAGCTTGTTAGCCTGTTCAGGCAGTTCGCATAGGAGAAGAGAAACTGATTTTAAGCCCACAAGTCTCAGAGAGTGCTGGCTAGTCTTAGGACGATGAGAGTATCATCGGATGTCTCGAGTAACTAGCATCTGCGGACAACCTCTACTTGCTTATGGGAACCTCTGGAAAGGGTAGGGCTGCGGGAATACACCCAGACAGAAAATCAGGAGTGGTAGCACCTAAGGCAGATTGTTTCAAAATTACGAACTCATTCCGGCTGCTCCTGCAGTTGAGCTGGTGTCAAATTCTCATGATTTGCATTCCTTTGGATTATACAAGTGAGGCCGAGAGGGGGATCCTGCAGTTTTCGCAGACCAGTGTCTCCATATTCAGCGCCTAGGTTGGCGCCCTGAGAGGCTACTCACAGTGTGCCACGCGCATGGTCTGTAAAGACTGAAACGCCTATGAGCGAATCAATGTGATACAGAAAAGTAATTATATGTGCTCTACAGACAACACAAAGAGTCCAACATGAGAAACTAATTGCATGTTTGAAAAATAAATGTTGATGGAAAAGACACACGAATACTCAGTAATCTAAACTGGGAGCAAAAGGCAACAATAAGATCTGGCAAACTTTCATTATGTATAGATGTAAAAAAATATATAAATATATAATTACATAAAAACATTTGTATGTACTCTACAGACAACACAAAGATATTTGACAGCGTCCTACATTAAAAAAATATTTAAAAAATGCATGCCTCTTTGTCAATTTAACATTTAATTAACATAGTCAAGACTCATCACTGAAAGCATAATTTCAATTTATTCAGATGACACATGTATAATGAATATGAACTACATGGGTTGGTAATTCAAGTAAAGTCAGGGGTTTGGACTGAAATTTGTTAATAATAATAACAATCTTCGTCTAGGCAACTAGAGTCCGTTACGTCGATCGACCACTACCATGTCCAACTGCTGAGGCTTGTAGACACAGCCTCCTTTAATGCCGAAGGAGAGACTGCTATCCACCTGATCCATTTCAAACAGGGGCGGCCATTCCCAAGCCTCTGGCTGGCTGTTGTTACTCATAACTGACATTATCTGGTGAGCCGGAACTTCCTGATCCAGTCGAACCCCGTGACCAAACATAGACAGGCGGCCACGGCCCAGAGTTTCTTAGAGGAAGGAAAGACTGGTCTTCACAGACACCTCGACATTACGGACGAGATCGAACTGCCGGATGCCGAGAAAGCGTCTCTGGTTCCGCATGTGAAAGGCATCAAGTCTTGATATGTCCTGATTAAGTAGGAGCCAGTTCTGTTAACCATACAGGAGGACAAGAATTACACACGTCTGATAAATAGGAATTTTGGATCCGAGAGAGAGTCTGCCATTATTCTACACGCGGCGAAGGTCGTTCATAGGGTAGACAGCGAACCCCATCTACCTTAACATGTCAGGCGCACTGCGTTCATCGGATGAAAAGGAACTCCCCAGGTATGTGCATTTATTGGTGCAGTCCACCGTGAGGCCATTACCAAAAATGCTGTTATGACCGGTGTTGGAGCTAAGGTTCTGAATGTTCGTCTTGGCCCAAGATATTGATAGGCACGGGTTTGATGTTTCGAGATCAAGATTATCGAGAGACTACTGCCGACTAGGACAGTGTCATTAGCATAGACGAGATCTGTAATAGGTGTTTGGTCTATGGCAATGCCCTGATGGTGGGAGTCAAGGTGGTGGAGAACTCAGTCGATGGCTCAGTAGAAAATATCAGGGGCACCATGTCTGATCGATGAAGATGTTGGGAACCTGTCCGGGAGAGTGTCATTTAGGCGGACTCTCTCACCGGTGTCCGTGTTTAGCTATCTTATCAAGTTCAGCAGTGAAGCAGGACTGGTAATGCCTTGCAGGGCTTTCCAGAGATCAGACCTATCGACCGAATTGAATGCAGCCTTTAGATCTACATACGCAGCGCAGAGGGAGCGATTTGAATAAAAGGTGCAGCTCACCCAGGAGCCGGTGAACAAGAATGGCATCCACAGCTGAGTGAAGCCAGACCGATGTGGGCCCTGTTGTGTGACCAGGAGGGGCCATTCCATGTGCAAATACCTTGCCTGGGACTAAGAGCAGTGTGATTGGTCTGTAGTTGTTGCATACCTTACGGATTCCTTTTCCTGTGGATAGGGCAACAACTAGTCCATCTGCCGGAAAGTGTCCTGTCTTCTAGACTTGTAGAAAGAGGTGGTGAAGAGCGGAACTGATTGCGTCCATGTTGTACTTCAAAAGTTTTCGCGGAATATGGTCCGGATATGCCAGCACGGCCATCTTCATGCTTTCGTGTGGCGGCTTGGCTTCTCCCAAAGCTGAAGGGTCGATGCACGTGTCCGGAGGAGTATCCACACATTCCAACACGGAAAACAAAACGCACGACGAATATACAGGTGACTGACCACATTTCCCACAGCCACACCCCCTCTCCCCCCCCCCCCCCACTAAATGTGGCAGGGTAAGCCGATCCAGAGATCGTTTTTACAGATAAAATAAATCACATTTCGCAGAACGCATGATAGTATCGCCATCTTAGCTTGCCATGGGCAACTATTATTATTATTATGTAATATATAAATATATACTCACACACATAAATATCTAGAGTTAGACCATCACCTCTCGGAGAGTCAGTATGGTTTCAGAGCTGGTCGAAGAACTAGACATTATATTTGCAGCGTGTAAGCTACATAAGATATGTTAAGAACAAAACCGTGATATGAATACTATGTTCATTGACTAACAAAAGGATTTCATACGGTTAGCAGAGGTGGGCTATGACAGATATGTGCTGAATACTACGTTCATTGACTAACAAAAGGATTTCATACGGTTAGCAGAGGTGGGCTATGACAGATATATGCTGAATACTACGTTCATTGACTAACAAAAAGATTTCATACGATTAGCAGAGGTGGGCTATGACAGATATGTGCTGAATACTACGTTCATTGACTAACAAAACGATTTCATACGGTTAGCAGAGGTGGGCTATGACAGATATGTGCTGAATACTACGTTCATTGACTAACAAAAGGATTTCATACGGTTAGCAGAGGTGGGCTATGACAGATATGTGCTGAATACTACGTTCATTGACTAACAAAAGGATTTCATACGGTTAGCAGAGGTGGGCTATGACAGATATGTGCAGATCATGTACTTGATGAGGCCGATACTTATACATTATTCGAAGTCAACAACTGCGTGAAAAAATGCCTCAACCCTTTTCGGCAGGTGTATTTCAGTTATGTTGACGAACGTCTTTGGGAATACATAGTGTTCCATGCTAATAAAGTTTCGTTTGAATGGTGCGCTTTTCAATTCGCGCAGACTGAATGCTGAATGCTGAATGAACAGTAGGAAATGCACGGGGTATAGGTGGGTTCTCTACTGTTTGTCACAACTTTGGTTTGATCATGAGCTCAAAGAAAACGGAGACCACGTGCCAACCAACACCAGGCACATAGTATAAACAGCCAGTAGTTACATTGAGGGAACATAAATCACAACCGGTTGAAAAATGTGTCTAACTAGGGATGCACGCTGTCAAGATTAGTGACTGCTGCTGATGAGCTGGCTAATAGAATAGCAGAGACGAGTACAACTTTGGGTCCATATCTTCAACAATTTGGGAACGTCGAAGAATCAGCATAACGACTAAGCCAAAGGTATACCGTGCCGCAATTATCTCCACCCTACTCTACGCGAGTCAGAGTTGGACGCGAGGTGGCTCAATCATTTTCAGATGAACTGTCTGAAACGTTTAGTGAATATTCGCTGGCAGGACCATATCACAGATAATGAAGTGCTATAAAGAGACGAACATGCCAGGTATTTTTGCACTTTTGCAAAAAAACAACATGAGATGGGCAATGGCCATATTAATCTACGTACCTGCTACTAAAAATCGATTAAAGAAAACATAGCTCTCACAGGAGGCGGCAGAAATGCACTTCCGTTCTACCTATATTTCAAACTGTGCATTCAGATTAATTACTGTGGATTATATTGTGACAACTTAACTTAACTTAATTATACTGGTTTAGAAGGCTTCATAGAGTATGTATTCAACCATTTGATATTTTACGACGTGCACAGAGGATATCATTGACATTGCCACGGAAATGTGTTCCAGGTTGTAAAAAAAATCGATCTATGAAGTTCGTAAGTAAAGCATTATATGGATTCGTACCATATCAATGAAAGACTATAAGTATACCCGAGATTATGTTGTGTATATAAACCAACAAAATGATAAAAGTAAAAGTCTTGAGAGCCTGTGTTTTTCCTGTGACAGCTTATGGCTGTGAATCATGTACGATTACCAAAACTTCTAGACAAAGAATCGAATCCTTCGAGTCAAAATGTTACATAAAGAGCCTCAGAATCCCCTGGACAGAGAAAAAAACAAATGCAGACATTCGGCAAGAGTTAAGCATAGAAGAAAACTGGTTTATCAATTCCATTTTGGCTAGAAAATGCAAGTACTTTGGTAACATCAAGAGACACAATGGTCTTGAGAGAACGGTGATGGAAGGTACGGTGCCAGGCAAAAGAGGAAGGGGTAGGCGAAGAAGACGATGGCACCAAGATATCCAGGAATGCCTGAGTATGACTGTGGCAGAAGCTGGTGTTTTGGCAAGGGAACGAGTTTCTTTCAGAGAGACTGTGATGGGAGCGACGTTCTACAAAGGACATGCTTAATGATGATGATATAAACCATTTTACTGTATATGATGTTCTACTTGAAGATAGGTATAAATGCTATGATGGGTCTGTAGTTAGTATTCCACGAAAAACTCAAAAACTCAGTCACGATGCAATCCTTTCGATTTTTCAGAATCTACCAGCATATTTTCAGAGCCTCCAACAAAATAGACAAGAAAAGAGAGAATATGAGCTGGCTGTCAGCGATGATAACGCTTATAGAAATTTCATGGAGATGATTATATAATATTTTGAATATTTGTGTTAAGAAATCAGCAAACATACTGCCGAGCTTGATTGGATTATTGTAAAGTCTAATAGATGCTTCAGAATGTCCATAGATTATCATTCAGGGAAGATTAATTCCGATTTAACTGTTTAGGTGTGTTGTGATGAAACATAAATTAAGACTTCAGTATTATTTTACATAATCTCACCTACTTCCAAAGTAGATAAATGGACTAAACTTGACAACATTTTGAATCAGTTCAGACAAATTAATGACTTTTCAGAGGTTTTGCACTCAACAATTTATAAAGCAATTTCTCTATTGCAAGACCACAGATGTAGATGATACAAATCAAAGACACGTTCGTAGTAAACAATTTTTGCTTGGACAGATAAAACTAAGTGACACAACACGAAAACATTAGAGTTCAGAGATGTTCTTGAGGTCTTTCCAGCTGTATTTATTATCATCAAAGACATGTGACTTTAGTATATCCGTGTCCTTGTTCTGCCAAAAAAGTCCTAACTTCGGAAACTGACATCATGTTTGTCATTATCTGCTAATCTTGCTTTGTATACAAATTTCAATCTCGCGTGTTTGAGGAACAAAACTTTACAATTTACAGTTAGAAGCCCAAAGCAAAATTGCTTTCTTTAATGGTTGATGAAATTCAAATACTTCAAATGTCAGTTTTAAAGGTGGCACTATTCAACGATTAGCAAACAACAGTCCAAAGGAGAAGACTTAAACTGTGCAGGCATTTATGCTATCATCTCTGTTGTCAGCAAACAAAGACATTGTTGCTTTTGCGTCCCTTAGAAGAAAATCAACTGGTGAAGCTAGCACCATCTCTGACACACAAAGCTTTGTATCTTTCAAATATTGAACGTCAGAAAGTAAGCCTTGCACTAAAGATTTTTATGGAGAAAGTAGTCTCAGCCTTCATCTGTTTCTAGGTTTAAGTGATTCTGTTCTTGATACTAGAACATTTATTCATATAATTTTGCAACTAGAAAATATGTAATGTCATATCCCATTTAAAGGAAGACATTTAAGAATATGTGACAGGAAACCTTTCAAATGTTTGAATGACAGGTTTGCATTCATGGATAAGTTAGTCATTTGGCTTAATGCGTAGGATGAGATATAAAGTTCAAGGCTCGTCATGGATGTGTGTCGCTTGAAGCACAAATAATTACACCAAAATTGTCAATGACAAACGATCAAGTGCAACATTTTGAAAAGCACAAAGAAAACATTCCACTTTTTAATTGTCATTTTTCATTTTGCTGCCCCTTTTCTTCTCCCTCAATGGTCTACCAACCTTCTAAAATAATGCCAGTAAATTATGAGGGATATTCATAGAAATGCTGTAACTGTTCCAGTAGTTATTTTATTTTTATATGCATACACGATTTTTGCACGTATCGCCATTTTGTTTTTTCTGTGTTATTGTTTAACATTTTTATTCCGTTTAGAAGACTGCACAGCGTCTGTTTACGACCAGTTTATTTGTTCTCGAATTTCACTTGCACCAAACACATGTATGTGCATTAAATTTATTATTGTGGAATTCTTTCGCTGATTCCACCTCTGCAACCTCCTGTTGTATTCCCATGTAATAACCAATCTCTGACCAAAAAAGTGTTTCTTTATGTCCAACCTGGATCTGCAATTTGTGCTCACTTTTTGCCATCGCATATTTAAGATTATTTATTGCAACTAAATATATATTCTGCACATATTGAAAAATATATCAAATATCATGCACAATAGTTATCGATTACTTAAAGATGGCCTTGTGTGGTTGCGGTTACGTGTATAATCAAAGAGTGAACCAACACTGGAAGGAATAAGTATATTATATCTTAAAAGCAGCTGACGTAAGAAGTGAAGTAAACCACTCGTAATACAAAAGAGCAACGAACTGTGAACACTAATTACAAAACCTTGTAACAAGGGACGTAATTAGTCTAGGCACCACCTCCATCACTGGGTTATTTCCCATTTAGGATCAGGCCTTGAGAGTAAAGATGTCAATGGATGGGCCACAATGTTAGAATGTTAAGTGTAAGGCTTCTGAACAGGCTCCTGTATGGTGAACTGATTTATGGAGACCGATCACAGAGACGGCTAACAAAAAAGCTTTCCACGGACGTTTTGAAGGAGTCCCTTAAGTGCAGTCAAATAGATATTAACACCTAGGAAAACCTGGCTCCAAATCGTTCAACCTGGAAGAGTGTGATAACAAAATTCGTTGAAATCAGCGAGGGAGGGCTTCCGTTTTTATTTGGGCATTTATAGATATGCAATTAGGAAGTCTAGAACAGAGAAGATACCAGAGGCAGTTCTGGACTATGTTTGCCAGTCGTGTCAAAGAACCTTTCGTGCTCGCATTGGCTTGATCACCCACACCAACATACTCAAGGATGCAGTTTGACACGGAATGATGTTGGTGGTCCTCCTCGACGACGATTGACGAATCATATATATATATCAAAGGCAAAGGCCGCCGTTCATCGTAGACGATGATGGCATAATTAATTTTCCTAGCGCTATTTTTAGTAAGGATTAACGACCTTACAATTTATCCTCACTCTCTCGTCTCGAGCTGCCCGACCCCAGAGGCAAGTCAAGGAAAAGACGACTAGGGGCGACTACGAGATGCAGGGGACTCCGCATCAAGCACCCGTGAAAAAGACAGCGGAGTTCTGAGTCGAACCCATACCTACTGATCACGAGGCCGACGGCTTAACCCCTTCTCCTCGGAATATATATATATATAATGGCATATCTGTTAGCCTCGAGAAACAATGGACTTCATGCTAGAGAGGGGACAGTCAGTTGTTGCCCTAACTTTCGCCGTACACGTTTGTAGTCTGCATCTTAACGCACCCTGTCTTCCCCTGCCTGCAGACCAATACACATAGCCTGCCTCCAGCCTGGTCTGTCTTTAGAAAGTTCCTCCCAGGTGGAAGGGTCTACCTTTTTCACCCTTGCCCGTGGTTAGTGTCCGTAAATTATATTTGTTGGTATTCGCACATCCTCCATTCTGCACGCGTGATCAAGCCACCGTTAGCGGCGCTGGCCTAGTATCGTAACTAGGCTGACAAACTTTGCACGGTCCAACACTCCATCAAAGTCCAAGTATGCGTCTCAGGCAGTGCATAAGAACAGGATCTAGCTTTTTTTCATGTGAGGCATAAAGTATCCATGTTTTGCTGGCTTAGAGCAGGGTACTAATCACACATGATCTGTACACAGCAATCTTTGTAGAGATGGTCAGCATTTTGTTACTTCACACTCTCTGTGAGAGCTTGGCAAGTACTGATGAGGTCATTCCTAATCGTTTCTGCAGCTCTGCATCCAGTGAAAGGTTGTCTGTGATAATAGATCCAGCTCTGCGTCCAGTGAAAGGTTGTCTGTGATGATAGATCCAGCTCCGCGTCCAGTGAAAGGTTGTCTGTGATGATAGATCCAGCTCTGGGTCCAGTGAAAGGTTGTCTGTGATGATAGATCCAGCTCTGCGTCCAGTGAAAGGTTGTCGGTGATGATAGATCTGAGGTAGCTGAAGTGATTTACTATCCCCAGATTTTTATCGTTTAAAACAATGGTGAATCTGTACCTTTCGCCTTTGTACGCTGATGGTGAGTCCAAACAGATCACATGATTTTGTCAACCTATTAAATAGGAAATCTAATTCGGCTTCGGTGTGGGCGACCAGGGCAGCATCGTCTGTAAAGAGCATTACCCAAATGACAGTCTCCCTTCTCTTACTTTTTGCTCACAGTCTGGTTAGATTGAATAGTCTCCCGTCTGACTTAGTATGCAGAAAGACTCCCTCTGTGGCACTTCCAAAGACGCGTCTAAGAACGATGGCAAACACAGTGCCGAATAGAGTCGGAGACAGGACATAACCTTGTTTAACTCTGCAGTTAATGTAGAAGACCTCAGATTCATGACCGTCATGCAGCACTGTACCTTTCATGCCCACATGTAAAGACCTAACGGGATTAAGATAATGAGCAGCGCATGAGCTGCAGTGGTCAGCGACCCATAGCTGACTGCTAGCGCCAGGGCCAGCGAACCAGAGCTGCCAAGACCTTTCTACACCTCCGCGCGGTGATCCCGGATAACAGGCTACAAAAGAGCAGACTGGCTATGGAGAAGGGATCAAAGAGGGAATGCTAACCCGGTACTTAAAAAATGATTGCTGAAGTCGGATGTGTTAGACCAAAAGGTGCAAATATCGCAGTCAAGCTGTAAACTACGACACAACGCGTTCCGTTCTCTGGACTACATTCTGCAACTTAAACCCATTTAGGGTTTGGTAGCCGGAGATTAAGAACGAACGAAGCCAAGCCAAAAGATCTAATTATGCTCAGTAGTTTAGGTGGGCTTTAGACAATACTTTAAAAAGACCCTTTCTGTTTACCAGGTCGAATGCTTTGGTGACCAGGTCAATGAAGACAAGATATAGTGGTCTGCGTTGTTCTCTACATTTGTCTTGCAATTGTCTCAGTTAAAAGACCACATCAGCGGTGGACCTTTCTGCGCGAAAACCGCACAGAAACTCCAGATACACCCTGTCGGCCAGCTTTCGCAACCTGCTCCGTATGATATAAGTATATACTTTGCCTACGGTGTTAAGGAGTAATATGCCCCTGCCTTAATGATTTAAGAGCACTACTCTGTCAACTATGCCAGCAGTCCGCACCAAAAAGAGTAGTGGTACAGTGGGTTCCATCCCACTGTAACATCCAAGGCAACGAGGAGGCATACAGACTGGCAAAAGAAGGTGCAAGACTACTACAACCAGATACGAGTGTGACAAACGAAGAGTCAAAAAGGCTTATTAGAGCTAGATACATGACCAAATGGCAAACAGAACATACTGGCTACACAAAAAACGATGCCTATTACCAGATGAACAGAAGAGAGCAGGTCGTAGTCTTCAGACTCCGCACAGGCCACAATAGACTGAGGTACCACCTATTCAACAAATTGAAGATAGGTGGCACTGACGAATGCTTGTGTGGTACCGGGAAAATTACCGCTGAACATTTGCTGCAAAACTGCCCGACATACGAGGACCAGAGAAAGCAGATGTGTCCATCAACAGTGGCAACACTAGACAAACTCTATGGCAGTGTCGACAGCCTCAGGATGACCGCTGCTTTTTTCGAAAAAATACAGGTTGATGTCTGACAGCGTTCGAAGAAGAAGAAGAAGAAGAAGAAGAAGAAGAAGAAGAAGAAGAAGTAGAAGAAGAAGAAGAAGAAGAAGAAGAAGAAGAAGATATGCCCCTGCCATTGTTGCAGTCTCCTCTGTCTCCCTTTCTCTTGTAAAAGGTGATAATGTTGGCGTGTCTCGTGTCCCATGATACCACCTCTCATCCCAACACTTCCATATATGTTCGTACATGTATTGAAGAAGTACGTTCTCCCCGCATTTTATGATTTCTGCTGGAATGCCATCTCTACCGGGTGCCTTTCCCACTGGCATGCCCTCGATAACTTTTTTCCAAATCGTGTATGCTCGGTTTATCGTCAAGTTCCTGCAATACCTGTAGAATCTCAAGCACGTGAGTTAATGAAAAAATCTACCGAGACTAGGTCAGGCGTATAATGTTGCGTTAAGTCCCGTCCTTCTTTACACATCGTTGTCCAGTTCTTCACTGTTGTCTTCGACACACTTTTGTATACTGCCTGCATTCTGCTATGAATGTCAACTGGTCAACATCCGTCAGCTGTTTGAAACCGAAACATCGCTCGCTGATCAACTCTGGACGGATTCCGTATCACACCTGCCATGTTTTCAACGGTCTGCTGAGGAAACTATGAGTCGGAGGATAATGACATTTTGCAAACTTGACGGATGGCATCTGCTGTTTACACCAGAAGTGACGTTATCGTGGACATCGTACGTATGTTTACTCGTTGCATTCTGGCCCAGTTTCATTTGATCACACCTTGTGTGTATATATATATATATATATATATATATATATATATATATATATATATATATATATATATATATATATATATATATATATATATATATATATATATATTTATATATATATACATACATATTAAAATGCAGTTCAAATGAGTTGGTCTTACATGTGGGTGATGGATAATTGAGAAATGATATTGATGGATATAACCCTTAAATCGTTTGAGCTTACTGAAACAATTGAGAACAATTAAGAAATCACTTATTCGATTATTGGTACATAAATTTCTCACAACTCGTAAGGAAATTGCAGAAATGAAATAATAGTCATTTTGACACCACAGAATCTTGATGTGACAGCACTCAATTTTGTGCAGTGTGAAACCCAGTCAACAGTGAACTGACTTTCTAGAACATGATTGCAGCGTGCCAGGGTTCGAGATCACAAGCAATTGGTGGACTGGAACTGACCACTCCACTTCACACAACTTAATACATGAAGAGTTATCTTTATCCTCGTCGACAATTGGTGGACTGGAACTGACCACTCCACTTCACACAACTTAATACATGAAGAGTTATCTTTATCCTCGTCGACAATTGGTGAAATGGAACTGGCCTTTACATTTACTTCCTCAACTTTAAATATTTGGAAATACTCGCTGAAAATAATCGGTTTATTGCAACATAGATACTGTGTTTTCTGATGATCCCAACTGATCTCCAAATCGTAGTTCTGAACGAGCAGTGCCCATTAATAATGCACGGCATTTTCTGGAATTAAATGTTGTTACATTTGTCACGCTATTGCGAATTCTGAACGCACAAAATGACTATTGAATGGCACGTGTTTGGTCATCAAATTCTGGAATCGGAATTCCATTGATGCATAAATTATCACTGACGTAAATAAGGGGAGACAAGTCTCAGTTTCTGGCACTGATTTAGAACCGAGCTAGCGCAGTCTGTCATTTCGGATGCGACGTCGTTAATTCCATGTCAACATTTGCAATGACGATTAATAAAGCACAGGATAATTTGATGATCACATAGGAGTCTTTCATCATGAACCTGTCTTCGTATATGATATGTAGCCTTCGCCTGATGAACAAAACATGAAAATTTGTAAATATTTGTTGAAAACACATTTTATTGGTGAACATTCTTTGAAAACAAAATGTCTTGCACCGTTACAAAAAAATGGCATCAAAGGTTTATGGAAACGAATAATGGCTGATAGAACAGACTTCATTGCAACTGCAGGCCCCCATATGTGCTCAGTCCTTTGTCATTGTTAATAGTTCCTTGAACAGAACAGGTACTTTGTAGCTTCCACGGTAGTTCCGCAATTTTCCCATGTCTTAGTCAGGTACCCATCTACAACTCGGTCGACTGAAAGAAGTGGTCATACCGTGAAAAAAACCACATGGTACGTTATGTTTTTAGACCAAGCTCACAACCGCCTATGACACCGGATCTCCAAAAAAGTATTTTAAAATTAACTTCAAACTACAAGTATTTGTAGGTTAATGTCTGACATGTTTGACTGACCTGTCATTATCGACGGGTTATTGATAGTTCTCCAGACTAAACTAAGTAGTGAAATGGATGTGTACGCGTAATAGTAACCTCCTTACTAGCTGTTTTCATTACGATTGCTATTATTTAGACTTACTTTCAATCATCTGGTATCCTTAATGTTTTCATATATTTTTTAAAGATTCATTCCAGCCACTTCACACATGTCTTTTCGCAGGTTTGAATTGAGCGAATATTATTTTATCCAGATCTGATGTTGTATTACTAGGGCTGCTCTTTATAACATTTAATGTTTCTTGAATCATTACATTAGATTCAAGCTTAATTTTGTTTCTTGTGATATAAATTGGTACATGTTTGGTTTGAGAGTTATTTAAAGTACTTACATCAGCCTTTTTTTCTCATGTTTTTGTTGTTAATGCTTTAGCTTTTGCACTTTGGCTCTCGGCCTAAGGCAAAATGTTGTGGAATCGTAACTGAACGTGTTTGTTAACTTTTGGTACGTTCCCTATCAAGTGTTCTATTTATCTGGTCACGGAGGAAAAGGCACAACTGACACTCTGAATAGTGATGTTTTTTAATTGTTTCGGTGATTTCTATTTGATCGTTAAATATGAGGTATCCATTTTTTGTCATTAATTATTTATTAAAATGTGCGAGGTGGTTGTTCTACCTCATTGGTATAAATCAACGAAGCAGTAAAAACCTTTGAACTTCTTGTTGGTCCATGTCTGTCCCGTTTCTTTTGTGTTTGTCTCGAGTTCTTTTCTCCATGTGCACTTTGGTTTTCCACTACGTCTCTTGCCCTTGGGATTCCAAAACAGATACTGTCTTGTCATGACATCAGTAGATTTTCTTAATGTATGTCCTGTCATTCGACATCTTTTCAGCGTATTGTTCCACTGTTTTATGACTGGCTCTTTTCAGCTATTGTTCCACTGTTTTATGACTGGCTCTTTTCATCGTATTGTTCCACTGTTTTATGACTGGCTCTTTTCAGCTATTGTTCCACTGTTTTATGACTGGCTCTTTTCAGTAGTTCCATATTAATTATCTTATTATACCATTTCAAACTCTCTATTCTCTATTAAATGTTCGGTTGTTGTTGTTGATGGTCTCCATTTTTCAGACACGTACAATAGACCAGGTTTTAGGTTGCATATTTGTTATTTTTGTGTTCGATTTAAATTCCTTTTATTTCAGTACTTTTCACAATACAAATAAACCTCTTCTCGTCTTTTGTATTCTTAATTTGAAATCTATATCTGCAGCTTACTTTGTCTATATCTGCAGCTCCTACTTTGTCTATATCTGCAGCTCCTACTTTGTCTATATCTGCAGCTCCTACTTTGTCTATATCTGCAGCTCCTACTTTGTCTATATCTGCAGCTCCTACTTTGTCTATATCTGCAGCTCCTACTTTGTCTATATCTGCAGCTCCTACTTTGTCTATATCTGCAGCTCCTACTTTGTCTATATCTGCAGCTCCTACTTTGTCTATATCTGCAGCTCCTATTTTGTCTTTATCTGCAGCTCCTACTTTGTCTATATCTGCAGCTCCTACCGTGTCTATATCTGCAGCTCCTACTATGTCTATATCTGTAGCTCCTACTTTGTCTATATCTGTAGCTCCTACTTTGTCTATATATGTAGCTCCTACTTTGTCTATATATGTAGCTCCTACTTTGTCTATATCTGTAGCTCCTACTTTGTCTATATATGTAGCTCCTACTTTGTCTATATCTGTAGCTCCTACTTTGTCTATATATGTAGCTCCTACTTTGTATATATCTGCAGCTCATACTGTGTCTATATGTAGCTCCTACTTTGTCTATATATGTGTAGCTCCTACTTTGTCTATATATGTAGCTCCTACTTTGTCTATATCTGCAGCTCCTACTTTGTCTATATATGTAGCTCCTACTTTGTCTATATCTGTAGCTCCTACTTTGTCTATATATGTAGCTCCTACTTTGTCTATATATGTAGCTCCTACTTTGTCTATATCTGCAGCTCCAACTTTGTCTATATATGTAGCTCCTACTTTGTCTATATCTGCAGCTCCTACTTTGTCTATATCTGTAGCTCCAACTTTGTCTATATCTGCAGCTCCTACTTTGTCTATATCTGCAGCTCCTACTTTGTCTATATCTGTAGCTCCAACTTTGTCTATATTGCTACAAAGACTTTGGATAATTCTAAATCTTGTCATTAGCTTCCTTTTTTTGGCCTAATTAATTTTTGTCCGAACTTTCTCAGTGTAAATGTCTGTAAACCTCTCATTACATATACTTATTTTAGTGTGCATCTGTTATACAACAGAAGAGCCGATGCATCGGCAAAGTGCAGATCATCAAGTTGTTTTGTCAAATTATCTTGAAAATGATCCATTTGTGTTGGAGAAGTTATTTTCATAATTGTGCAATTAGCCAGCGACAGAAATTGATAAAAGAGACCGCCATGTCGCACATCATTTCATATCTCAGCTGGTTAAAAATGATGGTTTTCATGTAGAAAACTTCACATCTTCATCAGTTCAGTTCAAATGCTATCTCCACATAGAAGATTTCCTGTCATCCTCTTCTTCTTCTTCGTACGCTGTCAGACGTTAACCTGTATTTTTTCGAAAAAAGCAGCGGTCATCCTGAGGCTGTCGACACTGCCATAGAGCTTGTCTAGTGTTGCCACTGGTGATGGCCACATGTGCTTTCTCTGGTCCTCGTATTTCGGGCAGTTTTGCAGCAGATGTTTATCAGTGCCACCTATCTTCAGTTTATTGAATAGATGGTACCTTAGTCTGTTGTGGCCTGTGCGGAGTCTTAAGACCACGACCTGCTCATTTCTTTTCAACTGGTAATAGGCATCATTTTTTGTGTAGCCAGTATGTTCGGTTTCCCATTTGGCCATGTATCTGGCTCTAATGAGCCTTTTTGACTATTCGTATGCCACACTAGAATCTGGTTGTGGTAGTCTTGCACCTTCTTTTGCCAGTCTGTCTGCCTCCTCGTTGCCTTGGATGTTTCAATGGGATGGAACCCACTGTACCACTACTCTTTTTGGTGCGGTCTGCTGGCATAGTTGACAGAGTACTGCTCTTAAATCATTAAGTTCAGTATTTTTCTGTCTTATTAGTGCTGTGACTACGGCCAGGGCATCTGTAAACAGGACTATCTGGCTTTCATTTCTTTTGCCTGTAAGCATTGCTTCTGCTGCAGCCCTCAGTGCCTCTGCCTCCGCTCTGAAATTGCTTGAGTATTTTCCAGTTGCCACTGACAATGTTATTTTTCTACCATTTGGTAGGCTCAGGAATACCCCTGCCCCTCCATTCTGTGTTGTGTTTGTTACAGAACCGTCAGTGTATGCATGGGTCCAGTCCATGCTTGTGTAGTTTTTCGTTAAGTACCTCAGGGTTATGTCTCTTCTTTCTTTTTCAGTCTGGCTGTTCTTGTTTCCAGTACCTGGTATATTTTCTGCCACCACCGGAAATATATGCTGCTTCTAGGTAGGTTTGCGTACAGTAGGGATGGGCTTTGGTGTTGTTAATGTGTTTATAGGGTCTTCGTTCATCTCTGCTTTGGCTATTTCTGCAAAGTTTCTCCGCTTTAGTTTCCCATTTCCAAATCTATTTAGTCTCTTGCGCATTGGATGATCTGTCAATCTTCTGAGTTTCTCTGCTTGCTGCTGGGCTTTGCAGTTTCTTCTTTCGGTCATGGATTGCAGATTTGTAATCTTTTCAAGTTCTACAATTGGCGTTGACTTCATGCCTCCTGTTATAACTCTCATGGCTTGGTTTTGAAGTTTGATAATTTTGTCAAAGTTCGCCTTTGCTGATGTTGTGGATGCCGCAATGCCATACTCGAGAACTGGTCTCACTCTTCCAGTGTACAGTTTCTTTAATATACTTTCGTCTGCTCCCCAGCTTGTGCCAGCAGGTTTCCTCATGATTGCCATTCTTTCTCTGGCTCTCATTCGGTTGCTCTCCATCTGACTTTTCCATGTTATGCGCCGATCTTCTTCTTCTTCTTCGTTCGTTCTCAATCTCCCACTACTAAACCCTAAAAGGGTAAGTAGCAGAATGTAGTCCAGAGAACGGAATGCGTTGTGTCGTAGTTTACAGCTTGGCTGCGATATGTGTACCTTTCGGTCCAACACATCCGACTTCAGCAACCATTTTTTGAGTACCGGGTTAGCATTTCCTCTTCGATCCCTTCTCCTTAGCCAGTCTGCCCTGCTGCAGCCTGTTATCCAGGATCACCGCGTGGAGGTGTAGAAGGGTCTTGGCAGCTATGGTTAATGCGCTGCTCAGCATCTTAATCACATGCGCCGATCAAATGTGACTCCCAGATAGTTTGGGTTGTCGTTTGGCCGCAGATATTTGCCGTTTAGACTTATTTTGGTGTTTTGGGGTTTGTTTGAAAGCGATAAATCGTACATGTTGTTTTTTCGTCATTTATTTTGACCAGCCATGAGTTCGCCTACTCCTCCAGCGATGTTAGGGCCTGCTGCATCCGATTTCTTGCTATGGTGAGATTTTTTTCAGAGGTCCACATAGCAAGATCGTCTGCAAACATGGAGCTGGGGACTCTTCTTTGTATATTCTCTGTGATGTTGTTTATATACACCAGGAAAAGTGTGGGTGACAGTACTCCCCACTGGGGTACTCCCTGCTCAAGTGTCACCTTTTTGCTCATCTGCCCTTGTACTTGAACTCTGGCTGTTCTGTTTTTGAGGTGGTGGCTGATCCATCTGTACATTTTCCCACAAACTTCACTCTCTTCGTAGCTTGACTTTACGTGCCTCTTTCCACACCTTGTCAAATGCCTTCTCTAAATCCACCCAAACCGCTACTGTATGCTTTTTCTCCTGGTAAGAATCCTCTATTTCTTGAGCTATGAGAGTGATCTGGTCCTCATTGGATTTGTGCTGTCTAAAGCCTGCTTGCTGTGGAATTAGTATGTGTTTTTCTTCCAGATGCCACATCAGTCTGGTGTTTATCATACGCTCCATCAGTTTGCCTACACAGCTCAGTAGACTGATAGGCCTGTATCCATTTGGATCTGCTCTATCTTTTTCTTTCTTTGGTACTGGTATAATTACAGCATCTTTCCATGCCTGCGGTACAATTCCCCTTTTCCAGCTTTGGTTCAGGACTGATAGTAACTTCCTCTTTGCTGTTTGGCCCAGCCCCATCAGCATTTCGTTTGTTACCCCATCTTTTCCGGGCGATTTCCTTTTCCTTAGAGTTCGCATGGCCTCTTCCATTTCATTCATTGTTAGTTTTGCCATCATGTGCTCCTCTGGTGCGATTTTGATGTTGTCGTGGCTCTATTGTTCTTCATTAATGTCTGTGTGCCTATTTGTAGGGACATCAATGTGGTTTGCTCTGGCATAATGTTCTATAAATGCGTTTGCTGCTTTTTTTCCAGTGAGCAAGTTTTCGCTCTGGTTGATGGTAATTTCTTTGTTTGATGGAGTCTCGTCATTCATGGCTCTGACTAACTTCCATAGTTTGTTCCCTTCTTTATCTAAATTGAGCCTTTCTGTTTTGTTTTTCCAGCTGTCTCTTGCTGTTTGGTTTAGTGTTCTTTTGTATTTCGCCGTGGTGGCTTTGAGGGCGATATTCGCCTCCATAGATTGTTCTCTCTCTGCCATGTTCCTAGCATTTGAGACTTCGTTTTCCGCTTTCTGCAATTCATCATTCCAATAAGGCGTGTAGTTTTTCCTTGCCCCTCTTGGGATGGTTTCGGTGGCTGCTTGCATTATTGCTTTGCTTAGGCTTTCCCCCATGGGTTTCATATTGTTATTCCGTGTGTTGATGGTTTCACACAGCCCATCTGTCAGGATTGCAAATCTGTCCCAGTCGGCTCGTTTATAATTCCAACGTATGAGCGGTTTAATTTCCTGTGGACCTACTTCCATATCAACTTCTAGCCTAATTGGCCTGTGGTTGCTACCTGCCAATTGGTTTAGCACCTGGCGATCTATTTTGTAAGATTTTCTGTAATTGAGATCAACATCTTGCTTTGGTGGTAAAATCTGCGAGGCTTATTCCTGTCCCTTTTTTTATTTTATCTCACGTGTACATCGTTGTTTATCTGTGGCAAGTTAGCTTTTTACCTTTCACAAAGGTCTAGAAAATCGGTCACCCATGGCTTCTTTTTTGTATGGTGGCATCCAAGGATCTATGTTGCTGTATCTATGAGAGCTGCGTTAAGAGACTCTCTTACTGTATTGGTATCCAGTCCCTCTCTGAGAGCCAACAGTGGAGCAAATCTCCCTCCTACACTTCATTGGAACACTTCGGTGATTTTTGGGTCTGTTAGTTTGTCCAGGTCAAACTTTAGTTTGGTCACACCTTTCTTTGCGACTCCCTTCAATCGCAGACGCATGGTCATCATGACAAGATCGTGGTCGCTTCCTATATATGCTCCGGGGAAACTTCTCGTTTTGTCGGTGTTGATGCTCGATCGGAACCTCCTCTGGACCAGTATATAGTCAATTTGGCTGTGCACTTCATTGCTTGGGTTATGCCATGTCCAGCGTCTCGACGACTTGTTTAACCCAAACATATTTGCCACCAACAGCTGGTTGCATCTTGCAAATTCTAGGAGTCTGAGGCCCCGGTCATTGGTTTATTTGTTTCCGTATGGGCCACATGTTCCCCTCCAGTCGTGGACTGCATCTTCTCCAATTTGTGCATTCCAATCACCCTGGACTACCAATATGATTGGGCTTTTTTTTGGGGCGTTTCAGTTATCAGACTTTGAAGTTGATCATAGAATGCCTTTATTTCACAATCTTCGTAGTCTGCAGTGGATGTGTAGCACTGTATTATAGTAATATTAAACGGTGCTGCATTTAGCCGAAAGATGATAAAACGGCTAGATATTGGGTGACAACCCAAAATGCACCTGGCTGTGTCTTTATGCACCAGTATCCCCACTCCATGTAAATGTTTGTACTCATGGGCAAACCATGTTTACATGGAGTAATGAATGAAAGCATATTATAGCAACCTGTTTAAATTATCATAGCCCACTCCAATTGACCCCCGATCCACTTTGCCCTCTCTTCCAGACTTCCTGCCCACAGAAACGTGCAATACTTTCGAGTAATTGTCATCTGGAAAATCACCAGGCGAAGATGGCTTCACTACGAAGGTCATCCGCCATTTACCAAGCCATAGCCCAATGTTTTACACGTTCATTCAGGAGGAACACCTGCTGCTTGGCACAAGTCGAGAAATTACTTTTTCACAAGAAAGGGAGACAAAGAGGATCTTGGAAACAATTTTTAGCCTCTTTAAATCTTTCTAATATGATGATGTCCAATAAAGTTCCAGACACCGATAACAACAGTAAACCCTTTTCATCTTGGCACTTTTACAGATCCCCCTTCTTAATTAGCTTCACTACATAGCCTTCTTTCCAGTCTGCTGCCATTTAATCTCTTTACCATAGATTTGAATTATAACTCTGTCGAACTGTTGATGTCTGTTTTAATTATTCTGCTGGGACACGATTTGTCAGTTGATTTACTATTATTCAGTGTTAAAATATATTTTCTGATTTCTATTCTAGTCTGTTTCGCATAATTAAACTGCAGTCCCAAACCAGCCGTTTGAATATATTATAGATGTGAAACTGGTCTAATTAACACATTGCAACCTAAATTGATAACTAAAAACAGCATGTAAAAAATACTGCATGAAAATCAATGTAGGAAAAAAACTGAGGTCATGAAAATATCTAGAACAGCCGGAGACATCAATATTGTCATTGAAAAATAGTAAATCAAACAGGTGAAAGATTTCACATACTTAGGGAGCACGTTATCAGCAAACGGAAGGATTACGGCAGAAATCCAACAAAGATGCAATAAGGGAAATCAGATCATTTTACAATTAACGCAAATAATTAATTGCAAAGACGTGACAATAACTACCAAAAGTGGTTTATACAACACGACTTTCGTCCCGACACTATGCTATCAATGTCAAAACTGGACACTAACATCAAATGAAAAACGCTACATTGTAACAACAGAAATTAAATGCCTGTGAAGAATATTGAGCGTAAAAAGGAGAGACATGTTCAGACACGATGACATCAGGAGACTGATGGGAACATCACCAGTATTGGACTACATTAAAAGACAGCAACTAAAATGGTTTGGTCACGT
This sequence comes from Ariolimax columbianus, assembly GCA_036924085.1. Classification (NCBI taxonomy): domain Eukaryota; kingdom Metazoa; phylum Mollusca; class Gastropoda; order Stylommatophora; family Arionidae; genus Ariolimax; species Ariolimax columbianus. The sequence continues at coordinate 52,723,176 of JAVGWX010000021.1, forward strand.
AACAAAACTACCACCACACAGCACCTCCCAACAAGCAATGCTATTTAGATACAACGAATTCAACGCCAAAGGCAGACCACGAAACATGTGGTTTACAGAAATATCCGAGGCAGTAAATGCTACTGTGCATGAGGCACACATGCGGGTTTGTTCTAGAGATCTGTTTATAACCTGGCGCTGAAAGGCATAACAGGATTAGCGAAAAGAAGAAGAAAGAAGCAACCTAAATAGTCACAATATGTTTTTGGTAAACTGTCACCATTATTCAGTCTAATTCAAACTTTCAGATTTATTTTATAATGAATAACATTAACATCGTTTGTGTAAAGAAATAGCTTATGTTTGTTAAAGAATGTATATCCTTGCTCAGACTAACGTATATGTCCTGGTTCAAGACTAAAGGCGTAAAGCGTTTTTAGTTCAGATCAATGTTCTGCCATTTTCATTTGCTCTTTCCCGTTGCTAAGCAAATTTGATCACTTATCTTTAATAAATCCATTTACATGCTTCCGATCCGTGTCTCTCAGCAGTTGTACCTATCTTCATTTTTCCAATACGTGAATATATTTTCTCTTGTCTTTCTGGTTCATCTTTTAACATATTTCTTGGGTACAATCGTAATGGGTGGCGTCATTGCTCTGTTACACTTAGTTTTGATGTCCTTTATTTCTACTTATTCATTTTCTTTACCTTTATCTACACTATGGTATCGGCTGTTATCTTTATCGTGTGTTGTATTTTTGTTTTACCCGGGACCTTTAGTACAGTTTCGTTTCATAGATTTGTTGTTTGTTTGTCAGTACTTTTTTTGTATTTCACACTTCGTTAAACCATTATTCTCAGTGTCTTGTCTGCACATCACCGATTGTTTCGAACGCTGTTTGTTCTTCTCTTAGCTCTTTGTTCATTGTCACTGTTAATTTCTCTAGTATGACCCTGTTTAAAATTTCCCAGGCACTGTAAATAACAGTATTCTTGTATCTTCTTCTTCGTCTTATTCGACCGTCATCAAGTTCCAGTTCCTCTCGAAAAGGACACCACGATGTTTGAAGGTGGTTTAATTGCCGTATATATTGAATCTCACAATTTTCTCGCGAGACCAGCTTTTCTCGCATTCTGCGTCAGAGTGAAGATCTATATAATTGGATTTTATATAAGATTCATTGTATGTTCTGCACATGGACAAGTGGCATATGTTCCAATCCGTTTTACTGTAAAAATGGCCATTGAGTCTAGTATACCAAGGTCTCTGTTCGAAGATGATGGCTTGCTCTTCTCTTGTTAAATAATTGCAGTTGTCTTCTTTTCGGTCGTACTTGTGTTGGTCAACCTATTTTCCTCTGAAATTGGTTTTAGTTGTGGTCTTGGTCTATACGTGATGCTGAAGACCGTTTGTGGGGATACTCCTCCCGAGTTTGCTAGTTTGTCTGTAATGTCGTTGCCTTCGATATTGCCATGACACGGGATCTACTGAATGGGCAACCATGAATGTTCTGACCTGTGTCAGGGAGTATATATATATGCTTTGCTCAAGATCTTTATCTGTATGTTGTTTTGTAGCTATTCTGTTCTGTTCTAGGAGTCGACTTTACTGCACTCCGGACATACACATAGGTGCTCAGTCTCTCTCAGCAGGTGGCGCAAAGTGTGGATGCTGATGGTGCCCGTAGCCTGTTGGTTGTACACCTTCCTGTTTCGTCCTCTAAGGTTCCCTGATCTACTGAATCCTAATTTGATTCCAAAGTGCCCCAACCTGTGCCTTGCAGACTCATCCAAAGCAGTGTCGTTCTCCGGCAGGTGGTCCTTGATAACCTTCATAATGTCACCTTTATCCATGTCCACTGTGCCTGTTATGGGTGCGTGTGACGCCAAAAAAATCAGCTCGCTCGCTGCTCGGAACCTCGGCATGACCAGGACAGTAGATCCACACCAGCCCCTGGAGTTTTGAGGTCTCAGCGCTGCTATCCACTCATGTCGTAGCCACCTATTCTGCACCTTCCGAAGTAGTGTTGTGGAGTCTGACACGATGACTGCTCCTGTTGAAGATGTCTCAGACAGCCACCTCAGAGCTTCTGTCCCCGCCTCCATCTCCATTCTCATACTCGATGTTGTAGTCACGTATGCGCCACTTCGTTTAGCAACGATCCGGTCTTTTATTCTAGCCGAGAAACCCCAGCCTGATATTCCACTACTTTGCACCGACCCATCAGTGTATATGATTGTATCACTTTCATGCGTGTTGTCGCCTATCAGCCGGTTGACTTCGAGCTTTGTCTGGCTATTTCGCCCCTTCCTACATTCACTGCCCATGGTTATGATGACCTTGTGGTACTCTGTTAGTGTATCCCCAGTATGTACCCATTCCTCTCCCTTGACCATCGTCTCGACTGCCGTCACCTCTCCTATAGCTCGTTCTGCCTATCCCCAGTGTGGACCCATTCCTCTCCCTTGACCATCGTGTCGACTGCAGTCACCTCTCCTACAGCTCGTTCTGCCTGTGCCATTCATGACATCAACGGATTGGAGAATGAATAATCTATATGCTCACGTCGACCTCCTGGTGGAGGAAATAAGATGGGATTTTTTTAGTGAGTTATCAGAAGTGCCGACCAAGAAGTGCCTCATCGCTGACGACTTCAATGCTAGATCTAAGGAGTGGGGAAATCCTGCTGAAAATAGGCAGGGGATTGCATTGAGCCAAGCACTTCTCAACACAAACCTCACAAACATGAATGAAGGGCGGCCAACAAGCCTGGCAACTCGGCCTGGTGACACAGACGGGGTCATTGACCTGGCTCCGGTATCCAGTGAAGCCTCTCCCTCTACACTCTTTGACGTGTTGGGGGCACAGGACAGTGTTTTTGATTTTCGTTTCAATCCCTTGTAGTTCGACGCCTTCGGTTGTAGTGGCACTCTTATCTATCAATGTGTGTGGTAGTTCATGCTTGACATACATTGCTAGCCGCCGCCTACCAGTCCCACGTGGGTTGGTGTAGCACTTATATCCTGGGCACTTTGTAGCTACTAATACTGACGAGACATCAGTGGGGAGTATTTTGTATTCTTGCTAATTAAGAATATGTCGACTATAGGAAAGCTACAGAGCTAAGCAAATTTAGTAATTAAAGAGACTCAAACAAAATTTTGGAAGAAGTATGGGAGAATTCTGAATAAGGATTTTAAAAGCGCAATTAGAAATTTCTACAAGAAAATCAAAAGCATGAGAGGCAGAGATAATTGTTACAATCCAACATAAATTATCAATGATGACAACTGAATCGCAATCATTGACCCAGATCTGATCATGAACAGATGGCAGCAATACTTTCAATAACTTCTCGTCAACAACTGAGGGAAATGGCATACGAGATACCAACGTTGACAAAAGCAAGGAGTTCGAACCAAATATCACGATTTCAGAAATCAGAAATGCCGTACAAGCTGTTCCACTCAACAAATGTCCAAGACCTGATGAAATCTCTGTGAATTAATCATTTGCAGCCAGTGAAGTAGTGAAATTGTGGCTACAAAGATTACATAACCTATTATCTGGCACACAGGAAATGCCAGAAGGTTGAAGCAATGTCATTATAATTAAAATCTGGATAAAGGCAAAATTTGCTAATGAGCCACACTCACAAACTACTTAGTAAATTTCTAGAAAAAAATTACACTACATCATCGAACTTCAGCTCAGCGATACGCAGATGGGCTTTGAAAGAACAGAAGCTCTACTGATGCAACTTTTACTCATACAATTGGTAGAGACAACAAATGAATGCGACCAAGTACTGTAGGTTGCGTTTGTAGGTAAGGAAAACATGTTCGACCGGGTAGACAACATCTATGGAATATATTAGCTCACTATTGAGTAAACGATCACCTAACCAACCTATGCAAGTCTTTGTATTGATAGTCAGTGCTCTGTTAGAACAAGAACCGGACCCTCAGAAAAATGTCATACAACATCTGGAGAACTGCAAGGACGTGAGCTATTCCCGTTGTTGTACAACAAATTTGTAGACCACACTTGTTAAACAGCAAACCAAAATTAGTACCAAAAAAAACATTGGTAAACTATTAAACGAACTCCTTATCTCAGACGAAATACAATTGTAATAACATATTGACAAACTAAATACAATATGTAAAGAATATAGCATGAAAATCAACGTAAATAAAAACAGGCCGTGAAAATATCTTGACAAGAAGAGCAAATGAATATCTTCCTTGCAAAGGAACAAATCAAATAGAAAAATATTTCACACACTTAGAGAGCACGTTATCAGCAGACGGAAGAATCAAATTATCACAGGCGCTAAGCCAGCGAAAGCGGAATCTCTCAGAAGAGTCACCCAAGCTGGAAAGTCATGTGTGAGGCAATAGATTAAACACGGACAACTTACTAAGAGTATAATAGGTTAGTTAGTGACGACCACATAAAATATATCTAACAAAACTAATGTGGTTGAGACATTCACCACGGAGCACGAGCAAACGGCAATGAGAAAGAAAGGGCCATCGGAAACAAGAAGAAAAATGCAAGGGAGTAAAAGCCGCAAGGAAGCTTAACGGATGACTGCCCCTTCTCAATACCAAGATGGAAACCAATTTAGCAGCGTTGAATGTGCGAACAATGTACCACATTTGTATCATGTCTAGAGGCAATAAAAGCCCATGTTGATGCAAAAGAACAACATTTCCCGGAATTGAATGACCACCCTGGGACGTATTAGAGTGCGACCACCTGGCCAATGTGCCATTCGTATACCCATAGGAAAAAACACCAGAAACCGGGAAGCCAAACAGGTGTGCAGATACACATATGAACATGGTAATGTGTTCAACAAGCTGCGCCAAACGATCGGACGCAGTACCACTAGATGCCATTTTGTCCAACCACCCTGGTGGAATCAAATGGTTGATAAAGCCTGACGAGAAAAGGAGGCTGTAACAATCGAGTGGCGGAAAGCCAGAAAGAGATCAGGTACTAATGCCGACGCGTTGAATTAGAAGAAGGGCGTAAAACACAAAGCTACCAATCCCTTTAAAACGTTAGCTGGGGAGTCAAAAAAGTGAGCGATGGGATGAGTTCATTACAGGTGTGGGTAATGATAACATCTTCCAGAAAGTATGGCACATACAGCGGAAGATGAATGAAAAGACCGCAGGCCTGCTTATCCCGAACATTTGAGACCCCACAGAAATTCCCCTGAAGACAGACAAAGAAAAAGGTCGGAGTTTTTTCTGTCGATACGTTGCCCATACTGACAAAGGTGACCGATACAGAGATGCCCGTCAGGAAATTCTTAAAGGAAATTTAGAAGCAGCTACCATGGAAGAGGCTTACGTAGATCTTATCACTGAGGCGGAGGTCGCAAATAGCCTACGTCCTTGCAAAACACCGCCCGCCCCCCTCTCAGGTCCTGATGGAATACAGTATTGCCACATCAAGCAGTTGGATGAGAAAGAGATAAGCAATATGGTGAAGGAGTTCAGTCACACTATAGAGAAGTCATCTGTGCCTGATGACTGGCTTCATAGATATGTATGTCCACTACCTAAGCCTGGTAAGAACTCCATGTTTCTCAGCAACTATAGAATAATCACTTTACAGAATGTATATGGCAAATTGCTCGGAAATGGTGTCTAGGAAAATAATGTCCTACCTAGAACGGAAGCACATTCTACTCGATACGCTGGGCAGCTACAGAACAGCGAAGGAGACCTAGGGACACGCTGAAACTTTCTCGTATTATGTGTATAAGGGTTTTCAGTCTAAGAAAGAAATAGTCGCAGTGGCACTCGACCTGGAAGACGAACGCAACCGTGTCGATTTGGGGGCTTTAATGACATGTCTGAAGCAGCGTGGTTTAAACCCGTCACTGGTTAGTTGGATTTCAGATTCCCTGATGGAACGAACAGTTGCACTACGCATGGGATCTTGGACATCAAAACCGAGGTGAATATGTCCAGAAGTGTCTCAAGGGTCTCCGCTCTAACCGATGTTGTTCAACATCTACACAGTAAAGGATGCCAAAATTCAACCCACAGTTACAGTGCGAGCGTTACCATTTGCAGATGATATCCTAACGTACAAGGCTGACTCAGACAGACAACAGTTGTCAAAGACATCCAGGAAGCCTTGCAAGCAATCTGACAGTGGTGTGGTGACTCAAGCGCCAAGAGCAATTAAAAAATTACATGCATTATGTGATGCTCTTTGAATAATTCCATAGTAACGGCTGAACTCCCGGGCATCACATTTGAGGGATGCGCCATTAACAGGTGTGATATGTTGAAATACCTCGTAGTGACGTTTGATCGCAGTGTCTCCTATAATTGACATGTTGACCAGACAGTACACAGATGTAAGCGAATGTTAGTAGCACTCAAGATCATGACTGCTGCAAACTTGGAAATCCTGTTCATCTTATTTCATCAGGTCATGTTGTCTGTCATTGATTACGGACTAGGCATCCTCACACTATCAAGAACACAGTGTGAAATGTTAGAACGCATCCAGAATGAAGGTATGCGACTGGTTCTGTGCTGCACTAGAGATATCCCGATTGTGATGATGCGGTACATGTTAGGATTGTTATCGGTATCATCCAGACATAAACTGGCACAAGTCCAAGCCTATATGTGTGTCACCACATAAACTGGCAGAAGTCAAAGCCTATATGTGTGTCACCACATAAACTGGCAGACGTCAAAGCCTATATGTGTGTCACCACATAAACTGGCAGACGTCAAAGCCTATATGTGTGTCACCACATAAACTGGCAGACGTCAAAGCCTATATGTGTGTCACCACATAAACTGGCAGACGTCAAAGCCTATATGTGTGTCACCACATAAACTGGCAGAAGTCAAAGCCTATATGTGTGTCACCACATAAACTGGCAGAAGTCAAAGCCTATATGTGTGTCACCACAGACACTTGACACCCTCTGCACAGTAGTATCTCAGACATCAAGGGATCAAGAACCAAGAGAGGGGCGTCATGGATGGCACAGTCAAATAAATCAATCGGACACGTCACTCAAGCTGAGACGATAGCAAGGTGGAAGAATGGGTCCACACTGGTGATAGAATGATAGAGTACCAGAGAGTCATCATAACTTTAGGCAAGGGGGAAGAATGGGTCCACACTGGTGATAGAATGATAGAGTACCAGAGAGCCATCATAACTTTAGGCAAGGTGGAAGAATGGGTCCACACTGGTGATAGAATGATAGAGTACCAGAGAGTCATCATAACTTTAGGCAAGGGGGAAGAATGGGTCCACACTGGTGATAGAATGATAGAGTACCAGAGAGTCATCATAACTTTAGGCAAGGGGGAAGAATGGGTCCACACTGGTGATAGAATGATAGAGTACCAGAGAGTCATCATAATTTTAGGCAAGGGGGAAGAATGGGTCCACACTGGTGATAGAATGATAGAGTACCAGAGAGTCATCATAACTTTAGGCAAGGGGGAAGAATGGGTCCACACTGGTGATAGAATGATAGAGTACCAGAGAGTCATCATAACTTTAGGCAAGGGGGAAGAATGGGTCCACACTGGTGATAGAATGATAGAGTACCAGAGAGTCATCATAACTTTAGGCAAGGGGGAAGAATGGGTCCACACTGGTGATAGAATGATAGAGTACTAGAGAGTCATCATAACTTTAGGCAAGGGGGAAGAATGGGTCCACACTGGTGATAGAATGATAGAGTACCAGAGAGTCATCATAACTTTAGGCAAGGGGGAAGAATGGGTCCACACTGGTGATAGAATGATAGAGTACCAGAGAGTCATCATAATTTTAGGCAAGGGGGAAGAATGGATCCACACTGGTGATAGAATGATAGAGTACCAGAGAGTCATCATAACTTTAGGCAAGGGGGAAGAATGGGTCCACACTGGTGATAGAATGATAGAGTACCAGAGAGTCATCATAACTTTAGGCAAGGGGGAAGAATGGGTCCACACTGGTGATAGAATGATAGAGTACCAGAGAGTCATCATAACTTTAGGCAAGGGGGAAGAATGGATCCACACTGGTGATAGAATGATAGAGTACCAGAGAGTCATCATAACTTTAGGCAAGGGGGAAGAATGGGTCCACACTGGTGATAGAATGATAGAGTACCAGAGAGTCATCATAACTTTAGGCAATAAAGGCAGAGAATGGTGCAGCGGGAGTACGTAGTTAATCAGCTGATAACTAAGAACACGCAGGAAAGGGATGCCGTCATATACACCGACGGATCAGTGCTGCGAAGTGGGGCATCAGACTAAGTTTCTCGGCTAGAGTGTGAGGACAGGTCGTTGCAGAGCACAGGAGATCATACATGTCAACAACCTCCAGTTTGAGAATGGAGACGGAAGCAATGGCCTCTGTACTGAAATGGATATCTGAGACTTCTATAACAAGAGCAGTCAGCGTGATAGAACCGCAACTGTTCTTCAGAACGTACAGACGAGATGGGTTATGTACGAGTAGATAGCAGATGTTGAGGCATCAAACCTCCGGGGGTTGACATAGATCTACTGACCTGGCCATGCTGAGGTTCAGAGCAATATGAAAGAGATCTGGCATCTTAGCTTAACAAGCTTCCATCATGGGCACAATAGTGATGAATGAGTGCCATTTTTAAATCAATCAATGACCGCCTGTTAGACGAGGACACCGCAATAGATGAAGCAGCAATCCACATGCTGAAAAGTTTCGACATCAACGAGGTTCAAGCGGAGTATAGCGCATGAGAAGACAGAGCAAGAGAGTATACAACCAAGGACCATCAGCATCTAGAACATGCGCGATTTGCTGAGAGTGAGACGGAACACATAGTGGTATGCCCCGATTCTTATAAACAAAAAACAGAATCACCACGACTATCTGTTTAAACTGGTGTTTCTGGCTGACATAGCTACACATACGAATTAATTAAACTTGCGTTTACAAGAATATGGATGAACAGTGTTTGATCTTTTTTAGCACTGGGAAAGATTTGCGTCAAAACTAAACATATTTTGTTGCCATTTTGCCACTAAGACATTCAAGTACTTCCCAAACGGAAAGGCTCATTCAAATCTAATTGCTGTCAACATGAGTGAACTTCAGAAGTTACGTTGAAGGGCTCAAAGGAGAGTTTGCTAAGCCAGGGTAAAACTTCCACATTTAAATGCTCGTATTTTCTGACCTCACCAAACCCGACTTAATTGAACGTATTGCAATTTCATTTTACATATCTCGTTTTGAGGGAATGAACGTTCACAATTTTGAAAGACAAGACATCGAATTCAAGGCTTCAGAATTATGAACGATAACATTTGTAGAATTTTTAGAAAATTGTTGAAGAAAACTGGAAAAGTCAGATGCCATCCTTAAATGCTGGAAATGCCTGCCTGAAACGTTCCTGTGTTAGAAGAAAGTTGTATTTTCTCTGCCTTGGGCTTGTGGGTCAATGTGAACAAATTGTCTCACACATTAAAATGTCGGCACAACATTATTAATAGTTTGCTGGCGCCAGTGATAGATTAATTGTTATCACGAATAATTGTGATCATGAATAAAGTGATTATAGTGTTAGTTAGTTAATTCGTTAGCTATTTAGTTAGTTATTTAATTGGTTAGTTATTTAGTTAGTTATTTAATTGGCTAGTTAGTAAGTTAGTTAGTTAGTTAGTTAGTTATTTAATTGGTTAGTTAGTTAGTTAGTTATTTAGTTAGTTATTTAATTGGTTAGTTAGTTAGTTAGTTAGTTAGTTTGTTTGTTTGTTTGTTTGTTTGTTTGTTTGTTTTCCATTGCAAGCGAAGACGACGACATCGTCCGACATGTTTATTTAAATGTGACTGCATATGACTGTACAGTCCGATCTGATCATGACAAACTCTACCCCACGTAGGGCACACATGGACAGCGCTATTAACTGGACCATTCGGCCTTTCGCGCGGCTCACTTTTTCTGCGCTGCATTAATGTTTCTTTGCTCAGTAACGCATACACCATGAGTGATGACATTGCGCCAGGCTGAGCGATTATGAACATGCAGCTCTCAGGCAGCGGCATCAATTAAAAAATTATTTCAAAAACACTTTTAGAGTGTATCGTTTCTTTTGTTACACTCCCCCCTCCCCCTCGCTACCAGCGAGCGAGCCCTGTCGTGAGCTCACCATTCAACTCCTGCATAGAGAGGCGCTGATATAGCATGCGAACAAATGCCCCGTTCATCTAATATGGGCTCTGTGGAGCAGCGTATATATTCCAGAGAGTCTAGTCCTGCTGAGGTCTCCAGAGTTGGGTACTCTATCCTGCCAACTGATTCTGACCAGTCTGCGGAGATACAGTTTAAATGGAAATGATTAAGTTTCCTGACATGCCTGCTTTAAACTGTCCATGTTTCGCCTACTTACAGACGGAGAATAACTTAAAAGCTCGACACACATTGATATTGTTGGCGATACTGATTCCGTGTCTGTCCCAAACGTTTGCCCATAGTCGTCTGAAAGTAGCACTTGCCTTGGTAATCCTGTTTTAAACCTCATAGTCAATATTACCTTCTCTGGTGTAAATATCAACCACTTATAGACAATGGCCCTGTACATTGATGTTTTGTTCGTGGTCTTTCTTTCCTAGTGCAGATGGACCGTAAGACCAAAGTTAGTACACGCAGTGGAAAACTGATGCATGGTTGGCTGCATGTCCTGCTCTAAGCACGTGTTAAAGATGGAGTCATCAGCAAAGAGGAGATTTCAGATGGCTGCTTTTTTCATCTTTATGATAGATCTTGGGCGTCGTAGAGTGAACAGCTGCCCATATGTCCACTATCTGAGATGCACGTCAGTGTCACAGCCACTTCAGAAAGCATGGTTGCTTTATGTATACCAGTAAATAATAATAAACAAACGGTATTATTTTACTTACAGAATAACAATTTGAAACACTATATATGAGATTATTAGTAATATATTATTATCATCATCATCAGTCTTGTAACCTAGAAGGTCGTTGAGGTACCGTTATTGCAGTTTGTCGAACCAGTTCACGCCATACGTCTCGATTTTTCAGCAGGGTATTAGTTACAGCTTATAGACCTTCCCGTCCACTCTTATATATTGTCCTCCAATTTCTTTTTTTGTATCTCCCTCTCCCTCGCTTCCCAGCCACAGTGCCTTGCAAGACGGTCATGGTCAGCCCCTCCGATCGTGATAATATCCATACTATATCAATGTTCGTGTTTTTACTATAGTCAGTAGATTATTATACTGCCCTAACTACTTCCAAACAATTTCAAGAACACTCGTTCGCAACGAGATCCAGATATGAAATGTCAATAATTACTCGCAAGCATCTCATTTCCAATGCGCAAATCTTACGTTCTAGTGCAGCCGTCAGAGTCCACTGAGGTGACCACTGTATACATTAAAGTCAGAATTAATTTAAGGCTAATGTTCGTTTCTTTCCAGATTATTGGCACTCTTGTCAGGGCGACCATGGCCATCGCTGTTCTTGATTAGATCTTCGTTCTAGACCCCTCCGCATTCATTTCTGCTCCCAGATATTTGAACCGCGTAACACTTTCCAGATGTTCATCTTTGACCATAATCGGGTTTTAGATACCCTCTGGGGCGTTGACCATAATCTTACTCTTCTCTGCCCTGATTTCCATCCCTAATGTCTGAGCAGCATTGTCCAGGTTTACCACTAGCCTTGCAAATTCAAGTTCTGTTCCAGCCAGACCGGTAATGTCGTCTGCAAACCGGAGGTTAGGGAGTACGTGTCCACCTATACTGACCGTCCCTAAGTGTTCATCCAATGCTTCTGACGTAATGCCTTTTAGAAAAACATTGAAAAGTGTCGGAGAGAGGAGACACCACGCTGGTCGTGCGGAACCATTCACTTGGGGTTCCGTTGAGGTAAATTGCACCGCTGGCATCGGAGCAAGGTTTCTGAATGCGTGGATAAGCCGCCATCCTATCTTGTACTTGCGCAGAATTTCCCATAGGTTCTCATGTCCCATCCTATCAAATGCCTTTTTAAAGTCAATGAAGACCTAGTATAATTTCTGTTTGTGCTCAGTGTATTTTTCACTGATCAAGCGCAGGTTAAAAATTTGTTTTGTTGTGCTTCGACCAGCTCTGAAGCCCGCTTGTTCTTCTTCAACAATTTCTTCTGCTCGTGGGTGTAGTCTGTTAAGGATGACCTTGAGCATAACTTTACTGGAGTGGCTAATCAGACTGATGGTTCTGTAGTTCTGACACTGTTGGAGGTTACCCTTCTTTGGTATCACTATGATTAATTATTGTGTCCAGCTTGTTGGCCATTCTTCCGTCTGCCATATCATGTTACAGATTTTTGTTAGAAAATCTCTCACCACTGTCCCTCCAAGAATTAATAGTTCGCCTGGTATGTTATCCATTCTGCCCACTTTACCCCTTTTAAGAGATCTAACCGCCACCTCAACTTCTTCAGGCATGATGCTAGAGTTATCTTCCTCTTGTTGTTGGTCTGCTGAGGTTACATTTCTAGGGTCCTTATGGGACTTCATATTGTACAGCTGGGAGCAATAGTCCGTCCATCTCTGGATGACATCTTTTCCGCAGTCATGGAATATCCTGCCTCATCTTGAATTATTCTTATTGTGGGCGTGAACTTCTTTGTCAGGTTACTAACTAGTTGGGTCTACCATTGTTCTTGACAATTCAGTCTTGAATTTGTGTGCGCTGATTATTATCCACTCCTCCTTTGCTCTTGCCATGTATTTTCTTTATAATCTTTGTTTAAAGCTATGTATTTTTCTACTCCGGATGTTGCAGTTTTCTCAGCTCTCCTAGTGTCACATAGTAGTAATATATGGTCTGAAACCCAGGGTTTAGACCTCCGCTTCTACCTTCCCACTATTTTCTCAGTATCCTTGTTTCTTACCTTCCTGTTTCATCCTCTCAGGTTCCCTGATCCACTGAATCCTAATTTGATTCCAAAGTGCCGCAGCCTGTGCCTTGCAGACTCATCCAAAGCAGTGTCGTTTTCCAGCAGGTAGTATTTGATAACCTTCACTATGTCATTTTTATCCATGTCCGCTGTGCCTATTATGGGTGCGTGTGAGGCCAAAAAATCGGCTCGCTCGTTGCCCGGAACCCCGGCATGACCAGGACAGTAGATCCACACCAGACCCTAGAGTTTTGAGGTCTCCAGGGCCAGCAAATGTGATGCCAGGGAGGTTGTCTTTCACGATGCAATTGTTCAATGAACACCACATCACACCGGCCTTGTTTGGATTAATCTGTGCACTGGAGTCTCCACACCACTTTGAGATCGCCTGCAAGGTGTCCTGAATATCACTAACCATTTCACGCCTATCAGAACCAGTCCTGTAGATTAGGACATCATCTGCGAATGTTAACGTCCGCCCCAGCTGTGTAGGTTGTATGTTGGCCACTTTTAATGTGTAAATGTTGAACAGCACCGGTGAAAGTGGCGATCCTTTGGGCAATCCCGGACATATCCGCATTGGCTCTGATGTCCAAGAACCCAGGCGAAGTGCAACTGTTCTCTCCATCAGGGCAGCTGATATCCGGCTAACGAGCCACGGGTTTATTCCGCAGTCCTTCAAACAGCACATCAGTGTACCAAAGTCGACCCTGTTATAGGCATCCTCGAGGTCGAGCGCAACGGCGACTGTCTCTTGCCGACGTTGGAATCCCTCGTACACATCATATGCGAAAGTACCGGCATTACCCCAGGTCTTCTTAGGCCTGTAACTGCCCAGTGGATCGGGTAGAAAACGTTCACGCTCCACAATAGGACACTAATTTTCTTGGCACTATTTTCTCAAGCAGTTTGTCACAGACATTTTGTAGGGTGATCATTCTATAGCTGCTGAGGAGCATGGGATCCTTGCCAGGTTTAACTAGAGGCCGTAGATAACTATGCAGCCAGACCTCAGGCACTGATGCCTTCTCTGTGCTGGTATTGAAATCCTGTACCACATTGCCCATATCTGTCTCATCTAGCTCCCTGAGGTGGCAGTATTGTACTCCATCAGGGCCTAGTGCGGTATTCTTGCTGGAACGTGAAACATATTCTACCTCCGCCTTGCTTATTAGGTCTATATAAGTCACCTCCTTGGTTGCAGCCTCCAGAACGTCTTGCCGAATCTCCCGCCGAGCATCTCTGTCCCCTTTGTTTGTTTGAGCTACATATCGGTTAAGGAATGCCGTACCTTTTTCTGCCTCTGTCCTCATGGGATTTCCTCTTTCTTAGCTGGTCGCAGCCCAATAGAGCAAATTTTGAACCTGCGTTTGATCAGTGAAAACTATACTCAGCACAAACAGAAATTGTACCAGATCTTCATTGACTTTCAAAAGGCTTATGTTAGGGAGGTACATGAAGCGTCATGGGAAACTCTGCGCAAATACAAGATAGGATGGCAGCTGACCCACGTCATTGAGAAACTATACTCCGATGCCAGCAGTGCAGTTTACTTCAACGGGACCGCAGGTGAGTGGTTCGACAATCGACCATCGTCAGGGGTGTCTCCTCTCTTCGACACTATTCAATGTTTTTCTAAAACGCATTATTTCAGAAGCATTGGACGATTACGTAGGGACGGTCAGTATAGGTGGACGGTCAGTATAGGTGGACGCATACTCAATAATCTCCCGTTTGCCGACAACATCACCGTCTGGCTGGATCAGAGCCTGAACTTGCGAGGCAAGACGCAAACCTGGAAAATGCTGCCCAGAAATGTAAGATCATGGTCAACGCCCCAGAGGGTATTTTAAACCCGACATGGTCAAAGGTCAACCTATGGCAAGGGTTACCTGGTTCAAATATATGGGAGCAGAAATGAATTCGGAGGGGTCTAGAGGGGAGATCTAATCAAGAACTGCAATGACCATGACCAGCCTGCGAATAATCTTGAGAGACAAGAACATTAACTGTCAATCGAAGCTGACGTTAATGTATACATTGTTCACCTCGGTATACCTCTACGCGTGTGAGACTTGGACTCTGACGGCTGCTCTAGAACTTATAATTCCCGCAATGGAAATGAGATGATTGTGAAGAATTCTTGGCATTTCAAATCTGGAACGTGTTACAAACCGATAGTGTTCTTGTAATTGTTAGGAAAGAGTTAGGCCAATATAAAAACCTGTTCACTCTAGCAAAAACACGAAAACTAACATGGTATGGACATTTGTCAAGATCGCTGTGGCTGTCCAAAACTGTCCTGCAAGGCGCTGTGCCCGGGATACGTGTGGCAGGGAGATCGAAAAAGAGATGGGAGGACAACATTAAAGAGTGTGTTTGACACTGTCACCTCTGCATTCAAATATAGTCTTTGTATTATTGTGTCAAGAAGTAACCGTTTTAATTATTGTCGGGGCAATACACCTCATGAAAAGTACTGTGTAATACTGCACACACACACACACACACACACACGCAAACACACACAAACACACACGCGCGCATGCACATACACGTACACACAGTTGACATATTGCTTCGATCACCATCCGCTACCAACATGAATTTTAAAAAAGGTAAATATCGGCACATCTTATTTGTAAATACCTGAAGACATCTCACGCGGTAATTGAAGATATGCATATGGCTCCTAAACATTATTCTGTTGGTACAATTACAATCAAGTATGTTACAGAGGAGCGTAACATTTTCGCCGCCAAGAAAGATCAAAGAAGTCCACTCGCTTTGGTATAACTGAATTGCTTTCATAACGTCAATCATCAATATCTACATGTAATGCCCAAAAATCATGTTAATACTTTATTGACTTCTGGACAAAATAGATTTATTCCTAAGGCAAGTTTTCCGACCGAACTATAAATATCTGGCTTGGTTTGACATCGGTCGTTCTCAATCTCCCCCGTACCAGACCCTAAAATGGCTTAAGTAGCAGAATGTAGTCCAGAGAACGGAATGCGTTGTGTTGTAGTTTGCAGCTTGACTGCGATATTTGCACATTTCGGTCCAACACATCCGACTTTAGCAAGCCTTTTTTGAATACCCGGTTAGCATTCCCTCTTCGATCCCTTCTCCTTAGCCAGTCTGCCCTGCTACAGCCTGTTATCCAGGATCACCGCATGGAGGTGTAGAAGGGTTTTGGCAGCTCTGGTTCGCTGACTCTGACGCTAGCAGTCAGCTATGGGTCGCTGACCGTTGCAGCTCATGCACGCCTATAACTATCTGTTCTTCGTACATTTACACACAGTAACGGTACATCTCTTCATGTTCTCTCATACAAAACAAAATTATTGTTTAGTCATACATATACGACAACGCTACAGACGCTGAATAAAAGGTCGAAGGTATACAGAATTGCCAATTTACTGCATGGCTGCTGCCAGAGGTGCAGTTGCAAGCGTGGTGTATGAATTATGGGATGTTTGGTTGGGTTCACACAGGCAGACTTATAAAGAGATTCCAAGCTACTGTCTTGGAGTCGTGATCCTTTCAAGTTCATCGTATATTTCAACTATCGAATAACTATGTTATTTCCCGGGTGAAGCCAGGCACTAAAACTAGTCAGAGGACATTTAACCGATATTCGATTTTGACATGTACTGAGCTGCAATTGAGTCCATGTCCCATCTCAACAATGTCCTCTGTCTTTAACAATAACTAATTTTAGTACCTGGCATCGCCCGGGAAATAACAATTTTTTTAATACAGTTGGGCAATATTTCATCCGGTGTTGCCCGGAATATTATGAAAATAGTTAAGTGTTCCATCACTACCGTTCTGTCATATTCCTATTGAAATCCCAACCTGCCCTCCAATGTTCTATCGCTTCGCCCATCACTACCGTTCTGTCATATTCCTATTGAAATCCCAACCTGCCCTCCAATGTTCTATCGCTTCGCCCATCACTACCGTTCTGTCATATTCCTATTGAAATCCCAACCTGCCCTCCAATGTTCTATCGCTTCGCCCATCACTACCGTTCTGTCATATTCCTATTGAAATCCCAACCTGCCCTCCAATGTTCTATCGCTTCGCCCATCACTACCGTTCTGTCATATTCCTATTGAAATCCCAACCTGCCCTCCAATGTTCTATCGCTTCGCCCATCACTACCGTTCTGTCATATTCCTATTGAAATCCCAACCTGCCCTCCAATGTTCTATCGCTTCGCCCATCACTACCGTTCTGTCATATTCCTATTGAAATCCCAACCTGCCCTCCAATGTTCTATCGCTTCGCCCATCACTACCGTTCTGTCATATTCCTATTGAAATCCCAACCTGCCCTCCAATGTTCTATCGCTTCGCCCATCACTACCGTTCTGTCATATTCCTATTGAAATCCCAACCTGCCCTCCAATGTTCTATCGCTTCGCCCATCATCACACCAATTGTTCTGCTAATTTCTTTCTTTCTCATTATGTCCATCCGTTTCCCCCATACCACAAATTGCTTCTCCCTTCAACCTGTCCATTCTTCTTTTCAAGCCTTAATATCCAACGTCGTTACAGAAATAACATAATTTTTCATACAAACCATCTCATAGTAAATTCAAAAAAGACCAACAGTTTTCATTGAAAATTATAATTGTGTTGTTGTCATAACCGGTAATGAAGTCAGATTTTTTTTTTACATACTAGTTTTTGACAAGGAATTTCCTTCTCCTCAGGCAAACAATTCAAAACCATTCGGTCACGCGCTTCTCTATTCGCATTGTGAGTAAACCAGTAAAACAGTAAACCAGTAAACCAATAAAACAGTAAACCAGTAAACCAGTAAAACAGTAAACCAGTAAACCAGTAAAACAGTAAACCAGTAAACCAGTAAACCAGTAAACCAGTAAACCAAATAACTGAACAACCTTCCCAATGATTAGATTTGCAACAAATTGGTCACCATTTTTTCAAAATGATGGACAACAACGGATAAACGCCGTTTATATACACGTTTATATAAAATGAAACCGGACCGAACTGCACCAAGTAAACATACGTACGATTCGCATGATGACGTTACTTTTGGTGTAAACAGCACATACCAACCGTCAAGTTTACAAAATGTCATTATCCTGTGACTCATAGTTTCCTCAGCAGACCTTTGAAAACATGGCAGGTGTGATTCGAAATCCATCCAGAGTTGATCAGCGAGCGGTGATTCGGTTTCCAAACAGCTGAAGGATGTCGACCAGTTGACATTCATCGCAGAATGCAGGCATCGTATCGTGACAAAAATGTGTTAAAGACAACAGTGAAGAACTGGACAAGGATGTTTAAAAAAGGACGTGAGTCAACGAAAGATCATTTGAGACCAGGTCAGGCGCATATTGTTGCGTCAGAAGTTGCCATCGCCAAAATTGATGCAGCAATTCGGGTGGACCGTCGCTGGGGGCTTACATTCGCTAGCAGAGGAACTCGCTGTGTCGCTAGGGTCAGTTTTAAATGGTGGTTAGCAAGAAACTGAAGTATCGGAAGGTGTGTTCACAATGGGTATATCGGTTGCTGACCAATTACCCTTAGGAAGAACGCATGGGATGGAGTTTGTACCACATGCTGCGATACGAAGAGGAGGGTGAATCGTTTCTTTTTCGCATAGTGGCAGATGATGAATCGTGGTGCCACCACTTTGAGCCGAACAGTAAAACTGCTAGTGGCAGATGATGAATCGTGGTGCCACCACTATGAGACGAGCAGTAAAACTGATAGTAGCAGATGATGAATCGTAGTGCCACCACTTTGAGCCGAGCAGTAAAACTGCTAGCATGTAATGGAAACATCCCGAATCACCGAAACCAAAAACATTAAAGTGACACATTTTCGCTGGTAATGTTATGCTGACAGCGTTTATTTTACCATGATGGACTATGTTGATGGACTTTTAAGATCCTGGCGTGAACATCAATGACATCTAATGACATACAATGACACACTAGACACGCTGTATACGGCAATCATGAATAAACGATCAAACATTCTTTCGCGTGGTGTAATTCTATTGCAAAACAACGCGCGTCCACAATTAGCGTACATTGTTCAGAAAGCGTTACCACAGAAAAGGTGGGAATTACTGCCACACTATCCTATAGCCCCGATATGTTCCCTTGTGACTTCCATCTGTACGGACCCTTAAAAAATTTCTTAAGAGACAAAGATTCGACTTCGGTGCAGACCTCAAAGTCTCTGTGACCAAGTGATTCGAAGAGCAGCCAAGGTCATTTTTTTCGGACCGACGTCTACCAAAGCAGTGGGATCCGTGTCTGAATGCCTATGGCTACTTTGTTTAACTAACCCTGTGGCATATTTGCTTCATAACAATATTTAATTGTCACCAGATGATAAAACTTTCATATGTTTGTAATAAAGCCACTGGGTCCGGTTTCATTTGAACACTCCACGTGTATGTGTGTGTGTGTATATATATATATATATATATATATTCTTCCTTGTTTTTTGTCCTACTGCCTTTGCCATATGGCATTGCAGAGAGGCGGGATGCGTAGATTTCTTGTTATCGCCAAGTTGGACGTATGTGTTGTGAGGTGTAACTTCCTGAGAGTGTCAGAGCCACCCTTGATCCACCGACGTCGAGGTATGTACCTTACTCATGTACCAGAGATATTCAGAGTATATGCTCTTGTTGCAGACTGGTCAACATGGATTCTGACTATATGACCAAACCCCTTGATTTGTTGAAAGAAGCACTCTAGGGTGTTCAAAATCGGTGCAAGTTTATAGTGAACATTGTTCGCCTTCTGAATTAGAAGTACAATCTCTCTGTACATTCTGCCGTCATCAGCGGACATACAACGTAGGTATTTGGACTCCTGTACTGAATTTATATCAATGTCACTGATGTGGAAACGTATCTGTAATTGTTCACGTGAAATCAACATAGTCTCTGTCTTGCCTGTGTTGACCTTCATGTCATATTCATTACAAGCGAAATGGAGAAAGTTCAGGTCGTGTTGTAGGTCGTCTCCATCTTGATAAACGATGACCTGATCATCAGCAAACAACAGTTCATTTAGGGACTGCCCATTAGCGTTAACCAACTATGTTATTTGATCCATGAAAATTATGAACAAATGTGAAGAAAGAACACATCCCTGTCGTGCACCACTCAGCACTGGAAATTATTTTGTCATACCTGCATTCGTTCGTACTGCACCTTCCCTTTTTGCGAACAAAAACACGAATACCATTCAGTAATTGACCCTCCCCATCAAATGCCTCTATTACCTATCAAAGCCTACATTGGTTTACCCGACCAAATGCCTTTTCTTGATCAATAAAGGCCACGTGGAATTTTTTATTTTTTTGGTTGTTGTTATTGTATTCTACTGTGTTTTTTTTCACTTAAATGTCTGAACGCATATAAAAGCATCTGTACATCCGGTACTTTTCCAGAATCCTGATTGTGAAGCACTGAGCAATAGTTCGAACTTGTTGCTGAAGGACCCGTGCACACATTGTTCCAACGTGGCTAATGAGGGATAGTCCCCTGTAAGAGTTACTATCTTTTCTGGTGCTCCTGTTTTCCAAATAAGTCCCACCAATCACCAGGTACCTTCTCTTCAATCCACGCCTGATTAAAGATTGTTGTGAGCCATCGTACCCCTACATTGTGACACGTTTTTATGGCATCTGCTGATATGTTGTCTACATATGGGGCCTTGTAATAAGGACTTCTTCTAATTGTCTCTCTGACTTCTTATTCGAGACTTAATCTGCCGCTACTCACAAAACATATTGTGATTTGTGCCAATGGATGATGTTACACATATTCTATACCACCACCTGTTTTTGCATTTGGGACAAGCAAGTCTGTAAAATACTCCTCCCAATCTGTCTCTTATCTTCTCAAATTCATTTAGTGGTTCTGTGTTTTTGCAATTGACCACTGTCTAAAGAGCGCATGGTCGAATGGTTTCGATGACTGCCTGACGACAAAGGGGGCAGCGGTTCGAATTCCAGTTATGACATATGTTGTTTTTGTGTTGGGGGTGAAATAAACAAACATAGCCTGCACACGACGTCGCGACAGCAGTGGCAAAGCGGTCTGCAGTTCTGAGCCTATAAAACCCCTCGACTACCCCAGCAATAGGAAACAGTCGAAGGACAGTATAAGACTCTATATTCATATTTCTCTTCCAGCTTCTGTTTGATATTTTCCCGAACTAACACAAATGTCAGTCTTCTTATATTAACTACCTCATTGAGGCAAGTGCTGCATTGAGTATGTTGCACGCTCTAACGAAATTAAAGTACAACTGGACGCTGGTCAGTATCTACACTTGGCATCACCTTGCAATCTGTAACACACTGACGATTGCGTACCCTGAATAGAATTACATTTATTTGAGATAACGTCTTCTCCATCGCCCACAGCAAACATAGTATACAATGTCTACGCGTGACTGTGACGATACTTAAAAAAGTATTTGTAATAAATAACCATGCTCCGCACAAATGTTTAACAGTTGTTCATAATTAACGTTAAACCCCACTCTGGTATCACTGTGTGGTTTAAGATGCAATTCCCAAGGATTCCTGCAACCCTCTATCTTTCCATTGAAATCGCCCATGAGTAACAACTCGTTTGTGTCCTTGACCTGGTGTAAAATATTAGAATAAGTCACTAAAATGTTATTCCTTCTCCTTGTCATGGTAACTTGTGTTACACTGCGCATACACTTGTGCATTGGCCATTATTCTTGCATTTTGTGTTGTCGAATTAATATTATTCTTTCTGACACAAAATTAGTTGAGACTTATGACTTTATAAGTATTGGATGCATTATAAATCCAACCACGTGTGTCTCTCTCCTTCCTGCTGGTACACCGTCCTTTAACAACACATTTATGTTGTTTATTTGTGCTATTAACTTGCCCTGTTTCCTACATTCGGCTAACCGTAAGAGTTATATGTCGTGGTCCTCCAAGAAGGAGACCGTCTCTATATTTAAATTAACTACTTTGAATGTTATCTCTATGTTTGTGTCATTCAACTCTGGACTGGTCGTATTTCATCGTATCTGACATTGCTGAAGCAAAATATGCCCATGTAAGTTTCACTGTCTCTTTCGTTTCCTTTCATCTTCTATATGGAGATGACTTATTGATTTTTGCCAGTCTTCTGGGACTTCTATTGTTGTCCTCGACACGTTCATTATTCTTGTCATCCCGTGTATCCACAGGATTGCACAGCCATGTGTTGCAACACCGTCGGTATCTTGTTTCGCGTGTTCTTTCTGATAGCTTGTTAGACATTTTCTGCTATTATTCATGGCATTTATTATATCTTTCTTTCTTTATCTCTCTCTCTCTCTCTCTCTCTCTATATATATATATATATATATATATATATATATATATATATATATATATATCACTCTCTCTCTCTCTTTCTTTCTATGCAAATATATATATACATATATATATATATATATATATATATATATATATATATATATATATATTTAAATATATATGTATATAAATATATATACAAATATATATATGTATATATAAATATATATATGTATATTTATATATATATATATTTATATATATATATATATATATATATATATATATATATATATATATATATATATATATATATATATGAATCCTGATAAAATGAAACCGGAACAAATTGCACCAAGGGAACATACGTATGATGCGCATGATGACGTTACTTCTCCTGTAAATAGCACAAACCAGCTGTCAAGTTTCCAAAATTGCATTATCCTCCAACTCATAGTTTCCTCGCAGAATGCAGGCAGTGACAAAAGTGTGTCGAAGAAAACACTGAAGAACTGAACAGCGATGTGAAGGAGGATATGAGTTAACGAAAAATGATCTGAGATCACGTCAGGCGCATATTGTTACGTCAGAATGTGTCATCGCCAAAATTGATGCAGCAATTAGGGTGGACCGTCGCCGGAGCTTGTATTCGCTAGCAGAGGAATTCGCTGTGTCGATAGGGACAGTTTAAATGGTGCTTAGCAAGAAACTGAAGTATTGGAAGGTGTGTTCACAATGGGTATATCGGTTGCTGATAACCATTCTAAGGAAGAACGCATAGGCTTGAGTTTTTACCACATGCTGCGATACGAACAGGAATGTAAATCGTTTCTTTTGCGCATAGTGGCAGATGATGAATCGTGGTGCCACCACTTTGAGCCGAGCAGTAAAACGCATAGTGGCAGATGATGAATCGTGGTGCCACCACTTTGAGCCGAGCAGTAAAACTGATAGTGGCAGATGATGAATCGTGGTGCCACCACTTTGAGCCGAGCAGTAAAACGCATAGTGGCAGATGATGAATCGTGGTGCCACCACTTTGAGCCGAGCAGTAAAACTGATAGTGGCAGATGATGAATCGTGGTGCCACCACTTTGAGCCGAGCAGTAAAACGCATAGTGGCAGATGATGAATCGTGGTGCCACCACTTTGAGCCGAGCAGTAAAACGCATAGTGGCAGATGATGAATCGTGGTGCCACCACTTTGAGCCGAGCAGTAAAACTGATAGTGGCAGATGATGAATCGTGGTGCCACCACTTTGAGCCGAGCAGTAAAACTGATAGTGGCAGATGATGAATCGTGGTGCCACCACTTTGAGCCGAGCAGTAAAACGCATAGTGGCAGATGATGAATCGTGGTGCCACCACTTTGAGCCGAGCAGTAAAACCGCTAGTGGCAGATGATGAATCGTGGTGCCACCACTTTGAGCCGAGCAGTAAAACGCATAGTGGCAGATGATGAATCGTGGTGCGACCACTTTGAGCCGAGCAGTAAAACCGCTAGCATGAAATGGAAACATTACGGATCACCGAATCCAAAACAATTCAAGTCATAAATTTCCGCTGCTAAGGTTATGCTGACAAAGGTTTTTTTTACCATGAGGGACTTTTGTTGGTATACTTTAAAAAACCTGGCGTGAACATCAATGCCATCCGCTACAGTCACATACTAGATTGGCTGCAAAATGCAATCAAGAATAATGTAACTGGCATGCTTTCTCGTGGTGTGATTTTTGTTTCAAGTCAGGGCGTATCCACATGTCGGAAACATTGTTCAGAAAGCGTTAGCACAGAACATTTGGGAAGTATAGCCCAATATGTTCCCTTGTAACTTCTCTTTGTTCGTACCCTGAAATAAATTTCTGACGGGACAAATATTCGACTCCGATGCAGACGTCATAGCCTTGGTTACCAAGTGGTTCAAAGAGCAACCAAAGTCAATTTTTTCAAACAGCATCCGCCGTCTACCCAAGTAGTCAGAAGCGTTTCTGAATGCCAATATATATATCATCATCATCATCATGTAGCATGTCCTTTATAGAACGTTGCTCCCATCACAGTCTGTCTGAAAGAATCTCGTTCCCCTGCCAAAGCTCCAGCCTCCGCCACAGTTATACCCAGGCATTCCTGGATATCTTGGTGCCATCGTCTTCTTTTACCTGGCACCATATTTTCCATCACTGTTCTCTCGAGACCGTTGTGTTTCTTGATGTGACCAAAGTATTTGCATTTTCTAGCCAAAATGGAATTGATAAACCAGTTCTCCTCTATCCTTAACTGTTGCCGAATGTCTGCATTTGTTTGTTTTTTTCTCAATCCAGGGTATTCTGAGGATCTTTCTGTAACATTTTGACTCGAAGGATTCGTTTCTGGAAGTTTTGGTAATCGTCCATGATTCGCTGCCATAAAGTGCCACAGGAAAAGCACAGGCTCTCAAGACTTTTACTTTTAAAATTTTGTTGGTGCTCTGCCTTTATTTCTTCAGGCTATTCAGTCTCTGAATTTATATAAATAGTATTCTTCTGATTTCTTACGAGCATTCGCCATTTTTCTCAATTCTGGAGCCCAGATATTCAAAATGTGTAACCAGATCTATTTCCTCAGCACCCACTGTAAATGTATGCTGACATTGCGTTTTGTCGGCGGTCATTATTTTTGTTTTATTTATGTTTATAAAACGGTTTTGATCTTTACTGTGTTCACTTACAGCTTAAATTAGCTGATATAGTCCTTCTGCACTTCTTGATAGTATCACTGTATCGTCTGCGTATCGTAACTCTGACGTACCCGCAAATGGTAAATGGGTCGAAACTTTCAACGCTCTCGTCTTCTCGAACATTTCCCAGTATACATTCGACATATATGCTGTACAGATAAGGTGAGAGAATATATACCTGTCTTACTCCTTTTTATACTGCAAGCCAATCTTATGTTTGCCCAAATACTCGGACAGCGGTGTGTTGATCTTGTTATGTTTCAATGGGATGAATAATATACACAGGAAACCTCATTTCCTTCATGATTTTCCACAGATGTTAATGTTTTACCGTAAAATGCTCTTGGTGTAATCAATGAAACACGTATACAAGTCTACATTAAACTCTATATATATATATATTTCATTCTCACTTGCTGCTACCGGATTGAGAACTTCTATGAAAAATTCTTATGTTCTGTTTATCGTTTATGATGGTTGATTAGATAATACACTCATCTCTCAATCTCATTTCGCCAACGGTCTTATAGAACTCTCGACGGGCATACTTTGCAGAGGTTTAATAGATTTTTGTACCACGATCTATATGTTAGAGCAGCTGCTTAGGAAAAATTGAAAACATTTACTGAAGTTACTCTAGGGATTCTCGCCTTACAGACAATATGTCGCAAAAAGGGGGCTGTGTGGTTATAACATCACTTCTTGGTTATGTGGTTAGCAGATCGGCATAGAAGGCGCCCAACACGCTGTGGGCCTACCTTGCTATAATTTACGCTTTCACCACCACCAGTCCCAAAAATAGTTAATCGTAAGTTTCAGGAGCAAACAGATGCTGGGATTGACCTGACAAGTCAAAAGCGGGTTTTTGTCTGCAAAAAAAAATATGAAACAAAGGAGGCCATACCGTCCTCCAACGTCTAACAACATAAGTTGACTGAAAATAGAAAGAGATCTATATGTTGCCTTCATATAGTTCTGCTGAGATTCTATTTAGATTTTATTAATTTATAGCTCTTTGTTATTTTTCTCAACAGTTTTTACATTCTCCACGCTGTTTCTTTTATTTATTTATTTTTTGCCTTGTCTTGTGTTCTTAAGATCATATTTTATTGTTGTAACCTATGAACAATTGTGTGTTAGAAATACAACCAATCCCTTTATATGCCATTCACTTTATTCTAAATGTTTTGCTTGTTCTCTATCAATCACACCGCATACCTTTTCTTGACGTTCAATTTGCGGTCCGTTTATATTTTTATACATCTTACTTTAATTCTTCTACACTGTTGCTGTGCTGTTTGTAATATACTGGAGCCATTTGTATATGTTCTTTGTCAATACCTTTGCTTGGTATTGCTTTGGAATCCTTGACATACTGCCTGGTTCTGCCCCTGGTTAGTATGAAGTCAATGTCATAATTTTTGTTGCTTTTATTCCATCTGTAGCATGTTTTGATCTGGCTAGAGCGGCGTTGAAATATAATATTCGTGATTATAAGTTTCACAGAAGAACAAAAGATCAACGGAAAACCTCAAACACAATACTCATGCACAAAATAAGCGACACCTACTCCTTTAGAACTATCGCCCTACATGCGTACTATTGATGATAAACAAAATAGTCTCTAAAGTCCTTGTCAACATGATCAGCCAACAACTGGAACTCCAACAATCCCGTGAGCAGGCTGGTTTCAGAAGGGGGCTCTCCACTACCGACCACCTACACACAATCCACCAGCTGCTGGAGAAAACACACGAACTACGTCTGTCCAATTGCCTGGTGTTTTTCGAAATAGACTTCGGCAGTACTGAGATCAATGCTGTGATAAATGCCCGAAGGAATCATGGTGTATACGAAAACCACAAGAATGATTGAATGATCGAACTTATGTTACAGTACTGACATTAGTCTGTATCGTCGTCCATAACTATTCTACTGGCAAGAGGAGTAAGGCATTTTGTATTATTGGGACAGGAAACAAATGCCACCCACCCTAAACCGGGAAATCTCCAGACGAAGAGCTGCAGCCTGGTCTAGCTTCAATGCCATAAAGCCCATTCTTTTGCAGTTGAAAGACACCATGGCATTGACGCACATTTTCAATTCTGTAGTCATATCAGCCATGATCTATGGATGTGAAACATGCAAGAAAGCTTCGTGTTACTCAGCAAGCAATGGAAAGACGCGTTATTGGGATCTCGATTAGATATCGAATCTAGAATGCCGAAATCAGAGAATTCACCCTATTTCGAGATGTCGTGGAGGCCGCGTTGTCCCGCAAGTACCACCGGACTGGACGCGTGGTGCGCGTGCAAGATAACAGAAGGACACCCAGAACGACGAATTGGTGGCAAGATGAAATTACACGCCCTCTCAGCCCCCACCCATACGATGGCGAGATGGTCTGCTGGAGATCTAAGGCCGAAATGGTACGACACGGGGAAAGATCGGACTGCATACATTACATTGTTAGCTACCTCGCAGACGACACAACCGCCGAACTGGTCGAGGATATTGTATTGTATTGTATCGTATATTGATTACAAGTTTGTATTACCAGTTCAGCAGTTTTTCACCATTATTATCAGACTCTGTGGTGCTGGGGCTGTATTGTCCAAGATAGCCGTTCCATGGTGTTCTCGTTCATTCTACTGTCGGGTTGGAGTCACCCATTACTATCAGTCCGTCTTTTTTGTTGATTTTGTTTGTACTTTCTGACAATCTGTCGAAAAATGCATCACTTTCTTCTTCATTATGACAATCACTGCATGGCGCGTACATCTGTATTAGTGACAACACTAATACACTAATGTTTATCTTCCTTCAGTCATTTGCATTTATATTATTCTTTCTTATATGTACTTTCTATCTGTGTTCGCTTTTGTTTTCTCTGGATACACTATAAACTCAACAGTGTTTTGTTATTTGTTGTGTTGTTATATCACTTCATAGTAATACATGGTTTGGGTGTATTTCCTTCATGCTTGATCTTCTCCACCGCCGTACGATAGTTCCATATTATTATCACTAAGTAATGAACTAAAATGTGATCATTGCACTTCACATGACTCAACTAATTCAACTATATCTGGTTTTACATCTGTGAAGAAACCCTCACGTCTGATCTGTGACATACTTACAGTCGATTGCACAGTTTGTGTAGAAGCGTCACTACTGCACTAAACCCTTTCTATACTAAATGTGATGATCGGAATGCTATTATATGAAGCTTAGTTCCTTACAAAGAACAGGATAAGACAGCTGTATCTGAATCCAATATTGTTTTCATAATGAGCGTGACTAAACTGTATAGTTCTTCTGTCAGATTTTGGCCAACAAATTCCATATCTGTTTGAAACGGATAATCCCATATTCCGGTTTTAATCTTTAAACGTGATAATCATGACACTGTTAATAGCCTCCAAATCGCAACACTGGATGTCCTAATCTGCATTTTCAGCTTGACCCTAACTGCTGCAAACATGCAAGTTGAGAAAGTTAACGGCAACCGAGGTTGTTTTTGCACAAAGACAATTTTCCCATAAACACTTTGACAAAACTGATTTTGTTTCCTTGCAACTGAAGAAGGACATCATTGAACTTTTCAACTCGATCGTAAAGGTAAGTAACATCATATCTTAAAGGTAAGTAACATCATATCTTAAAGGTAAGTAACATCATATCGTAAAGGTAAGTAACATCATATCTTAAAGGTAAGTAACATCATATCGTAAAGGTAAGTAACATCATATCTTAAAGGTAAGTAACATCATATCGTAAAGGTAAGTAACATCATATCTTAAAGGTAAGTAACATCATATCGTAAAGGTAAGTAACATCATATCTTAAAGGTAAGTAACATCATATCGTAAAGGTAAGTAACATCATATCTTAAAGGTAAGTAACATCATATCTTAAAGGTAAGTAACATCATATCGTAAAGGTAAGTAACATCATATCGTAAAGGTAAGTAACATCATATCTTAAAGGTAAGTAACATCATATCTTAAAGGTAAGTAACATCATATCGTAAAGGTAAGTAACATCATATCGTAAAGGTAAGTAACATCATATCGTAACGGTAATTAACATCATATCGTAAAGGTAAGTAACATCATATCTTAAAGGTAAGTAACATCATATCTTAAAGGTAAGTAACATCATATCGTAAAGGTAAGTAACATCATATCGTAAAGGTAAGTAACATCATATCGTAAAGGTAAGTAACATCATATCGTAACGGTAATTAACATCATATCTTAAAGGTAAGTAACATCATATCGTAAAGGTAAGTAACATCATATCGTAAAGGTAAGTAACATCATATCGTAACGGTAAGTAACATCATATCTTAAAGGTAAGTAACATCATATCGTAAAGGTAAGTAACATCATATCTTAAAGGTAAGTAACATCATATCGTAAAGGTAAGTAACATCATATCGTAAAGGTAAGTAACATCATATCTTAAAGGTAAGTAACATCATATCGTAAAGGTAAGTAACATCATATCGTAAAGGTAAGTAATATCATATCGTAAAGGTAAGTAACATCATATCGTAAAGGTAAGTAACATCATATCTTAAAGGTAAGTAACATCATATCTTAAAGGTAAGTAACATCATATCGTAAAGGTAAGTAACATCATATCGTAAAGGTAAGTAACATCATATCTTAAAGGTAAGTAACATCATATCTTAAAGGTAAGTAACATCATATCTTAAAGGTAAGTAACATCATATCTTAAAGGTAAGTAACATCATTTCTTAAAGGTAAGTAACATCATATCTTAAAGGTAAGTAACATCATATCTTAAAGGTAAGTAACATCATTTCGCAGTACTTTAGTTGCATTGCTTCTTTTCATTTAATCAAGAAATTCGTTTAACACATTTAATTGCCTTTAGACAGACATTTAACTTCCGTGTGTAGAAGACATTAAACTTCCGTTTGTAGAAGACATTTAACTTCCGTGTGTAGAAGACATTAAAACTCATCTCCATTGTCATTTACATAATTTACAAAATAAAAAATCGTTTAAGGAATGTTATTGAATTGATTTTATTAATAACACTCGTTCGTTAATTCTGTCATTACGTTGATTGATAACTAAGTACTGATGCCGATGAATAGCACAATGAACTGTTTAAACACTTGGTGTCCCACTTTAGAAGTGGGCCAGAAAATCATGATGGCGATCAACCATTGAAGGAGCTCCATTTGCCGAACTTGTTGTGACATTATGAAATGGAATGGGTTTGTTTTGTTGTCTTAATTTTTTGGACTGAAATATTTTTCAATGACTTCAAAGAGTGACATGGAATTGGAATATGTATATTGTCAGTAATTTAGAGAAAAACATTTCTCCATGACGCGGTCATCAAATAAATGCGATGAGTAAAGCTTTATTTTTCACTTACGGTGCATTCATGAAGGTCTAAAAATAAAATTCGGCTGATTTCAAATCATGATGCGGTCATATCCGACATGAGTTGCCATCTCTAGACACAGATAATAGATATACAAGACTAAACCATCTGTAAAAATGGATCTGAGTGCACTTTTTAGAATATTTTCTGTTAAATAATGTAAATGTCAAGAACATTGTGGGTGACAGGACTCTTGAGACGCTACCTGCTCTAATGTTCTCGTTCTGCTTGTCTGTATTGGAACATGAACTCCTACTAAACTCTTTTCAAGATGGTGACTTATCCATCTGTACACTTTCTTGCAATATTGAGTTGTATGCAGGTTAACTTGCAATCCCTCATTGCATACCTTATGGAAAGCTTTTTTTCTAAATCCACTCAAGCCACTAGTCAATGTTTCTTCTCTTTGGGAGGTATCATTCATGTTTTGAACAATGTGGGTTAAGCTGATCGTTGATCGTTATTATCTGAATCCAGCTTGGTGTGGAATTAGTAGTTATTTTTTTTTTCCTTATTATGAGTTATGGTTTCATTTTTCGTTCGATCAGTTTCTCCGCACATCTACGCAAACGTATACGTTTTGGTAGTTTTAGAATTTTAGAAAAGCATAGCCTCTCTACTGAATTAGTATCAATATGGCCTCATTCCATGTCTTTCGCGCAATTTTATTTTTCTAAATGCAGTTTAGGACTGCCATTAGCCTCATTATGTTCTTTGTCGGTAGACTTGTTAACATTTAATTTGTCATCCCATCTTTCCCTTTCGATTTTCTTAACTTAAATGATCTCATTTGGTACCAGCATTTCATTCATTGTGAAATTATTTATCATGAGCTCTTCTGCTACACTATGTTGTTATTAACATTATCTTGTTCATCCATAGAGCTTTTGTTGTGTGCCTTCCGCATGGTTTTCATTAGAATAGTGCTCCAAAAGTACAGGTTTTTTTCGCTTAGCTTAAAGTTACATGTTTAAATGTAATTTGATTTATGTAATATCCATATTGTTCATAACGAAACTTAACTTCTTTACGCGGGTTTAGATGACTCTGCAGACTTTGTATACAACCTGTTTCTTCAACTGAACTTAAGCTAACAATAACTAATGCATCTAAACTATTTCTGAATGCATTAGCTAGCCAGCAGGGTTGATGTCGGCAGGACACTCTTTCCTGTGACAATGCATTTCAAGAATTTTCTAATATCTAATCTGGACATATTTACCTCAATGATATTCATAACCGCATGGGTTCCCCAATTGTCAGCCACTTCAATGGTCCTAGGCAACGGGGGAAAGCTGATGTTAGTGTCACAAGTTTAGTATCTTGCTTCTCTGGCGATCGTCATGGATTCGCTCTTTAGAACAGACTGATCTCATCCATGGGTTGCCTTCAACCACATGTCATTAATATCTACCTTACCTTTTCATAAATTGTGATCTCATAACAGCTTCCGTCCATCTGCCTTCCTCTTTTCCCTTTACCTATATCACCATTTCATCTTTCCATATCTGGCCGCTACTGGCATATCCGTCGTTTCCTACTTTTTACACACTTCTGGTCACTTCATCTTACCGTTGTCTGTCATTTGGAATCCTGCATCCGACTAGAGAAGGAGTGATATAACGTGTTCTTAGTTAAGTGCCCTATTTTCGTCTTATATGTTGACATCCACCATTTACATATTCTTCCTTCTTCTATGACTCGCTACGTTATTATTGTTGATGTTCGTTGTCCTTGATGAAGGCCTATTGATTTCTTTGTGTTGCAAATTGTTAATATTGTTGCAAAGGATGTCAAGAGTGTCCTGCATGTATCAACAAGGTGCAGACCAGGAACATTATGTCATAATTACAGTTAAAAGATGGTCGCCCAACTCGAGACATTCGCAAAATAGAAGCAGCGTTCTGTTATCCGTTTTTGGAACAGCGAAAGGGTGAAAAATATATCATAGTATCGACAAATAAAGGTTCCAGAACGGGGATGCATGCCTTTTTCTCCAGTAATTGTATGAGTGGAGTAGGAAGTTCCAAAACTGCGTGAGTTCTATAACAGACTGTCACGACATGGTCAGGCACACCGGATAGGGCCCCAGAGTCGATTGCAGCCGTTGACCGCCTCGTGAAGGAAAATCGCCGCACATCTGGACATCAGTCAAAGTTCAGCACACCACATCATCAATGATGTGCTACAGTACCACAAGGTGTTTGCAAGAGGGGTGCCACCGCAGCGTGCTCCAGAATTAAAACAACGACAGTTTGATGCCAGTCATGAACTGTTCCTTCGCTTTGAAGCAGAAGGTTATGGTTTCCTAGCAAAGAATTGTTACTGTAAATGGAACATTGGTTCACTACCACTAGCCTGAAACGATGAGAGTGTGCAAGGAATTCGAAAGAAGTTTCACGCGCAACAATCTACAAGGCTATGGAGACTCTCTTTTTGGAATGAACGAGATGTTATTTTGGTGCACTACTTTTGGAATGAACGAGATGTTATTTTAGTGCACTACATGCCTAGTGGGAACACTGTCACCAGTGCCACGTATACAAATCTTCTCTGGAATCATCTTCGACACGTAATCAAATTAAAACGACGTGGATTTCTAGTGGAGATGTCACGTGACAATGCTCTACCCCATACCGCCCGTGCAACAGCTGCAACCATCGACAACCTCCAGTATCCGTATCTACCACATCCGCCGTACTCATCAGATGTAACCCTAGTGATTTCTACATCTTTGGACAACTAAAGAGAAACAAACTTTCATGAGTGGTTACACACGAAACCAAGATAATTTGCTTTTCTACAGGAATCAGTGCACTTTATAGGCACTGGAGGACTGTTATTAAACGCAATGGTGACTACGTCGAAAAATGATGCAATTGTGTGTCACTTTTTCAAATAAATTGTTCTTAAAAATGTGTTTATGATTTAATTTGAAGCCCACTTTGTATAATTCCGGAATTCCACTATCAGTTTTGTCCCTTTTCTTTGTATTATTTTCTGCAAGTTTAAATCATTTTTTCGAATAGGACTTGACACTTGAACACAGTACTCCAATTTAAGTGTAATTAATGTTTAATCAAATCGTTGTTACTATATGCATTCATTGCTTTTGACATATATAACATTGTATTTGCCTTTGTCACTGCTACCTGTATTTGCTCACTCTTCTTACCCGTGTGATCTATTTATTATAAACATGAGGTCCCTTTCTTTTCTATCTTTATAATAATAATTTCTCCAATTCTGTATTGTATACCGGATCTACACATGTGAGTGACTGTATATTTATCTGCTTTAAACTCCACCTGATAGCGCTAATCCCATTTTTCAATTTTATTTCAATCTGACCTTATTTGCTTGAGAGTATTGCGTCATCCACGAATTTTGCGTCATCCAAATCGTGAAATTATCAAGAACAAAATTATTCCCATCATTCATCACTGTTTTACCTTGCACCCTTACAATATCCCTTATCAATGCACACTCTCTGCATTTTTCCCGTTAACCAATTTTCTTTCGATTTATCTTAACTTAATGGCTGTATATTAGTTTAGAAGACTCAACTGATTTTGTATACAACCAGTTTCTTGTAGAGTGGTTTTTTACCGATGAGCAAGTCGATCTTAATAGACTCAAATGGTAGAGTCAAGTGGTTTGTCGGGGCCTATGTGTACGACAAGGACAGCACCCCTTCCCCACAGACAGCAAGAGGCGACTAACTGTGTGACATGGCATAACACCGGCCATGGTTAGGTGGTTTGTTAAGAGCATCATAGATGGCGCATAAAAGTCAGTCTATTAAGATGGACTCCATAGTGGAGTAATTAGCTGCTCGAGCCTAGCCTGCTTAGCAGGAAATACTCATCGAGTCTACATCCAGCTCACAGAGATGGGACCTGCACAGGGACATGCGCCTGTAGAAGTACAGTTGACTAAGACTAGAGTCAATTAGACCCGCAACAAATTAGGCGCCATCTATAGCTAGTCTTAACAAACCACATGGGAAAAAGTTCAAATAACGTGGGTAGATATTTAATTTGAATTTTGTCCGGACAGCGGAAGCCTACTGTTTCTACTGTCGATTTCCAACTGACACGGAATTTTAACCAGAAGATCCATGTGAAAATCCACGGATACCTTTCCTCCAGAAAACTGAGTCCCCCTATTTCACCATCTATTCCACTTGATTTCAACTTCCTAAATAATCTTTGATGGCATTTTCCTTTCAAAGTCATTTGGAAAATCTATTTAGATAACATCCACGGGCTCCCATTCACCTTTCATTTTGGTAGCCACTTCCACGAATACTAATAGATTTTGTAAGTTTGATCTCCTTTCAGTAAACTCGTGCTGAGTATTCCTGTTTAGATTAAATTTATCTAAGTGCATTAAAATGTTATCTTTTATTATTGACTACACAATTTTGCAGATTATGTTCGTTAGACTCACTGATCTATAATTTGGGGATCAAGTTTGTTGCCCTTTTTCAAAAAAGGGATTACTCCTGCATCTTTTCAATTCCCTGTAACAATCCTTTACGCAAATGTTTGAAGAAATCCTTACTAAAGTTAATTATTTTGCTTACAGGTCTCTAATTCCAAACAACAATTTTGGATGAATACCATCTTGATGCGGACATGTATCCACTTTCAATCTCTCCAATTAATTAAAAACCAATTCCTTCGCAATGCAGATTGACCTTCTGTATCTATGTCCTTTGCAAAATATGTATGGGCTATGGAATCTTGGCGCACTCTTCTTGTGTTGACTGTGCCAAATGAATGATTAGCAGCATCTCTATTATTATTGTACCCGTGTTATCATTGAGTGAACCTACTGCGACGTTGGTTCTGTGGTCCTTTTCTAACAAGCGGAGAAGCTCTCGCTGTCCGTCTTGATCTTTAGTGCAAGTTTTTTTTTCAAAGTTGATTTTTGCTGCTCCATTTGCTTTATGACTTATATTTATTTTGCCCGAAGTTCGATTTTCCTGCCTCTGCATATTTTTTCTACGCTCTATTGTTAGCTCTTCTACTTTAAACTACAAAGCTAGTTATCATCTTTTCTTTCGGGAGGGGAGCGGGCCGGGGGTCGGGGGCGGAAGAGAGGAACTTGTCATAATCTTTGTCAATTTTGACGTTGCTCCAGTTAACGCCTCGCACTAGTTCGATGTTTCTCCAGCTATTCTGACCGTTACTTGGTGTTTTTTATACAGTGCTTCGATCAACTGAATCAGTTGCGTTGGGAACCCAATATATTGCATGAACTGTGTGTTTGTTCCCCTTACAACTATGTTCTCAAGACATCTAGTTAGTTTCCTGTGCTGAACTTTTTCAAATGTCCTTATTTTTGTTGTTGTTATTAGACACAAATTATTCATTTAAACAAATTATGTCTATTTTGATGTGCCAAAAGAATTTTAACTGTCTGACTTTGATGCCTTTCAACTTCTCTCTTTGCAGTCTCATTTTCCTAAATACTTTCTGATGTGTTTTCTTATCTTTCCAGTAGATTCGCCTATTTTGGTCAATAAATCCACATTTCACAAGCATCAATACTCTTCTCCAAATATATGTTCATTGTTCACGTTTGTTCGCTCTACATTTATGACGAGTATACACAACTTATGATCAATCTGGATTGTATGTTGTGGTTTATTTGTTTGAAAGTCATTCAAGATAAACAGTTAAATAGATGTCTAGGTAGGACAGACAAATAGTTGTAGTGACAGACAACAAAGAGACATACAAACACAGGCAATAAGACATACAGGCAGGTAGGCAGACAGACAGAAACAGGTGGGTTTGGGTGGGTGGGATGGAGAGAGAGTTAACTTTCTATGAAGTACAAAATTTAAATGAGCTTAACGTATGTCATCAGATATTTAATATGTTTATGGTTTCCTTTTTCCTGCAGATTTTGAATATTCTATGATCTGTGCGCCACTCAGCTGTAAAGACATCTGACCTTTTCGTGGAATACAGATAACGTGAGCTGTATTGTGAAACTGTCTAAGAAAATTCGTATTTCTGTTGACCAGATCTACTCGGCGTGTGTATCCAACCATGATTTCCACTTCATATGTTGGTGTCACTCAATCCTTTTGAGAATTTATCATTCGTGTCACAAATTCATGGAACTGCCCACCATGTTATGAATTTATGTTAATTGAACTCATAGTAATTTTTTTCTATGGTTTTCAATCTTGTTATAATGGGAGACATTGTGTTGAGTACATCTGCATATAGCAAATTTTACAACCACAGTTTACAGCTTGCTAATGTGTCAACATCTTCAGATACCCCATCTCTTTTTGTTCTGGTGCGTATACGTTCTTAGATGAACAAACAATAATAAGAGTGTTAGTAATGCTGTTACAACAAAATGTGCATCACGTTTTCAATTTTTATGAAGTGAAATAATATATTGATGATAATGCTGATGATAGTGATGGTGTGTTTTTATTTCATTCGTGAAGGTGTTTGTGCGGAGATGATATTCATTATGTTATCAAAGTTCATGCAATAAATGATTAACAGACAATCTATTCAATTACATATTTTAGATTCTCAGACAGACGTACCTCGTTACTCTACCGCTCATCTGCACTACAGGTGTTGTAGGAAATACCCTTGCGCTCCTCGTGTTTGTGTCTAAACCACTTCGCAGAACGTCATGTAGGTAAGTAGCAATGGATGGTGTACCGTACTGTATAATAATGTGTATGTATTCGATAGTAGAATCAGTAATCAGACTAGACAACGAGGGCCTTTCGCACCAATGGACAGTGTCAACGACGAATAGGTATGATCCAGGCTTCCCGCAGTGATAGTAAAGTCATTCCTGTTTGGCCCATCTAGAAGACATGATTGACGTCTGTGAGATTGGGGCCATGTGTCAGAGGACCGCTGGCCACCCCTAATGTCCATGCCTGCTTCAATAGCTGATCAGCCGAGACGTCCATAGAAAATGCCCGAATAGGGACAGCCGGTGATGATGTATCGTGGTATAAATGTTGTCCAGATCTTTCTCAATCCTTCCTCTGTGTCATCCGCTACTGGGCTGTATGACTGCTCCAGATCCTCATCTTTTTGCGGCAGTGGGATTAGTTTTGAGGGCGCCTGCATTCTGCTATATCGTTTCAGCACGTGTCCGTCTTGTTTTTGCTTCTATGATAAAAACAAAACGTGTTCCTGCAATGAGCCATGGCTTCAGAAATTATTTATGTTTGTTGTTAATGCTCAGAACATTCCTTGCTGCTGCAAGTACAGCTGAGGTCATCTCGTCCTAAGCTAAGTCGCAGGGAGCACAGACTGGTAAATATGTTTCGGATTGCGAAGCAGCATTTTCTTGTCAAAGCCTTGTCTGTGCACAGTGATTAAGTTTCATAGCCGGTACCTACCTTCGCTTTAGAGTGGTTTCTGCACAAGATGGCAATTCCAGAACCAATCACCGTGATTCACCGTGCAATTTCGAGGCTAAAACTGGGCTAAAATTTTTGGAAAGGATATGATACAGGTCTTTCTTGGTCCAGCTATCGTTGGCTATCCATGTACACCGTTGGGTGTTCTTGCGCTTTAATCTTAAGCGTGTAATCCTGAGACCAAAGAATTTGCAGAAAGAAATAATTCTGAATGTGTTTTCATTTGGAAACTTGAATGATCATAGACAGTTAAATGACACAACTTATGCACTTTGAAAAAAAAAGCATAAAGTGAGTAAAAGAAAGTGATTTAAAGGTATAAATACTAAGCTTTATAGCACATGGGTAAAGAGGGAGCTGGCAGTAACAGTTTAGTTCAGTTCTGGGGCATCTTCATATGAAAGGTCCTGTGTAACTTACCGTGTTGATACAATTTAGCCATTGTTTGATGTTATCCTCTGGATTATAGTTTATCTCTGATACGTTGGAGGCCACCGTTCCTTTCATTAATGATTTTAGCAAGGTTGTATGTCTTTTTATGTGACCAAAATATCTTAGCTGTCGGTTTATGATTTCTTTATTCAATTTTCTTTGAACTCATAATTTCTCTCTAAGATTTCATTAGGTGTTTTCCTTTCATTCAAGTAGTTGCAATCAATTCTTTTTATATTCACATTTTAGATTTAAAAATTCTCTTCTCCAGTTGTCTATTCATTGTCCATGTTTTTACACCATGCAATAAAGACTAGATAACACCTAATCATCCTCAATTTAATTAAATGTTTTAGTGCCTTGAATGGAACTCACTTTTAAGACTCATGTAGATGAAAATATTTTTCGCCATTCATCTTTTAATCCTGAATTCAATTTCACATCTTCTATTTCCCTTATTTATATTTCCAAGATAGGAGAAATTCTTCACCTGTTAAAGTATTTTAACACATAATAATAATAGTAATAACAACAGTTGACCATCGCAAGCGACGATGGCGAAAACATCGTACTGTTGCTGCGAAATGTGTTATCTGATGGCTGTAAAGATCAATCCTAGAACGGCATACCCTGCAACATTCAGGGCACACATGTGGAGAGCCAGCAGGCATTCACTGAGCCTCCGTGATGACTATACTCTTTGCGATCTGAACACCACCGGTGAGTCTAACACGCCAGGTGGTACGGATTTGAGCAAGCATCTCCCATGAAATGAAATCAATTTTCATGCTGTTCAGAAAAATTGTCAAAGAGTCTCTGCATCATTTCTACTGCCTCTTCCCCCCACCCCCCCACTCTCGAGGAGCGTCTGCCTACTATGAACTCACCGTATAACAACTGCTTGGATATGCTCTCATCTGACATGCGAACAATGTGTCCAGTTCACCTTAGCTGAGCTATTCTCAGAAGTGCATGGCGGATCCACATGTTAGTTCTGCCAAGGATCTCAGAGTTAGACACTTTGTCCTGCCACCTGGTTCGGGGCAGTCTCCGTAGACAGCTCAAGTGAAAACGATAGAACTGACTGGCATGTCTCCTATACAATGCCAATGTCTCACAGGCATGCAGCAAAGTGTACAACATCACAGCATGATACACCTTTATCTTTAAAGCCACAATGATGTCTTGTTAGCTCCAGACCTTTGTTTGAAGTCTCCCAATCACACAGAACTGCCTCTGAACAGTAGTATTTGGTTCGATATACGGCTCGTCTGTGGTACGCTAGAAAAGTGCCTCTGTTCTCCTAGAGTTGAACGGAAGACCAAAGTTACTGCACGCCGTCAAAAACTCTGTCATCGTAGACTGCATATCTTTTTCTGAGCTAGTTTTAAGGGCGCAATCGTCCGCGAACAGGATATCCAAGATCGTGGCTTCGATCACCTTGGTATAGGATTTCTAGCACCTCAGAGTGAACAGCTGGCCCTGCGTCCTGTACTCGATATGCACGACAGTAGCTGCGCCATGAGGCACGCTAGTTATGGCTTGTGAGCTGATGATGGACGGACAGTTGAGAATGGCGTCAAAATTATTCTCCCAGCGCTCCTAAATCTGTAGAGCAGATTTCCAGTTTGCTTTGCTAATTTTCATTGATTTCGTTTTCCTAGTGTTAATTCTATGCATTAACCTGAATTGTTTTCTTTAATTGAATCACCAATTCCGGTAGTTCATATTCGCTTTCACCCATTATATCTGGGATTATTTATTGATACTCTACCGATAATGAGTTTGACATTTGCTTTATCTGTCGAAAAATGATGTTCTGTGTAAATGTTAAAAAGACAAGGGAACAATACACATGCTTATCGCACTAGATGTATTACATGTATATGTGGGGAGTATAGACTTACAGAGCCTGCTGTAGGGCGCGACCGAGTACCTGGCAGTATAACTGGGTAGGCAGATTGGGCTCATTAGCTTTGGTTGGCAGCCAATCTAAGAGAAGGTAAACTCTGACTCTAAGCCCGGGTAAACGAAGCATGTTAGCCTGTTCAGGCAGTTCGCCTAGGAGAGGAGGAACTCTGATTTTAAACATACGTGCCAGAGAGTGCTGGCTAGTCTTGTGACGATGAGAGTATCATCAGATGTCTCGAGTAACTAGCACACCATTTACAGTGGCATTATGCTCCCATTATAGGTTGCTGTATATTATTGTGTCTTGTCCATACACACTCATGTTTCCAGACATGCATTTAGTTGTTATCACAATCCTCTTTAAGGTCAATAAAATTTATCTGCGAAAAACTAAAAAGTATAGTTCCAGGTGATTTTTTAAAGGC
This sequence comes from Ariolimax columbianus, assembly GCA_036924085.1. NCBI lineage: Eukaryota > Metazoa > Mollusca > Gastropoda > Stylommatophora > Arionidae > Ariolimax > Ariolimax columbianus. The sequence continues at coordinate 52,763,805 of JAVGWX010000021.1, forward strand.
TTTTCAGACAACGTTTGAGAACGTTAATGAAACTAGTTCGGACCAGGGGATGGAAGATCAAGATATGTACTCGCCGACCACAGCATTGCCATGCCCAACAACTGGTGTTAAGACAGGAATATTAAACTCAAACTCATGCTATCCAATGGAAATTTCAAGAGAGTTTGCCCACTATGTTGCTGACGATCACTCTGGTTAAGAGTTTTTAAAAGGAGGAAAGCGGACAATCGACCTGTAATTTACCAGGTTTTACTTGTCAGCCTTTTTATGGATTAGGGTAGTTTTTGACGTTTTCCATCGGGCGGGGATTTGACACTCTTTTAGTTAAGTGGCACCCTACTTTGTCCCCGCCTGCTTAGATTACGTCATTTGTGATTCCGTCTTGTCAAGTGGCTCTACCTGATTTAAGTTGTTTGATTGTATGTGCCACCTCATCTGATGAGATCGTTGGTACCGACACAGATTCGTTGTTGGGTGTCAATTTGGAGATTATCGTCTTTGATGCAAAGAGATCGGTGTAGTACTTCTGACATTATGTCTCTATAATTGCTCTAACCATCGTGCTGACATTGTCTACATTTTTAGGACAGTCATAATATTTTGTTATATGAGTAAACCTTTTTCAGCATTTGATTATGCTGCTTCTTGTCTCAGTTGCTCTGATCATCTTGTAAACAAGATTATAAACAGGAGAATGATATATTGGCGATACCTTTCTCCTTGAAAGAACTAAATGATGCAATACATCAAATGAAAAACAACAAAGTAGCTGGCCGAGATGACTTGAAGACAGAGCAAATTTAAAACTTTGGACCAGAAACCATCCCATGGGGACTGAAACTTTTCAACACATGCGTCGGTTCTTTGCAAATTTCTAAAATCCGCAAAAAAATACATTTGGCTGCTTTGTATCAAGGAGCAGATTCTTAACCTAGCACAACTGATCAAGGACAGGTACGAACGTAAACAGATCTTTTACCGAAACTTGTATTGACTTAAGCGCAGCTTATGACACCATAGACCACCAGAAATTGCTTACCTAGCTATACTCCATGACAAAGGACTGGCGTCTAACAAACCTCATTAACTGTATTCTGCAGAATAGGTGATTCTACGTTACATTGGAGGGGGCGGGGGGGGAAGGCGATGGCGAAACCAAGAAAATGGGTTGACACAAGGAATTGTCCTGGCACCTATGCTGTATAATATATACACCAATGATCAACCTATAGATACAGAGTGGACAAAATTCATATATGCCGATGATAAATCAGTAGCTGCCCACGTCGAGTGCCGGGACTGGCCGCTGACACGTCAGCTTCGCATGTTGTGATATTTCATCTTCTTCCAAAACTGGAATTCAAGAAGTGTTTTATAGACGGAATACCCCATGAGGACCGAACTACAATTAGTATATTTGAAATAAGATACACATATTTGATAATGTGCCGTAATCTAGTTGTCGTCAAACTCTAAGCAAAATCGCTGGGCTGTGCAGCGAAAATACACACGTACTCTCGATGCACCTTGCTGACACTTAGACCGGAGTTGTGTAGGAGTCACTCGTTACCACAAGAGGTGAAAAAACGTCTTTCATACCTCGGAGTCAGTGAGGGGCCCAAACAATCGTACGGCAGAAAAATGCTGGAGAGATGGTTAAAGAACAAGTAGGAAGCCAAGAACAGGGAAATCTTTTTTAGATTGCCAGATAAGCAAGAAAATCGTCATCAGGCTACCATGACAGCAAATGTGCTGAGCGGTGTGGACCGCACAGAATACTGCAAGGCACTTGTTAAGCCATGGTCTTCCACTGCACCCGTCCTGATTTGTCTTGCCACTGGTTCAAGTTGGACTGGGGCGAGAGAGTGAGGTCGACGAACTACGCAACCCTTCCTCACTTAAATCAAATTCATCGCGCAAGTCATTCTGTTTTCATTTATCCAGTACTAACACAGTCGAGCCTTGTGACTTCGGGCGATCGGCGAGGGTAAGTCCACTGACAAACTAAACTATTGTAAAAAAGCTGCCTTAGTTGCGGGACTCCTGGGTGAGCAATAAAGCGGATGAGATACATGGATTTACTGATAATCATGATCACCCTCTCGCGTAGCGAACTTTCCATGCTTTCACTTCCTGCGAGTATGCAGATCCCGTATCGGACTCGTCAACCATCTTCGCGCCCATCCACAACTCGGAATAACAGAATACTCCACTGGAAGGACTGGCCAGGTGATAAAAGAGAAGGGTCCTCATCACTCATGAGCTGCCCAGGGAGAAGACTTCGAAAAATCGAACAGAAACTGACAAACGCCTTTGGTGCCCTTGCTCTATATTACCCAAAACAAAATAGAGAGGCGAATAGAACCAAAACAAAATAGAGAGGCGAATAGAACCAAAACAAAATAGAGAGGCGAATAGAACTAAAACAAAATAGAGAGGCGAATAGAACCAAAACAAAATAGAGAGGTGAATAGACATTTGCAAATCAAATGGCAAGGACAGGATCAAGAACACAGCACCACCCCCCCCCCCCCCCGCACCCCCCCCCCCCCCCCGCATTGGGAGCAATGTACGCACGCTGTCCTATGCAGATTGTTAGGAGACAAAATGGAAAATACATGGCACAACATGGGGAACAAGGCCAGATGTCCTCAGAACATCAGCACTCCCTCTGTGTTTCTCTGTAGCTGAGTACGCCGTACCAGTCTGGAAGAACTCAGCACATGTCAAACATATAGATACAGCAATAAATGAGACAGACCGTATAGTTACTGGATGCCTAAAGCCTACATCAACTGAAAAAATATACCCCATAATCGGCATAGCGATACCAGAGATACGAAGAACTGTCGCGTTCGAGATAGAAAGAAGAAACAGATAAATGACCCAAGATATTCTCTGTTCGGACATCAGGTGCAGCGCCCAAGACTGAAGTCAAAACGAAGTTTCTTACAGTCAACCCAGCCACTACGGACTAGTCCAGAAAATCGACGCATCGAAAGTTGGAAACAGCTGACACCTTGATCGAGTTACGGAGGTAACCTGCACCTGGACATCTCCTGTCCTACGCAACATGGAAGTCACTAAATATACTTTGAACTGATGTATCACGATGCAGGAAAAACCTGAAAAGATGGGATGCAGGAATGATGAAACATACGAATGTGGAGTAACACAAGACCAGGACCATCTGATGATCTGCCCAAACCTCCCGGAGACTTGTAGCATGGATGATCTTCTGAGTGCAAGTGACAGGGCAATCCACGTGGCTGAATACTGGAAGAATGAAATATGACGAAATGTCTAGGACACGGAAAGTAAGTATCATATTGTTCAGACTATGCTGTTCATAGTCATCTTTTAGTCTCCTTCTGATCAGCTTGCATAATGTCTTGTGTTCGTCGATTATGAGAAGACTTTCGATAGCATAGAAATAATAAATAATAATAATACGTTCGTAATAATAATAACTGTCCGTCCCAAGAGATGATGATAACAAGAATCATACATACTGTGTTGCACTTCGGAGGTGGCTGCATAGTCCAATTCTGGCACGGAAACCCCATCCACTTGTGTAGCATTTAAGATCATAATTGGACATGTGCGTTTCAATTGTTTAGTCGTTTCGCAAAGACCGTTTTTTCTGTGCTTCGAGTCCCGGCGTTGGAGGTGCCGCTGATGGTGTTTCCACGCCATGCTTTGCGATCATGGGCGAGGCATTTCCATGAGTTTGCATCTATTTTGAAGCAGATACTTTGAGGGAGGATTTAAAGCGCCTCTTTGGCCACCAATCAGACACAGGCTCACCATACATTAGTTGTTTGAGGATGCGGTTATCTGGCATGCGCACTTACGTGGCCGGCCCACCTAATCTGGGTCTTCTGCATCAGTGTGTGGATGCTCTGCATTTTTGCTTTCATGAGAAGTTCGGTGTCTAGTACCCTATCCCACTGTATTTTGAACAATCTACGGAGGCAGCGTATATGGATGTGGTTTATTTTACTAGCATACCTGTTATACACAGTCCACTTCGGGTCGGTAGACATTGAGAATTTTGTTACAAAACTAAGACCCCTTTCAATTCCAAATGCTGTTGCGCAGCCTCCCAAAAGCTGGATTTGTCTTGGAGATTCAATTACTGACCTCAGAGGCAATAGTAGTTTCACAGGAAAGAGTGCCGCCAAAGTAAATGAAGCTGTCTACTGATTGGAAGTGACCATTCTTGACTCTGATATCAGAGTCGCGATATGCATGACTCGGGGCAGGCTGAAATATGACTTCGATTTTATTTGTATCAATTGTAAAACCGAACATGTCAGAGGCTGTAGAGAATGTGTCCACATATACCTACATTTCTCTGTCTTTGCTGGCAGCGAGGGCACAGCCATGAGCAAAAAAGCAAGTTTGAGATGGTTGTGTCCTTTACCTTGGTGTGAACTTGTAGTCGCCTGTGATTGAAGAATTTTCCGACAGTTCTGAATTTTATTTACACTCCGTTTTGGATACAAGCCTGAGAAATAACAATGAGCATGGCAGCAAACATTATGCTGAAGAGTGTTGGGGCTGGTACACAGATTTGCTTGACGACATTTGTCACAGGAAAGGCATTTGACGTTTCCCCATCACTCAGCACGTGAGCATTCATACCCTCGTGGAATTGTTTGACGATCTTGGTGAATCTGCTTGAACAGCCGAGTTTCCCCATGACCTTCCAAATTCTATCTCTATTGATAGTTTCAAAAGCCTTTGTCAGGTCCATGAAAGTCATGTATAGCCCCCGTTTCTGCTCTTGGTATTTCTCCTGAAGTTGCCGAGCCACGAATTTCATATCCACAGTTTCGTGACCCGATCTGAAGCCACATTGGCTATCTGGAAGAAGACCATGTTTTAGGTGACCGATTTATCGGTTGGGGAGAACTTGTGCCAATATCTTGCACGCAGTCGAATGGAGGAAGATTACGCTTTGGTTGTCGCGTGATTGGCGGTTTGTGTTTCGCTTGTATTAATGGACGATGTTTTTGTGGGAGTATCAGGGGTCCATTGTACAACTCATTAGTCTCTGTGTTAGAACTACTTTCTAGATTTCAACCAGTATCTGTACCTGCAGCCTTCTCGTTTGATAGTTGGCTGATTGCTGCTCTGACCTCCTGGATTTTTGGAGGAAGGTTTAGTTCTTCTTCTTTCTTCTTCTGCGTACACAGTCAGACAGTAACCATTATTTTTTCGAAAAAAGCAGCGGTCATCCTGAGACTCTCGCCACTACCATACAGCTTGTCTTGCAGTTCCACTGGCAATGGTCACATCTGCTCTCTCTGATCCTCGTATGTCGGGCAGTTCTGCAGCAGATGTTCAGTGGTCATTTTACCAGTACCGCATGGGCATTCGTCGGTACACCCTATCTTCAGTTTGTTGAATAGGTGGTACCTCAGTCTGTTGTGGCCAGTGCGAAGTCTGAAGACAACGACCTGCTCTCTTCGGTTCAACTGGTAATAGGCATCGTTTTTGGTGTAACCAGTATGTTCGGTTTCCCATTTGGACATGTATCTGGCTTTGATAAGCCGTTTTGACTCTTCGTACGTCATACTGGTATCTGTTTGTGGTAGCCTTGCAGGAAGGTTTAGTTCATTCTTCAATGGTGTCTGAGGCAGGCGTTATATAATGGTGTCTGAGGACGGTTGGTTGAGGACCGTGCGGAAGTGTTCTGTCCAGCGTTCTAGTATTGTTGGTTTGTCTGTCAGCAGTTCTCAACCATCTGTATTAATTTTGAAGTTGCATACGAGGGTGCAAGGCGATAAACAGTCTTTAAAGCGTCATAAAAGCGTTTTGTTTCGTTTTTTTCCGCATAAAGTTAAATTGTATCTTCCTTGTTTCCCAAACACGTGTCCTTAATTTTCCTGAGCTTTCCTTTGACTACTCTTCGTATGGTTCTGAACGCCATCTTTTTGGCTGCAGACGATATGTCCTATTCATGAGTTCTAAAAAGCTTGTTTCTTTTCCTTGATAAGAGACATGATTTCTTCGTCGTTGAAAGGTGGTCTACAAACATATGGCAAGCCCAATACAATTGACTGCATCTACTAACTACAACGATCAAAGCAGCATTTTCAGGTTCAGAGCCCAGCACACTCCATTTAACATACATCTGAACAGTATCCAACCACAATACGAGTACATTCCAGAACGTCAGTTATGTAAACACTTATATGAAACCGTTGATCATCTTCTTATTTGAGTGCTTCGGTGCTCAACGAGATTAGGAAAATATTTCTTCTTTTTTATTGATGAGACTAAATAAATAGAAAACACTTTGTATCGTACTAAACAACAACTAACAAATAATTGCAAATACTTCTGCATGGCATAGGGTCGAAAGGCGAAAACGTGGAGGCTGCTTGGTCTGTTGAAGAAACATATTTATTGTAGCCATACCTGTTGCTCTCCTTTTGCTCACATCTTGTATCGCGTTTTCTAACATCTGATCGGAGGACAGTTCATGTACATTTTTCGTAATACTGTTTGATATATCCTTCTCGTCAAATAAAATGCCACATTTCTTGTCCTTGAACCAGCTTTGCTCTGTTTGAATGATATTTTATTTCGGTATACACACCGCTCGTCTTGTGTTTAATTCCCAAGTCTTCTTTTACCTTTACACTTTATCACATTATCATCGGCGTCAGCCCAGATGTGCCGTATGCGAGGAAGTCTACACTATTCTAAATGCGTCCCGAGCTGTTGCAAGCAACGCTGTACCAATGCGAGCGTAGGTCTTTGGTCAGTCCATCTCGTAATCGCATAGGTTGGTGACCACGTGAACGTGTCATGCACATGGTCACCAAAACGTTCTTCTGCGTGTCTTGCATCTTTTATTGTGATTATACCCACTGTTCTTTTGCGTTTCATTTACATTAACGGTGGTTTACAAAGTGTGTAAATATTGGCAATTTGATTATTTTGCATCAATTTAAAGTGAGAAAGTTATTACTTCAAAAAAATTGCGCGAGAAAGGAAAGACATTGAGTGACACACATAAGCACATACCAAATGTCATCATTGGATTAACAGAGGCAGACAGCTACGATGCCGCAATGGGTGAGAGGGACGGGGGAGAAGAATGTATGCTAGACTGTATTTAAAGCAAATAAAATCAAATTAGAGGCTAGTGTGGACATCAAACTGCAGAAATAATAGGAGACTTTGTTTAACTGAATGGTTCAAATTCAATTTTCAGCTGGTATTTGGCAGCAAGATCAGTTTCTGATGGTGGATTTCTGTTTGCGAGCTTCTTATCATGGACTTCGGATGCCTCCAAGTCAAATTTTTTCCACACCGATGGGCTGTGTCAGGTAGGCAAAAACGATTTAGACGTTTCTGGTCACACTCTCTCCTTAACAGCGGACATGGTACTAATTGGAATAGGCGATCGTATTTCTCCGTTTTCTGCCGTTAAGTTTTCATAATATACTTTATTATCTCATTTTGGTGTGTGTATATTTTTGTTGTTTAATCCCTTAAATATTGTCTTTTCGAGAACCAATTTCACTTGGAAAATTGGTTGCAGGGACTCCAACAGTTTATATTTAATAGGGTTTGCAATTTTGAGTGTCTTCGATTGTGTTCAATTATAGTTCCAAATAACTATATATATTACAAAATTTAAAAGTAAAGTCAATTTCGTCAAAATTAAAAAAATAATCATTATATTTTAAAATAGCATTTAGTCATGTGAACCTGTTTCAGGGAGCATATAATAGCCACACAAAAAAGCAACAAATAGTTCAATAAACTATTAAGCCGGGGAGGTTCTGGTACCGTTTCCATAATTATATATCATTCTGCTGTGAAGCTTCCAGAACACTGAGTTTTTATATTTCTAAACAGTTATTTTTTTATAATAGAAAAAAAACGTTTCAGTCGACAGTGATTGTATAAGACATGAAATACGATGCTTTCCTAAACAAAACGGTAACCTTGACACTCATTACTCGTATAGATCAAACAGGTTTTTTAAACAGAAAACCAAATTTGTATAAGCAACAAAATTATGCACAGTCCTTTAAGACATTGATATCTGGGTCTGTCTGTTTCTAAAAATCGACTTCACTTGCACTCCGAGCATGCCCATAGGGTATAAATCTCTCTCAGCAAACGGGGAAGGGTCTGGATGCTGATGGTGCACTCCGAGCAAGCCCATAGGGTATACATCTCTCTCAGCAAACGGTGAAGGGTCTGGATGCTGATGGTTCCTCCAGCTCGCTAACTTTACTACACACATCTATTGCGTCTCTTATGCGACAAACTCCGTTTGAACTTCATTGAATGTCGAAATTTTCCAGTATGTGGATTGCTGACTGATTTAGTTTGGTGTCCTCATCCAACACGCGGCCTTTGATCGATTTCAAAATGTCACTCCAATTCATCACTTATGTACCCATGATGTCAGGTCCCTCGCTTCTATTAACCCTAGCATGACCAGGACATTGGATCCATGCCAACTTCTTGAGGTTTGAGGCCTCAACTTCCCCTCGTTCATCAGCCATCGCTTCTGCACCTTTTGAAGTACAGGTTGCGCGTCTGTCGCGATACCTGCTATTGTTTAAGTGGCCCAGATAGCTATATCAGTGGTGAGGTCACTTCCATTTCCATTCTCAAACTTTGAGTTGTTGCCATGTATGCCTACCTACTTGGCAACGAGCTATCCTCTCACTCTAGTTGAGAAGACCCAGCCTGATGCTCCACTGCTCAGCACCAACCAGTCGGTGTATATTGCTAAAGAAAAAATCACATCTTGGCTCCAGTAATACTTAGTGTTCTTTATTTAGCTCCTCTAAACCTAAGCAACATAGACTAATGTGGGTTTCAAATGTGGTCTACTGAAAGAATATTTCCAGTTTAGAATAAAGACAGTCAATTCATTAATATTTGTTTCCATTATTCTTTGTTTATGTCCCTTTTCTCCCTTCCCGCTTTGTTCCATCAAAAACACTAAATGTTGTCATCAAAACATTACTTGGTGTTGCACAGTCATTCCCATTTCTGTTTGATCAAACAATATATATGTTATACCAACAAAAGCGTTTAAATGGGATTTAAATATGTAAATGGCTAATGGCTGATCGCAAATAATAAAGACTCCCAGATTATGTTTAACTGATGCGGTTGAAGTATGAATAAAAGACGGTATGCGATCACTTTGAGTGACCAAATATCATAAGAAAATTAATATGATAGTGTTGATTCCATCATGAAAAAGTAATACAATCAGAGAAGTAAATGTACATCAACTTGGACGTTAACAAATACAAAGTAATTTGTAACGAGTAGTATTTAAGGTTCCGTTTCATCGAATCCAAATTTTCCTTGTTTTAAACATTTACTTTTCTTCCGGCAAATCCTGTTAACTCGTATGTATGAAGGTAAACAGGTTAAGGTACCACGTACACCAAGAGGTGCACATTGAACGAGTATACTAGAACACGTTGAACGTTCACTTTGGGGACGATCTCTCTCTGGTAAAACTGTGGTTGGAATCAATACAAAGGTCAGAGTTCTCAAAATATGTCTTAGATCAAACTTCAGACAATGCTATACGAAAGTCGCGATAATATAGACATGCGCTATTTGATAGTTTAAACTAAAGTACAAGTTCATTTCTGAATAAAATCCGTGTAATTCTTCTTCTTCTTTTTCTCCTTCTCTTTTTCTTCTTCTTCTTCTTGTGTGTTCGAATTAAAAAAGAACGTGTGGTTGCTTTATGTCGTAAATTTACAGCGAGACTACGATATATGCGCCTTTCGGCCAGATACATCTAGTTTCAGCAGGCCATATAAGGACCCGTTTTGTATTCCCTCCTCGATTTCTAGTCTCTCAGCTAGACTGCATAAGTGCAGTCTATTTTCAGGGTCACCACATGCTAGTAGAATAGGGCATTGCTGTTCGTTGACACTGATGAATGCATTCAGCTAAAAGTCCTTGACTATAACAGCTCTTTCACTGCTGTGTCGTCAGTCCAAAATACGCTTTCTGTAAATGGGGAGAGCTTCAACTATTCTAAGATGCTAAATATGGCAAACTGGTTTAAAGTATACGTACAAAAGAAAACACAACATAATGCCATTTGAAAAATTATATGGAATTAAGTTAGAAACACTGAAAATGAATTATGTAGATTTTCCTCGTTTGTTGTTTAACATTTTTGTTATTTTGTGCTCTTCTTATAAATTACATAAGGCTTAGTTAGCGACCCTGTCACATACATGTTCCAGTTTTCTCAGCCGTAAATAGTGGTACTTGTCTCTTTTCCCCCAGTACCATATTAATGATGAGTTGGGGTTTATTACTGTTTGCAATTTTGTGAAATCCATGTGCACACTCTCTGAGGTTTTGGAAAGACTCTTCTAACTAATAATTTGCTCGACAGACTTTACAGCAGGTTATATCGTCCCGATAGCCGCCTCCTCTGGTATTGTGGTTAAATTACTTATAAATGCGAACGAAATTTCCATTTTTCAATCAAATTAATTTTCACAATCACCGCCCATAAAAAATAATAAACCGTCAATACGACTTTTCCGCATAGCTTGAGTCTTTTGTGCTAAGAAATACAGGCCGCTTCCCCGCCGCTGTCGCAATGTCGTGTGCTGGCTGTGTTTGTTTATTTCACTCCCAACAGAAAAATAACATCAGAATTTCAACCGCTGTCCTCGTTGTCGGCAGGCAGGCCTCGAAACTATTCGACCACGCGCTCCTCCCATAACAACATCAAATGGAATCGTGTTCCTGATAGAATGCCAAAGGAACGCTTGATTTCCAGGTATAGCATTTCTTAGGCCCCAAAAGACGTATATGAAGCTTTAGAACAGTAGGAACTATCGAAAGGGTTGTATGGGAACAAGTTTAATAACCTGCGAACAGCGCCACAGAATAGCTCTGAATTTTTCTTTTTGTTCTGTTACAATTTATATCCAAAAGGTCATTGAGGCACCATATATCAATGTATTAGTAATTATATGTTAGATAAACATTTCGTTGTTTGTGAAATCGTGGATAGATAGTATCACTGATAGAACAATTCGATACAGACACGACGGATTCAGAACCAAAGGTCGCCAACCAACGCAAAAGGGTGGACAGCAGAAATAAGTAACGCAGTGAAGCTTCTCGTGTACGAGCCACAGTGGGGATTCAGGTCTGGAAGATCAACAATCGACATGTTCTTCTCTCTTAGAAAACTTCAGGGAAATTCGCGTGAGTAGAACCGGTCCTTTTATGTTGCCTTCATTGACCTGGCAAGGGCATTTAATTTGGTTAGTAAGGATGGCCTCTTCAAAATCCTCTCTAAAATAGGCTGCCCAAACAAACTGCTGCGACTAATAATATCGATCCATGAGTGCATGACAGGAACAGTCCAATTTGATGGTAGCATTTCACAACCATTTGGAATTCGAAATGCTGTTAAACATGGCGGTGTTCTGGTCCCCGCCACTGTTTGGAACCTTTGCTCTGTTACTGAAACATGCATTTAGTAACGCAAATGAAGGAATCTGCCTTCACACTAGGTCGGATGGTAGGCTGTTTAACCTTGCAAGGCTCAAGGCCAAAACGAAGATAAGGGAGATCACCAGCAGGGACTTGCTTTTCGGTGATGGTGCTGCGATTATAGCTCAGTCAGCAGGAAATTCAGAGATTGTTGGATCGCTTCTCCCAGGCTTACAAATATTTTGATCTCACAGAAAGTCTCAACAAAACAAATGTTCTGGGACAGCAAGTAGATGTCACGACAAGTCTTAGCATCGATAATTATGAACTGGCAGCTGTGCATCAATTCACATACCTGGAATCCCTAATCAATGACAAGTTATATCTAGACCTAGAAATAGACAGCTGCATTGGCAAAGCTGCTGCTACATTTGCTCGCCTCACAACAGAAACTGACAATTAAAACCAAGGCCATGGTTTACAATGCATGTGTTGTAAGCACACTTCTATATGACAGCGAGACTTGGACAACTTATGCCAAACAAGAGCACAGGCTTAACACCTTCCCCCTACGGCGCCTGCGATCCATTCTTGAAATTACATGGATGGACAGAGTGAGAAATGCAGAGGTGCACTCTTTCTTTGGTCTTCCAAGCGTGTACTTAGGCAGCAATGACTACGAAGGCATGGTCATGTTTGTCGCATAGAAGATGACCGAATTCACAAAGATATCTTCCATGGACAGTTGGCTAATAGCACGAGAATAGTCGGCCGACCACAGTTGAGGTTCAAAAGTGTGTGCACGCGTGATATGAAGGCCCTGGACATGAATCTGACATCCTGGGAAGACGAAGCTGCAGACCGATCCAGGTGGAGATGTACCCTGAATGGCCAGCTCACGCTTGGTGAAACGAAGCTCTCGCAACACAGAAGTGAAAAAACAAGGCCGCAAGGAGAAAGACAACAAAAAGCTAAGTATACATGTTGATGTTGTTGTTATTATTTTGTTTTGTTCCCCAAGTCACATCATCCTGTAGTTAGTCATGACTGAAAGGGGATACTAACTATCGAAGCACATACAAGGACCCGGCCAAATGACTTCTTCATAACATGTCGCTGAAAGGTACAAGCAGAACAAAAAGCATAACTGGATAATGAAGAAAGGTTTGGTTCAGCTATAGAACTGTTTCCTCTAGCATTAGCCATTATTGTATTTCATTATTGTATTTCATTATTGTATTTCATTATTGTAATTTGAACAACTAATCATTAAGATCATTATAGCGACCAACAAAATGAATTTTTGGCACCAGTGTTGCTGGAAAACAATTTAAGCATTGAACATTAATCGTAAACTCTACGAAAACACGCATTTTCTCATTTGTTCACGATTTTGTTTTCTATGAGAGTTCTGTAATCAAGAGTTTAAGTAGCCAAATGTCGTCTACACTCACCTCTGTTCTTTGCCATTAAGCAGAATGCCGGACCAAGGTCCTGTCGAATGCGATCTCTCCATCTCATTGGGAGAGGTCCATGGCGACGATTATAGGTATAGGGCCACCATGGCGTACTTTAGGTGACCATCTAATGTCAGACATACGTACGACGTGGCCGGTAGACCGGTACTAGGAGAACACATTTCAAGTGGTCTTCTCCGCTGCAGTGGTGTGGCACCATTGAGATTAGGAAATTTGACACCAAATAACTTAATAAAGGATTACAAAAAAATGAACACCGCAACTTTGATCCTTCGTGAAGATGAAAGAGTTGACGAAAGCACACTGTGAATATCAGTTAGATTGGTTCGACATGAATGCACGTTGAACGTTTCTTCAGGGCCACTCACTAACTCTGGATTCAAGTGTAGTATTCCTTCTTAGTCTGAGTTAACATCATCACTATCTTAAAACACATGCAGAGAGAACGGCTGGACACGTGGCTACACTTGAGGCGATAGTTGAAGACAAAAATGTGTCCGCGATGCTGGTTTAGTGATAGAAACCAGTGATAGCACTCAGGACAGTGATATACACCAAAAATGTATGCTATGAGGTGGTAAATCAAGTTGGGCCGTATATGCTAGAGTGATTGCTGAAAAAAACTGAGAATACAGGACAACAAACTGGAGGTTGAGTATGAGAATAAAAATTGATGCAATGACCTGCTCTGTGATGGCTATGTGGGATATTTATAACAAGAGCAGTAAAATTGTACAAGCTCTTTGATCACAATCGACAGAAAATATTGAAATTGCTCATATTTATACATATTAACATTTGGAATCAATAGGAAAATACAACAACAAAATTGCTTATCAAAACGAAAGTGCGGATCGATTTATTCTAGAAACTTTGACAAGAAATTTAACATTTTGTCCGAAAATTTTCAAATCAGGTACATATTCCAAAACCAGTATGCTGAGATTTTTACAAAGAAACTGGAAAATCTTGAAAAACAAATAATAGTAATGCTGAGGCTTTGAAGTAACAAATCGAATATCGATTTTTTTTAATATGCTAAATGATGAAAATAATGTTTTTCGTATAATGTTTCACATCGGTTTAAAAAAAAAAAATTCATAATGGTTCTTTCGATATCAAGAATTCAAGCAATTATTCAGAAATACATCTACATAAACTAGACTAAAACCACTTCTGTCAAAACATATCTGCGCAGTTTCAATTCAGTACCACTGCAAGTTCAAAGGCTGCAAGTGAAATGTCTCAATAAATATTGTAAAGATTTAAAGGACTTATACTGAGGGAAGAACAAAGATCATAGCAATCTAAGAATATTGAGAATCTGATCACTAGGGCAGTTTCTTGTCATGTCACTATTGTCGTTTCTCTGCGTTTGTGTGAGGCTGTTATATTACACGTTTTTTCTGACATTATCCCTTGATGTATGCATTATTTTACGATGTTGGTGTCGACATAGCTCATACTAAACCGGGTGATAAATACTTCAACACGATATGATGAATAAATTTGGGATGTGGACGGCATGAGTTGTGAAAAAGGGTTAATATTATTGAATGAATCTTAGGAAATACAAAGATGTGTTCAGTTTTTCGTATTTTCTTTTTCAGATAATAGTGTTCATGACGTACGTGTTTGCCTTCCTGTCTGTTTGGCTGACTGTTGTTGTTACTATAGAGAACTACATTAGGATCTGTCGACCATTTAGGTAATGTTGTTAGTCATGGTTTTGCTTCACAATTTACAATGATGTGCACGCTTATCAGTGCCTGCTTCAGTCTCGCTCTCTCACACTCATTCTCTCTCTCTCTCTCTCTCTCTCTCTCTCTCTCTCTCTCTCTCTCTATGTATATATATATATATATACTTGAAGATAAATTTGATCAATACCAAGGATCCAGAAAAGTGTTGCAGGTTCCAACAGCAGCTTTCAGATGTTCTCACTGATACATCAGGAGCATGTACAGCTAGTGAAAAGTGGGATGTAATCAAAGAAGCTACCCTCAAAGCAGCAGTAACAGCTTATAGCATTAGAGAACACAGCAATCAAGATTGGCTTGAAGCAAATAGTAGGATACTGCAGTCTTTGATTGACAGGAAAAAGGCAGCACTACTGATAAACAAAGACAAAACAACACAAAACTCTCTGAATGTATTGAAACAAGCAAGAAATGAAGTGCAAAGGACGGCTAGACAGTGTGCAAATGACTTGGATACATTTATATGAGACTATCCAAGATGCCGTTAATAAAGGTAACATCCGAGGCATGTAGGAAGGGATAAAGAAAGGCATCGGACCAACAGTGAAAACTAATGTCTCGGTAAAAGCTTTATGTGAAGAAATCGTCACTGATAAGAGGAAGCAGTTAGACAAGATGGGTAGAGCTCTTTCTTGAACTCTACCTAAGTGAGACAGAGTTAACAGAAAATGCCCTCAATGCCTTCGAGGCCATGCCAACTCTGGACCATCTGGACTCGATGCCATCCACAGCAGAAGTTAACTGTGCTATTGCTGACCTTGCTTCTGGCAAGGCTCCAGGAAAGGATGGAATCCCGGTAGAGGTCATCAGGAGTGAAAAAGACATACTTGCTCCACAGATACACCAGTTGATAACTTTATGCTGGCATGAAGGACAGGTCCGGCAGGATTTCAAAGATTCGAGCATTGTAACCTTGTACAAGAACAAGGGGGACCGAAGGGACTGCAACAACTACAGAGCAATTTCGCTTCTGTGTAATGTTGGGAAGATACTTGCCAGAATTGTTCTGCGCAGACTCCAAGTCATAGAAGATCAGGTTTACCCAGAGTCACAGTACGTTTTTCGTGGGAATAGGTCTACCACAGATATGATATTCTCGTTACGACAGTTGCAAGAGAAATGCAGAGAACAATAGCAACCATTGTATATTGCCTTCATAGATCTCACAAAGGCATTTGACTTGGTCAGCCTTGAGGGTCTGTTCAAAGCGCTCGGGAGGATTGGTTGCCACCGATTCTTCTGAGCATTATCGAGTCGTTCCACATTGACATGAAAGGCGCCATCAATTTTGATGGTTTGTCCTCAGAGGAGTTCGCAATCAAGTGTGGAGTAAAACAAGGCTGTGTACTTGCTCCAACCCTCTTTGGAATATATTTCTCACTTCTCTTGAGGCCTGCATGGCGTGACCAGGAAGGTGGTATCTTCATTCACTCTCGCACAGATGGTGGCCTATTCAATTCTCAAAGGCTGAAAGCCAAGACCAAAATAAACAGTTTGCTGATGGGAGAGCTGCTCTTTGCGGATGATGCCGCATTTACGATTCATTCAGAGGAGGAACTGCAAAGCTTACTATCTGCATTTTTGGATGCCTGCTGTGAGTTCGGGTTAACAATCAGCAAAACGAAAACACAAGTTTTGGTCCAGGGTGCAAACAAACCACCAGTAATCTCAATTGATGGTGAAGCTCTCGACATAGTAGATCACTTTACGTACTTGGAATCCTCAGTCAATAATACATTATCCCTGGACCAAGAGATCAATATCAGAATAGGAAAGGCAGCAACAACAATGAGCAGATTAACAAAAAGGGTCTGGGAGAACAAGAAGCTCTCTGTTAAAACAAAAACACTTGTTTACCAGGCCTGTGTCCTCAGCACTCTTTTTTACGGCAGCGAGACATGGTCTACCTTCATGCACCAAGGGAGGCGGCTAAACAGCTATCACATGAGGTGCCTGCGCAGAATCCTTGGCGTTGGGTGGCAAGACAAGATCACCAACGCAGAGGTGTTGGAGAGAACATACACTGTCACAATTTTTTCTATGCTTAGTCATCGAAGGCTCCGCTGGCTGGGACACATTCGGAGGATGGATGATGGCATAATACCAAAATATCTTATCTATGGGGAATTACAGTTGGGGAAAAGGTCTCGGGGCCGGCCACTACTTCGGTCCAAGGATGTATGCAAGCGGGATATGAATGACGCAGGCATCGATTTGGAATCATGGGAACAGGACGCCATGGATCGTGTTACATGGAGGGGCAGCATTAAACATGGAATACAGACTTATTGTATATATTGTAATCACAAGCTCCTGTCATTCTTGCTCACTTTTGGCCATCTTCTTCTTTATCGATCAACTGATGCTATGCTTCTAGTCCGATGAGGTTCACGAAGGAGCCGTTTGTAGTCTATGAAGCAAATATGAATGCCATTTTGTATTTCTGTATATTTCTCTGTCAGAGCTCACAAAATGAAATGTGCTTCCATTGTTCAGTTAAACTTTCGAAAACCAAATTGTTCTTCTGAAATTTCCCTCTCTACTTTACCTCTTATTCTCTCTTGTATGACTTTTGTCAGTATTTTAATTGTGTGACTCTTTAGACTATTATTCTAAAGTCTGAACATTCTGTTGCATGAGGTTTTTTTCGGGATTGTTATAAACGTAGATGTTTTCAGGTGCATCCAGTATTGTAAATGTCATTACACAGATCAGTAAGTATATTTATACCAAATTCATCTAGGGTCTCTATTATTTCTATGTTTATGGAGTCCGGCCATGTTGCTTTCCCTTTTCTCATAGTTTATATCACAATTTCCACCTGTGATCTGATGATGCTGGGTCCGCCATTATAATATCTTGATGATTTAGTTCCGTAGATGTCCTCAAAAAAGTCTCCTTGTATACTTCGTCCATAAGTTTGATATGTCATTCTCATCCATCAAAATGGCACATTTCTTATCTCGGATGCATTCTTCCCTCTGGGTTATCTGTGTCTTGTTTGTTTTATTTTTTTCTATATGCATTTCTCTGGTACTGTGTTCTAGTCTCATGTCTTCTATTATTCTGCATTTTTGTTCCAACCACTGTTCTTTGCCCAGCCTTAACATTGTACGTCTAACTTTTTCTAGTGATGAATATGTAGGAGTGTTTTTAGCGTCCTTTCTATTTGCCATTTTAGTTAAGATGTCATTTGTCATCCATTCTTTTTTTTTTTCTACGTTCTGTATTTGGTAACGATGTATTTGCTACTTAGATACTGGTTTATATATGTTCCCATTTATCGTTTATTCTCCGCTCTGATTCCCTTTCTTGTCCTGTGGTTGTATATTTGATATTTGCTCGTGGGTATGTCTATGTGTTTTTGACAATATTTCTAGATCATAAAAAATCCGTTTGATTTCTTGTCCTATCAACCTAGCTTCTCCATCTATATAATTTTCTAATATGGTTTTCAAAAAAAGTGTTACAAATACCAAGTTTGTTTTCCTAGCAGAATTCTATCAGTCTTTCTCCTCTTTCATTCTTTGCGATAATTCCATATTTTCCCACGATGCCAAAAACTCGCATTCAAGAACATACGTATAGTTCTGCAACACAGGCTTAGGCCTATGCCGGATGCCTGGCTCCTGGTTCCTGGTTCCTGGCAACCAGGACGTTCTGTGCTTTTTCAGGAACTGACTATACTCTTTCGTTGTATTTAGAAAGCGAAGACAGTTCTACGTAAGATGAAGGATGCCATAATTGTACACCAGTACACGCAACAGGACAGTACACGCAACAGGGCAATCGTCAATCCACGTCAATCCCAGGTGTATCTTTCTGCTAAGAAATTCTGACCTGTCGTCTACTAAACTGCCTAACTGGTCACCTTGAGCAGGGTTTACTCCTGAGAGTCAGTGTGGTTTTCGTGCAGGTTTTGGAACAATTGACAAGATATATGCAGCACGTCAACTGCAAGAAACATGTGACAAACAGAATTGTAAACTGCACACAGTTGTTGTCGATCTGACCAAAAACCTTTGACACCATCAATAGGGATGGACGCTGGCAAATCATGGAGAAGTTTGACTGACCTGCACAGTCTTTGCGGTTGTCCGCCAATGTCATGATGGTATCATGGCTCGTGTACTGCAAGAGGGGGAATTGTCTGCAGCCTTCCCACTCACGACCGGTGTCAAACAGGGTTGTATGCTGACACTGACAGTCTTTAGCATGGTCCTTTCATGATTTATTATTTAGTGCAGCCATGGAGGAGGCTCAGCGAAAGCGTGCTGCCCGAAATAACATTAATCACAACAATTATTCTGTCGACTCCCCACATGTGTGTCCTGAATATGGTAGGGTGTGCTGTTCCAGGATTGGTCTGTACAGCCATCAGAGATCACATATCTCGCAGCTAAGGTTTGATGCTGTCGCCATTTTCGCTTGCGATGTGCAACTATCATTAGTATTATTTCTTTGCCTAATGGTGTTTATTACCTACACTGTGGGTTTACAGTCATAATCTCCTTAACCTAACTATCTAACTTTACTACAGAGTGCATTCTCATTTTTATTGCAAGTCACTTGTTATTAGATGTATGTGGAACTTGCCATTTGCATTAGTATGATTTATATATCTATATGTTTGAAATTGGCAAACTTAGTTCACACATTCTCTAAAGTAATTGTCTATTATTTTCATTTCCATTGCAGTGTTCAGACGTTTTGTAATGTTGGGATAGCACGGCGAACCATTGTTGGACTTTTCTGTGTTGGTATAGTTATGTACAACTATCCATTCTGGACGAGTAAAGTGTTTATTAATAATGTGAACAACACCACCAGATACTGGTGCACTGGCTACAAGCAGTATGATCTATTACTCAAAGTAATCTTTGAACTCTTTGATCGATTACGCTTAATTTTGACTTGGAAATGAGTATCTCAATCTGGTTCAATGATGTCACTACTTGTTTATATTTGTATTCTTATGTATTTGTTTGTAAGTATTGTCTTCCCAATCACGAGCGCTCAGGGTAGGTCTATTTTATGTTCCAAAGCTAGCCCTAGTCTTAAAATGGATTTGAGGAATTCACAGCAATGAACGAGCAGGATGGCCAGTACGAAATATCTTTCCTCATAATAAATGGCACAGAAAACTGTAAGTACCAAATAATTGCTTGTAACCCACTTGAGCCACATTGACTATGAAATGTCAGGCGATACAAGGATGACAAATAATACTTGAAGTATTATTACAAACAAGGTAAACAGCGTAACAGTAGACAACCAGCAAATGAACACAATAATCCTTCTTGCCTCTAGATGACGAAATACACAGCAACTGCTTCCAGTCATCCTATACACTAGTAGCCGGTTGAATCATATTCAGTACATATCTTAAGACAAACCAATAAATAGATTTTTAACCGTCTTCTGCGGAGTACACAAAACCTTACCGCCATTTTGGTTGCATGGCGGCGTCAGATATAGCAACTTAATACATTGGCAAATAAATAGAACTAGCTGACCCGTGCAGAACATCTGCCCGCTATAAATAGAACTAGCTGACTCGTGTAGAGCATCTGCCCGCTATAAATAGAACTAGCTGACCCGTGCAGAACATCTGCCCGCTATAAATAGAACTGTGATCATTCGCAGTCTCCTTTCCGCCTCACCACCCCTCTCTCCCCTCTACCTCCCCCCCCCCTCTCTCTCTCTCTCTCTCTCTCTCACACACACACACTTTGGTGCTTTTATTCTCAAATATTGTTTATGTTCTGTGTGACACACTACTTAATTTGAGGTTATTCAGTTTGGTTATTTGGTAAGCATATTTATTATATTTTGCATTTCGTTGTGGTTATGAGATAGAAGAGCCAATTCATCAGCCACGCCTAAATCATCATTTTCATATGCAAAAGCTGTTCTTTATAATCTGGTCAACAGCCTGGGGAAAGAGGAAATGTGATAAGAGACAGCTCTGTATTAGCCCAGTTCGTATCTCCGAAAGCTCTCCATCTTGTAGAACTCTAGAGTTTTCTTAATTATGTTAGTGAACATCAGGGGTGCTCAATTAGGCCTGAGCAGTTTACAAAATGATAACCGGTTCAGTGCAGTTCATTCCTTCCCTTAACCCATCAGGTCGTTGGGGCACACTTGAAGACACTCCCACAATCCCATGCCATCTCTCTCTGTCCGCTGCCGCCAGTCGTGCCTCACCGGGAGGAGGGTTTACCACTCAGTGATATTGTCTGCCCATCCCTTCCTTGGACGTTTGCGTCCTCTCTTTTATGGTATGGAACCATGCAGTATGGAATTTGTAATTCCGTTGGACGTCCTCGTGACGTGCGCATACCAAGACATCTTTCGCCTTTTGAAAGTTGTGAACAGATCATCAAAAGGTCCAATTGCATTTTTCACTCTTCGTCGTATGTTTATGTTCGTGACACGATCCTTATATGTAACATTTAAGAGTCTTCTAAAGCACTTCATTTCCATTTCATGTATTCTGCACTGGATATCCGCAGTAATGGTCCAAGTCTCACAGGCATACAGAAATATTGAGAGCACCAATGAGCGCATTAGTCTAACTTTTATGCTGAGGACGAGCCGCTTATCCTGCCATATGAGGTTTAAACCCGTAAGCGCCGCTGTTGTCTGTGCAATTCTGGCAATCATCTCAGGCTGCGAGCCCTCGTCAATGATCAGTGATCCCAGATACTTGAACCGGTGTATAACTTTGTGTTCTTGACCATTTGCTTTGATTACAGATGTAAACCGGTCCGTGTTATTAGTCATCAGCTTTGTTTTATCTACTTTTATCTTCATGTCATAGCTCTGCCCCGCTCTGTCCAATCCACTAATCAGCTCCTGGAGTTCCGTTTCCGTGCCTGCCAGACTATCCATATCATCCGCAAATCGAAGGTTGTAATCATCTTGTCATCTTCTTCTTCTTCTTCTTCTTCTTCTTCTTCTACTTCTTCTTCTTCTTCTTCTTCTTCGTACGCTGTCAGACGTCAACTTGAATTTGTTCGAAGAAAGCAGCTGTCATCCTGAGGCTGTCGACACTGCCATAGAGCTTGTCTAGTGTTACCACTAGTGATGGTCACATGTGCTTTCTCTGGTCCTCGTATGTCGGGCAATTTTGCAGCAGATGTTCAGCGGTCATTTTCCCTGTGCCACAGGTGCATTCGTCAGTGCCACCTATCACCAGTTTATTGAATAGATGGTACCTCAGTCTGTTGTGGCTTGTGCGGAGTCTGATGACCACGACCTGCTCTCTTCTGTTCAACTGGTAATAGGCATCGTTTTTTGTGTAGCCAGTATGTTTTGTTTCCCATTTGGCCATGTATCTGGCCCTAATGAACCTTTTGGACTCTTCGTAGGTCACACTAGAATGTGGTTGTGGTAGTCTTGCACCTTCTTTTGCCAGTCTGTCTGCCTCCTCGTTGCCTTGGATGTTACAGTGGGATGGAACCCACTGTACCACTACTCTTTTTGGTGCGGACTGCTGGCATAGTTGACAGAGTGCTGCTCTTAAATCATTAAGTTCAGTATTTATCTGGCTTTTTAGTGCTGTAACCACGGCCAGGGCATCTGTAAAAGGACTATCTGGCTTTCATTGCTTTTGCTGCAGCCTTCAGGGCCTCTGCCTCTGCTCTGAAATTGCTTGAGAATTTTCCAGTTGCCACTGACAGTGTTATTTTTCTACCATTTGTTAGGCTCAGGAATACCCCTGCCCTTCCATTCTGTGTTGTGTTTGTTACAGAACCGTCAGTGTATGCATGGGTCCAGTCCATGCTTGGGTAGTTTTCGGCTATGTACCTCAGGGAATTGTCTCTTCTTTCTTTTTCAGTGTGGCGGTTCTTTTAACGTATTGTCATCTAATCTAACCGTACCAAGATGTTCCTCCAAGATGTTTCTTTCCAAGAATACATTGAAGAGTGTTGGGGAGAGTATACAACCATGTCTCCCCCCAACAGACATGAGGAACCATTAACCTAGTATTCCGTCTACAGAAACTGCACTTGACGCCTTCTCATAAGGTTCTCAATTGCCTTCACAATATTACTATTGATCTTCTAATGCTTCATTGTTGTCCACAGCGTATGTCTTACTCTGTCGAACGCCTTTTTGAAACGACGAAGACATGATATATGTGTTGTTGATGCTCGTAGTATTTCTTATTTAATGTCCGCAGATTAAATATCTGTTCAGTGGTACTTCTTCCAGCTCGAAACCCTGCTTGCTTTTCGGCAATGATATTCTCTGCCTGTGGTTTTAATCTGCTGAGGATTATTCTTTGCTTCCATTTATCTCTCTGTATTTCGTAATCCCATCTAGAGTATTCTTCGACCTATTCGGTACCCTTCTCTTGTAACATAAATCGAACTTTGCTAGGATGACAAATGAGGCTAATTGTTCTATAGTTCTGACACATCTTTAGGTTCCCTGTTTTAGGCAGCGGTAAAACCACTGATTTTGTCCAGATGGTTGGACTTTCCTGTCCGCCGAATTATGTTAAAGATGTATGTCAGAGCCTCAATTATTACCTCACCTCCCACTTGTAGGAGCTCCACACCCACAGCTTTCACTTTTTTAACATTTTCATCGCTTCAGTTACTTCCTCTCTTGTTATCGGTTGATTCTCCTCTAACATATTCATTTCGGGGACGATTGCATTTCCTGGGCCACCTCGACCCTCATGCTTATATAATTCAGAGCAGTTCTCTGTCCAACGAGCCCGAATCTCTTGGGCTTCTGTGAGACATTTCCCCCTCTTATCCTGGATCGTTGTATTGCGACCTTGACTAATTTTTTTGCGTTCGCCTTATTTCTCAAATCCCCAAGGCGGTGTGCGTTGCACTGCGTTTTTATTTTGCGCCTGTCGGCCCAGTGCATCCGACTTCAGCATGCATTTTATGTAAGGGTCTGCTTCCTCCTGCATTTTCTAAGGGTTTGCATCCCCAGGGTAACGGCCGTTGCTGTGATGGGGATCGAACCCAGCACCTTCTGGTTGTGAGCCGTGTCACTTAACCACTAGGCCACGCCGTCCCCGACTATTTTAAATGCTCCATAGACATCGTTTCTTCCAAGATTGTGTTTGATATTTGAGGACTGAGCAGTTATCTATTCTGCCTTGGCCTTTTTCATCTTGGCCTTTATGTTTCCATTTATCTCTCTGTATTTCGTAATCCCATCTAGAGTACTCTTCGACCTCTGCGGTAACCTTCTCTTGTAACATAACTCGAAAATTTCACTTGTAATCCATGCCTTGTTATTTACCCTTCGCTTCCCTAAGACCTCAGTTGCCGTGTCTATCAATGCTGAATTCAAGGTCTCAGTTATCGTCTCAACATCTGCCTCTTCATTAAGAACCAAGAGGGGTACGAATCTTCCTCCCTTTATCGCTCCAAAAGCCTCCACTTACTCCAGGTACTGCAGCATCCCAAGGTCAAATCTTAGTCTAGTTATGTTTCTGTATTCCCTGTATAAACTGTTAAATGTCTTCTCATAATTTATGAATCCAATATAAAGTTATGCATTCCAGTCTACACACTTCAACAATAATTGGCAGTTAGCTGGTCATCATATAATCTATTTGGTCAAAACCTACCAATTCGTTCCTTAATTGTTTATCTATGGCCTCTTTCAAATATTTTTTAATGATTCAGTTTCATCTCTTACGCTTCTAATTTGGGCTCCATTGAAGATCCATTTTTCTAGCAATTGAACTACTTAGTCTTTCTTACAATCTGCTTGTTTTTTTCTCTATATAAAACTGTAGAACTGTTTTGATTGCTTCTGCTTAGACACAATCTGGGTCAGTGGGTTTACTATCTTTATAACGTAAAATAGCTTTCCAGATTTCTTTTTTAGCTGGCTTCACATAATTAAACGATTGAATGTCTGAAGGATATTCTGGAACTGGTTAATTTAATACTTCATCAAACTGTTATGATTATGCTCTTTCTGCTGCTAAGCAAATCTTCTAACATCTTTAATAAATCAATTTTCTTGCATATATTTGCCTGTCAGTGTTTTCGTTTGTCCATCCATCTTTTTCTTTGACGTTGGTTCGGAATAGGCGATACGTCATAGATTGTAGCAAGGCTGAGGCCCATTTCAATCTCTAATCTCTCAGCCAGGCAGCATCTTTCCAGGTGTTTCCATGTGTTTCCAGAGCCACCAGTTGGAGATGGAACAGGGTCTTGGTCAGTTATGGATCACTGACCCTGGTGCAAGCAACCAGCTATGAGTCCCTGGCTGTTGTAAGCTTGCCTTTTCATTGCTGCATCTTCCGCTCTTTCCATCATTTATTCTATACATATTGAAAGAAATCACAGTATTTTAGCAATTAAAAATTAGTTATTGTCAATAACGCAGAGTCATATTGTAAAAGTGTTTGAATGGAAGAAGAGAAAGGACGTTATGCAATCAAATAATAAAAATAAAAACAATTGATATTCTTTCCTTTATATTATGCAAAATTGTACCTAAACACAATGACCCCTAAAACATTCAAAAAATATTAAACAATTATCATTTAACCTTTTTAGAGTAAATTCATCAAAAATGAAAATATGAGAAAATATGTGTCACATACAACAGAGACATTTTATTTGACATTTACATGACAGCTTAGAATTTTTTTTCGTTAAATTTTCCATTGTAATACGGGATTTACACTTTCACTTGGAACTAAATATATTAACTTAACTTAACGTCTTTAGAAGACTCTGCAAAGTCTGTATACAACCAGTTTCATGTATATATCCTTGCTCTAAAAGCTGTGAGCATGCAATCTATTCTCAAGTGCATTACTTGTCCCTGCCTCCACTACTTCCTGTGGCTTTGCATTTCAAACAATCACAACTCTCTGTCTAAAAAAGGATGTCCTAATATCTATTCTAGACCTTTCTTTAGTAAATCTGTAACTATGCCCTCTTGTTCTTGTTGGTAGTTGTATTTTGGAAAACTTGTTATAAGTATAAATTATTCTTACCATTGATTCTCTTATTAACCTGTATTAAGTCACCTAGAATTTCTCTCTTTTCTATAATAGACAGTGTAGACCAATTGTAATTGTAATTCTGAAATCCCAATATTAGCTTTGTCACTCTTCTTTGTATCCTTCCCAGCATGTTTATATCCCCTCTACGATAAGGACTCCATACCTGCACACATTACTTCAATCTAGGTCTAACTAATGATTTATAGAGTTTGACAAACATTTCCTTACTTCTATGTTTAATATTTCATGTTATCATACCTAACATTGCATTTGCCTTTTTCACTGCTACCTGGACTTGCTCACTCACGTTACCTGTAAGATCCTATATAACCCTGAAGTCCCATTATCCTGCTTAGGCGTCTGGGCCCGTCGCATCGAATGAATATGTCCCTATGACCACGGCTGATGGCCGCGTCCCAGGCGGACTGCAGGTTTCTTGGAGAGGTGGCGATCTGTTTTAGCCAGGTGTAGCGATGGCATCCCTCATGACTTCTCACGGATAAGCATGGCTTTTTCGTACATCTCGCTTGCACAAGATGTCGGAACATCTCAGGTGCTGGGACTACTCGGGGCAGGCGGATAACGTGACCGAAGAGGGAGAGGTGACGGCGATTAATCGTTGTTCGATTGATTGCTCTAAATATGTAAACTTGAGATCAGATAACAGGGACTCGTCGACAGGGACACCTGGATTATGTGCAGAAGACTGCGTAAGGCGGGTCAAAAAAGCGCAGTAGCGAGGACGCAGATCTGGCTGACACCGAACAATGTAGAGAACTCCTCCGTGAGATCCCGCATCAGGAGGGTATAGCTATTGATCAGTCAATCCCCATGATCTCGTTAACGCGGACGACATTGTCCTTTTCGGCACAGACAGATCTGCGCTGCAGTGCTCTCTGGAAATATTAGACAGTGAAATGCCCTCCCTAGACCTGTCTATGTCCTGAGTCAAGACCAAAGTTCAGAACCTCATTTCCGACACAGTACCCCAGGAAATTGAAACTCAAGGTCACACTGCGGTGGACACCAACGAATTTATCTATCTCGGTAGAATGATATCATCCGATGGGTGCAGCGGTCCGGATCTGTCAAGGCGGATCGGACTAGCCGCATCTGCTATGCACGACCTCCGACGTGTGTGAAGTAATTGCAAAATCTTCTTTGGGACAGAAATACGAATCTATCAGTCCTGCCTGGTCCCAGTCCTGCTTTACGACTCCGAAACCTGGACATTGCTGAAACATGACATGTCGGGACTGGAAGCCTTCCACATGCGCAACTAGCGGCGTATCCTGGGCATGACTATATCATAAACACGGAGGTCTCTGTTAAAACAGGCCTCCACCCAATCTCAGTAATAATTGACCAGCGTCGAGTTACTTTGTTCGGTCATGCTGTACGGCTGGACCAGGAAACCTCTGCCTACAAGATACAAGTCGTTCTGCGGCACTAAAAGTCTTCCCCGACTGACTGGAGGCGCCAAACAGTATGGCTCCAGTAAGTAGCAACCTCCTGCTCTGCTCTGGGCGAGGCCTGGAACCACGCCAAAGCAGGAGGTCATGGATGCGGCCGACCGACGCACAAACCTCAGACGCCTAAGCGAACATTATTGTTCAGTTGCAGGAGCAGAAGGAATTAGTTCGCAATTTTCAAACCATCCGCCTCAAGTGCAAACACTCCAGATTGTCTGGGTTTACTCCCGTAGCCCTACCCTCAACCACTCCAGATTGTCTGTCTGGGTTTACTCCCGTAGCCCTACCCTCAACCACTCCAGATTGTCCGTCTGGGTTTACTCCCGTAGCCCTACCCTCAACCACTCCAGATTGTCCGTCTGGGTTTACTCCCGTAGCCCTACCCTCTACCACTCCAGATTGTCCGTCTGGGTTTACTCCCGTAGCCCTACCCTCAACCACTCCAGATTGCCCGTCTGGGTTTACTCCCGTGGCTCTACCCTCAACCACTCCAGATTGTCCGTCTGGATTTACTCCCGTAGCCCTACCCTCAATCACTCCAGATTGTCCGTCTGGGTTTACTTCCGTAGCCCTACCCTCAACCACTCCAGATTGTCTGTCTGGGTTTACTCCCGTAGCCCTACCCTCAACCACTCCAGATTGTCCGTCTGGGTTTACTCCCGTAGCCCTACCCTCTACCACTCCAGATTGTCTGTCTGGGTTTACTCCCGTAGCCCTACCCTCAACCACTCCAGATTGTCCGTCTGGGTTTACTCCCGTAGCCATACCCTCTCCCGAGGGTTTCACAAAGCCCGCTTTTGAGTCGTTGCTCGCGGATGCTAGTAACTTGCGGCAGTCGATGATACTCTCATCGTCACAGGACTAGCTATGACCCCCTGACACTTGTTGGTATAAAATCAGAGTTCCCCCTCTCCTAGGCGAACTGCATGAATAGGCTAACGAGCTCCTTCTACCCTGGTTTAGAGTTAGAGTTTACATACACTTAGATTGGCTTCCAACCAAGGTTAATTATTCCAATCTTCCCTACCAATTATACCGCCGGGAACTCCGTCGCGGGGCTGCTGGGGACACAATAATGTAAGAGAGGCCATTGGGAGGGAAACTCCTGCCCTGCAAGCCGAGCAGTGAATCCAGCGGTGATCTCTACACCTGAAAAGGAGAGGCTATAACTGACGCTTCATTTTCATGTAACGAGCGGGACGTCCAGCCTAGACCTCGCTAATCCGAATATTTATATATATATATATATATATATATATATATATATATATATATATATATATATATACGTTACTTGCAAACACAGGGGCGCCACAAAACACTCGCTGCCCCCGTCCCGAGGCACCGGTCCCTTCCCACATACTGGTAGGGATATCGTATGACAACCTGACCACGATTGTTGACCCTCCAGTAACTGCCCTGGACCTTAGGAAAACAATGAAAGTGGCCCCCTGGAATGTGCCGACTCTGAGCAACACGGGATATCCAGCGTCCAAGATCGATGTTCTGTGTTCGCTCGATATAACCATCGCCAGTATCACCGAGGTCAGAATTCAGAGTGACGGACAATTCACAGCCGGAGATACCCTCTTCCTTTACACCGGGGGTAAATCGCGCTATAATGCGGTCGCCCTGGCCCTACGTTGTCTTCTCAATGATAACTTCTCCACTTGCCACCCCATTTCAGACAGACTTATGTACGTTAGTCTGCGAGATAGACACGGAAACATAGTCATCTTGGTTTTATATGCCCCTACGGATATCTTCCCCATCGACAGAAGGGCATGTAATACTCCCAAATGCACTCCTCCACCCAGAGAGTTTCCCCTAACGACGAGCGTGTTATCCTCGGCGACTTCAACGCCACCCCCAGAAATGACCGGAAGGGTCAACAGGTACAACGTGTGTCCATTCAGATTCCTCTCCTGCTGTGTATCTTTTGGCATCAGTATAGCGGGAACTTGGTTCAGGCGGAAGGCATCTCACTGGTCCACATGGATCTCAAATGATCATAAGACCAGAAAGGAGTTGGATCATATCCTGTCTAGATATCTAGGTGTCATCAAATAGTACAGGGTTCACTGTGGACTCGAAGCCCCTGACAGTACGGATCGTCTGTTCCTCGACCCTAGTGTGGTTGTCCTGCTAAGATACCACACAAAGACTGCATTAGTTGCCAGATACGACACTGAATCCCTGCGTACCGACCATAGTCTGGCAGTTCAATATGCCGCATCCACAGACAGCAAAATTGCCTGATGACCCTAAGTCTGCCTGGCCCATCGTTGCCCAGGCCATCCACGAAGTTGCAGACACAGTTTTGGGTCACAGAAA
The DNA here is from genome assembly GCA_036924085.1 of Ariolimax columbianus. Taxonomy (NCBI): domain Eukaryota; kingdom Metazoa; phylum Mollusca; class Gastropoda; order Stylommatophora; family Arionidae; genus Ariolimax; species Ariolimax columbianus. The sequence continues at coordinate 52,793,329 of JAVGWX010000021.1, forward strand.
AAAACATTCGGAAACCCTGACTCACAGTGTCTACCCTAGCAATCCTAGAGGAAAAGAATTCAGCGAGTTCCAGGGGTGACCACCTGAAACGGCGACGCCTACAAAACAAATTCCGGGATGTCGTCAAGAATTACATTGAATACCATTACACCTCTATAGCTGACAGCGACGAAGAAGGTCTAGTAGGCAACGACATGAAAGCGACATCACCATCATCATCAGTCCTGTAACCTTGACGGTCGTTTAGACACCCTTATTGCAGTTTGTCGAACCAGTTCACGCCATACGTCTCGATTTTTCGCCAGGAAGTTAGTTTCAGCTATAGACCTTCCCGTCCACTCTTTTATATTGTCCTCCCATCTTTTTGTTTTTGTTTTTTGGCCTTCCTCTCCCACGCTTCCCATGCACATTGCCGTGCTGGACGGTCCTAGTCAGCCCCTCCGATCGTGATTTATGTCCATTCCTTGTCAATTTTCGTGTTTCTACTATTGTCAGTAAGTTTTTATACTGACCTAACTCCTTCCTAACAGTTTCAAGAACACTCTCGTTTGTAACGCGACCCAGATATGGAACGCCAAGAATTCTTCGCAAGCATCTCATTTCCATTGCGCATATTTGACGTTCTAGGGCTGCCGTCAAGTCTCACACACTTGGAGGTATACCTAGCTGACCAATGTTTACATTAAAGTCAGCTTCGATTATCGCGGTTCTTGACTGGATCTCGCCTCTCTTGCGTTCATTTCTGCTACCAGATATTTGAACCGCGTCAAACTTTCCAGAGGTTGACTTTTGACCATAATCGGGTTTAAAATATCCTCTGCGGCATTGACCATGATCTTACTCTTCTCTGCCCTGATTTCCATCCCAAATTTCTGGGCAGCATTGTCCAGGTTTGTGACTAGCCTTGCAAGTTCAGGTTCTGTTCCATCCAGACCGGCAATGCCGTCGGCAAACCGAAGGTTAGTGAGTATGCGCCCACTTATACTGACCGTCCCTCCCTTCGTGTTGATTCAATGCTTCGGACATAATGCGTTTTAGAAAAACATTGAAAAGCGTCGGAGAGAGGAGACACCCCTGACGAACGCCGACTGTCGTGCGGAACCATTCACCTATCGTCCCGTTCAGATAAACTGCACTGCTGGCATGAGAGTATAGTTTCTCGATGACGTGGATCAGCCGCCATCCTATCTTGTACTTGCGCAGAGTTTCCCATAGGGCCTCATGTCCCATCCTATCAAATGCCTTTTTAAAGTCAATAAAGACCTGGTACAATTTCTGTTTGTGCTGAGTGTATTTTTCAATGATCAAGCGCAGGTTTAAAAATGTGTTCTTTTGTGCTACGACCAGCTCTGAAACCCGCTTGTTCTTCAGCAACAATTTCATCTGCTCGTGGCTGCAGTCTGTTAAGGATAACCGTGAGCATAACGTTACTAGCGTGGCTAATCAGACTGATGGTTCTGTAGTTCTGACACTGTGGCTAATCAGATTGATGGTTCTGTAGTGCTTACACTGTGACTGATGGTTCTGTAATTCTGACACTGGTGGAGGTTACCCTTCCTTGGTATCACTATGATCAATGATTTTGTGGGCCATTCTCCTATCACTATGATCAATGATTTTGTGGGCCATACTCCTATCACTATGATCAATGATTGTGTGTGGACCATTCTCCTATTACTATGATCAATGATTATGTGTGGGCCATTCTCCTATTACTATGATCAATGACTTTGTGTGGGCCATTCTCATATCACTATGATCAATGATTGTGTCCAGCTTGTGGGCCATTCTCCTATCACTTTGATCAATGATTTTGTGTGGGTCATTCTCATATCACTATGATCAATGATTGTGTCCAGCTTGTGGCCCATTCTCCCGTCTGCTTTATCATGTTAAAGATTTTTGTTAGAAAATATATCACCACTGTCCCTCCAAGAATTAATAGTTCGCCTGGTATGTTATCCACTCCGGCCGCTTTACCCTTTTTAAGAAATCTAACCGCAACCTCAACTTCTTCACGCATGATGCTAAAGTTATCTCTATCTTCTTGTTGGGCTGCTGGGTTTACATCTCTAGGATCCCTAGGGGACTTCATATTGTACAGCTGGGAGCAATAGTCCGTCCATTTCTGGATGACATCTTCTTCCACATTCATGGTGTTCCCTGTCTCATCTTGAATTGTTCTTATTGTGGGCGCGAACCTCTTTGTCAGGTTCCGAACTAGTTGGTTCTACCATTGTTCTTATTGTGGGCTCGAACTTCTTTGTCAGGTTCCTAACTAGTTGGTAAGCTGTTCTACCATTGTTCTGGACGATGCAGTTTTGAATTTTTGTGTACTAAACCTTTGCTATCGCCATGTCCTTTCTTAAAGTCTTGTTTATAGTTCTGTATTTTTCCGCTCCGGCTTTTGTGGTTATCTCACTTTTGAGAGCTCTACTAGTGTCACATAGTAGTAATATATAATCTAAGATCCAGGGTTTAGACTTCCGTTTCTATCTTTCTAATATTTTAGTATTTTCTCGGCTTCAGTATAGTGTTGGAGGCTTCTAACATGGACTGTGCATCCTTGCGTTCTGTATCTGAGTCAGTGCTTGCTACTAGGTTAAGATTGTTCCTCAGGCTATCATGAAACGCGTTCACGTTTAGTGGATCTTTCAGTCTATCAAGGTCATATATAATCCTTGGTTGTTGTGGTCTGGCTATGTTCTTTAGGCTGAGACGAAATGTAAGCATAAGCAGATCATGGTCGCTGCCTGGATTACTTCTTGTTTGGGCCTTATTGATGATGGAGATAAATCTGGTTTGTACCATTATGTAATCTATCTGATTATGGTGTTTCTCACTGAGTGAGTGTCTTGTGGTTCTTCTGGACATTTTATAGTTCCCCAGCGTATTCGCAAGGACAAAATGATTGGATTCGGCAAACTCCAGTAACCTATGCCCTCTCATGTTTAAAACTCTGTTACAAAAGGGTCCACGTGTGTCCGGTCAAGTTTCTGACGCGTCAGAATCAACTTTTGCGTTTCAGTCACCCTGTAATATGAGGATGTCTTTCTTGTGGGTACTGTTGATGCACTTCTGTAACTTGTCATAAAAACACTCAACCTCATCTTCCTCGTAGTCTGTTGTGAAGGCATGTGCCTGTACCACCGTTATGTTAAAGGGTGATGCCTGTAATCTTAAAGTTATGTTAAAGGGTGATGCCTGTAATCTTATAGTTATGTTAAAGGGTGATGCCTGTAATCTTATAGTTATGTTAAAGGGTGATGCCTGTAATCTTATAGTTATGTTAAAGGGTGATGCCTGTAATCTTATAGTTATGTTAAAGGGTGATGCCTGTAATCTTATAGTTAAATTAAAGGGTGATGCCTGTAATCTTATAGTTATGTTAAAGGGTGATGCCTGTAATCTTATAGTTATGTTAAAGGGTGATGCCTGTAATCTTATAGTTATGTTAAGGTGATGCCTGTAATCTTATAGTTATGTTAAAGGGTGATGCCTGTAATCTTATAGTTATGTTAAAGGGTGATGCCTGTAATCTTATAGTTATGAATCTACTGGATATGGGTTGGTATTCTAAAAGCAATAAAGGTTCTCAGCTCCGATCACTCCCAACGTCACTCCAGCATGCCCCCACCAATGCCTAAATAAGTCCAATGGATCTCCCTGCACACCAAGACAGGAAATAGCTTGCAAATAGGTCGAACATTACAACGCAGCCTTGAACCACCCTTCTACCACCCCCGGGCAAGATCTACTACGTGAGTCTCTCACAGCAACGTCTGATGCTGACACCAGACCGACCCCGCTTCCATTGCTCAGGTTGAGGCACCGACAATATTTCCCCTGAGCTTTTAAAGTACGCCGTGGACCCGATTACCATCCTGCACCAATTCTTCGCAACAGTGTGGAACACGGGTCAAGTGCTTGTGGCATGGTCCGACGGAATAGTAATTTCCTTGTACAAGGTAAAGGGCTCCCGACTGGAATGCGGCAACTACAGGTCTATTACCCTAATGTCCGTCCCCTGCAAGGTCTTCGCACAAGTGCCCCTCTCCAGACTGCAGCCCCTTTTAATGAGGCATCGTCGCCCCAAGCAGTCAGGGTTCATAGCTTCTCGCTCCACCATTGACGCTATTTCAGCCCTCTTCCTCCTCGCGTAACTGCACTGAGAGTTTGACCGGCCTCTCTACGTGGCCGTTACGTTGACCTACCAGACACGGCCTGTGGAATGCCCTATAACTCGTGGGTATCCCAGGTACCCTGCTGACCCTAATTAATAGTGGAGCTTCACTGTCACAGTAGGGAAAAAATTCAACTCGGGCGGATCTCACAGAGGAGTTCTCTACATCATCTGGTGTCCGGCTCCGTCCTCACCCCTGCACTTTTCTGCTGTGCCTTGGACTGGATCCTCCCATAATCTTCTGCATACAACCCAGGGATCCTCTCGGCGACAACCAGGTAACCGATCTCGTCTACGCTGATGACGTCGTCATACCGGGCTGCGATTCTCAGGCCCTGGTAGACACTCTTTAGGTACTGGATCAATCGGCTGCCAACCTAGGCTAGCAAATTTCCTGGAAGAAGATGAAAATCCAAAACCTAAGCAGGAGCCTCTCTGCACTGAGCATCACCGTGAACGACAACCCTGTTGCCGCCGAGGACTTCATATACCTCGGCAACAGAATCATCTGACGCACGCAGCAGTCACGACATCACCCGTAGGATGGGCTTAGCGGATTCATCGATGAACTCCCTCCGCAGAGTCTGGCCCCAGCGAAGGCTTCCCCTGGAGACCAGGCCTCGTATTTACTCCTGCATTGTCCACATTCTCCTGTAAGGCTCCGAGACCTGGACACTTCAGCAGGACCGGCAGCGTCTTGAGGCCTTCCACCTGGACACTTCTACAGCAGGACCGGCAGCGTCTTGAGGCCTTCCACCTGGACACTACAGCAGGACCGGCAGCGTCTTGAGGCCTTCCACCTGGACACTTCTACAGCAGGACCGACAGCGTCTTGAGTTCTTCCACTTGCGCAACCAGGGATCGTCTGTCATGACATGATTTATAACAGTAAAGTAGTTCGACGTACTCAACATTGTCTCAAAGATTGATCGGCGTCGCCTCTCTCTCTCTCTCTCTCTCTCTCTCTCTCTCTCTCTCTCTCTCTTTCTCTCTCTCTCTCTTCGGTCACGCTCCTCGCCATTTTTGGAATGTGCCAGTCCACGAGATGCTCCAACAGCCTGGGGGAGGGGGGGGGGGGGGAGGGGGGGGGAAGAGAAGCCCTGCATATCTATAAATATCAAAATACAGCTTGAATACATACATACATACGCGCACGCACACGCGCACACACACACACGCGTGCATACAAACACGCGTGCACACGCACGAATGCATGCGTGCACACGTACACACGTACACACGTACATACGTACATGCGTTTAAATAAAAGTGTGAATACATACACATAGTTTCATTCATATGGTGTATTTCACATTTAGAATCATATTTATTTATTTTCATTAATAACATTATTCCGACAAGAAATTAGGCGATAGAAAATGTTAAATTGTCTAAATATATCCAAATATTGAACAATATAGCCGATATTAGTCATTTTAATCCATTTAATCATTTATTGATTTGACAAAGGCATTTGATACAGTAAACAGAGGAGGGCTGTGGATGATAATGTCCAAGTTAGGTTGCTGCCAACAAGTTCATAACCATGGTGAAACAGCTACACGAAGGCATGTGTGCTCGTGTACTGGACAGCGGTGCAATCTCTAAAACGTTTCTAGTATCAAACGGAGTAAAACAAGGATGTGTACTCGCCTCGACCTTGTTCAGCATGATGTTCGCGGCCACAATGACAGACGCCTTCAGAACACTGGAGCTTGGAATACCCATAAAGTACCGCACAGATGGCAAATTACTCAATCCCAGAAGAATTAAGACCAAAACCAAAGTGGCTGGCGACATAATCAGGGAACTTGTATTTGCTGACGACTGCGCTCTAATGAGCAACTCAGAACTGAACATGCAGGTTGGAATGGACCGGTTCTCTGCCGCAAGCGTAAATGCCAAAAAAAACAGAGGTCGTGTACCAACCAGCACCAGGCATGCCGTACACAAAACCAGAGACTACATTCGGCGGGCAGACGCTGAATGTCGTATACAAATTCACAGCACGCTGTCGAGATCTGTCAGCCTAGACGATGAGGTGGCACAGCCTTTGGTAGAATGCGCTCGATGGTCTGGGCACGTCGTGGTATCAGCGTCAAGACCAAACTCAAAGTCCACCGTGCAACCATCATTCCAACCCTACTATATGCTTACGGAAGCTGAACTGTCTACACTGGACATGCAAGGAGGTTAAACCACTTCCACACAGGTTGCCTGAGGCGAATATTCCACATCCGATGGCAAGATCGTGTCACTGACATCGAGGTTCTCTCGAGGGCTAACATGCCCAGCATCCATGCACTGCTAGAAAAAGCACGACTAGGATGGGCCGGACACCTCGTCCGTATGTCAGACGAGCGGCTCCCAAAGAAGCTTCTCTACGGCGAGCTGAGGGAGGGATAGCGCGAGAGAGGGTGCCCAAAGAAACGTTTTAAAGACGGTCTGAAGGACTCACTGAAAAGTTGCCAGATAGACATCGACACCTGCGAATGTCTTGCGCAAAACAGATCTGACGAGAAGCGCAGTCAAATCGGGTGTAGCTACCGGCGAAGACGACCGTGTTGTGAAAGCCCAGAGCAGACGCGAGACCCGGAAATCCCGAACAGCGGGAAAACCATCACCTTCTACAGACCTCGTGTGCCCGATATGTAGCAGATGTTTTTGTGCCCGCATTGGCCTGTTCAGCCACATGCGCACCCACACCCAACAGGGAAATCTGTGACAAGGATGATGTCGGCGGTCCTCATCGACAACGATGGACAGTTATTATTATTAATCCATAAATATCTTAAGCTGAGTTGACAACATTGGTGGTCTGAAGGTCGTATGAGATAGCGATCTGCAGGAAGCATTGTTATCCATACTTTTCACCATTTTCTAAGAGAAACTGAATTCATGAAAGTCAATGAGTCCTTACTGAAGTGTAGTATTGTCAGTTATCAATGATGTTATATTATGCGATGCTATTTGCAATCGTTGTGTACTATATAACATAACTTAGAATGACAGTTAAGTTCCCTGTTGATTGCAGATAAGTGTAAGTAAGATAGCTGAATTTAGTTTGATGAATAGTGTCATTAGTGAATAGGTCTTTATGAGCTGTTTGTCGCCACTTTATAGTCTGGCAAACGCCTGTGTTGGTATATTTTTAGGTTTTGTCCGCTATTTCCAGACGTAATCTGTTCAGCATATCTTAGGGTGACATCTCTTTCTTCTGCCAGGAACTGTGCTCTTGGGTTCATGATAGGCAGCCTATTCAATCGCTGTACCATTGGAGTTTCAGTTTATTTTCAATTAAAAGGGTGTCTTGATATGGTCCGACAATATGTCGGATTGTAAGTTGACATTTGTCATGTGATTCATGTATGTTTTTAGAGCGCTATGCTTTTAAGTATTTCTTCTCTATTGCTTGTATCGCTTTTGCTACATCAGCTTTGAATGTCCATCTGTCAGAAGCATATAGGTAAGCAAAGAGGATCAATGAATACGTTAATTTGATCATAGATTGAAACAGTGTATTGTTATCTTTTCAGAGTAGGCTCAATGAGGTGAGAATTGTAGTTACCGTTCAGTCGTAATTCTTTGTTCTGCTTTTCCCCCTCCCCTTGCCATCCCTCTCCTACACAATTCCACCCCACCCCATTCTTCCTCAATTACGAGTGCGGGATATTTAATTTGTTTCAAGTTTTTGTTCATTTATTTTGCTGTTATTAGATGCCGATTATAAGACATGTTTTAAAACATAATATAACCAATATTTACAGTAGAATGCTAATTAGGCATCAGTGTTAATGAGATTATGAAAATATTTAACAAATGAAACGCGTATGCATGATCACATATATGTATACTTGTCATTTCAGTGGTTGTCTTTCTTGGATATGCTGGCAACTTTTGTTATTCCTTCACTGATCATCATTATCTTAATGATCGCTATCACGTTCAGCTTAATTAAATCGCTAAAACGTCAGTCTAGACTCCAGTCCGGCTCTTCCCGATCAGCCAGGAAAAATGGACAAACGGCAGGGAGCAGCCGTTCTGCAAGGTCGAACAGTTCACCTCAGGCTAAAGTAAGTTCATTAATTTGCATATATTATGCAAATTTCATCAAAGAAAGCAAATTGTCTTAATTTACTCCGATTTTTCAACTGTTTTTAATTTAATTACCTGCCCAACTCTGTTCCTTATTTGATATTCTGCAGTTTCCATTTCTTTCCCCCCTGTGTCCTATCTAGTGGTTTATTCTTTAATTTGTCATTTCATAGTCTTAAATTACAGTGGGACCCCCTCAAACAGTGGGCTGTGTTTCAGGCCCACAATGTAATGCAAGAATAGCCGAAAAGAGGAGACTTTTACACTTTCGGATGCATATACAAATATAAAAACAAAGTGACACTATCAAATGCTATGTGCGAAATAAAGCTCAACTAAACAGAGATACAAAAGAACATATGTAAACTGTTTTACTTGTTAGATCTTTTCTCCATTGATGATTTTGATTTCTCCAATGATGGTTTTATCATTTGCCTATGTTGCTTGGCTATTACCAAAGTATTTTCATCTCAACTCTTTGACTCTTTGACTTTTAACAAGCAGCATTTTCAACGTTGCTGCTTATCCTCTCCCTATCGCTTGGTCATTGGCAAATTTTATGACATTAACGTTCGTACCATTTGACTTTGACAGACATATTACAACTCCTAACAACTTGTTTCTATCGTCAACTGAGAATATGCCTGATATAGATTGGGTAAAGCAAGCGGGGGCTGTTGTACTCCCTGTTTTATTGAAACTGAATATGTAAGTCCTTCTTTGGTTGAAATAATCGCTTCTTAATTTTCGTTCAGGTTCTGAACTAATCTGATGAGTGGTCTCGCTATGCCTAATTGTTGCAACATCTGAAAAAGTGTGTAAAATAATAGAACAACACGTATGCATGACATGTGCATAGTAAAGGTCTGCATGTGTATCTGATATCGTTTTGTCTGTCGCATGTGTAGTTGCTCAGGGTCATCTCTTGCGAGCGTCCAATTATAACTCAATCAACATTGAAGTGGACCAGTTTCCCTGGTATCTCAATTGTGATTGTGATAATGCCCTGGTAAAACATTCTCCCTGCCCATCACTAATCATGCCACAACTGGCATCACCACTATTTCGTCTTTTAGCTGTTTCGGAAGATGTCTTGCTCATGTACTGCAACATATGTGTGGCCCACATATTTGTAAGGGTCCCCAATCTTTCATTCGAAATAAAGGTCAAACGCCGTTTTCACTGCTGGACTGATGCTCTGTTTCTAGCTTGCAAACGACACTTTCTCGCAAATGTTACCAAAGCTCTATGCACCTTTAACACAATTACGATCCCCAATACTGTTGGCTTTTAAACTGCTTGGATCACTTGTATTGCACTCATGACGAAGCGTTAAATAGGAGTCGCTGAAATGACTAATAGAGCCTACAAGACTTCACTTACAATTAACTACAGCATCATTGATGGTCTCTATTATATCACTACGATGTCATAATACAAAATATCAGAAAATGATGCAATGCTGTGGAAGGATATGGAGATAGAAATGCAGTTTTACGAAGAGGTTTATTGTTCAAAAGGAAGAGCGTAATCGTACATGTTATTGTAAATGTTTGCCAATAGATTATTAAAGATGGATGTTCATTTCAAAGGCCATGTGTATGTTTATTTATAAACACATAAACCAACACAAACACACACCATCACAAACACACACATAGTCAATCACAACACATAAAATAGGTCGGTTATTTTTTGTTCTGAAAGATATGATTATTACACTGCTGTCAAGATATCCATTATCAAAAAGAAACATGTGTTATGCATTCACGTTTTACAAACTATAGCCATTTTACTCACGTGGTTACTTCTTGACACCCATATTAACGACAAATACAATGCTATTACCAACAGGTGACGCGTATGCTGTTTGCAGTATCGTTTTTCTTTATCTTATTGAATGGCCCTAGTCATGTACTCAGGTTGATCATGGTCATCGACGAATTCATTGGCAGCACTAGTGAAGAGCCTTCTGTAGAAGAGCAAGTTCAGGTGGTCTTTCAGGTAATGTTCTGTCACATAGCTTTCAAATCAATCGTCCTCATCATTACTACAGTGTCACATTGGGACTGGAGTAGATTATTACGGAGCTCTAAAATGCCCACGACATAAAATTAACTTTTCCAACATGTCTCTGTATCATCTGGTATCACTTTTTCCCAGAATTCCTTGCCGTTGTCACACTATGTTCCACAACATCAAGTTTAATTATGGATTAACACAAATGCAGATTGCTTTTAACTTATGTTTGCAATAAATGCTTTTGTGCATCAAAGTCGGTGCTGCTTCGCTCAATCTATAGTTTCTTTATTTTTTTTTTATTATAACAATGCCATAAGAAAACAGTGCATAGTTTTCTTTTTTATTATAAAAAAATAATGACAAAGTATAAAATTCAGTAAAAAACTGTTTTTAATTTAATGAAAGCAATTCGACTGGTGAAACAATTTTCTCTGTTAAACATTATCGGCAGCATCAATATCTAACCAGTTTCGGGTTGTAGAAATGAATTGGTTAAACCAGATTTTACTATATAGGATTTTGAAAAAGTAATAATACAAAAATTGCCTTCCTCCACCGTTTTCTTTTGTCCTACTACTCAACCCATGAATCTTCGCAGGGAGGTGGGATGCGTAGATTTCTTGGGGGAGGCGTTGAAACTTGTAACTTGAGTGTGTCAGAGAAACTCTGGTATCCACCTACGTCGAGGTCGACCCTTGCACTTGGACCGTGGTCCTGCATATGATATGCTCTCGCTGCAAGCTGGTCATAATTCATATCAAACCACTTGAATTGTTTGGTGTCAATGCAGTCACTAACTGTGTTTGTCCCCACTATCTGCCTTGGATTCTGTCCCGGGATGTCTTTCCTGCTGTACTTCTCACATAACGCATCTTACTTCTGAGTGTTTCTAGTAAGGACGAAGTTTGACTTTGGTAGCACAATGTAGTAATAAATAGTGTATTTATCAGCCTTATCTTAATTGAAAGAAGCATTATAGGTGTTTCAAAATCGGTACAATTTGATAGTGGACAACGTTCGCCTTCTGAATTATATATGTGATCTGTCTGCCCACTCTACCACCATCAATGAACATACTGCCTAGGTATTTGAACTTCTTTTTTTGCTTTATACTTTTATCACTGCTGTGGAAAAGGCAATGCACGTGTTCATGCGATATCATCATAGTCTCTGTCTTGTCCATGTTGATCTTCATGGCATATTCGTTTCAAGCAAAATTGAGATAGTTTAGGTGGTGATATGGGTCGTCTCCATTATTTGGTACAAGAAAGATGACATGATCATCAATAAACAACAGTTCATTTAGGGACTCCTAGGGTTGTTAGCCAACTGTGTCATTGTATCCCTATAATTATGAGTTAAAGTGGAGAATGGGAACATCTCGGAAACCAATCTCGGAAACCAATTTGTCATTTCAGAATTTGCTCATACTGTACCTTCACTGGGTGTGATTTTGTGATGTCTTTCGAAAACGAAGTAAAGACATATAGATTTATAATTTCAGAGGACGAAAATAACTAACCCTATCTACGAAAGCATTATAAACAACATCATACATCATATAGTATCATGAAATGGTCAATAACCGGTCATATTGCCCGTGTATTTAGCGTTTAGACATAAGGGTTGAGCAGGCCTAACAAACTGATAAAGAAAAAGCGATCACTTTCATCCCCACTGTCTTGTGACGTACCTGTTCATGGGAAAGGCTTTGGGAGTATATAATAATAATCTTCGCTAAGGCATCTAAGGCCCGTTGTTTCGGTTGACCACTACCACGCCCAGCTCATGAGGCTTGCAGCCAAACCTCGTCCAGTGCTGGTGGAGAGACTGCTATCTGCCGAGGCCATGCAGACCGAGGGTGGCCCCTCCCACGCCTCCAGTCCGCCGGTGGGAGACCGGTGTCACACGTAACAGATTGAAGCATGATCTCGTGAGCCGAAACTTCTAGGTCTAGTCGAACCACATAACTGAACACAGACAAGTGGTGGCGGACCAGATTTGTTCAAGATGGAATAAAGACTTATCTTTGCAGAGATCTCGACATTGCAGACACGATCAAACCACCTAAAACGAGCATACGAAACCGAACGCACAGAAGAAGATGAAGAAGAAGAACCACCTAACACCGATTATGCGTCACTGGCTGCACACAGGAAAGGCATCGAGTCTTGATATGTCTTGTTTAAGTTGAGTCCAAGTCTCTGAACCATACAGGAGGAAAAGAATCACACACGTCTGATAGATTCCTATTTTGGATCCGAGAGAGAGTCTGCCATTATTCCACACTCTGTGAAAGTCGTTCATAGCGGAGGCAGAAAGTCCGATCCGCCTAAACATGTCAGGAGCACTATGTCCATCAGATGAAAATTAACTCCCCATTTATGTGAATTCAATAGTATCCTCCACCGTGCGACCATGGACGACTATGCAATGAGGACCAGTTTCAGAACTAAGGTTATGAATTGTTGTCTTGGCCCAAGATATTCATAAGCCCAAGTTTGATGTGTTGAGATCACATTTCTCCAGAGACTGTTGCAGAGCCGCTTTGTCTGGGTCGACTAGGTTTATGTAAACCGTTAAAGATGTGATCTGTCATCCATTCTTGGTTTTTCCTAAGTTCTTTATCTGGTAACCATTTATTTGCTACTTACATAGTGGTTTTTATACGTTCCCATTTAATGTGTATTCTCCGCTCTGTATTTCCTTACTTGCCTTCTGATTGTAAGTTTTCATACACCTTCTTTTAGGACAGGTTAAATTAGACTATAAAAAGTCTTTTTTAAAATTCAACCACCAACAAGAAAAAAAGGGCACATCTACAAATTAACTAAAGAAAGGTCCAGATTCGATATTAGAAAATATTTTTTAAGTCAGAGAGTGGTGAATGCTTGTGATACATTGCCACGGGAAGTAGTGGAGGCAGGGAAAATTCACGCATTTAAAAATAGATTGGATGCACATAGCTTTTAGAGCAGAGAAATGTAAATGAAAGTGGTTGTATACAGGCTTTGCAGTGTCTTCTAAACCAGTATAAAGACGTTAAGTTAGGTTAGTTAAATGTCAGCATAGTCGAGGTCTGGTCCATGTTGATGCCATTGTGGTATGAGTTAAGGCAGGGAATCCTGTGGATGGCACGACAGAAAAGGGCAGGGACAAGGACGCAGCCTTGCCCGATCCATGAAGATGTTGGTAACATGTCCGACAGAGAGCTACCTAGGCGGACTTTGGCTCTGGTATCCGTGTATAGCTCCCTTATCAAGTACAGCAGTGGAACAGATGTGCCGATCCCTTGCAGGGCTTTCAAGAAAGCAGACATATTGACCGAATAGAATTCAGCCTTTAGATTCACATGTGCAGCATAGAGGTGGCGGTTGAATACATGATGCAGTTCAGATAGGAGTTGGAGAGCGAGAATGGCTTCCACAGTTGATCAACCCGGGGTGAAACCAGACTATTGTAGACGGTGTTTTGTGATCAGGAAAGGTTTGAGTAGGACCAGCAGCAGATGTGCAAATACCTTGCCCGGGACGGAGAGAGGTGTGATTGGCCTGCAGTTGTTGCAGTTCTCACGACGTCTCTTGTCTTTGTATAGAGCAATAACTATTCCATCGGGGCCAATCGGCGGGAACGTGTTCTATCCTAGTGTATTTCTATTGTAGAAAGGGGTGGTGAAGAGCGGAGTTAATGGGATCCGAGGCGTGCTTCATCAGTTTCGGCGGAATATCGTCCGAGCTTGCAGCGTCCCTGTCATTAAGTTCCGTACATTGGCTCGGACTTCTGCTAATTTTGGCGTATCGATGCACCACTCCGCTTCCGGCGGAGTATCTATACATTCCAGATCCAGTTTGAGGTAAGTTGTTGGAGAATGTTTGAGGGCGAGCGTATAGTGTTCCTTCCATCTATCCGCAACTTCTTCATGCGCCGATTACGGGGAGCCATCTGATATGTTGAAAAACTCACTATTGCTACCCGCGTTCACAGATTGCCGTCTTTGCACTTTCATTTCACCATATAGTCTGGGATGTTTTTTTCAATTAAACCTTTTTTGGTTTGTCCATACTCTATTGTCAAAGCACTTAGCAGAATTGAAATGTTACAATTGTTCCTCCACCGCATCTCTGTATGCCATACTTTCACATTCCACTACCATCTGCTGATTGACATTTTCATACATTCCAGTCGTATAGTTTCGCCCCAAAGTGACAAGCGGATGATTGGATGTTCATGCCCTCGGAAGTCACTCCCGCGCAGTCATCCTAAAGCTTTAGGCATCTGGGGTTGTCATTGGCCAGTTCTTTCCTGATCAGAGGACTAGTACTGATCACGGACGATGGTGTCACTAGTTCCGCGCGACTGCATATGATTCCGTCTGCCTCTACCTTATGTTGTTTACTTGTAAAGTCTTTGCACCTTGAGATGTGTATTATTGAGGATGCTGAATAATTTTCATAAAGTTCATAGAATTCCCTCATGATATCTGCACGAGAACGGGTTGTGTAAAGACAATTCGTGTAATATTGACGACAAGACGACAGGTCTCAGTAGCCTACAGCAGTTAATGACGCAGACAATAAAAACCGGCTTGAATGGATGACGTGGATCGTTGAGCAGGGAGAAAAGTCATGTACGAAAGAAATATCACGCTGAATAATGAACACAATGGAGGATTCCGATGCTCGAATCCATTTCCAAAGTTGATATTGATATGCGTTATGACATAAAATATTGCGCAAGACCGCTCGAGAATTGAAAACATGATGAAAGAACGAAATTGACTCCAATGACTGCATGGCTGTTATTGATACCATTAGGCAAAATATGTATTTGATTCTATGGAAGTGAAAAACACAACAAAATGAAAAATATGGAGCACAAAACATATCCAAAAATGATCCACCATTTCCGGCCCGCCATAGATATAACAGTGAAAATCCACATCAGGCGATGAAAGCATATAGAATCATACAGCAGCCGGACAAAAGCTAGAAGCAGGCTGTAGGGCGTTAAACCGGACACTGTCAAGTTTGCTGTAAACTAGTATTTTGACTAAGTGGTGTAGTACAACAAGACAAGGTGGTATTAGAAAGAAACGGACGGTATGGTGGAATGAAAGTGTGAAGTTTGCAGTCAATGACAAACATGTCTTTTAAGAAATGGCGACGATCTCAACAAAAACAAAGAAAACGATACTTCTAATAAGGAGGCTAAACGTCAATCCAGGATCGTTGTAGAACAGGATAAAAACAATGATTGGCAAAAATATAGAGAGGTACTGGGTGAGCTTTGTTCAACATCTCATATATATGTTTTACAGAAAAGTCCGCGCTCTGTGTTTGAGAGAAGAACAATATAGTCATTATGCAGTGGTCAGCGAAGAGGGGCAACAGCTCAATGAACATAAGAGGATAAGAGACAGATGGGAGGAGTATTTCACAGACTTACTTGTACCGAAACACAAGCAGGTGACGGTATAGAATCTATGCAACGTCATTCATTGGTACAGATCCCAAAACATATTGAGCATAGGGACTGATTGATACTCGATCAATAAATCAGATAGGCAATTAGAAGAAGTACTAACTACAAGGCCCCAGATATAGAGAACGTTTCAGCAGATGCCATATAAAATTGTCATGATGTTGGGTTAAAATGGCTCACATAGAGCTATAAATCAGGAGGATATTTGAAAGGAAGGTATCTGGGGGCAAAGAGCCGGGATGGTACCTATTTGATACAACAAGGGCACTAAGAACGATTATAGGGGTATATCCCTCCTTAGCCCTTTTGGAAAAATTAACGCAAAAGGTCTTTGAACAACGAGTTCAAGCTATTGTGAAGCCGCTGCTCAGTACTTCATAATCAGGCTTCCGGAAAGCAGAGGATGTACGTATGCTACATTTACGCTCAGTGAAAAACCATAGAATACAAAAAGAAACTCCACGTGGCCTTCATTGATCAAGTAAAGGCATTTGACCGTGTGAACCGATGAAGCTATGGGTGTGTAATGAAGGAATGTGGTGTGGAGGGACAACTGCTGGATGGCATTCGTGCAAGACAAAGACTAAATTGATTTGACGTGAAAAACTGCAGAGAAGTGACATTGGTATCGAGCAAGCACGAGAGCTCAAATATCAAGATATTTTGTGCACTTATGACAGCAGAGTGGACAGAGAGATTGCCTATTTAATTCAGAATGTGGACAGTGTCAACCATCAAATTACACCGATTTTGAAACACCCTAAAGGGCTTCTTTTAACTAAGAGGAAGTCTATAAATACAATATTTATTCATACATTATGTTTCGAATGTCAATATTGGTCCCTACAAGCAACCCATAAGAGTAAGATCCAGAGTTGTGAGATGCGCTGTGTGAGAAGTGCGGCCGGAAAGACAATACGTGGTCGAATCTGCAACACCACGCTGGTGCAGACAGTGCCTACATTGACTCCCATCAAATCAAATGGTTTGGCCATTTAGTTAGAACGCATTATGACAAGTCTGTACCAAGAGCATATTACATGCAGTTCTACGGTCCACGAGCAATAGGCAAAAAACGACGTCGATGGATCGAAGGTATCTCTGACACTCTCAGGAAGTTACACCTAAGGACAGCACAATCATCCCAAGTCTTACGCTTTTTACCTGTATAATTCAGTGTTTTCTCTATTCTGCTCATTCATTTTCTCCATCTTTGCTGTACTAATCCTCACATTGCATCTATCAAGGGCATTAAGATGTTCTTGGAGGATTTGTTCATCGAAATGGAAGATACTCTGATCATCTGGAGAAAAGAGGCTCGTTCTTCTTCTTCTTCTTCTTAGGCTGTCAGACGTCGACCTTTATTTTTTCTAAAAAAGCAGTGGTCATCCTGAGGCTGTCGACACTGCCATAGAGCTTGTCTAGTGTTGCTACTGGTGATGGCCACATCTGCTCTCTCTGATCCTCGTATGTCGGGCAGTTTTGCAGCAGATGTTCAGCGGTCATTTTCCCGGTACCACACGGGCATTCGTCGGTACCACCTATCTTCAATTTGTTGAATAGGTGGTACCTCAGTCTATTGTGGCCAGTGCGAAGTCTTAAAACCACGACCTGCTCTCTTCTGTTCAACTGGTAATAGGCATCGTTTTTTGTGTAGCCAGTATGTTCTGTTTCCCATTTGGTCATGTATCTAGCTCTAATAAGCCGTTTTGACTCTTCGTATGTCACACTGGTATCTGGTTGTGGTAGTCTTGCGCCTTCTTTTGCCAGTCTGTCTGCCTCCTCGTTGCCTTGGATGTTACAGTGGGATGGAACCCACTGTACCACTACTCTTTTTGGTGCGGACTGCTGGCATAATTGACAGAGTACTGCTCTTAAATCATTAATTTCAATATTTTTCTGGCTTTTTAGTGTTGTGACTACGGCTAGAGCATCTGTAAGCAGGACTATATGGCTTTCATTCCTTTTACCTGTCACCATTTCTTCCACTGCCGCCCTCAGTGCCTCTGCCTCCGCTCTGAAATTGCTTGTATATTTTACAGTTGCCATTGACAGTGTTATTTTCCTGCCATTTGGTAGGCTCAGGAATGCCCCTGCCCCTCCGTTCTGTGTTGTGTTTGTTACAGAGCCGTCGGTGTATGCATGGGTCCATTCCATGCTTGGGTAGTTTTTCGTTATAGACCTCAGGGTTGTATCTCTTCTTTCTTTTTCAGTCTGGCAGTTTTTGTTTCCAATACCTGGTATATTTTCTACCACCTCTGGAAATATATGCTGCCTCCAGGTAGGTTTTCGTACAGTAGGGATGGGCTTTGGTGTTGTTAGTGCGTTCATAGGGTCTTCGTGCATCTTTGCTTTGGCTATCTCTGCAAAGTTTCTCCGCTTTGGTTTCCAATTTCCAAAATTGTTTAGTCGCTGGTGCATCGGATGGTCAGTCAGTCTTCTGAGTTTCTCTGCTTGCTGCTGGGCTCTGCAATCTCTTCTGTCGGTCATAGATTGCAGTTTTGTAATCTTTTCAAGTTCTACAATTGGCGTTGACTTCATGCCTCCTGTTATAACTCTCATGGCTTGGTTTTGGAGTTTGCTAATTTTATCGAAGTTCGCCTTTGCTGCAGTTGTCCATGCCGCAATGCCATACTCGAGAACTGGTCTCACTCTTCCAGTGTACAGTTTCTTTAGTATTCTTTCGTTTGCTCCCCAGCTTGTGCCAGCAAGTTAAGCTGCTCTTAACAAACCACATAACCATGGCCAGTGTTATGCCATGTGGCAAATGTAGTCGCCTCCTGCTACATGCTCTTTGAGTGCCAAATGGTGTTATTCTTGTCCTTATACACATAGACCCCGACAGACCACTCCGGCACTAATCACTCACAGATGTAGAAATTGTCTCTCTACATCTATGAGTGGGTCGAGAGGCAATTTATACATCTATGATGAGGTAGTGAGGCAATTTATACATCTATGAGTATGCAGAGAGGCAATTTATACATGTATGAGTGGTTAGAGAAACAATGTATATATCTTTGAGTGGTTAGGTTGTCAAGTAAGAGGGCCGCGCCTTAGTGGCTGCGCTCTCGACTATCCGGTGTTTGTCGAGTTTTTCGATGTTTGGTGGTTCCTGTCCGGATTATATTTCACAACTCCTTCACCAGATGGTATCAAGGACTTTATTCTGTGGAATTGATGTGTTTTCGATTGGTTATCCTGTTTGTTATGCTGTATTTCGCTGCATTTCCTGCCTGGCTCAAGCTGTTGGAAACCAGTCCATGACGGAGGTCAACGTTCCGCTAAACTGCACACCAGAATTCAATCCAGATTATCACTCCTCAAGGACATTTCTGCTCGGACTGAAGCCGACTTCTTCCTGCCCGTCTCTCCCTCCACCGGAGGTTACACGATACCTCTTCCAACCTCGTATATTCAGCACAGCAAGGGTCAAGCTGACCAACAGGTGGACACAGTCAGAAGCCTCGGCGGCGGAAACTGTGGAAACAGGGACTTTGACACGGACAGACACGGAAAGCTTGACACAAACATTGGTCTAACACACTCCTCGATGTCCCACATCCCAAGGCTGCGGAGTACACGGCTCCACCTGAGGAGTCTGTAGGGATTTCGGTCGACACGCTAAGCATGGACATAGCCTCAGCAATTGGACACGGTAGTGGTCAATCGACGCAATGTACATTTAACGCTTTTGAAGCAGACCCTTACATAAAATGCATGCTGAAGTCGGATGCATTGGGCCGACAGGCGCAAAATAAAAACTACAGTGCAACGCACACCGCCTTGGGGATTAGAGAAATAAGGCGAACGCAAAAAAAAAAAAAAAAAAAAAAAAAAAAATTAAAATCTCTTCAAATTGTTCTAGTGATCTCCACATCTGATCATTCGTGTTGATAAAAAGATTTTCCGCCATATCATCACAATGTCATTTACTTACTTATATTTTCTCGATAATTTGTTCGTGCTTTTATACAGGTCTTTCATGTTTCCTTTTGCAGTAGCTGTCTCAACCGCTTTCACGAACTGACCAATATTACCATTGGTTTTACCTTCCTTACTTCCTTCTTGGCCGCACAACTTAGCTTTACTTTTAACATGTCTGGTTCTGCTTCTCTTCAAATTTTTTTCATCGTACTCTCCTTTATCTTGTCGATTATAATCCAATAATGGTAATTTTTTTTTGATTCTCAAGAACTCGTCCGCAAACATCATTCTATATAGATTTCATAAGCCAGTATTTGATTTTCTATAGCTGTTAATTGTTGAATTTGATACCGTGATTTTAAATTCGTCGGGTATGTCCTTGTTCTTGAGAAAATCCACAATGAGCTGTTGTTCTTAGTTGTTTGTCGACTTGTACTCCTTCTGGGGCAAATGCTTCTGTGCAGGTCCTAGCTCTGTTATGAGCTGCATGTAGCGGACTAGGCTCGAGCAGCTCATTACTCCGCTGCCTTGGAGCAAGTGCCGCCGAGGGTGGTTAACCGGGTGGGCGAGTGCACATTTAATAAACTCAAACACTAGAGCAAAGTAGACCCGCAGCCTATTAGGCGCCATATATGCTGCTCTATACAAACCACATAACCATGGTCGGTGTTATGCCATGTCCCACAGTCGTCTCTTTCGACATGCTCTATGTGAGACAGGGGTGCTATTCTTGTCCTTGTCATACACAATGACCCCAGCAGACCACTCGGGACTGTTGTATATTAGAATAATGTTCTGAATATCTTTTAAATTTTACTTGAACTTTAGCCATTAGAAGATGGTGACCAGTTGCCACGTCAGTGACAAACCTTTACGTCTTTAAATAATTAGCAGAACTCCGCGTGGTTCCATAAATGGGCATCTCAGATTGTGGCGTAAGATCGTATGATACCAAAGTTGCGTTATAGTTTATCGTGTATGAAAACATGCTGTATTCTCATATTTTGTTGTTGTTGTTGTTGTTGTTGTTGTTGAGAATGCACACAATGAATAAGTTTACTCTTTTTGTGCACCCCGAAGAGGACGTTAAGGGACGGGTTGTAGTAGCTTTCCTCACATCCCGAGCGTGCTGATGAAGGTGGGCCGATGTACCAATATCTATCAGTTCTTCATTTTGGAACCATTTTCAAAATTAATTGTAATAGTGTAAATATCGAGCGTCGAGTGTTGGTATTGCTCAAGCACTGGCTTTATCACGGCAAAGGTACAAGGCTTCAGTTGTAGTTACAGGTATGATCCAGTCGATCCAGCTGTAAATGGGTACTTGGTTTACATTTTGAGAAGAGAAAAATAGAGAGGATCGGAACTGGACAAAACACCTCATTAAAAACAATTTCCCGACCATTAGCTAAGGCTGTGGGACTCTACCCTTACTTCTTATCAATATCGATTGCTAAGTTAAAAAGGCTGCTGAATTGTAGTTGAGTATTACATTTATTATTATTTTATTCCAATTTTTGTAACTTGTCATTTCTCTCATCTGTTTCAGTTCATTTACTATTTGAGCTTTGCCGTAAACTTGATTATCTACCTAACATGTGGCGACAACTTCAGAAAACAGTTTCAAGAAACCTACTTTTTTATGTGCATTCGACGTCACTCACCCAGAGACCAAAGCGAAATGACCGCCATGTCAACTATCAGGTTAGAGGAAATGGATCCGAAAAATGAGGATCAAACTGCGCTGCTGGACAATGTGGTCACCACCAATTGCAGCCTCAGTGTCCAGAAGACTTAATCACTTAATTCTCAGTTTATTTTTCACGACATGAAGAATGTTCAGCTATGGTTTTTGTTTATGTATAATGTGCATATGCAGTGTATGCAAACTTAGTCATGGCAACAAAAGTGCACATAATTTGAGAACTTATATGTTAGCCAATTCTGAGGAAGAGCACTAATTCCCAGTTTTCAGTGACCCAGTTTAATTTCACATTGGTATCAATAACATCTGATCAAAATGTTGATTTCCCTACCTTGGTAGCCGCGTAGCGAAGTGGTTAGCCCACTGGCTTTGCATCTGAGTGGTCCTGGGTTCATTCCCCAGTTTTTTTCAGACCACAACGGCACCCGGGTCGACCCAGCCTTAAATGGGTACCGGTTCAGTCCGAGAAGTAAAAGCGGCGAGGGAGACGAGATGGCTACCGCCCTCAAATAAGCGAGCCTTTGAAATGTGAGATCGATAACACCTCACACCCCTATGGCAGTAATGCTATGGGTTACTTTACTTTACTTTACTTTACTAAGGAACAAGTTCGAAAATATATGATAATGATTCAAACATCAACTATTATTCGTTAGTTTCCATTATGTTTTATTCTTCGAGTACATATCTTCCTATTTATATACACTTCATTGTCCAATCCAATATGGTTAAATGAATTACAATATGTACGAAACTACATCAAAATCGTTTTGTAACATCCTTCAACATCGAGCGAATGGCTTTCATGTGTTTCACTTAAGTTGAATTATTTTTTCTGTTGATAGTCTTTTGTAAATAGTAAATATATAGTTAATATAGTAAAGACAAAATATATAGTAAATACAAGACGGTTAATGCTACAGTTGGGGAAAACGTTAAACAAAAAAATGGAAGAAGTGAAATATGTATGAAAGAATGACAAAATGTCAAGTCCGCTATAACTAGTGTTTTGACTACGGAGCGTAATACAACATGAAAATGTGGTATTAGAAAGAAACAGACGATAGGAAAGTGTGAAGGTTGCATTCAAAGACAAGAAAATCTATTTTAAGAAAAAGAAGAAAACTATTTTTTTAGTTTTAGTTTTACAACAGGATAAATAAAAATGCTTGGCAACAATTTGGGGAGGTACTCAGTGAGTTATATCCATCATCTCCCAGAGATTTTTACAGAAAAGTCCCCGCTCTGCGGATGAGAGATGAACGATATAGTCCCTATGCAGTGGTCAATTACTCTATGAACCTGAGAGGATGAGAGACAGATGCGAGGAGTATTACACAGACTTATTACACAGACTTATTACACAGACTTATTACACAGACTTATTACACAGACTTATTACACAGACTTATTTGTGCCCAGTGCAGAAGCAGGTGGGCGTTATAGAAAATGTGCAACGTCATTCTTTGATACAAATCCCGAAATGCATTGCGAATAGCGACTGGTTAATACTCGAGCAAGAAGATAGAGAGGTAATTAGAAGAAGTCTTAACTACAAGGCCCCAAATCTAGACAACATTTCAGCAGATGCCATAAAAGTTTGTCACGATGAATGGGGTAAGATGGCTCACAAAGATCTTTAATTAGGCGTATATTTGAAGGGAATGTATCTGGTGATTGACAAAGAGTCGTGGTAGTTCCGCTTTAGAAAAACAAAGGCAGCAAAAAAGATTGCATCTCTTTATAGGGGCATATCCCTTCTTAACCACCGTGAAAAAATGTGTACACTGAACAACGAGTTCTTCTTCTTCTTCATCGTACGCAGTTAGACAGTAACCATTATTTTTTCGAAAAAAGCGGCGGTCATCCTGAGGCTGTCGACACTGCCATTGAGCTTGTCTTGTGGTTCCACTGGTGATGGCCACATCTGCTCTCTCTGATCCTCGTATGTCGGGCAGTTCTGCAGCAGATGCTCATCGGTCATTTTCCCGGTACCACACGGGCATTCGTCGGTACCACCTATCTTCAATTTGTTGAATAGGTGGTACCTCAGTCTATTGTGGCCAGTGCGAAGTCTTAAGACAACGACCTGCTCTCTTCTATTCAACTGGTAATAGGCATCGTTTTTGGTGTAGCCGGTATGTTCAGTTTCCCATTTGGTCATGTATCTGGCTTTAATAAGCCGTTTTAACTCTTCGTACGTCATACTAGTATCTGTTTGTGGTAGTCTTGCACCTTCTTTTGCCAGTCTGTCTGCCTCCTCGTTGCAGTGTGATGGGACCCACTGTACCACTACCCTTTTTGGTGCGGACTGCTGGCATAGTTGACAGAGTACTGCTCTTAAGTCATTAAGCTCAGTGATTTTCTGGCTCTTTAGCGTTGTGACTACGGCCAGAGCATCTGTAAGCAGGACTATATGGCTTTCATTTTCTTTATGTGTCACCATTTCTTCCACTGCCGCCCTCAGTGCCTCTGCCTCCGCTCTGAAATTGCTTGTGTACTTACCAGTAGCGAATGACAGTGTTATTTTTTCTGCCATTTGGTAGGTTCAGGAATGCTCCTGCCCCTCCGTTCTGTGTAGTGTTGAACAACGAGTTCGAGTTATTGTTGAGCCGCTGCGAAGTACTTCACAACCAGGCTTCAGGAAAAGGGCGGATGTACGGATGCTATATTTACGCTCAGACAGTTAAGTGAAAGAACCATAGAATACAATAAGAAACTCGGGGACGGTGTGTGCTAGTGGTTAAGTGACACGGCTCACAACCCGAAGGTGCTGGATTCCATCCCCATCACAACATCGGCCGTTACCCCGGGGAAGCAAACCCTTAGAAAATGCAGGAGGAAGCAGACAAAAAAACAAACCTAGTGCAACGCACACCGCTTTGGGGATTAGAGAAATATGGTGAACGCAAACAAACAAAAAAATAGAAACGCCACGTGGCCTTCATTGACAAGTAAAGGAATTTGACTCGGTAAACCGATGTACGGTATGAGAGGTAATGGAGAAATATGGTGTGGAGGGTCAACTACTGGATGATATTCGTGCCTTGTACAGTGAAGGTGCAGTGCGAACGAATGCAGGTATGACAAATTGGTTTCCAGTGCTGAGTGATGTACGACAGGGGGAATGTCTTTCGCCACTTTTGTTCATAATTTCATCATCATCATCATGTAGCATGCCCTTTGCAGAACGTCGCTCTCATGACACCCTATCTGTAGGAAACTGTCTTCCGCCAGTCTTCCAGCCTGCTACAAGGTCAAATCCAGCGCCTTCTCGATCGCCCTATGCCTCTCCTTCCAGTGACCATGTCCTCTCCTTCCAGTGACCATGTCCTCTATAATCACACTCTCCAGTCCGTTGGGTCGTTTGACGTCTCTAAAAAAACCTCAGTTTACGGGTCATTACGTCATTTATGAGCCAATTCTCTTCCACATTCAGGTCTTACCGGATGGATTTCTTTCTTTCTTTCTTTGTCCACGGATTTTCAGAACTCTTCTGTAGCACTGTGTTTCAAATACACCTTTGCTCTTATTGCTTTTGCTTTTGTTCCTAATTTACATGGACACGAAGAGTCCCTCAGTGAACTGTTGTTTGCTGACGATCAGGTCATCTTTTACCAATATGTAGAAGACCTACAACACCGCCTGAACTTTCTCCATTTCGTTTCTACAACTAATATGACATGAAGATCAACACCGGCAAGACAGAGACTATGCTGATTTCACGTGAACAATTGCAGAGATGTTTCCCCATAAGATACATTGATATCAAGCAAGTACGGGAGTTCTTATACATAGGTACCTTTCGCTGATGACAGGAGAGTGGACAGAGAGATCGCACATAGAATTCAGAGAAGGCGAACAGTGTCCACTATCAAATTGCACCACTTTTGAAACACCCTACAGTGCTTCTTTCAACTAAGAGGAGGCTGATAAATTCACTATTTATTTCTACATTGTATTACCAATGTCAGTCTTCGTCCTTACTGGAAACATATAAGACTAAGATCCAGAGCTGTGAGATGCGTTGTGTGAGAAGTGCAGCCGGAAAAATAATCCGTGATCGAATCCGCAACACCAGGCTGAGGCAGATAGTGGGGACACAAACCCATTTAGTACCGATATTTACTCCCAACAAATCAAATAGTTTGGTCATTTAGTCAGAATACATTATGACCAGCCTGCAGCAAGAGCATATCATTTGCAAGTCTCCGGTAGACGAGCCACTGGCAGACTTCGATGTATGTGGATCAAGGGTATCTCTGGCACTTTCAGGAAGTTACACCTAACGACAGCACAAGCCACCCACTTGGCGATAACAAGAAATCTACACATCCCACCTCTCTGCGACGCCGTATGGCAAGGACAATAGGACAAAGGTAGAGAGAAGAAAGTTATTTTTAATTACTTATTTTATCATACAAAAAAGAGACAATCAGCTCTAATAGCGAAGGTGTAGCTTGCATGAATAAGAAGTGTCTGCCATCAATCGTGTTCGACAGAACCAATTGTCCCTGTATACCACCAACAAAAACAAAACAATTGCTTTACCCAATGATCACATGCAGTTTCACAATGCAGGGACTTCAATAAATTTAAGAAATGGTTTGACAGCAAAAGAGAATACAAATGGACCTGTCTCAACCAAAAATATCTGTAAAGACAGCGGTAAGACGTGTATCATGTCATTTGTGTGCTAAATTAATTATTTTACATTCAAGGAAGACAATGCTCTAAAGCCTATCAATTATCATTATTGTCTCATTATAAAAACACATTGATTATTATTATTTGTATTAATAAAATTGGTCCTGATGATTTATATTGTTAGCTTTTTGTATCTTATATATTAAAGTATGTCAAAACTATTTAACAAAATGTTATTTAAATATTGTTTCCAATTGTCATCAATCAATGAAAACCATTCAACTTAATATGGAGTATAGGTTCTCATCAAATACATGCCAAGTGTTTCTGTTATGCGCCTTCATTTCCAGTTCCCCCACGTCTTCACTGCCAACTGTTATTATATATAGTATTATCTGTGATTAGGAACTGAGACGCTAGTCCGGTCAGACACAAAATACTGACCAGGACATCGCATCAGGGTTAGGCATAATGTAGTGACGAAGACCACTATCTTCAAAGAGTAAACTTACTCATTGTGGACATCAAACAGCAACAATATTATCTGTGTAGAGATCAAGGCAACAACACGTTAAACATGTGATAGAGATCAAGGCAACAACACGTTAAACATGTGATAGAGATCAAGGCAACAACACGTTAAACATGTGATAGAGATCAAGGCAACAACACGTTAAACATGTGATCAGTAAAAGCAATCATTTGAAATGAGTTTGTATTTATCCCTTTAGATGCCATACTTTTACATAGTAACATGGAATTTATTGTAGCAGGTTATGTGGACCGTCTGGTGTTATGTTTTTAGCAAAAGGCTTCAAAACTTGATATAGCTTAGGGTCAGATCAAGTTTTAATAGGCACCTACACACAAACAGCAGCGCGTGTCTGATTTCCTTATAATAAACCTCTCGCTCCAATAGGTGGCACATAGGTCCCACACTGCATGTTCATTTACTCGATCCCTCTTATAACTTAGAAGGAATCAGGGATACATTTGTTTGTAGAGTGATATTTACGCATATGAGGTTGCAAGTCCATCACAGCTTTCCCTAATCGCATGTCTCGGCTATACAGAAGGGGAACCATCGGGACTTCTAGACTAGACCGTTGAGAGGCGATGAGATGTGCAGGCGGAATAACGGATATATCGATCGTCTGTTGTACGAACAAATCTTGAAGTAGATGTTGGATATCAATAGCATGCTTCATCTTCTGTTGTTTTTTTTTCAAATTGAGTGACTGATGTTTAATTCTCCCACTTCATGGATGGAAACAAAAATATAAAGTTTGCATCCTGCTGTGCAGTTCCGAAAATTGGACTATCCTGCGCAGTGCTCAGAAGCACATTGAAGACATCCATCTGCGCAGCCAAAGGCGCATACCTGCAATCCACTGGTATGAAAGGGTCACACAGGATGAAGTCATTCGGCGTGGCATGCAATGAAAATGGACACAATTTCTAAGTAGGTCGTGCACACCAACAAAGGAAGGTGTGCAATATGTAGTGACGTCATACTCAACAACGTGTATTCTATAACACATGCAGAACAGGTCTTGTTTTCTCCTAATTCCCAGGAAATTACATTCATAGGCGTACTGTAAAAAGCGTAGAATGTGCTAGAAAAGTATCGCCACACAACACTGCGCTTTATATATTAATTGAAACGAACAAAGCACACTAAAGTCGCAGACCATGAAATCAGCCGGAACAAAGCTGATGACTAATAGCACGAAAGGGTTTACATCTGTGATAAAAGCAAATGGTCAGGAAATCGAAGTTGTAGACTGGTTCAAGTATATGGGATCCCTGATCAATGATGGTTGCTCGCAGCCTGAGATAATTGCCAGAATAGCGCAGACAACAGCGGCGCTTACGCGTTTGAAACCCATATGGCAGGATAAGCGGCTCACCTCAGTATAAAAGTTTGACTAATGCGCTCAGTGGTGGTCTCAATAATTTTGTATGCCTGTGAGATTCGGACATTACATACATTAGAATGCATGCACTGGAAATAAGGAGCTTTAGAAGGCTCTTAAATGTTACATATAAGGATTGTGTTACGAACGTAAAAATACGACGGAGAGTGTTAACGCAATTGGTACTTTTGATGATCTGTTCACAGCAAGCAAAATATAATAGATGGCTTGGTGTGGACACGTCACAAGGCTCAGCGTAATTACAAATTCGAAACTGCATGGTTTCATACCAGGAAAGAGAGGGTGGTGCCGTCCAAGAAAAAGATGGGCATATAACATCACTGAGTGGTCAAACCTTCGTCCTGTGAGACACGACTGGCGGCAGCAGACAGGTAGAGATGGCGTGGGATTTGGGAAGTGGGGTGGGGGAGGGGGGTTTTAGGCTTCAAGTGTGCCCAAACGACCTGATGAGTTACCGGATGAACTGAACTTAGTGATTTAAGTGTAAGTACGGGTAAACATCGACCCAACGCAGACTAGCGTCATGGCCAGGTGACATATATTGATCAAGATTTCTTAACTTAACTTAACGTCCTTATACTGGTTTAGAAGAATCTGCAGAGTCTGTATACAACCAGTTGCATTTACATTACCTTGCTCTAAAAGCTAAACGCATCCAATTTATTCTTATATGCATTAATTGTCCTTGCCTCCACTACCTATCGTGGCAATGCATTCCAAGCATTCACCCCTCTCTGACTACAAAAATATTTCGAAATATCTAATCTAGACCTTTCTTTAGTTCATTTGTAGTTATGCCCTCTTGTTCTTGTGGGTGGTTGTATATTGAGAAAAACGTGTTAGTCTAATTTATCCTTTCCTCTGGTCAATATATAAATTTGCATTAAGTCACCATTGAATTCTTCTCTCTTCTAGACACTGTAGGCCGGTTTTACTTAATCTTTCCTCATAACTGTAATTCTGGAATCCCACTATCAGTTTTGTCGCTCTTTTTTGCATTCTTTCTAGCATGTTTATATTACTTCTATGATAAGGACTCCACACCTGTACACAGTACTCCAATCTAGGTCTAACTAATGCTTTATACAGTTTGACGATCACTTCCTTGCTCCTATGTTTAATATTTCTTTTTATCATACCTAACATTACATTTGCCTTTTTCACTGTTACCTGAACTTGTTCACTCACCTTACCTGTATGATCTATTATAACCCTTAGGTCCCTTTCCTTATCTATCTTTCTAATATTGTTCTCGCCCATTCTGTAATATAATCCATATTGGATCTACTCATGTGGATGACTGCACATTTATCTACATTAAACTCCATTTGCCAGCTTACAGACCATTATGAAATTTTATCTAAATCCGACCTCAATATATGTACTTCTGCTATAGATGAGACACTACTGCATAGTTATGTGTCATCAGCAAATTTTGCAATCATGGATTCCATATGGATGTGCAAATCGTTTATATGTATCAAGAACAAAATTGGTCCCAAAACCGAGCCCTGTGGCACACCACTTTTTACTTCACACCACTCAGAGTTCTCCTTATTTAAGCCCAACCTCTAACTTCTTCCCGTTAACCAATTTTGAATCAATTTGGCAACTTTCCCACCTATTCCATGTGATTTTAACTTTCGAAATAATATTTTATGAGGTACTCTATCAAAGGCCTTTGCAAAATCTAGATAAATAACATCCACTGGCTCCCATTTATCTATCATTTTAGTAACCTCCTCCATGAATTCTATAAAGATTTGTTAAGCACGATCTCCCTCTAATAAGCCCATGCTGACTATTTCTGATTAGATTAAACTTGTATAAATATATTACAATGTTTTTTTTGATTATTGACTCGTTAAACTCACTGGTCTATAATTTGCTGGGTATAATGTTTTGTCTTTTTTTAATAAGGTGATCACTCCTGCATCTTTCCAATCCTGTGGAACGATCTCTTTTGCAAGTGATTGAGAACATAATATAGTGAATTGTTTTGCTAGTTGATCTCTAATTTCAAACAGTAATTTTGGATGGATACTATCTTGACCTGGACATTTATCCACTTTCAACTCCTCCAATTTTTTAAAAACCATTTCCTCTGTAAAACACATTGATCTTAAACCCGCTGTAACAAACACAACACAGAACGGAGGGGCAGGGATATTCCTGTGCCTACCATATGGTAGAAAAGTAACACAGTCAGTGGCAACTGGAAAATACTCAAGCAATTTCAGAGCAGAAGCTGAGGCACTGAGGGCTGCAGTAGAAGAAATGGTGATAAGCAAGAGTAATGAAAGCCATTTAGTCCTGCTTACAGATGCCCTGGCCGTAGTCACAGCACTAAAAAGCCAGAAAAATACTGAACTTAATGATTTAAGAGCAGTACTCTGTCAATTATGCCAGCAGTCCGCACCAAAAAGAGTAGTGGTACAATGGGTTCCATCCCACTGTAACATCCAAGGCAACGAGGAGGCAGACAGACTGGCAAAAGAAGGTGGAAAACTACCACAACCAGATACTAGTGTGACACGAAGAGTCAAAAAGGCTTATTAGAGCTAGATACATGACCAAATGGGAAACAGAACATACTGGCTACACAAAAAACGATGCCTATTACCAGCTGAACAGAAGAGATCGTGGTCTTCAGACTTCGCACTTGCCACAATAGTCTGAGGTACCACCTATTCAATAAATTGAAGATAGGTGGTACTGACGAATGCACGTGCGGCACCGGGAAAATGACCGCTGAACATATGCTGCAAAATTGCCCGACATACGAGGATCAGAGAATGCAGATGTGGCCATCACCAGTGGTAACACTAGACAAGCTCTATGGCAGTGTCGACAGCCTCAGGATGACAGCTGCTTTCTTCAAACAAATTCAAGTTGACGTCTGACAGCATACAAAGAAGAAGAAGAAGAAGAAATCCCACAATGGGGAAAAAGCCAAGTCCCCTGAGATGGTAGAAACCATAGAGGGAATAGGGGAAACGGGAACTCAGACAGATTAAGAAAGGAAATTTATTACAGAAGAATATCTTAGGAGAGTATACTCACAAGAAACATGGATGTACGTATATACAGATGACTCATTTAACAAATGAGGGGTCTATTACAGACTAAGGAATGGAAAAGAAAACAACTTGAGTATTAACAACAGGAATATTATCCAATTAACTTCCATGTAGAAGGACAGGTACTGAAGGCCGCAGCTGAGCTTGTAATCAAAGATAAAGATATTCAATAAGAAAACATAGTATTCCTGACTGATGTCTTGTCAGTATCAGCAGCACTAAAACAACACATAGATCTCGAGCAATGTATGTTCTTCCTGATACAGCTCTTAGCAGAACATCAAAGGTTGGTCATACAGTGGACCCCATCCCCCTGCAATATTGATGCCAAGACCATAATTAAAGAACTTCAGAGAAAAATGGGCAGATCAACAACACGACTTCCGAAAAGAAGACAGCTACTTTAACTTAACTAGATAAGAGCAAGTCATCATATTCAGACTGAAAACTGGGCATAACAGACTCATAGGTCATCTCTACAACAACATGAGGATTGAGACAGATGACAAGTATCCATGTGGGAAGTATATCATGACCATGGAACACATCCTGCAAAGCTGCATGCTCATGTAGGAAAAGAGAGAACAATACTGGCCCCGCTAGACAGATATGAGACAGAAGCTGCATGCTCATGTAGGAAAAGAGAGAACAATACTGGCCCCGCTAGACAGATATGAGACAGAAGCTGCATGCTCATGTAGGAAAAGAGAGAACAATACTGGCCTCGTGAGGCAGATATAAGACAAAAGCTGTATGGAGATAAAACAGTCTTACAAACAACGGTGTCCTTTGTAAGAGAAACCGGGCCCTTGGTCTGATGATGAATGAAGAAGAACAATTAGAATATCCAGTTGTCTAAACAACATAAATGTAACTTAGTTGGTCTACAGATACACACACAAGATCCACACAAAAGGACAGCATTTGCTACCCAATATTATCTTACCAGTGAGAGTACATTAATGGTCCCCGTTGCCTTCCAATTGATTTTCTTCAGTTTCCTCTGATAGCCATTGACCTATAAGTATCTCACTTGCAAAGCAGTACATATTTAAAATTTAGAGTTTTCCTTTTTTGAGAAGAGTTGCCTTCCAATTGATTTTCTTCAGTTTCCTCTGATAGCCATTGACCTATAAGTATCTCACTTGCAAAGCAGTACATATTTAAAATTTAGAGTTTTCCTTTTTTGAGAAGAGTTGCCTTCCCAACTAATGGCTCTCATCTGCCTAGCCAAATTGGCATACCTTCACTAAAAGTGGGTCTATATAGCTTTCAATCAAGTGAAGCTGTTTGGAAATTCTTCCCATATGAACAATCTTCATTTAAAACTCACTGGTATTGTGAAATGAATTTATAAAAACAGATAATATTTGTAACATTAAAAACATTATTTGAAAGTACAGTACCTGCGTTTTGAATACTATAATTGTTTTGTATTCTAAACAGCTTGGTATATGTGAAATCTCAACTTTAATTAAATTAAATAAGCCTAAGGACAGGTCATTCCACAACCGGTGAGGTCGTTGGGGCACACATAAAGACATCCCACACCATCCCTCTCTCAGGGTTCGCTGCCTGTGCCTCCTGTAGTCTTTATATGTTGTCCTTCTAAATAGGCATACATAGAGTTTTACATTGCCAAAAGAAATGCACGCTGAGGTCTCAGAAATTCTCAAATGAATCAGCTAAGGTGTTCACTTTACACCATAAATCTCAAATTAGGCAATACATCCTCTACTACTAAGAACAGGGAAATTACTCTTTATACAGATATAGCAGATTATCTCCGTTGGCTGTAATTCTTTAATTACCTTTTCCCTTAATCTTCCAATTTTTTTTTCCCCCTCTCTCTCTTTCTCTCTCTCTCTCTCTCTCTCTCTCTCTCTCTCTCTCTCTCATCTTTCACTCTTATACTCACTCCTGACGAGACAGTAGAACGATTCTTAATAATTACCAAAATAAATCTGAATTTTATTACATAAGAGATATGATATCAATAAAGTAAAACAAGCAGCATGTCTTCTGCAGAACCTATTTGGCTGTTATAAGTTACTGGGCTGGTTTGGCGGTATGGTGGGTTGTCATTAACTTCTGTACGAAGAGAAGCGATTGTACTGAGAAAAAAACTCAGTAACTGCCATACCGTTCACGGCAGGATTCATACCCGGTGTGTTGGGATTCTGAAATGGATGTTTCACTACATGCCATGCTGCCTCCATGATATCAATACAACAATGTAATGCTAGTCTTTTATTATATAATGTCTTAATAATTCAGGGCATTCCTGTAATTAACACTGGTGTCTTGTCTGTTATATTGTATTATCCAGATTTTTATCTGTAGTTAAGAATGCAAAACATGAAAAATGGTCATCAACGTGTGCGAAACTTGACCTAAAGCACAATGGGAATAGAGGCTGAGCATTGGTGGACAATTTGTCTGGAAACAGGGGGAGAACAAATCCGAAGCCAGTGATAGACAGCAGAAGAATAATAACTGAAGACCAGTAAAAAAGCAGAGCACTTCAACCGGTACTTTGCCTCTGTGAACAGAGCAGGAAAGCTTTCTGAGTTGGACGTTAAGAAAAAGTCCCAACCGTTAATGCCTCCATATTTGAAGATGACTACAGTATGCAAGAATTTCAACAAGGTCTGAAGAAATTGAAAACTAGAAAGGCTCGCTGGTACAGCCTGGGGATCAGACAAGGAAACTCTGAGAGGCTTGTATCTTGGATATATACGCTCTACTTTAGAATACAACAATACACTCCTGACAACATACTCACAGAACAATGCCCTGTGCCTTATTAGTGGAACAATGAGGACAACACCCACTGCGACATGTGAAATTCATGTGAATGTAGAACCTCTTGAGATGCAAAGAGATGTGGCTGCTATGGAAGTTTATGAGAGGTGTAAAAGAATGAGCAAAGACCACCCCAATAGAAGGCTTGTAGAAAAGTGGCAGCAGAAGCAGAGAATAAAACAAAAACTCATCCACAACATCAGTGAGATTAAAAACAGATATCACATCCCAAACAAAAGACAAGAAACACAGAGAGCAACACGAAATTTACCACAACATGTATGTTCAAAAAATGCCAGATATTCAAACAAAACTAGCAGAAAATACAACAAGAAGTGTTGATCCTGTCAGTCTTATGAGAGCATCACAGAGAACGATTGACACCTACCCAGAAGAATGGATACATGTCTATACTGATGGATCTACTTTTAAGGCCACCATTAAAGCAGGATATGGAGTCTACATAGAGTATCCAGACAGAACATCTGATGAGCTGTTTGATGCACATGGGGAGATATGTTCAAATTATGAGGCAGAAATAATCTGCATTGGAAGTAGCTCTGTACCACTTGAGGACTGTATTTCATGCATTCTCATCAAAAGCCCAAAGCATGGTAATCTTTACAGACACATAATCTGGCCTTCAAGCTCCGGAAGACGGTGGTCACTGTAGGCCTGAACTTACCCAAATATCCCTCGATGCCAACCAAATTATCAGATCCCATGAAGTCAGAATAGTTATACAATGGATCCCTGGTCACTCAAATACACCTGGCATACAGACTGGTCAAGAAGGGAGCAAGTTTAAAACAACAATACACACCAACGACCCTATAGACAGTCAAACAACTACTGAAGACTGTGAACAAAGAGGCCTGGCTGAATAGATGGGCAATGGGAAATACTGGGAGAGAAATCTACAAACATATGGCCATCCCAAATCAACCTCCTGAAAAGGACAGACCAAAGCACCATTTTCCGATTTCGCACTCAACACATACAACTTAACAAGCACTTGAACAGAATCCAACCAGAACATACTCCAGAGTGCCAGTTGTGCACATATCCCTTTGAAACTGTTGTGCACCATCTTTTTTAATGTCCGGCGCTTGCCAGTGTTAGGAAAGAGCTTCTTCCTTCGAGGCCAGACAAATGGAACACTTTGTACGGAACTAAACAACACCTTACAAACACTTGCAGATACCACTATATGGCATTGGGCCAAAGGGCAGGAGCCCATGGGCCGCTGGATCAATAACCAACCCCCAACCAACCAACTATCTGTACATAGTCCAACTACTGTAGACTACTCTTAGGTAATTGTAACACAACCTAACTAACTAAATAAAATATATTTGTTCTCAATCCTCTGCTCATGTTGCATATGTGACTTCTTGTATCTTGTGTAGCCTTGTTTTCTATTATATTCAGTCTCCACTGTGAAATAAAGTGTTTTCTCAGGGAGATCTGGGTTGTAGAAATCTGTAATACTTGGGATATTCTTACTTGTACAAAGGGCTTGTCATAAGTCTTTACCCTGACCATGAAGGAGTAGGAGGAGACAGTTGAAATTTGGCACAGTGCTTATTCCTTCTCAATGTAGCCACCACCTGAATTTATACATTTCTGCCATCTCTGCATGACCTTGAAAAATCCTTCCGAAAAAAGTAACCTATTTGTCTAACTAAACCAGTTATCACAAGTCATTATAACATCTTTATCACTGTCAAAATAATTTCCTTTTAGCTGTTCTTTAAGTTTCGAGAAAAGAACAAATCTGGGTCATAATGGTGAACCCAAGTCTCATCTACTGTCACCATGGTCGGCAACATGTTTTTCGACCAACACATTTTGAGCAACTGGCCACAGCAATCAAACCTCGTTTGTTTCTGTTCACATATCAACAGACGCGGGACCCAGCAGGCACACACTTTTCTCATGTTCAGTCTGCTGTGTAAAATTCTAAAAACTGTACTTTCATTCAGTTTTGCTGACCTAGATATCTCTGCGATTGTCATGTTCCTATCCTGGTCAATGATTTTCTTCACTCTTGCAGCATTTTCATCGCTGCATTACTCTGAGGATGGTCTTCCTGATCTTGGAAGATCAGCAACATGGGAATGGCCACACTTATACTGCCTACACTAGTTTTTTTACAGAAGTATACGAGGACAGAATTCCTCAAACACTGGTTCCATCTCCCTGTGTATTTCTGTAGGTGTTTTTCCCTACAACATCAAGAATTTTATCACAGTTCTGGCCTCTGATTTCTCCATTCTTCTGACAAACCATTAGAGTAGCAGATCCAGTCAATAAGGTGAGTTGCGCCGTGCATCATACCAGGTAAACCATCAAGGAGAGAAATTCATACTTCTCAAGTCCAGTACAAATTTAATGAGCTACATATGTAACAAATTTCAACTTTCTCCTCCTACTCCTTCATAGTCAGGGCAAAGACTTATGACAAGCCCCTTGTATACCCACTCAAAGTTCTGCCTCTTTTATCCTGGTTGCTAAAGCAACTAATCACGTGGTCAAAACTTTCTACAACACACGACTGTTGTATTCAGGCTTTGAAACCAGTTGAGCCTAGTTTCAATGTCCATCTCCCTCCACCCTTGTAAAAAGTAATAACCCAGAACCTTCCAGCAGACAGTAATAGTTCACAATTCAGATAATTAATTGGTTTTTGGTCAGCTTTCCTACTAACCTTTGACCTATCCTTCGACCACCTTGACATACAAAATACAAATAGTTCAGTACTTTAAATAAAAATGACAAATCCTGTTAGTTTTCTATAGCGCCATCTGAATGATCTAATAACAAACTCCACCCACACACCAGACTGGTTTCATGTAATAGGTTCCTGCCTTTGAGAAACACTTACAGTGCCTTAAATATTTGATGTTATTCTAAACTTGTAACAGGCACTCCAGTAATAACAGGTGAAAGTGTGAACACCATAATTTTGAAGCTGACCGAATGGTTACAGAGCTGTAGCTGTGATTCTAGATCAAATTCTCAGCAAGTTTCATGGAAAAAGAGTTATGAAAGTAAATATGGAATATTTATTGAGGTAATCAGCTGCAATATAATTTGCTAACTAAAGTGCAGTAAATATATGCCACAAATGTGCATTTACAATTCCTGCGAAGTATCTTAATTAAGCATGCAGCTATACTTGGCTTCCACAACACACCAGAATTTAATCCACCTAGGGGTTGACTTGCCTTGATTATATTGCTTGAAAAAAATCTCCCATTGAAACTAATCATGGCTTTAACACATATGCATCTAGAAGGCTTGTAAATAGAAGATCTAGTAACTGACAGTGGTCTAGATTCTGCAAAAATGTCAATATTTACTTTTGTCAATCTGTCACTCCAGGTTTTAGATTCATCAGATCAAGATGCTGAGCAGCGCATGAGCTGCAGTGGTCAGCGACCCATAGCTGAATGCTAGCATCAGCTCAGGGAATCAGAGCTGCCAAGACCCTTCTACACCGCCACGCGTTGATCCTGGATAACAGGCTGCAGCAAGGCAGACTGGCTAAAGAGAAAGGATCGAAGAGGGAATGCTAATCCGGTACTCAAAAAATGCTTGCTGAAGTCGGATGTGTTGGACCGAAAGGTGCAAATATCGCAGTCAAGCTGTAAACTACGACACAACGTATTCCGTTCTCTGGACTACATTCTTCTACTTAAGCCCTATTAAGGTTTGGTAGCGGGAGATTGAGAACGAAGGAAGCCAAGCCAAGTAATGACCTCAACTTTAACATCTATATCAAAATCTCCATCATACCAAAATTGTTTTATCACAAAAACATTGATGTCAGATTCGATATAACTTTTTTCATTACTACTGAAATTTGTGCCATTATTTCCACAAACTGAAGATGAACTTTAAAAAATTGTAAATGTCCATATGGAAAAACTATCGGTCTTTTTGGTCTCAAATAAAACTACATCTGGTGATGTTGATGCATGTATGTTGTGTTTCATGCACAAAAATTGAGAGTGGGTTATTCCCCATGATTATCAGCTGGTAACAGGCATATTATGGTCTACAGATATGACAATTTCTCAGGAGGTTACAGTTGGGCTACAATTTTCTGCTATATCAGGTTCACTTCTGTAGATTTCACCCATCATTTATTTCATCAATATTAAATTCACTTTTAACTATATTAGAAAATAAAATTGCAGTCATTTAATATTATCTTCTTCTTGTGTAGTAAGCATTAGTGACAAATGTCAAGGAAGCTTAAGAGCAAAGAATGGAAAATGGTCAAACTTTCGTCACTTGCATGAAAATAGTTGAATAAAACCTCAACTTTGCTCAAATAAAATTTAAATAATCTCACTGATCTAATTGTTCAATCTGAGAGAGAATATTGACCATTGTTGGACGTTTTCTGCGTGCATGTTCCAAACAACAACATGATATAGAATACAGCATTTCCACAACAGACTCAGTCCACACGCCTCCTTGTGTATCCAGTAGATCATAAATAGTACCCGACTCCTGACCGTCATCTCCCTCGCAACAATGCTCTTGAACGTGGATCTTCAGATCTATGTCCTCACGGTTCGGATCTGTCACTGGCAGCCCTATCAATAAGCAATAAGACAATGTTTGGTAACGACAATGTTGAAGACCCATAGTGGTCAGTCTCAACGTGGTCCTCTAATTATTTTTAGCTTGTATAAAATAAGAGCGGTGAAAGAAAACAACTGTTACAATAAATACGTTACTATAGCAAAACATTTCTGAATGATTGTCCAAGTAGCTTACAATCTGTTAGGTCATCTGCAATGTATAAAACATGTTTTCTCATAAAACATGTTTTCTCATAAAACATGTTTTCTCAGCTCCTTCTCTTGATGCAATGAAGAATAGCAGATTTTTAATTAAATTATAAATGTATTTTATACCACTATTTTCTCACATTAGAAAAATAAGAATAATGCAGGTTCTACTGGTGAAAATCCAATTTATGGAAAAAGTTTATAACTTATATGGCACCAGTAGTTAACATGGGATAATACTATACGTTTATGTCTAAACTATCTTTAATTACATTACAACCAACTCTTACCTGTAAGTATTTCCAAAATAACAACTCCATAGCTGAAAGAGTCTAGACTTGGGTGAATGACAAATGAAAATGCTTCAGGAGCAAGGTATGCCATGGTACCAATAATAACAGACGTCTTCATGATATGAGAAGTCATTCCTACTGGTAGAACACGGGCAGTTGCAAAGTCTCCTACCTGGAGATTTATTAGATAAACCTGATAACCGCAAGAAGCTGCAAACCAAAATGTCTTTTTACGTAAAACATTCATATATTAATAGTTGAATTTTTTGTTTAATTCTATTTTTTCTGCTTGTTCTGTAAAATGTTATCACAATACACCCAAACATATAATCTGATAAGCACCCACAGGAAATGAGAAAGGGAAGCAAAGAGAAAGCCTGAAGAAGATGCCATACATGTCAATTAGTAAAGTTTTCGATAATTTGCAAAGTTTTAACATGTCTTCAGTGATTTACTGCTAAATAGCTTCTATGTGGTTTTTGTGGATTTTCACAGTGAAGTTATATTTCAAAATCCCAGCTTAGAATCACAGATGGAATATTGTAATGTTCGCATACCATTCTCATTAAATACAAAAATTGTCAGAGAATAATGTTGTTGTTGTTTGCGAATGCCCACAATGAGTAGGTTACTCTTTTGTACGCCCTGAAAAGGACGTTAAGCGGCGGGTTGCAGTAGCTTTCCTCATATCCCAAGCAAGGGTGCTGATGAAGGTGAACCGGACTCCTCCAGGTGGTTGTGCTATGCTTGGCCTCATCTGTGTGTCGCTCACAACCACAGGGATCACATCGATCCCTCACCTTGTTAGCCAGGCTGTCATGAAAATAACCCGTTTCAGGGAAGGGCTATGAGGACGCCAAGGTGTGGGTCCAGTATGTTTTGCATGAACCTGACTAACACGTCTGATCAGCATATTTTGCCTGACCAGTCGTTAGTCTGCTTTCCCTGAGAATAATGTAAATATCTACCATTAATCTCATAATTTACTCTGTCTGTCTGC
The DNA here is from genome assembly GCA_036924085.1 of Ariolimax columbianus. Lineage (NCBI taxonomy): Eukaryota > Metazoa > Mollusca > Gastropoda > Stylommatophora > Arionidae > Ariolimax > Ariolimax columbianus. The sequence goes on from JAVGWX010000021.1 coordinate 52,833,312, forward strand.
GTGTATGCGTGAACGCATCAGTATATATATATATACACACACACAAACAAAAGGGCTATCATTTATCCCCATGGATGACGAAGAGATGCAGACCAGCGGATATTGCACCTCTGCTCCTTTGTGATGATCTTCCAGTTGGCAAGGAATGCCACACATACCATTACTACAGATGGCCTGGCCTGACGGAAGAATGATGAGATAAATCGACCCAGATGAATATGATATGTCCCTGGCAGGACGTGACGATGCTGGGACACCGACACACTAGACTGCCTCCCTTCAAGGATACTCGAAAGATGCGTCCATAACCCCAATCATGATGCCTCTAAGACAACAGACTTTATACAAAACGATAAAAGTAAAATTCTTGAGAGCCTGTGTTTTTTCCTGTGGCAGCTTATGGCTGTGAAGCATGGACGATTACCAAAACTTCTAGACAAAGAATCGAATCCTTTGAGACAAAATGTTACAGAAAGATCCTTAGAATACCCTGGACAGAGAAAAGAACAAATGTAGGCATTCGGCAAGAGTTGAGCATAGAGGAGAACTGGTTTATCAATTCCATTTTGGCTAGAAAATGAAAATACTTTGGTCACATCAAGAGACACAACGGTCTTGAGAGAACGGTGATGGAAGGTATGGTGCCAGGCAAAAGAGGAAGGGGTAGACCAAGAAGACGATGGCACCAAGATATCCAGGAATGCCTGAGTATGACAGTGGCGGAAGCTGGTGTTTTGGCAAGGGAACGAGTTTCTTTTAGACAGACTGTGATGGGAGCGACGTTCTACAAAGGATATGCTACATGATGATGATGATTGGCAGAGTTGCTAGCATATTTGTCTCATGACAAGTGTCTGGGAAAACCCAAAACTTACAGCCAAGACCAAGGCCATGGTATACAAGGCCTGTGTGGTCAGTACGCTTCTATATGGCAGCAAAACGTGGACAACATATGCCAAATAAGAGCATAGGCTAAACACCTTTCCCCTACGGTATATGAGATCCATCCATCCTTGGTATCTCAAGGAGAGACAGGGTAATGAACAAATCAAAGGATAAAATAGGATGTTATTAAAATTAGTTCAATTAGAAGTGACATGTTGAGGTTAGTTCAATGCACATTCTAATGTGCATGGAAAGTGAAGAGTCAATAATCAAAGAAAACATTGTAATGCATTTAGGCAAATTTAATCTAATCAGAAATAGTCAGCATGGGTTTACTAAAGGGAGTTTGGGCTTAACAAATGTATTAGAATTCCAAAGGAGGAGGTTACCAAAATGATAGATAGAGGGGAGCAAGTGGATATTATTTATCTAGAATTTGTAAAGACTTTTGATTGAGTACATCATAAAAATTGTTTAGGAAGCTAAAATCATATAGAATAGGTGACAAAGTTGCAAATGGATTGAAAATTGGTTAACGGGTAGAAGGCAGAGAGTAGGCATAAATAAGGAGTACTCTGAGTGGTGTGAGGTAAAAAGTGGAGTGCCGAAGGGATCAGTATTAGGACCAATTTTGTTCTTGATATATCTATATATAAATGATTTGGACAATGGTATGGGGTCTATGATTGCTAAATTCGCAGATGACACAAAATTATGCAGAAGGGTCTCTTCTCCGGCAGAGGTGGATCAATTGAGATCGAATTTAGATACAATTAAAAAATGGTCTGAGAGCTGACAAATGGACTTTAATGTATAAAAATGTACAGTCATCCACATTGGTAGATCCAATAAGGATTATAATTACATGATGGTAGGAGAACAATATTAGAAAGGCAGAAAAGGAAAAGGACCTAGTGGTTATTTTTTTTGCGTTCACCTTATTTATTTATTCCCCAAGACGGTGTGCGTTGCACTGTGGTTTTTATTTTGCGCCTGTCAGTCCAGTGCATCCAACTTCAGCATGTCTTAGGGGTTATAATAGATCATGTGTGTGTTGTTCATCCATCATAATTCAGGAGGACCACTTTGTCAACACTCACTGTTCACATAAGTTCAAAGATGGCAAAATTAGCCAATCAGTGCCTGGAACTGTCACATTTAAAAACATGCATATAGAACTGTGGGAATAAACCGAACAGATGCCAGTGGGACTAGATGTGAAAAGGAGGTGTTTGCGATGGATAGGACACACATTACGGAAACTAGCTAACGGTATTACAAGCCACTCACTGTTCTGGAATCCTCAGGGCAAGAAAAGTAGCAGTAGACATATATTCATGAAGAAGGGAAGTCAAACTTGAAAATGGCAGGAAAGATATTTGATGAAGGGAGGAACTAGAAATAATCACTGATGACGCATAACAGGAAGACTTGCCAAGTATTTGTTGAGGACCTATGCTGTGCAGGGAGTTGAATGGTTCTGAATGATTTCATTTAAATCCATGGCTCAGTTAGTTTTAAATATATTGATGATTAACTTTTCCTACTGCACGTCTGCTATGATAAACCAATCATAATTGCTTATTATATTAAATCTGTATGATTATCTATTTGCATTTTACTGATTAATAAAAGTTCTATTCATCCTGGCTGAATATACAGACTAACTGCTTTAAGAACTTAAATTGTATGAATATTATTCATAATATATTGAAGAATATGATTGAGAACTTCAATATTAGTGGATAGTTTCACCTTTGGGTTAAATTCATCATCCAAAAGAATATTAGCACTTTTAATATCCCTGTGTACGAGACCACCTTTGTGAAGAAAAGCTATACCTCTGGCTGTGCCTGTAATAAAAGAATATTAGCACTTTTAATATCCCTGTGTACGAGACCACCTTTGTGAAGAAAAGCTATACCTCTGGCTGTGCCTGTAATGCAGATATTTATCAAATGAACAAATCAAAAGATAAAAGAGGATGTTATTAAAATTAGTTCAATTAGAAGTGACATGTTGAGGTTAGTTCAATGCATATTCTAATGTGCATGGAAAGTGAAGATTGTTTTAAAATGTTTTCAAATGAATGCTTAGCAAATTGTTACCAGTATTCAAAAATGCAATAAACCTGTCCTATTTTTAAAAAATTACTTTTATAATGGATACATGAAGTTATGAAACTTCAGCAATTTGACTGCCTTTGAAAATAAGTTTGTGTCAGCGTTTTCTGATCTGAAGTCTTTATAAAAATGTATCTCGATAGTGTTCTGACTTCATTTGTGTAATAAATCAGTACTTTATAATTGTCTCTTTTAATGTGATGCCTGTTCTAGTTCATCATCATATTTTGTGATTAGTAGTGTTAAGTATGAGGGCAAATAGTGCATCAAAACCTGCTGCATGGAAGTCTTTGGACTCCTGTCAGTTACAATTGCACTTCTCTTCCAATCTCTGCACAAATTTGCAAAATGTCTCCTGCCACAGTGAGATCATGCAAACAACCTACTGCTACACTGTCTTTCATTACTTGCCTGTCAGCTCGAATCATCTCCCCCACCAGCTGCACAGACACGTCTGTTGTTGCAATCTGAACAAGACAGCCAGGTCAAGCTCCATCATCAATGTTTTAGTATTCTTGAGAAGTTCATCGCATCAATCACTTCTCATCATAAACAGGAAATATTTCCTTATGAACATCCTTTAACTTAACGTCTTTATACTGGCTTAGAAGACTCTGTAAATCTGTATACAACCAGTTTTATTTACATTTCATTGCTCTAAAAGCTATGCACATCCAATCTATCCTTAAATGCATTAATTGTCCTTGCCTCCACTACTTCCTGTGGCAATGCATTCCAAACATTGACCACTCTTTTACTAAAAAATATTTCCTAATATCTGATCTGGACCTATCTTTAGTTGAAATTGTAGCAATGCCCTCTTGTTCTTGTAAGTGGTTGCATTTTGAAAAAAACTTGTTATAGTCTAATTTATCCATTCCTTTGATTATCTTATAAACCTGTATTAAGTCAATTCAATTTCTTCTCATTTCTAGACACTGTAGGCCAGTTTTTCTGAGTCTTTCCTCATAACTTGTATTCTGGAATCCCACTATCAGCTTTGTCGCTCTTCTTTGTATACTTTCCAGCATGTTTATATCTCCTCTACAATAAGGACTCCACACCTGTACACAGTGCTCCAATCTAGGTCTAACTAATGCTTTATACAGTTTGACAATCACTTCCTTGCTCCTATGTTTAATATTTATTTTTATCATACCTAACATTGCATTTGCCTTTTTCACTGCTACCTGTACTTGCTGACTCACTTTACCTGTATGATCTATTATAACCCCTAGGTCCCTTTCCTTTTCTATCATTCTAATATTGTTCTCGCCTATTCTTTAATCATGTTCCATATTGGATCTAGCTATGTGGATGACTGTACATTTATCTACATTAAACTCCATTTGCCAGCTCACAGACCATTCTCGAATTTTATCAAAGTATGACTTCAATATATTTACTTCTGCTTTAGATGAGACACTACTGCACAGTTTTGTGTCATCCGTGAATTTTACAATCATGGATCCAATATCATGTCCAAATCATTTATTTATATCAAGAACAAAATTGATGCTAAAACTAAGCCCTGAAGTGCTCCACTTTATACACCACTCAGAGTACTCCTTATTTATGCCCACTCTCTGCCTTCTTCCCGTTAACCAATTTTCAATCCATTTGGCAACTTCCCGACCTATTCCCTGTGATTTTAACTTTCAAAATAATCTTTGATGAGGTACTCTATCAAAGGCCATTGCAAAATCTAGATAAATAACATCCACTGGCTCCCCTATATCTATCATTTTAGTAACCTCCTCCATGAATTCTAATAGATTTGTTAAGCATGGTCCTCCTCTAGTAAACCCATGCTGACTATTTCTGATTAGATTAAACTTGTATAAATGTATTACAATGTTTTCTTTGATTATTGACTAACAATTTACAGACTATGCTAGTTAACCTTACAGGTTTATAATTTGCTGGATCTGATTGTTTGCCCTTTTTCAATAAGGAGATCACGCCTGCATCTTTCCAATCCCCTGGAAAAATCCCTTTTGCAAGTGATTGAGAACATAATATAGCCAATGGTTTTACTAGTAGGTCTCTAATTTCAAACAGCAATTTTAAATGAATATCATCTTGACCTGGACATTTATCCACTTTCAACTCCTCCAATTTTTTAAAAACCATTTCCTCTGTTATACAGATTGATCTTAATCCTGCTGTATCAGTGTCTCTATGAAAAATATCTACAGGTTCTGGGATCTTGGAGCAATCCTCTTTTGTGCAGACTGTGCTGATTGAGTAGATTAGCTGCCTCCCTATTCTCACTTATTATTTTACCTGTGCTATCTATGAGAGGGCCTACTTTGTCTTTCATTCTTTGTTTAATTCTAATATCAGAAAAGAAGCTTTTACTATCAGTTTTGATCCTATGAGCAAGTTTTTTTTTCGAAGTCTATTTTTGCTGTTTTATTCACTTTCTGAGCTATGTTTTGCTCATCCAAATATTTTAATAATGTTTCTTTTAATTTACTTGCCCCTATATATTTTTTCTATACTTTATTTTTAGCTCTTTGCAGAAAGTATTTTTTCCCAAAAGAAACGCACAACACACTGTTCTTTGATAGACACTCTGTGGGTATGGAAGCCATTTTGTTTCTGAGCTGCTCACATGCATGTAACATCTAACATCTGCATCCTACAGTAATTACAAAGCTGGATGTTAATACTAACAAACACCACCTATAGAAAATACCAACTACATTTTTCAGCTAGCCCTTTTCAGTTTGTGATCTACTTACTGGTTTACCACTTACCCTCGTACATCAGACAGTTGTTTCCAAGTCATCTTGTCCTGTCATCTCAAATCAATACATTTCTGTTTGTGTATGTGTGTGTTTGTCTGTGTACCTGTCCATGTGTGTGTGTGTTTGTGTACCTGTCCGTATCAGCATGTGCATATATATATATATATATATATATATATATATATATATATATATATATATATATATATAATTGGTTTGGCTTTTTGCGTCTTGTCAGACAATATTAATTGTGTTATTAGCCCAAAGCCCGGGCAGAAATATAAAGACCATGTGTTGCCCATGCAGTATGGTCCACCTTACAGTCTGCCTTGTTTACGCCAAGGGAAAGGTGATACCAATACATTTGGACCAATACATTTGGAACAAGGCAAGCTATAGAAGCTGTCGGGTTAGCAGAGCAATGCTCTATCTGTTCGCCTGTCGGAGGTTCACTCCTAGGTCAGCAGCCAACCAAGGCTAAGGGCCTGGTCCACTCTTATATATATATTTCAATTTCTTTTTCATTTCAATTAGCTCCTTCTAAGATTCCAGACAGATCGAAGTCAAAGATGTAGTGAATAAACTGATTTTAGCCAGTGCACATCCTTGTCTTGTGACATTTCCAAAAACAAAAAACTTGAAGGTTTTCAGTTGAAAAGAAGGATTGAGTATTTATTTTCATGGTGGATGCATGCTACCACTTAAGTAAGTTTATTTCTTCTGGTGTGCTTGATTGTCCCCTATTCACATACAAAATTGTCATTAACATTTGTCCCTGCTGGATTATATTATAAGTACAGCTGTTAATTTTTGCAAAATACTTTGCTGCCTTATTTTATTAAATTACTTTCTATTGAACATAATTATACAATTGAACACTTGTTCAACGCTTTTTCACAAATACTGATTATTCATTATATTATTCCAGATTATTTTTAGACAACCTTGTTTCAATGAATCACATTGTCCCATAATAGTTGTCCATCACAAGTGATGAAGACTACTCTCTTTGTTCAGCCGTGTGGACAGTCGTATCTCTTGCTGTATCCGCTGAAATGGGTGACTTGCGCGGTGATTTGGATTAAAGTGAGGAAGAAACTGCGCCTTTTGTCAACCTTACTCACAGAGCCTAAGCTACCTTTTGCCAGTGGCAAGACATTCATCGAGACGACTGGAGATAGCATAGGATGCAGATTTTGTCTCAAGGTTACCACCGAAACCTTTCCGTAAACAGGTAACCCGCAGGGTAGAAAGGTGGGAAGGCATCTAACGCAGTTTGTCGTGCCTTTTCGATAACCACAAGAGGTCGTATGGACAACACTCAGCGTGTGAGTGAGTCTGGCAACTCTCCCCAGCTGTATTCATCTCATCATTGTAGCATCTAAAATTCCCACACGCCAAATTCGTGAAGGTGAACCGGCAGAACTAACCCGTGAAATACGACACAGGTATAAGCGTAGTTCCATTCACTGAATGATTCAGCCGGCGTCCAGACCAGGATAAACGGATGGAAGAAATCACAAAAAAAGAACGAAAGAACAAGTCCCGACGGCAAAAAAAACACCACGTTTCCGTGAACACAAGTGTAAGTCGTCGACTAGTGTGAATTCCAGGCAAATCCGTGGTCTGGCGGCATCCATAATGATCCAAAACAGTAGAGAAATGTAGACTCGCAGCCAGTTATGGCGCCATCTTTGCCAGATCTACCATAAACTCAATGAAATCAAAGAGAATGTATATTATATTATTTATCAGACTAATGAAATGACAAGTCAATTTTAAACATCATCTGAAAAACAGATACATGTCTCTGTATCTGTGTATTGAAGTTTTGACTCATGATAACAGTTCTTCTCATACCTCATAAATAGTCTTCTCAGCCGATACGTTTTGCTCAAAACCACATTTAAATAACCTAAAACTTGTATCTGTGATAGATAATTACAAGTGATTGTAAATGTGAAAGGGAAGTGACCAAGAGAATTGGAATGACCAAAAGCGTATTTAATATGAGGAATATATCGTCATCCAGGCAAATAACCAATTAATTAAAAATGAGACTCATTAAGGTCTTATGTATATATATATCCAACATTAATATATGGTGCAAAAACATGGACTATGAACAAATGGAAAACAAGTAAGAGGCCCTTAAAATGTGGTGAAACAGAAGAATGTTTTGCATTTCGTAGAAAGAGAAACAAATAAATAGTAACAAGAGTAAACATGCATTGAGAACTATTGGCAGACATTAAAATTAGACAAGCCAAATATTTTGGTCATATAAAAAGACACAATACTTTATTGAAAATAATATTTGGCGGAAAGGTAAGACGGACAAGCAGACAGCGCTATAAGTGGAAGAGTTACATTGTAAAATAACCCATAGCTTTACTGCTGTAGGGGTGTGAGGTGTTAGCGATCTCACATTTCAAAGGCTCGGCTATATGAGGGAGGTAGCCATCTCCTCTCCCTCGCCGCTTTTACTTCCCAGACTGAACCGGTACCCATTTAAGGCTGGGTCGACTCGGGAGCCGTTGCGGTCTGAAAAAACATTATCGCCCCAACTGGGGAATGAACCCAGGACCACTCAGATGCGAAACCAGCGCACTAACCACTGCGCTACGCAGCTCCCAGTAACATTAAAAGATGGGCTAATGTCAGTCTGGCAGAGTGTACCATCAAGACAAGAGACAGAGTATATTGGAGGTCCATTGCAGTCAACCTTAAGTTGCTGAGAAGGAACTTGAATTAATTGAACTTGTAAATGCACTAAAGATTTCTAAACTTTACGCATATTAAGTTAGCTCTTAAAGCCACATGATGTATGACACTTTTCGCATTATTGTCCAAAATATTGCAGAGTAACCACAGATCTTACCACTTCGTAAAGAATATATGTTTGAGTGCCATTGAACAAATTCACTATTTTACAATGTTCTTATTCTGTGAAATTTTTGAAAATTGTGACCCAGTACAATTATTTAACATTTAAAATGTGATCCAATCTCAAGCTTTGAACAAAATATTTTTTACATTTGAAATGTGGTGAAAGACTTTCAATATCCCAAACAGAATTCAGCAATAACAAAGGACTGACAGGATAGCTGTTGACTGCAAGCGCCATATTCTGAGTTACTTCCCTTTCAATATATTTATAATGAAAACCAAGGACATGGTTTACAATGCACATGTCATCAGCATGCTCCTGGAAGGCTCTGGACATGGGTCTGACATCCTGGGAAGACAAAGTTGCAGAAGGATTCAAATGAAAATTTACCCTGAAGTAACTGCCTTATGGTGAATGAAAAAAAGCTCTTGCAATACAGAAAAGTAAAATGACGCCGCAAAGAAAAAGAAAAACAAAAACTCAGTAAAGTTACCACTCCAAGGTTGCATGCCCCTATTGTCAGTCTGAAAGAGGCTACTACTAGAGCCAATAATTAGTTTTCGACTGTTGTAATTTCAACATAATGCGATATTATGTTAAAATTCTTTGTGAAAAAAATTATATATTCTTATATATTACCTTTAATGATCTCCAGCCTAATATTGTTTGACAGTGGTTCTGTGTCAAACCGACATGCTAGTCTTTCCTCCAAGGAACCATTAGACATATATTGATAGACCAGACAGCGAGGACCATTTTCAGCAATACTGTATCCAAGCAACTGGACCAGATTTTCATGCTTAAACATGGCTAGAGTCTGCAAGCAATCAAACCAAATAAATAATGTACCATTTACAAAACTTCAAGAGAATATTAAAACAGTCCCCTCTATCAAACAAGTTGTAAAATAATAATTGTTCATAATAATGTATCTTATTATTACATAGTAAATTCATTTACTTGCCTGTTTCTGTGATGATTGCTAAAATGTATCAAACATCTTTAGCACCCTTCATAAACCAAATATCACACTCAAATAATTGTTATGATGAATACTTCATCAGATAAAAACACGCATTTATCATTCACCTTCATCATTTATCTATTTGGTTGTCATTGGAATACAGCGCATCAACTGCCCATGAGCCCTCGACAGAACTGGATTCCTCTGTTGTTTTCCAGGTGTTTCTTGGTTCGCTCTATGTAGATTATTCTTCTTCTTTTGTCCTATTACTCTTGCCTTGCTGAACTACAGAAAGGAAATATGCATAGATGACTGGTTTGCGCTAGGTGAGAGGCTTCTGCTGCTGACATTTTGAATTTTTGAAGTGTTTTTTTTTATCCCCTTTATCCATCGTCACCGAGGTCAACTTCTTGCTCGTGGCCCTAAAACTTCCATTGCAATATGATTTCACTGTAGGTTAATCATACTGTATCCATGTCAGATTGGTCATCTTTATATTCTGTGTGTCAAAATAGTAGTTAACCAATGTAGTCCCCACCATATCTCTCAAGCTGTTGTGAATTTTGTTGTGAACTGTCTTTCCTGCTACACTTCGTACACAATGCTCATCTCACAGTTCTCAATCTTTTGTATATGCTTATCTAATAAAGTCCATCTTTGAGACACTAATAACATATAGTGGGGAAGAGCAACAGTTTTATAGGCATCTGTTTAATGAACATAGTGACACTTGGATGTTTCAGTATTGGTGCTAGCTGGTAGTGCACCTTGTTCGCCTTTTGAATTCTATTTTTGATCTCCTCTGTCCAGTCTGTGGTCATCAGTGAAGACACTTCCCAGGTACATAAATTGCCATACCTGTTTTAGAGTTTTGCCACCTGTGTGAAAACTGTGCTGCGTCGGTTGACATTTCATTGTAATAGTTTGTATCTTATCACAGTTATCTTCATGTCCTTCTCTAGACAGGTTGAGCCAAACAGATGAGTTGTTGTTGTAAGTCATCTTGCATATTGTAGAAGAGGCTCTGATCGTCTGCAAAAATCAAATGGTTCAGCGAATGCAAAGTGTGAATGGCTATTCGGGTGATTTTATCCTTAAAGACGATGAATAAAAGAGGGGATAGCATATATCCTTGACACTCCCTACTTCTCACTGGGAATCAATTTTTCAGCCCAACAGTTGTCCTAAATGCCCCTTCGCTGTTGATATACATGGCTAGTAGATTGTCCAGTAGCTGTCCCTTAAAAAAGTATTCCTCCAAAACGCCCTATAATTGACTCCTGCTGACCCTATCAGCTTAATCTTGATCAATGAAGGCCACACTTAGTTCTTTATTATACTTGATTGATTTTTCACATCGCAGTCTTAGTGAATATAATTTGTCCGTGCATCCTCTACCTTTCCTAAAGCCTCATTGTGATTTACTGAGCATAGACTTTACCGTAGCTTACACTCTCTACTTACTTCACATTTGTGTTGAACAACCTAATTTTAATTTCCATGAAGAATGCTGCCGAATTGCATATTGGGCAAACACAGTTGACATAAAATCTAGCCTTGTTAATCCTCGCATTAACTTCTTGGTTTGTCCCTCAGTCTTTGTCAATTTTACTACAAAATAAGTACACTTTGCACTTTTTCAACTATCTGACCAATAATCTTGATGTGGTCTCTGTGTGTTATTTATTTCCTTTCTCTTGTTTTGCTCACACTGATCTGCAATCCTGCCTTTGGTTATTCATATGTTAGTCTGTCTATCTTTTCTTGTATGTCTTGCTGCTTATTTAACAGCATGCATATGCCAATTGCAAAATGGAGGTCTTTCTAATGCTTATCAAATGTCCATTGTATTACCACTATCCTTCATCTGTTGCTTGCTGCATCACCCAGTCTATAACCACAGGAATTATTGTTGGAAACAATAGGCATCTTTATCAGATTCCAGTTTGTAAATGGGTCTGGCAATTTGTCTCTGTGGTTATTATACAGAAGGCCTCTTCACAGAAATCTTTTATAATTCTTTAAAATTTCCCCTCGTATTCAATAGTGCTTCAGAATTTTCCAAAATGCTGTCCAGTCTTTACTATCAAATGCCTTTTCAAAATCTCTAAAGTTCCGGTGTCTGTGACTCCCTTGATTGCTCTGAGGGATGGTCAAAAAGTTTTGCACTTTAGGATGAAGGGGTAAAGGCATTTGCTTGGAAAGTTGTGTTGACCTTAGTCCTTCTCTATGTTTTAACCCTGCAAGTTGATACACTTCTTCCATCTATTCTTCATGTCTTGATTGTAGAACTCTTCTGTGTCCAGAACCATGTCAACAGTTCCGTAATCAAATCCTGAACGCCAGAAAAATGTGTAAGTATGAAATCATGCCTTTTTCACCAAACCCTGTGACTTCCTTCTGTTTCTAAACATGAAGAATCCGCGTAGAAAATGTTTTTCAGTGAAGTATGTCAGAGAACACAGCGTCGACATTGCCATTAAAAAAACTCCCTTCTAGAATCAACAGAGATATGCCAAAAGGGCACAGAGCGGTTATTATCTCTTCGTCTCCACATCCAATGCCATAGTTAATCTAATCAGCATGTATGCTCCTACACTTAGCACCACTAGTGACTCCAAGGATGAGTTCTATCAGCAGCTGACCTCACTCACCACAAGGATCCCTAGTGAGGAACACCTGATGCTACAGGGGGACTTCAATGCAAGGGTGGGGGTGGATGCCGATCACAGCTCCTGGCCTATGTGCATGGGAAAGTTTGGTGTCGGAAAGATGAATGAAAATGGACAGTTCTGTTGGACCTGTGTGCCTGTGTATCTCTAACACCTTCTTGCAAACAAAGCCCCAACACAAATTATCCTGGAGACATCCTTCCCCAGACATTTGCATCATTTGAAACTGACCATCATTAGATGATCTGAACTGAAACACGTTTTGAAAACCAGCACGTTTCACAGTGCAGACTGCGGTACTTACCACTCACTGGTCAGCTGCAAAATGAGATTCCAGCCCAAGAAGATCCATTGAGCAAGATCTGTGGGTAAATGCCGCATAGACATAGCAAACAGTGTTGGGGTGAGGGGGCGGTATCACACAGAACCTGAGAGACGCCAACATAATCACCCTTTACAGGAAAAAGGGCGACTGCAACAATTACAGAGGAATACCACTCCTCAACACGTTGGCAAAGTGTTGGCTCGCATCATCCTAAGCACTTTGCGAAAGCTGGCTGACAGGGTGTATAAAGCTGGCTGACAGGGTGTATAAAGCTGGCTGACAGGGTGTATAAAGCTGGCTGACAGGGTGTATAAAGCTGGCTGACAGGGTGTATTTGGAGTCTCAGTGTGGTTTTTGCGCAGAATGGTTCACCGTTGATATGGCTTTTTCACTTTGACAATTGCAAGAGAAATGCAGAAAACAACACCGACCACTTTTTCTTGCCTTCATCAACCTCACCAAGACATTCGATCTGGTAAACAGAGAGGATCTTTTCAAAGTATTGTCCAAAGTTAACTGCCCACCTAAACTAATGAGCTTTATTAGGTCTTTTCATGTAGGCATGAAAGATTCAGTGCTACATGGTGGTCATGTATCTGAGGAGTTTACAGCGGAGTTAAACAAGGCTGTGTCCTAGCTCCGACTCTACTCAGCATTTTCTTTGCTGTCGTGCTTAAACACGCCTTTGGAACTGCCACAGAGGGGGTCTTTCTGCATACTAGGTCAGATGGGAGACTATTCAATCTAACCAGACTGTGAGCAAAAAGTAAGAGAAGGGAGACTGTCATTCAGGATATGCTCTTCACAAATGAAGCTGCCCTGGTCGCCCACACGGAAGTTGAATTACAGATCCTTGTTAATAAGTTGGCAAAATCCTGTGATCTGTTTGGACTCAGCATACAAAAGATGAAAGTGATGGCTCAGGGTGCAGATCCTCCAGACATTGCCTTATATGATAAAAATCTGGAGGTAGTAAATCGCTTCAACTACATCGGATCTATCATCACCGACAACCTTTCACTGGACGCAGAGCTGCAAAAGCGATTAGGAATGGCCTCATCGGCCCTTGCCAGACTCTCACAGAGAGTGTGGAATAACAACATGCTGACCATCTCCACAAAGGTTGCTGTGTACAGATTATGTGTGATTAGAACCCTGCTCTATGCCTCACAAAGGTAGCTCAGCACCAGTTTCTACCTCACTTTAATCCAAATCACCGCGCAGGTCACCCATTTCAGCGGACACAGCAAGACAAAAGGCTGTCCACACAACTGAACAAAGAGAGTGGTGTTCATCACTTGTGATGGACGAACATCATCAACATCACATACTTGGAAGATCAGTGCGAGAATGCCCTTCCACATTAGTCATCTTATCTCTCCATGAGATGCCAAGGATGGATCTCATGTGCCACCGGTGAAAGGTGTTTAGCCTATGCTCTTGCTTGGCATATGTTGTCCACATTTCACTGCCATAGGACACAGGATCCAGGTCAACGATCCAATAAGAAAAAAATACAATTAAAAAAATCACAAACTAAATTCAATCTTTTTCAAGTAACCTATTCAGCATGAATGAAACCAGCAATTAGAAGTGAACTCAATAATTGGTCATTAATTCCATCTTAAATACAAGCAATACTTAATATTCTTCTTCTGTGATCATTGTACTTAATCAGTTTAGCAGGGGTGAGGAAGCCAACTTCTGGTCAGGCAAAACATATTGATCGGATAATGTTAGGGTCAGGCGAATCTACTAACCAAAACCACCACACTTCCACAAATTTCTACCATTGAAACAGGCGTTTCATGGTAGTCTGGCTAACAAAGAGGGATCGATGTGATCTGGTTGCAGTGAGCAACGTGCAGGTAAAGTCAAGCATAGCACAACTGCCTAAAGAATCCATCCACCTTCATCAGCACGCTCAGGATGTGAGAAAAGCTATTGCAGCCAGGCACTTAACGCTCTTTTCACAGTGCACGAAAGTGTAAACATATTCATCACGGAAATTAAACAACATCAATTTGTTACAAAGAAAAGACCCTTCAATACAAAAACCATATGCATGGTAAAATTGTGATACTAACTAATGCACAGTCAGCCATTATGACACTCAAATCCCAGAAGACCACTGAACTGAACAAATTTGGAACAGCCTTGGTGAGAATGTCTCAAGGTTTCCAGAAAGCAGTGATTCAATGGATCCTATCACACTAACATCAAGAGAAACAAGGAAGTTGCAAGTCTAATCTAGCAAAATAGGGAGTGAAACTGATACTGGAAGAACACCTGGTCTCAATTATGAAGAAGGAAAAGTAATAATAAAAGGGCAATACAGTGTCAGGCAGCAGGAAGAACATCCCGAACACCACACAAATGGTCGATACAACCAACTGTTCAGAAAAGAATACGTTATCATATTTCATCTTCCAACTGGCTATTACAGAATGAGACACAACTTGTACACCAAATTCAAGATAGAAACCACTATCCTACGTTACTGCAGTCTGGCAAACATGACAGCAGCCTATTTACTTCAGCGCTCCAGCACACAAGCACTCCCCTTGGGGAGAATCTGTATGGCAGTATTGAGACCCTGAAAAGGACAGAAAACGTTATCAAATAATCCAAAGCCCCAGTCTAAATGATAGAAGACAAACAAGAACAATCTGACAGAAAAGTTTTTTACAGAAATATTTAAAAAATTAATAGTAGTGAAGAAGGAAGAAATGCGTATTGCGGTCAGAAAAATGTACTTGTGCACATCAGTACTCACCTTTGTGTTACCAGGCCTTAACTTGTGCACATCAGTACTCACCATTGTGTTACCAGGCCTTAAAGAGGAGCAAAGAATAGTAATTCGGAAGCCTGAAAGCCAATTCATAAAATGCGACTAAGGAGGGTATGACATGGGGGCTGGCTACGCCATCCTGTAGAAACTATGAGCCACAAGACAAAGAAAAGACCTCTAGATGTTCACCTTGATGCCTCACTGAATCTTACTAAGCAGTATCCATGTGATGATCTTTGTTTCCCTATTCTTCTATTGAAGTCTGCCATTACTATCAGATCATCCTTCTCATTGACCTTAATAATAATGTCTGAAGAATTACATTGTTTTCTTCATTGCTGCCATCATTGCATGGAGCGTGGACCTGAATTATTGATGATGCTTTTCCACTTTGAACTGCTTGTATTTTTCTGATGCATTCTTTTTCAACAAAGAGCTTTGCTTTCTCCGTTATCATTTAATGTTGCCATTTTAGTTGCATGCCTATTCTGTAGTCCTTAAACATTTCCAGTTCGCAGCCCTTTTAGAGATCACTCTGTTTCAGCTTCTTTAAAAGTATACTGCTGGTTGGCTTGGTAGGTCAATCATAGCAGTACCATTTCCATGCTGACCAGCCACTTTTTGAGGTAATCCCTTACTTATCTCCTGCTCCCCCTGCTATGATATGGACATGGACTTTATAAGGCTAGAAATTATAATGGTGACAAAATGTCAATCTGTCCAGAAGATGTTAATAATGCAATAATTAATAAACAAGAAACTTGAATCCATAATACAATATAAATACTTACAAATCTATAACAAGAAATCACATTACAAAAAGGACAAGATTGCTTGATAGTTATTTAACATCATACCTCTACTTCTGTTTTAAATTGCTCCAAACTGTCATCTGTGCTATCTTTCAAACATTTTACAGCCACCTTGTATCCTGTACTGAAGGTTCCAATGAAAACTGTACCAAAACCACCCTCACCAATGAGATTTCCTCCATCCTTATAATTTTTCTTATCAAAATTGCCTGAGGAAAAATTAGTATGATCTCACTTTTGCCTCTCTGCTTACATCTTCCGATATGCTATAAGACATTGTATTATACTTATATTTTACTTTTTTTATTATCGCTGGCATCGAACCACCAGAAATCAGATGTGCTGTGTCAGAAGTCTAAAGAAAAAGCAGTTCTTTGATCAGAGACATCCCCTTTTTTAATATAATTCAGGAAATCAAGGAAAAGTTTTCTTCGCAGTTTTGTACAGTTAACAGACCAGCACGCTGAGAAAAACCTGGCGAAAAATGGCATCAAAGATATAGTGATGGATAGACAGAGATCAAAGAAGAACTTGTGACATGGTATCCATACCCTGTGTGATGAGTTCTGAACAGATTACGAATGGGAGTGTCCAGATGTAAGATCAAACATTGAAAAAAATGGGGAAATGTGGACAATAATGTCTGCAAGTCCATTGCAGAGTATCGCTCCGATGACAGCCCATCTGGACAAAACTCAATCTCTTGTAAAATCTCCAGCCCGCTCCAGAGTCATGCCTAAGCATTTCTTGATATCTTGGTGCCATCATCTTCTTGATCTGCCTCTGCCTCTTTTGCCCAGCACAATACCTTCCATTTCTGTTCTCTCAAGATCGCTGTCTTTTGATGTGGCCGAAGCATTTCAATGTTCTTTCCATTATGGAAGTTATGGAACCAGTTCTCCTCTATGCCAAACTCTTGGTGCATTCTTCTGTTTTGGTATTCTAGGGAATACTTCTATAACATTTCGACTAGAAAGACTTGAATTTTTTTCCTTGAGGCTTGAGTAATTGTCCATGTTTCGCAGCTGTATGCTGCCACTAGAAAAACAGGTTCTCAAACTTGTCACTTTTATTGGTTTTCTGTGATTCTGCAGTAATTTCCTCAGGTTGTGTAAACTCTGCAATGGTTTTCTGTGATTCTGCAGTAATTTCCTCAGGTTGTGTAAACTCTGCAATGGTTTTCTGTGATTCTGCAGTAATTTCCTTAGGTTGTGTAAACTCTGCAATGCCATTGCCAATCTCCTTCTCATTTCTTTTGAGCAGACGCCATTGTTGTCAATTCTCGAGCCCAGATACTCGAAGTTCGTGACCTGCTCTATTTCCACACCTCAGAATTTGAATTTATGTTGGCTTCTGGTTTTGTTGGTCGTCAATTATCTTTATTTTCCTTATGTTTACGAGGGTTTGATCTTTGCTGCGTCTGCTTACAGCTGAAATTAGTTAATCTAACCCCTCTGAACTATGATAATATCACTGTGATGCCTGCGTAACTTAGCTCTGGAATCTTGTATCCGCCAATTATAAATGGAGTTTAACTTTCTATTTTCTCATCCGCTCAAACATTCCTCATTATGCACTCTGCATAAATTTTAAATAGGTATGGGGAGAGGATATATCTCTGTCTTACTCCCTTTTGTACTTCAAACTAATCTGATGTTTCATCAGATATTCTTACAGTCTCTTGTTGTTCTTGGCATAATGATTCAATTAGAAGGATTAGATGTACTGGAAAACCCAAATCTATCATGATTTTCTACAATTTCTTATGTTTTACACAACCGAAAGATCTTGGCATAATCGATAAAACATGTACGCTATAGTCTATTCATTTTTCATAGATGTTCCTCATATTAAATATGTCATCTCTGGTCCCTCTATCTTTTCTGAACTGAGCTTGAACTTCATGGATTTTGCATTCAAATTTTCTTGTTATCCTCTTCAATAATATCCACAATAGGATCTTGCTATCGTGGCTTATAAAGGCAATGATATCAAGAACAGAATGTTTCTCTCTATACAACATTTGTGGACCTCACTAAGGCCTTTGATGCTGTAAATCATGTTATGGCCAAATTTGGGTGCCGGCAACATTAATTGCAATGGTGCAACAATTTCATGATGGCATGTGTGGCCGAGTTATTGATCAGGAAAACTACTCTGCCCCCTTTGGTGTTGCGAACAGTGTGAAGCAAGGATGTGTGCTGGCCCCAGCTATTTCCAGTACAATGTTTTCTGCCATGCTTTGGAATGTCTACAGCGATTGCGATGTTGGAGTTAGGCTTCAATACCACACCGATGGCGAGCTATTCAGTCTGAGAAGATTCAAGGCCAAAACCAAAATTGACAATGTAACCGTACGTGATTTACTTTATGCGGATGACTGCATCTTAAATTCCAAGACGGAGGTTGACATGCAGGAATGTATAGATTGGTTCGCCACAGCTTGTGAAAACTTTGGCCTCACTAACTCTATTACAAAAGCAGATGTTCTACATCAACCAGTTCTAGATATTTCTTATTCAGAGCCTTCAATCAAGGTACACTGTTTAAAAAATGTTAACAGATTCAAGTACCTTGGCAGTACTCTATCTCAAGTTATTCACATAGATGATGAGGTACCTTGGCAGTACTCTATCTCAAGTTATTCACATAGATGATGAGGTACCTTGGCAGTACTCTATCTCAAGTTATTCACATAGATGATGAGGTACCTTGGCAGTACTCTATCTCAAGTTATTCACATAGATGATGAGGTACCTTGGCAGTACTCTATCTCAAGTTATTCACATAGATGATGAAGTACCTTGGCAGTACTCTATCTCAAGTTATTCACAAAGATGATGAGGTGCCTTGGCAGTACTCTATCTCAAGTTATTCACATAGATGATGAGGTACCTTGGCAGTACTCTATCTCAAGTTATTCACATAGATGATGAGGTGCCTTGGCAGTACTCTATCTCAAGTTATTCACATAGATGATGAGGTGAATACAAGAATAGCAAGGGCAAGTGTGGCATTCGGTAGACTTCATACTAAGGTGTGGGATAGGCAAGGGAGCAGGACTCAAACATTCGGTAGACTTCATACTAAGGTGTGGGATAGGCAAGGGATCAGGACTCAAACATTCGGTAGACTTCATACTAAGGTGTGGGATAGGCAAGGGAGCAGGACTCAAACATTCGGTAGACTTCATACTAAGGTGTGGGATAGGCAAGGGAGCAGGACTCAAACATTCGGTAGACTTCATACTAAGGTGTGGGATAGGCAAGGGAGCAGGACTCAAACATTCGGTAGACTTCATACTAAGGTGTGGGATAGGCAAGGGAGCAGGACTCAAACATTCGGTAGACTTCATACTAAGGTGTTGGATAGGCAAGGGAGCAGGACTCAAACATTCGGTAGACTTCATACTAAGGTGTGGGATAGGCAAGGGAGCAGGACTCAAACATTCGGTAGACTTCATACTAAGGTGTGGGATAGGCAAGGGAGCAGGACTCAAACATTCGGTAGACTTCATACTAAGGTGTGGGATAGGCAAGGAAGCAGGACTCAAACATTCGGTAGACTTCATACTAAGGTGTGGGATAGGCAAGGGAGCAGGACTCAAACATTCGGTAGACTTCATACTAAGGTGTAGGATAGGCAAGGGAGCAGGACTCAAACATTCGGTAGACTTCATACTAAGGTGTGGGATAGGCAAGGGATCAGGACTCAAACATTCGGTAGACTTCATACTAAGGTGTGGGATAGGCAAGGGAGCAGGACTCAAACATTCGGTAGACTTCATACTAAGGTGTGGGATAGGCAAGGGAGCAGGACTCAAACATTCGGTAGACTTCATACTAAGGTGTGGGATAGGCAAGGGAGCAGGACTCAAACATTCGGTAGACTTCATACTAAGGTGTGGGATAGGCAAGGGAGCAGGACTCAAACATTCGGTAGACTTCATACTAAGGTGTGGGATAGGCAAGGGAGCAGGACTCAAACATTCGGTAGACTTCATACTAAGATGTGGGATAGGCAAGGGAGCAGGACTCAAACATTCGGTAGACTTCATACTAAGGTGTGGGATAGGCAAGGGAGCAGGACTCAAACATTCGGTAGACTTCATACTAAGGTGTGGGATAGGCAAGGGAGCAGGACTCAAACATTCGGTAGACTTCATACTAAGGTGTGGAATAGGCAAGGGAGCAGGACTCAAACATTCGGTAGACTTCATACTAAGGTGTGGGATAGGCAAGGGAGCAGGACTCAAACATTCGGTAGACTTCATTCTAAGGTGTGGGATAGGCAAGGGAGCAGGACTCAAACATTCGGTAGACTTCATACTAAGGTGTGGGATAGGCAAGGGAGCAGGACTCAAACATTCGGTAGACTTCATACTAAGGTGTGGGATAGGCAAGGGATCAGGACTCAAACATTCGGTAGACTTCATACTAAGGTGTGGGATAGGCAAGGGAGCAGGACTCAAACATTCGGTAGACTTCATACTAAGGTGTGGGATAGGCAAGGGAGCAGGACTCAAACATTCGGTAGACTTCATACTAAGGTGTGGGATAGGCAAGGGAGCAGGACTCAAACATTCGGTAGACTTCATACTAAGGTGTGGGATAGGCAAGGGAGCAGGACTCAAACATTCGGTAGACTTCATACTAAGGTGTGGGATAGGCAAGGGAGCAGGACTCAAACATTCGGTAGACTTCATACTAAGGTGTGGGATAGGCAAGGGAGCAGGACTCAAACATTCGGTAGACTTCATACTAAGATGTGGGATAGGCAAGGGAGCAGGACTCAAACATTCGGTAGACTTCATACTAAGGTGTGGGATAGGCAAGGGAGCAGGACTCAAACATTCGGTAGACTTCATACTAAGGTGTGGGATAGGCAAGGGAGCAGGACTCAAACATTCGGTAGACTTCATACTAAGGTGTGGGATAGGCAAGGGAGCAGGACTCAAACATTCGGTAGACTTCATACTAAGGTGTGGGATAGGCAAGGGAGCAGGACTCAAACATTCGGTAGACTTCATTCTAAGGTGTGGGATAGGCAAGGGAGCAGGACTCAAACATTCGGTAGACTTCATACTAAGGTGTGGGATAGGCAAGGGAGCAGGACTCAAACATTCGGTAGACTTCATACTAAGGTGTGGGATAGGCAAGGGAGCAGGACTCAAACATTCGGTAGACTTCATACTAAAGGTGTGGGATAGGCAAGGGAGCAGGACTCAAACATTCGGTAGACTTCATACTAAGGTGTGGGATAGGCAAGGGAGCAGGACTCAAACATTCGGTAGACTTCATACTAAGGTGTGGGATAGGCAAGGGAGCAGGACTCAAACATTCGGTAGACTTCATACTAAGGTGTGGGATAGGCAAGGGAGCAGGACTCAAACATTCGGTAGACTTCATACTAAGGTGTGGGATAGGCAAGGGAGCAGGACTTAAATAAAAATAAAGGTCTACGCTGCAATTGTTCTACCTACCCTCTTATATGCACGTGAGACCTGGACCATTTCTAGTCGCCATGCCAGGAAATTAAACCACTTCCACATGCACTGCCTGTGAAAACTACTTAAGATTAGAAGGCAGGACATGATGCCAAATATAGATGTGTTCGTACGATCAGGCATGTCCAGTATACACATCATCATATGCGTGTGCAGCACAGCTAAGATGTGCTGGTCATGTGGTACACATGTCGGATCAACATCTACCAAAACACGTTGCCCTATGGTGAACTCCAAAATGGCAAGAGAGCAAGCGGTGAGCAGTGAAAAAGGTACAAGGCCACACTTAAGAGATCACTGATCCAGTGCTGTATTAACCACAATGACTGGGAAAGAATTGCCACCAATCGTACAGACTGGCACAGCACCTTTGTTGAGGGTATTCAGAGACATAAGACATCACGAATAGATAATGCTATCCAGAAATGATCACTCCGTAAGTCAGCTCACATCAATCCTTCTTCAACCCCGATGGAAGTAGGTGTCTTATTTCCCCGTACAAAGTTTTTTTGTGTTTTTTTTTTTAATTCTTTATTGCACAATTTTAAAACAAAATTTTGTGTGATGTGAGGTGAAGTGAGGTGAAAATTCCCATGAGATGAAAAGTGAGATGGTGGGAGTTACACTTCGTGAGGTGAAAGGTGACATACATTTACATTTCCCTGTACAAAGTGCAATAGACAATTCAAGGCTCAGATTGGCTTATTTTGACATTTTCCAACTCATCTGAACAATGAATGCTGACAAAGTGGTCCTCATCGATTAGAATGGATGAACAACACAGCAGTGCGGTAATTTGTGTACAGCTTTAGGTTGCCTTTCTTTGCGAGAGGAATAAAGATTGATCTCTTTTCGTGCTTTTAGCCCTGCATCAGATCCTCCTGCACAGTACATGATAAATGCGGAACTCCCCTCTTGCTTATATTGGTTCTGCTGTGATGTTATCGCACCACAGTGACACCCTAGTGATGTGTTATCGCACTCTAGGAATGATAAGCCCTTACATAATACAAGGGGGTTTCAAAAATGCAAACCTTAAATATCATTTTATGGTAAATGTAATCTAAAAAAGATGAAACACAACTGTATCATTTTATGGTAAATGTAATCTAAAAAAGGTGAAACACAACTGTATCATTTTATGGTAAATGTAATCTAAAAAAGGTGAAACACAACTGTATCATCTTTCAATGCAGTCCCCGTTACATTCGATATAAGTCTCTGAATGCCTAAACAGTGTGTAAACTACTCATGCACCACCATCTAGACCTCTTCATCGGACCTGAAAGTCTTTCCTCCCAATGTCCAAAGATGTAGAAATCACTTAGGGTTAGGTCGGGTGAGTACGATGAGTGTGGTAGATACTGGAGGTCCTCGATGGTTGCAGCTATTGCATGGGCAGAATGGGGTTGAGCAGTGTCATGTTACAAAAAGGACTCAGACGTTCATGTCATTTGGATTTGATTGCGAGTTAAAGATGATTCCTGAGACAAACTGTATACATGGCACTTGTGACAGAATTCCCACTGGGCATCTAGTGCTCTAAAATACCACCTCGTTCATCTCAAAATAGTCAGTATAACCTTCCTTGCAGATTGCTGTGTGCAAAACTTCTTTGGTTTCGATAAAGACGAATAGCGCTATTCCTTGCTCACTCTTTTCATTTCAAGCTCATGGCAGTGAAGCCAGGTTTCATCTCCAGTAACAATTCTTGCTAGCAAACCATCACCTTCTGCTTCAAAGTATCACAAAAGTTCCTGACAGGCATCAACGCATCATTATTTCAATTCTGGAGTAAGATGACTCTCTGGTACTCTATCATTCTATCACCAGTGTGGACCCATTCTTCCCCTTTAGCTATTGTCTCAGCTGGAGTGACGTGTCCGATTGTTTTCTTAGCCTGTGCCATCCATGATGACCCTCTCTTGATGTCTGAGATACTACTGTGCAGAGGGTACCGTGTGTCTGTGGTGACATGCATATATGCTTTGACTTGTGCCAGTTTATGTCTGGATGTCACCGATAACAATCCCAACATGTACCGCATCATCACAATCGGGGTATCTCTAGTGCAGCCCAGAACCAGTCGCATACCTTCATTCTGGATGCGGTCCAACCTTTCACACTGTGTTCTTGATAGTGTGAGGATGCCTAGTCCGTAATCGATGACAGACAACACGACCTGACGAAATAGGATGAACAGGAGGCATTGTTTCAAGTCAGCAGCAGCCATGGTCTTGAGTGCTCCTAACCCTCTCTTGCACCTTTGTACGATGTGGTCAACATGGCACTTATAGGAAAGACTGCGATCAAAAGTCACTCCGAGGTATTTCAACCTGTCACACCTGTCGATGGTGCAACCATTAAAAGTGATGCCTGGAAGCTCGACCTTTACTATGGAATTATTCAAAGAGCACCACATCATGCAGGCCTTTTTCGGATTGATCTTGGAGCTTGAGTTGTCGCACCACTGTGAGATTGCTTGCAAGGTTTCATGGATGTCTTTGACCAACTCTTGCCTGCCTGAGCCATTCCTGTACGTTAGAATGTCATCAGCTAATGTCAACGTTTGCCCTGTCCTTGTGGGTTGAATATTGGCCACTTTTACTATGTAAATGTTGAACAGCACCGGTGAGAGCGGAGACCCTTGAGGCAGTCCTGGACATATTCACCTCGGTTCTGATGTCCACGATCCCACGCGTAGCGCAACTGTTCTTTCCATCAGGGCAGCTGATATCCAACTAACCAGCCACGGGTTTATATCACACTGCTGCAGACAGGTAATTAAGGTCCCTAAATCGACACAGTAATGGATTGTGTGTAGGTGGTCAGTGATGAAGAACCCGCTTCTGAATCCGGCCTGCTCACAGGGTTGTTGGAGGTCCAGTTGTTGGCCGATTCTGTTGACAAGGACTTTAGAGAATATTTTGTATATCATCGGCAGTAAGCAGATAGGGCTATAGTTCTCCAGGAGTCTTGTGTTGCCGTTTTTGTGGATCAGTGTAGTTTTTTGAGGTATTCCATTGATCTGGAATTCACGCCTCTGTAAAGCACTGGTTAAATAAATTAGAAAGTTGTAGTGCTAGAATGTCTCCTCCCGCCTTGAGGATGTCTATGGTAATTCTGTCTACTCCTGGGACCATGCCTGACTTTTCCTGTTGGATCGCATGGGTGACCTCATCAGGTTCAATCAATTTAACAGGTTCCAACTCGGTTGTCGCCAGTACCTTTTGGACCATTTCCTTCGATGAGAAAAGGTTAGTATAGTACTGTTGGCACGCTGTCTCTATGGCCCATCTGTCTGTTGAAATGGTGTTATCAGTCAATTTCAGTGTTTGAAGAATGTTTTTCTTCTGCACCATGTTCTTACATCTTACTATACTGTGCTTGTTTTCAGCAGCCTTGACCAGTCTTCGTGTTTGATGCTGCTCATAGCCTGCTTTGAGCAGATGGTTTCTTTTATTCAGTTCACATAATGCGATCTTGTTGAGTGTGCCATTGACTTTAAGCCTTCTCCGCATCTCATGCACAGCTTGAAAAATATGAGTTATGACATCATTGAGCTATTGGAAACACGTGTCCACTCCGACTCACATCATACTTGGAGCGAAAATGACGACGAGATCCATATCGGTACAGGGCCAATACCATATAGGTAGAGTTGGTTTCATTATCTCAAGCCGCTATGTGAAAAACGTAATCTCTGTGTAAATCATCTCCTCCCGAATTGCCATTTTAGAATTACTTACAAGTCCCTGGGCAGAGGAAACCCCTCCCCATCATACAATGCTACCCACCCCATAGCGGCTACGACGATAACATCGTGGAGCTGTTCTATGATAATCTCCGAGTAAATATTACACCACCCTGCCTATAAGAATGTCGTCCTAGGCGAACTGAATGCTAGGTTTGGCTCCAGGTGGGCAAAGGAACAATTTATAGGCGCGTTCTCCGAAGACTAGCACAATGACCGGGGAGATCGACTGGCTATCTTTGCAGAGACACAGAAATTGCTTTTATCAAATACGTTCTTTAAGACACCAAGCAGAAAAAGATGGATGTGGCACTCCCAAGATTGGAAAACAAAAGCAGAAATCGATTATGTTATGTGTGACGACCTTCAGTTAGTCAACAAAGTGGAGGTACTACATCGCTTAGACGTGATCAACGACCACAGACCCCTCCGAATCTTGTTAAACTTAAGCTGCCCTCCTCACAAACAACGGCACAGAACCATAGCACAAGTATTTAAGCACCAAGATAGCAGATCAAATCTCAAGACAGAAATGGCTTTCCAGCAAGTCGTTTTGATAAACTGGTGACTAGAATAAAGGAGTGTGTCACACCTGCAACAATTCCTACCCTTACTAAAAGATGCTCCCGGATTGGAGAAGAAACTAGAAGTTTACTCGAGAAATGTGATATCGTCAGCAAATCTTAGGTGGTTGAGCAATCGCCCATTTATGTTGATGCCGTTGATACAATGTCTCGTCGACTCCAGACACGCAGAGAAAAAGGTTGGACGAGATGGGGTCGTCCTGTCGTACACCTTTCTCCATGGCAATTACTATCAGCCGTGTGAATGGATGAATGATGGTCGTGCATCCATCATAGCAACGTTCAACATGTCTATCTAACCAGCTTCGACTCCCTGCTCTTCCAGAGCTTTCCACATATATTCTGGTTCGACCGAGACAAATGCCTTTTTGTAATCAATGAAAGTCAACACTAGTGGTGTGTGGTACTCTCTTGCTGCCTCATTCAAACGGCAACACATGGTTATCTAGTCCAGTGTGCTGTAGGTGTGCCTGAACCCAGCCTGCTCTATGGGTTGTTCTTCCTCTAAGGTATTGGGGATCCTCGCCAGGAGACATCAGGTGAATACTTTAATACTTTGTACAGTACTGAGAGGAGGGTGATAGGGCGGTAGCTGGTCAGGTCTTCTTTCTTTTATAGTAAGACATTCTCAGACTCTCGACAGCCCGAAGGGATTTCCTTCTCTTCTAGAAAACATGTGAATCATTGTACAAGTGCTGCCATAGAGTGGGTGTCCACATCCTGTTAGTATCTCTTCCTTGTGTGACCACTCTAATAACAGAAATTTACAATCAATGTATGTATAAAGCTTTGTATGCTGATTTCTATCAAATACACTTACTGGTTATGGCTTGTACAATGGAGAATGAAATGTCTTTCAGCTGATCTATGTCTTCAAAGGTTAAGGTATTACTATCAAATGCATTCTTTGATTCAATGACAGGACTGTCCGCAGGAGGTGCAGGTGTAGCTAGATCATTTGGCTTTTGACCCCCACTAAAATACAGACAATGGCAATGACCTAATGAATATTATATAAAAACTAGATTATAAGCTTAAATGTAACAGGTATATTTATAAAATAAACATGAAATAAACATTCTTAGCTGCACAACCTTAATCTTTGAACATGAAATGTCCTAAGTGCAGAGAGATCAATTCTGTCTATTTTTATTTATTGTAATGCAATTTTTTTTTTTTTATTGCACTGAATAGCAAAATGGCCAATACCATCCTATTCTACTGGATGCAAATAGGAGAAACAAATAGGATATGGCTATCTACTGCCTGATCACCTTCTTCTCAGTGCTAAATAAAGTGTTCACAAAAGCCCTCCTGGCAAGAATTTGCTGCACTTTCAAAGAAGCACAATCTGTCAAGCTGGCTAGCGTCAGTTGAAAATACAGAATCTTGATCCATATAGCCATGTACTGCCATTTCATTGAAATAGTGTGAGAGCACCACATGCTGCTGGTGATGACATTCGTTGATTACAAAAAGACATTTGACTCGATCGAAACCATATTCGAAGGAACGCTCTACAGGAGCAAATAGAACTCCAGTTATATAGAAATGCTGAAACATTGTTACAGCGGGTGTACCACAAACATTTGTCCATTCACACAACCTGTCACAATTGCCACAGAGAAAGGGGTAAGACAGGGTGGCCTATTTCGTCCAAACTTTTCTCTGCTTGCCTGGAGTCAGCAATGAGACTGCGACTGGAGAGATTTTGGCACTGAAAGAGACTTATGGTAACTCAATCACCTCAGATTTTCCAGCGGTATCATATTAATCATGGAAACACCTTTTGATGTGACAAAGATGTTTGCAACCTAGAGAAAACCAGTCATGCGTAATAATTTTGTGTAGCCCATAGTTCTAAGCAAAGCACCCCTAGAAGATGTCTGCCATTTTGTCCACCTCAGCTGGCTTCTTAATATGGAGAACAACAGGAAGCCAGATGTAGCAAGATGCTGATGAGCAGGTTGCACTGCCTTCAGCTCCATCAAGCCAGAGGCAGATGTTCATTGTGAGTCTGTGTTGTTGCACAATCACTCTTAAGTCATCTATCTACCTGTCTTGCAGTCACCTTGTAGCCAGATCTAACAGCATTGTAAGCTATCATTGGAAGTTTATTCTCATGAGATGACTGAACCAGTGTGTTTTATGTCTGGAAATGTATTCTGCACAAGATGTAGTGCCGATCATACTTCGAATGTCTTTGTTTTTCATTCTGTCCTAACTGGTAACACCAACAGCCTTCTACTAATGCTTCATTTCACATGTCTAAATTCTGCTCTCACATACTTTGGACAATGGCTATGTTTGACACTGGTAGCACAGAGTTTGGCATAAATACATGGTTCATAAATTTTTGCTTTGTTGCCAAACTAATGCTCAAGTGCCTAAGCAGTGGCAAAGGCTGATAAGTCACAGGATAGATATACTTTCTGACACTTAGTCTTGAACTCTCTGTCAATAAATACTGTCCAAATACTTGAACTCTTGGGCATGTTGAGTGGCCCAGGTGCTCTGCTGTTTCACACAGGTTCTGTTTTCATCTCATTAATTCACATATTGTATTTGGAACAGGTTGTCGCAAGCATGTTCATGTAATTTTTTGCAGTTTATTTTCATCGTTGTACAACAAACATTGATCATCTGCAAAGAGCAATTTGTGTATTGAGTTTGGTTTTACCTCGGATGCCTCAATTTGACTGGTCTCTGGTGTGATTTTGTCAATGTAGATTTTGAACAGCAGAGGGGAAAGCACACACTTCTGTCTCACACTGGTAGTGATTTCAAAAGCATCTGTAATACCATCAGTCATTTTCAGGACGTTTAAACTCGTACGATACAGTGCTCTTCAGTGCACTGATATTATCAAGTAGCTGTGCCCTTTTACATCATAATCTTTCAGTGTCTTTCAAAGTTTAATCCTGTCTACCCTTTTACATGATAATCTTTCAGTATCTTTCAAAGTTTAATCCTGTCTACCCTTTCAAACACTTTTCCTTGATCAATGAAAGCAATGTACAGATTTTCTTTATATTATATTGATCTTTCGCTTAACTGCCTGAAGGTGAATAAGGCTTCAGGCCAGCTCACACCATGGCAAAATCCAAATTGAGCTTTGAACAGCTGAGGTTCAGCAATAGATCTTATTCTTTGTTCTAGAATCTTCCCATACATTTTATCAATATGAATAAGTGGTGATAAGCCTATGTTTGTCACTGGTTTTCTTTTTTATTTTCTTCCAAATTGGCACAACTATAGCTTGCTGCCAGTTGTCTGGTTCGCATCTCTATTGCCACGCCGTTGTAAAGAGTCACAAAAAAGTTCAAGATTGCACCTTACCAGCTGCGGGTCTGAATTTGCTCTGGCGTTAGTCCATCAGGCCTGTCGAACGGTCATGGATTTGTATGGAATTCTGTATGGTTGATGGCTTATTCCTGTATCCACATGACTGTATTGTAGTTTTCCATTAAGGGCAATGAAAGAGCCGACATCATGACTTCACAAGCTCTCGTTATGGGCACATTAGTGATGGATAGGAATCACGATCGCCACATCCACTGCTCAAACAGAACACGGTAGCACCCACTCCGGCCTCTTACCGGCGGTTGCGAAACTTTATCGAAATATGTCACCAGCACCCTTGCCAGCAGCAGCGCTGCCCCCCAATGAGGGTCGCAACATGGAATATACTGACACTAAACGGGACTAGCTATGTTGAGGCGCTGGCTAGAACACTAGGTCGAGCCAGCCTTGTAATCGCTGGTGTCACTGATATAAGACTAAAGACCCAAGTTCAACAAGATGTCGAAAACGCATGCCTGCTGCACTCTGGTGGCCTTCAACACACAAATGGTGCAGGCTTATTCATAAGACCCCCATTCAGAGACAGTATAATATCCTGGCACGTCATCTCGGATAGGCTCCTTGTAGCACGACTGAAACATAAAGATGGTCATACCATAATAATAGTCGCCTACACCCCCACAGACGAGGTTCAACCCCAGGCAAAGGAAGACTTCTACCAGTCCAGTGCCTCAGCCACAGTTCCTCCAAGTGATGAATTCATCCTACTGGGTGATTTCAACGCAGTTTCAGGATCCCGACGTAGTGGTTATGAATCAGTCTTGGGCTAGTTCGGCAGTGGAAATGCAAACGATAACTCACACAGGTATATGTCATTTTGCCCCGCCTTCAGTCTGAAGATTACCGGCTCATGGTACCGTCACCTAAACATCCACCACCACAAATAACAACCAAAGAACTAGGAAGGAACTAGGAAGGAATTCGACCACATCCTTGTGAGAAGTCTTGATCGAGTGACTTTATGTCGTGTCTTTGACGCCACTGCCAACACTGACCATCGCTTGCTGATGATTACGTACTCCATCAGCCTACATGTCCCTCCAAAACCTGTGCTGATTTCTAGGTACAATATCCAGCTTCTCAAGGCTAATCCAAGTGTCGCCAAGAAATACGTCGATAATGTCAGGGGAAAGCTGGCCGCATCGAGCCTGCTTCCCGATGACCCACATGAGAGACCTCCAAGCTAATCACCGTCAGAAGTGACTCTCCTCCACCTCGTATGACATCATACTCCAGAAGAACTCAGTCAAGCTTCGCAATGACCACGCCGAACGACGACGGCTGAAAGGCTAATTCCGCGTGGCGGCCAGGGCAGACCAGAAACGCTTTCTCAACCAAATTGCTGACGAATTCAAAGCCGGTCTCAGATTTCATGACCTCAGACTCGCCTTTCACGCTGTCAGGCTCCTCCGCCGTGGAGGCACAAGCAGAATGAGAAAAAAAGCCTAGAGTTCATCAATAAGTCCAACAGCTCCCTGTGCTCGTCATACGAGGAAGTAGCGACCAGGTGGAAGGAGCACTACACGTATGCTCTTAACAGTAACGACATGTCCCGATCTTTCTGCTGAATCTCCAGATCCTCCCCAGATACGGAAACCAACATCGACCTCCTCCCCCCCCCCCCCCCCCACCCCTTTGCTATAGCTGAAGTCATTACTGCTATTCGGAAACTCAGAGATGGACGAGCGGCAGTCCCAGATCACATCCCACCGGAGCTGTTGAAACACACCATCTTCCCGATCAGCTCTGCCCTCCATCATTTATTCCTGCAAGTAAGGAGGACGGGACATGTCCCGGTGACTAGTGCGATGGAATCGTCATCTCCCTATACAAAGGCAAGGGGAGTCGCAAAGACTGCTGTAATTACAGGCCTATAACACTACTCTCGGTACCGGGCAAGGTGTTTGCCCACATGCTACTGGTTAAACTCAAGCGTCTCTTGATCACAAACAGTCGTCCAGAACATTCTGGCTTCACCCCAGGTAGTTCTACAACCATCGCTATTCTTGCTCAGCGCCTCCTCCCCGAACTGCACCTCACCTTCAATCTCCCCTTGTACGCGCTACATACGTAGACTTGGAAGTGCGCCTTCGACTCGGTTGGTCGGACTGCTTTATGGAAAGCCCTCCAAGGAAATAGGCACCCCTGCCCCCCCTGTTGAAACTGATCAAGTAGCTACACAAGGACACTGCGCCAGAATTGGATTGGGTGGCACTCTCTTTGACAGATTCCCCACGACTTCGGGTGTCAGACAGGGATGTGTTCTTGCTCCCGACATATTCTGCCGGGCAGTTGACTGGCTTCTTGATCGCGCACCAGGAGGGTATAGCTACTGATCAGTCAATCTTCACTGATCTCGTTTACGTGGACGACATTTTCCTGTTCGGCACAGACAGATCTGCACTGCAGCTCTCTCTGGAAATGTTAGACATCGAAACGCCCTCCCTAGGCCCGTATTTATCCTGGACCAAGACCAAAGTTCAGAACCTCATTTCCGACACCAAGTATTGCAACTCAAGGTCACACTGCGGATGGCACCAATGAATTCATCAATCTCGGTGGCATGATACCATCTGATGGATGCAGTGGTTCCAATGTGTCAAGGCAAATCGGACTAGCTGCGTCTGCTATGCACAACCTATGACATGTGTAGAGTAATGGAAAGGTCACCCTTGGGACAAATATCTGTATCTATCAGTCCTACATGATCCCGGTCCTGCTTTACGGCTCGGAAACCTGGACATTGCTGAAACATGACATGTCGAGACTGGAAGCCTTTCACGTGCACAACCAGCGACGTATCCTGGACATCCATGGCTTGAATACATCCGCAACATGGAGGTCTCTGCTAAAACAGGTCTCCACGCAATCTCAGAGACACTTGACCGGTGCCGAATTTCTTTGTTCAGTGATGTTGTATGGCTGGACCAGGAAACCCCTGCCCATACGATACTACACAAGTTGTTTCTCAGCGCCAAACATCTTCCCCCAACCGGCTGGAGGTGAAAAAGAGGCCGTCCCCGAACAGTATGGCTCCAGCAAATATCAATCTCCTCCCTGGCCCTGGATGAGACCTGGAACCAGGCCACAGCTGTGGGTCATGGATGAGGCCGACCAACGCAACGGCCCTCAGACGCCAAAGCAAATGTTATTATTATTGTTAATAGTGTGTTACGCTAATCAGAGCAAACAGTGGACAAAAGACCAAAAAACACCCTAGGAGACGGAGAGGAGGTACTTGGAAGCAAAAGATACTCTGCATGGAACTATGTTCACACAAGTGGAAAAAATATTTTAAAAATAATTGGAAAAACAACAATACAGCAATGTTTTTTCAAATGTGAGCATAATAGTGAGTAAAAGAGAGGAATTGGAAATATATGTAGAGGAAGAAAAACCAGATCTAATAGGGTTAACGGAAACATGGACATATGAGGACATTGCACATAGTGCACTTGCAATAGAATGTTATACAATGTTCAGGAGGGATTGGGTAGTTGGAGACAATGTTAGGGGGGAGACAGTTTTATTGTACTGTAATAACTCAGTTACTATAACTATCAGAGATGATATACCTTCTGGCATCAATATTGAAAGTATTCAGGGAGAAAACGAAAGCAGGAATGAAAAAAATGGTGTTTGGAGTATGCTATCGGTGTCCATCAAGTACAAAAAAGACGATAGAAATCTGTTTCAAGCTATTGAAATGTTTAGTGCAGGGAAATTAGTATTAATAAAAGATTTCAACATTCAAACAATGAATTGGCAGATGGTGGAAACACATGTCGAATCCCATCCTTATGTTATTTCAACATGTGGAGGAATGTGCAGGAAATAAACTTAACCTAGTATTTTCTACAGAGAAAAATATGATTGCGAATGGCAGAGTTGGAGAAGTATTTGGCTTAAGTGACCATCAAATTTATCCATTGGGAGTTTGTAGCTTTCAAAGATTATAAAATATGTCCACTAACTTATGACTACTTTAGGACAGATGTACAGATGATAGAAGCAGCGAGCCACGTAATCTGGACATATATTTTCACTGGTGTAAATGTTGAAGAGGAGCGGAATAAGTTCAAATCTATTCTTGAGCACCTAAAAGAGAAATCTCCATGTAGGAGGTTGAACTACAAAGAAAAATTGATAACTCGATATATGGTTAGATGTAGAAGAGCTAAGATTAAAGCTTGGAAACAATATAAAGAGGATGGAAAATCAAATGCAACATACTTAAAATATTTGGACTTACACAAACAAATCTTGTAAAGTGAATAGAGATGTAAAAATTTACTTTGAAAAAAGACTTTCTCAAAATATCAGGACTGATGGCAAAAGTTGTTTTTTTTACTATGTTCGATATAGACAGAGAATGAAAGACACCATAGGCCTACTCAAAGATAATAATAATAGCTGTCCATCGTTGTCGATGAGGACCGCCGACATTATCCTGGTTACAGATTTCCCTGTTGGGTGTGAGTGCGCATGTGGCTGAACAGGCCAATGCGGGCACGAAAACATCTGCTACATATCGGGCACACGAGGTTTGTAGAAGGTGATGGTGTTCCCGCTGTTCGGGATTTCCGGGTCTTGCGTCTGCTCTGGGCTTTCACAACACGGTCGTCTTCGCCGGTAGCTACACCCAATTTGACTGCGCTTCTCCAGTCAGATCTGTTTTGCACAAGACATTCCCAGGTGTCGATGTCTATCTGGCAACTTTTCAGTGAGTCCTTCAGACCGTCTTTAAAACGTTTCTTTGGGCGCCCTCTCTCGCGCCATCCCTCTCTCAGCTCGCCGTAGAGAAGCTTCTTTGGGAGCCGCTCGTCTGACATACAGACAGGTGTCCAGCCCATCCTAGTCGTGCTTTTTCTAGCAGTGCATAGATGCTGGGCATGTTAGCCCTCGAGAAAGAACCTCGATGTCAGTGACACGATCTTGCCATCGGATGTGGAATACTCGCCTCAGGCAACCTGTGTGGAAGTGGTTTAACCTCCTTGCATGTCCAGAGTATACAGTCCAGCTTTTGCAAGCGTATAGTAGGGTTGGAATGGTGGTTGCACGGTAGACTTTAAGTTTGCCGACTTGTGAATTAAGCATACTAATGTGAAAGAAGTGATGCAATGAAGTATATAACAGTGTATTTTTAGTCGTGAAAGGTAGACTTAATGTGTACAGTTTTGATGGGACAAAGCGTGGCCGAAACTTGACCCGGTCAAAAGCTAGTGTCGCTCCGTGCTGTATTGTGACCCAGATAACGAAGCATGAACACTGAAACGAAGATGGTCATCCTGACCCCGTCAAATATACGGTGCTTCAGAAAGGACCTCATCGCGCTTTGATCAAGACACTACGTCCCTTCAAAGTCAGATGTACATCTGTTGCGTGTGCTGAAAATACACTTAACCGAGGAGGCATCGGAACTCACAAGTATACAATTAAGGCGAAAAACCAGAGGAAAGAGAGGTGGAAGAAGAATACATAAGCAAATGCACTCAGAAACAGATACCTCAAAGCTCCACCCCAGCGATAAAAGAGAAGTGAAGGACTACCGAGAAAATGAGGCACACGCTGACACCAAACTGTTTGCATCCGAACCCTTCACTAGAAGTCTTGCCTCTAGAACATGTTGAGTTAGGACGAGAGAGTGAGGAAGATCCTGCGCACATCACCCTCACTATAAACACAATGCGCAACTCACGACATCACCCTACAGATCACACCCTGACTAGCAACTCGCAACTGGCAGGGCCCCCAAACTGCAGCGGCGGAACAGGCAGAAAACGATCACGAAAACTACCCATTACGTTTGCAACATGGAATGTCCGCACGCTACTGGACAACGCCAAAGAAAACAGACCCGAACGACGGACAGCACTGATCGCCAGGGAACTGGCTAGATACAACATCTGTATAGCTGCCCTGAGCGAGACACGACTAGCAGAGGAAGGGCAGATCACAGAGAAAGGCGCTAGTTATATTTCTTCTGGAGCGGCCGCAGCAAAGAAGAACACCGTGAAGCTGGAGTTGGCTTTGCCATCAAGACCAACATGGTCGACAAGCTCACAAGCATGCCCAGAGGAATTAATGACCGCCTGATTACACTGCGTCTCCCCCTAATAGGAGGGCGCCATGCAACACTTATCAGTGCATACGCACCCACAATGACAAATCCTCAGGAAACAAAAAAGAAGTTTTATGAGGTCCTTGAGGCGCTCATCGCTGCAGTCCCCAAATCTGACAAATTGGTCATCCTCAGTGATTTTAATGCTAGGGTTGGCACAGACCATACAGCCTGGGAGGGGGCCATTGGCAGACATGGTATCGGAAAATGCAATAGTAACGGACTGCTCCTTCTGAGGACATGTGCCGCAAATGAACTACTCATTACAAACACAGCTTTCCGACTTCCTGTCCGAAATAGAACCACATGGATGCACCCAACGTCCCACCACTGGCACATCATTGACTACTCAAAGATAGCACAGGGAAAAATAATTTGTGACAATATTGAAGCTACAAATCAACACTTTAGCACAGAATTCATGAAAGAAGACTGCTTCAAGATCTCAGAGCCCTTAGATATTTT
This sequence comes from Ariolimax columbianus, assembly GCA_036924085.1. Taxonomy (NCBI): domain Eukaryota; kingdom Metazoa; phylum Mollusca; class Gastropoda; order Stylommatophora; family Arionidae; genus Ariolimax; species Ariolimax columbianus. Next base: position 52,869,320 of record JAVGWX010000021.1, read on the forward strand.
TCAACAAGACATGGACACAGAGGGTTTACAATCCTTCTGCATTACTGAGGAAATGGTTTTTAAACAATTGGATAGGTTGAAAGTGGATAAATGTTTTAGAGAATGCCATACATCCGTGAGTGATTTTACCAGCCATGGTGGCTCTCAACCAACCAGCCATTCCTATGAATATCTAGATTGTGGAACGCCCTATCCTAGAAAATTGACGTATAACCCCTGTCTCAAAATTAAACAAGCAAATTTTTCTATGGGTACAATGAACACTATTATTCATGATCATTTGCATTTTCTGAAGGTTAGTGTGCATTGAGTGCCAAGACAGCTTTGTGATTTTGACTGGCTAAAATAAGTTCAAGACTGCACTGAATTGAAAGAACATGTTGACATGGAAAGGCATGATTTTTTCGATCGCTTTATTTCATATGACAAAATCTGTGCATCATTATACTCCTGAATTGAAATGAGCATCCAAGCAAGTGGAAGCATACACAAAATATTTATGACAATCGCTACTGCAGGTAAAGTGATTGTTGATTTTCTACCCCGGGATGTCACTATCAACAGTAAACGCATATTTAGTGATGTGCATAGCTGTCAGAGGAAAAAACAGCCTGGTTTGATCACAAAGGACGTCCTGCTCCTGCAAGATAATGCTCGACCTCATATGGCTCATCGTACTAAGTGCCATCTGCAGCAACTCTGCTGGGAGGTATTGCCACATCCACTTTACAGTCCAGAACTCGCTCCAATTGATTTACATCTGTTTTGACATCTAAAAGAATTCCTGAGAGGTCACCATTTCAGCACTTATGACGAAGTGAAACAGGCTGTCCGTGGATTAGTTCAGGCATACTGACAAATCTTTCTACACTGAAGCTTTTTAAGCATTACTTTAACTCTGGGATAAGTGCATAAACATTGCAGGAGATTATATCAAAAACAAATGGCTCTTTGACAACTTGAAGAAAAAAAATGTTCTTACTAAAAAGTCCCGGTTTTACTTGAACACCATTAGAAATAAGTGGAGTGTCTCAGGGATCGATATTATGACCAATTATGTTCTTTAAAGATATATATTATTTGAGAGCCGGCAAAGAGTTTAATGTAGAAAAATGTACAGTCATCCACATGGGAAGATGCAATAAGGATTATAATTATATGATGGGAGAGAACAATTTTAGGACAATTAAAAAAGGAAAGGAAAGACACTTAGGTGTTATAATAGATCATACAGGTAAGTTCAGGTAGTAGTGAAAAAGGCAAATGCAATTCTGGGTATGAATGAAAGAAAAATTACACATAAGAGCAAGCAAGTGATAATCAAACTATATAAATCATTAATAATAATAATAATAATGTTCTCTTAGGCGCCTGAGACACGTTGTGTCGGTCGGCCACATCCATGACCCACAGTCGATGCGTGGTTCCAGGCCTCGTCCAGGGCGGAGGAGGAGATTGCTACTTGCTGGAGCTATACTGTTCTGGGACGGCCTCTTCTGCACCTCCAGCCAGCCGGTGGAAGACGTTTGCCGCTGAGGAACGACTTGTGTAGTATCAAGTGGCCATGGTTTTCTGGTCCAGCCGTACAACATGACCGAACAAAAAAACTCGGCGTTGGTCAAGTGTTTTTGAGATTGGGTAGAGGCCTGTTTCAGCAGAGACGATTTTCAAGGGACATGCTATATGATGATGATGAAACAAACAATGGAGCTCCCTGCAATGGTCGTTCAACTCAGTCTCAGGTACCATCTATTCAATAAATTGAAGATTGGTGGCACTGTCGAATGCTCGTGTGGCACAGGGAAAATGGCCGCTGAACATCTGCTGCAAAATTGCCAGACGTACGAGGACCAGAGAAAACACATGTGGCCATCACCAGTGGCAACACTAGACAAGCTCTATGGCAGTGTCGACAGCCTCAGGATGACAGCTGCTTTCTTCGAACAAATTCAAGTTGACATCTGACAGCGAACGAAGAAGAACTCAGTCTCATGGTGTCAAAATCAATGTGCAAACACAAGAATCCGCTGCTCCAGTTTATCAGCTATCAATGTCTTGAGTGCTGCAAACAGAGTTGCATCTCTGTATAATTTTATAAACATGGTACTTAGAATATAGGCTGTGATTAAAGGTCACTCCCAAATATCTCAAGCTAGCACGCTTCTCAATGACACTCCATCAATGGTTATGTCAGCCTATACTATGGAGTTGTTCAAGGTGCACCACATAACACCGGCCTTGTCTGGATTGATCTAGGAGAATGTTTTCCCACAACACTGTGAGATTGCCTGAAAAGTATCTTGTACCTATTGGAGCCAGTCTTGTGCAATTGCTCTATTTTCATGAGGACAACTGCTATCCACTTCCTCAACCATGGATTGATTCCACATTCCTTCAAACAGGACACCATGATCGGTAATGTATCAATGGCCTCAAATGACAAAAGGTGAAGGGGAAAGGGAATATAGTAATACAAACAAAACAATAAGATAGAAAATGGAAAATGGCATACATAGAAGAACAGAAAAATTGGTAGTTTGATCACAATAAAAAAATTTCTCCAAACCTGTAGATCACATGAGCCTATGACAAAAGTCAAGATGGCGTCAGAGCAGGCGGAAGACCAAGAAAAAGATGGACTGACAGTGTTAAAGAAACACTACAGAGTGAATTGATCTTGGTTTCAGCAAACAAAAATGATATGCCTTTAATCATAAAGTTGTTTAGAATAAAATTAAAAGCTGCAATACAAGGCATGTTTAAGTATTAAATCCATAACTTTAGTCAAAATATCAGCAGTATCCATATTATAAGCCATTGATCATACCTTCTACACATGATGGGATTATCCATGGTACACACAGAAGGAGTCTCGCCATTTGGATTGTTTCCACATGTTTCAGAAATACATGGTAAAGGTTGTGTTGAGCAGTTTACTCTACCGTCTGGCTCCCTTTCGCCATGATTAAAAATTTCTTTGTTGTCAGAATTTTCAACGTGTTGTTTATTTTTAGGTGGATCACTAGAATTATAGATGTGACTTGTGCTTCTAATAGGATCAGTGCGCAGGACATGTTGTTGTATGTAAGCTGCAGCTTTATTTAATTCTGCCTGATAGAGTGCCTGCAATGATTATTAAAAAGTAACTGCAGAGTGTACATTACAGAAGTAAGCCATTCCTAGTTTTTTTTTATTATTAAATATGAGCTGCTGGTGTGAGAGGTTCAGGTACTGAAATGTTCATTTCCCATGGTGTCTTCTCATTTTTTTATAATTTTAAATCTTTATTGTAGAGTGTGACTAAGTTATGTATGCACAAAAGATGTTTTTCAAGATATAATTAATACACAGTTAAATCGGCAGGTAAAATATTTATCAACCTACGACTTTACAATCTCATTTCTTAAATAAATTCTAATGATCAAATTTTCTACTATAACTTCATTATTGAGAGAACCAAAGAGGTGTGAATACGATTTTGAACGAACTTATATTTCAACAGCATAAACACTATTTTTGCAAAAGGTCAAGCTGATTTTCTTTCATGCATACAGTTTTATTTTATATTCTGTTTTCTGCGCTAAGAGCAAAAAAAGGGATATTCTCTTCTACATACTCTTTCAAGCATTAACATATTTGCAAAAAAGGAAAATAAGGGTCTGCCTGAGATAATATGAATACTCATCCCCTCAATATAACCTTCACCAGATTGTCATGTCTCTTGACTTGACCAAGATATTTTGGTTTTTCGCTTTTCAGAAGCGTCTTCTCCACCATGAATTGTTCCTGGACCTAAATATTTGTTTTCCTTTCTTTCCAAAAACAGTCTTCTGAAGACCAACATTTCAATATGTTCAATCCTCTTCTGCATTTTCTTTGTCAGGGTCCAGTTTCTACTAAATACAATAAAACTGAATACTCATAGTATTTAATGATTCTCATTTTTAGTTTCTGAGATTTCTGCATAGACAGAAGTACGAGGGCATTCAAGTCAAACCGGAACTATTTTTTGAGAAGGAAAAAAAATTCATTTTTCAAGTAGTCAAAATGCCATTTATTTTTCAAAATAATAATCTACGTTGTTTATGCACTTATCCCAGTGTTTAAGTAATGCCGGAAAAGCATCAGAGTAGAAAGATTTGTCTGAACCAATCCAGGACAGCCTGTTTTACTTCGTCATCAGTGCTAAAATGGTGACCTCCCAGAAATTCTATTAGGGATCAGAACAGGTGGAAATCACTTGGAGCAAGGTATGGGCTGTAAGGTGGATGTGGCAATACCTTCCAGCCGAGCTGCTGCAGATGGCACATAGTGCGATGAAATCGTATGAGATCAAGCGTTATCTTGCAGGAGAAGGATGGCATTTGTGATCAAACTAGGCCGTTTTTTCCGAAGTACTGTTTACTGTTGATAGTCACTGAACAGGGTAGAAAATCACATGAGTTGTTCCAGAAAACACTCGCCATGACTTTACCTGCAGACGCAATTGTCCTAAATTTTTTGGGTGGTGGTGATTTGATGGTGGCAATGAACAATCTAAGATATGTGGATGATACAGTTTTGATGACAAAAAGTGAGCAAAATTTTATAGGAGCTTGTGACAACAATATTCATAATAAGAATTGTTCATTGCCACTCCTCCAATGACGAGCCCTGGCATCCCCTCTATCTGTTTGAATATTTTTACATCTATACTTGAAGTGCATAGCTTTCCTGATTTTACTGTACCAGTTTGTTCCCAGTACAAATTATGGAGCAGTCTTTATGTCTTTACCATCTAGACCTATTTCTTGGAGACATTTATAGCCTTCTGGTAGTCTATAAAGCAAATATAAATGTCATTATGTATTTCTATATATTTTTCTGTCAAAGTGTAGCAGACCCTCTGCTGCCGTGATCTAACTTAGAACATTCTCACACTCATCCACATCATGATGACCATACTCAGTAAATGACATATCACACAGCAGGTGGCATATTTATTATATCATACTCATATCATAGAATGAGTAGAGAAATTACAAACACAATATAATACATATCTTAAACTAAACATTCTACTAAAACGGGAATTGTAAGCATTAGCTATTGATGGAATTCCCAACTATCTAAAAAACCCAGTTCTATTGCCTTGCAATTGCATCACACACACATCGCCTTAACTGCGTCTTCAACACACCTTATCAAATACTCTTCCTCACTGAAATCCCCTCAGGCGGGCGATCTCGACATAACTCGTTCACAATGTGTCCTTGCTTACAAACACACTTTCACATTATATATTAATGCAAAACTCATTCACCTATTTGAGCGATCCTGTTCTATCACTAAACATTCGTCCAACTGTCTATCAATCGCTCCTCTATCTAAGTCGGTGAGTTACACATACGATCCACGTTCAGTCTCTCTCTCTCACTTTCCTCCATACAGCCTCTCTCTCCATCTCTCCTCCAGCCTCTCGAGCTAAACTTTGTCTCGAGTTATATATCCTCAAGCAAGGCCAGAGCTTGACCAATCAATCTCAGGTATGGTCATATTCAATCGCAATTGGAACGAAACACTTTGCACACCTGTCACTCATTCTCTCGCAGCAAGCCCGGCTGCCAATTTCGTCTGTCAATCAATCTCCCCCTACCAAAATCGGAAGGCCAGTGGTCAGTTTCTACCTGTCCACATTCCTTAACCCAACTGTTCTCCTTTGATGAGACGGTGAGTGACCTTGACATGCATTCAGGTAGCTTTAAGCTTTAACATGTTCAGGCATCCTAAACTCCCCTTGCTCCGGCGGGAACTGTTACAAAAGCTCGCAAACAGAAAATTGCTTCCCTTTGTTCCATTTTACTTTTTGAAACCAAATTGTTCTTCTGAAACTACCCTCTCTATTTTACCTCTTATTCTGTCTTCTATGATCTTGAATAGTATTTTAATTGTGTGACTCATTAGACTTATTGTTCTAAAGTTTGAACATTCTGTTGCATGATGTTTTTTATGAGTGTTATAAACATAGATGTTTTCAGGTCTGTTAGTATTGTATATGTCATTATACAGATCAGTAAGTGTATCTATACCAAATTCCTCTACGGCATCTATCATTTCTATGTTTATGGAGTCCGGCCCTGCTGCTTTCCCTTTTCTCATAGTTTTTATCAGATTTACCACCTCTGATTTTAGGCTCCTGTGTCCTTCATTATCATATGTTTATGGTTTGGTTCCGCGACTGTCCTCAAAAAGCTCCCTTGTATATTCCGCCCATCTGTCAATCTGTCAATCTGTCAATCTGTCATTCTCATCCATCAAAATGGCACCATACTTATCTCTGATCCATCTCCCACTCTGGGTTACCTGTTTGTTTTTTTTGTGGTTTTTTGCGTTCACCTTATTTCTCTAATCCCCAAGTCGGTGTGCGTTGCACTGTGGTTTTTATTTTGCGCCTGTTGGTCCAGTGCATCCGACTACAGCATGCATTTTATGTAAGGGTCTGCTTCCTCCTGCATTTTCTAAGGGTTTGCTTCTCCTAGGTATCTGCTGGTGCTGTTATGAGGATTGAACCCAGCACTTTCTGGTTATGAGCTGTGTCACTTAATCACTAGCCCACACCTTCCCCTTGGGTTACCTGTGTCTTGTTTGTTGTTTTCTTAATTTCTAGATGCATTTCTCTGGTATTACATTTTAGTCCATCTTTATTATCTTGCATTTTTCGTGTCCTATTACAGTAGACTGAGTAGTATCCCCGCCACACGTTCCAAATAACGGCAGTACTCTCTAAACAGCTAATGTAGTAGCGAATAACATAGACAGCACGTAGCTTCCTCGCTAGTCATCGGTTAGACAGTTTTCAAGGATTATCGCCGTCATCATCATGATATCGATGCAAAACTTTACTTTCCGTGTCCAAACACCATGTCACACAGCATCCATCCAGTATTCAGCAACTTGAACTGCTTTGTCGTTCGCCTCCATCATGTCGTTCATGTCACAGGTTTCAGGGAGGTTGAGGTAGGTCATCAGATGATCTTGGTCCTGAACTGCGCCGCATTCACATGTGTCGACATCTGAGTATCCCCATTTCTTCAAGTTCACTCTGCATCTTGAGACACCAGTTCGCAGTCTGTTCATTGCCTTCCACACAGCGTAGTGCAGGTGGTGTCCAGGGCGCAGCCTCTTCCTTGAGCTCTATCCATGGATCCTGCATTGTTTCGCGCCACCTCTCGATGCGTCGACCTTCCGGGCTTGTCTGGATGGTCTCTGTCGATTTTAAGAAACTGTGTCTTGATTTAAGTCTTGTGGCTTGTTCCTGATGGCCAAACATTGGGTGTCTAGGGTCGTTTTCCTGTTTCCCTCGTTCGATTTCCGCAGCTACACCTCTTCTTATATCAGATGGTGCAATGCCAATTAAGGGATATATTTTGTTTGTGGGGGTGGGTTTAAGGCACCCCGACACTATCCTACCCATCTCCCTCCCTGGCTAGCCTGTCCGCCCATTCATTCCCAGGTATGCGGCAGTGAGCTGGAATCCACTGGAGGGTGATTTTATTGTGGTCTGAGAATTTGTTTAGCTGGCATATCAGTTCTCTTTCCATACTATCTCGTGGTTCTCTTTGTGTGGCCTGCAAAATTTCCATGCAGTCGCACAAAAACACTATTTTGTTATCCTTTAACCCCTTTTCATCCAATAGTTTAACTGCTTCAATTATTGCCTGTTGCTCTGTTCTTAGATTTGTCGAGGGCTCCCCGGCAACACTTGCTTTTTCTATAACGGTTCCATCCTGTAGAAGTATGACGAGTCCCGCCCCTCCTTTCCTCAATGCTTCCTCTGATGATCCATCTGTGTAGACGTGCGTCCACATGGGTTGAGGATAGGCGTCTCCAATATGCTTTAGGGTTTTTTCTCTCAATGCATGGTCTGATTCTTCCACCTTTCTGTCGATACCTGGTATTTTCGCTTCCACCGTGAAGTTGGGCTGTTGGTCTGTATTTTCATATACTTGTATCATTTCCCATGTCATTGGACATTTTGATATGATGTCACTGTTCCTGGCTGCAAACGCTTTTGATAGATGATTGAAGCTTGTTCTTTTTATGCAGTTTTTTGTTAATTCATTTACTTTTCCCTACATTGGATGTTTATTCCTACGCTTGTATTTTTCTGTCAGGTTTAGTATTTTTCCTTCTCTGCGCTCACCTGGCTCTGCAGGCCTGCTACCGCTTCGAGTTCTCTATGCATTACAATGTTTTATTTGATTATTGACTCTAACAATTTACAGACTATACTAGTTAAACTTATTGGTCTACAAATTGCTGGGTCTGATTTTTTCTCCTTTTTGAATAAGGGGACCACTCTTGCATCTTTCGAATCCCCTGGAACAATCCCTTTAGCAAGTGATTGAGAACATAATATAGCCAATGTTTTTGCTAGTTGATCTCTAATTTCAAACAGCAATTTTGGGTGAATACCATCTTGCCCTAGACATTTATCCAATTTCAACCCCTCCAAGTTTTTAAAAACCATTTCTTATGTAATACAGATTGATCTTAATCCCTCTGTATCCATGTTTCTTTGGAAAATATTTATAGGCTCTGTCATCTTGGAGCAGTCTTCTATTGTGTAGACTGTGCTAAAGTACTGATTGCCTGCCTCTCTATTCTCCCTTTTATTTTAACCTGTGCTATCTATTATAGGGCCTACTTTGTCTTTCATTCTTTGTTTATTTCTAACATAAGAAAAGAAGCTTTTACTATCAGTTTTGATCCTATGAGCAAGTTTTCTTCCGGTCTATTGTTGCTGCTTTATTCACTTTCTGAGCTATGTTTTGCTTGTCCAAATATTTTAAATGTTTCTTTTGATTTACCTGCTTCTATATTTTTTTTTCATTCTTTATTTTTAACTCTTCTACATTTAACTAAAAATCTAGTTATCCACATTTTACACTTGGGTTTTACTTCCCTACACGGAAGTGTAGCTTTTGTTATGTTGTGTGATTTAATATCTTTCATGACTATATCTTTCATGAAAGTCGCATTGTTTTAATGCTGCTAGCCTTTGACTTCACAACATTTTGTGACCTTTGACCTTATTTTTACTGTTACCACTAGATGAATATTGTCTGAATTAATATATGCTACTGGATATGTTTTGACTTGTGTGACACTGCTACTAAATCTGTTTCTGATCATAACAAAGTTTATCTGATTTCTGTTTCTAACATCCAGACTTTTCCACATGTATAGCAGTATAAAATAGCTACACATCTAAAAGAGATTCTGCCCACACTAACTATATAAAAACATACATTTTGGACTTACTTCCACTAAATGCTTGATCCTACAATTCTGCATACCCCAATCTTTGATCAGAGCTCTGGTGCCACTGAGATTAGCTACATTAGCCATTGTATACCTGCATGATTGCATGGAAGTGAATGTGAGTGGCAATATTAAAACACAGACAATCACTGGATAGGAGGAATAATCACACAACATAACAAAATGGATATATTTCTTTGTCTAATTATGTTTTGTTTCTTCAGATTTCGAATTTCTTTAAAGAAAAATATTAAAGCAAAGTTTAAGAAATGCTGTTCTTGGCATAAGGGATGGGTAATGATGGAACATTTGCTTATACTGATTATGAAGACTTGCAGTTCATGCAAAAAACAGTTACTGTGGACCTTGTCCTGCATATAGTCAAGGGAACATCAGCCCCTTGATGTTTTATTTGATGAAACATAGAATAATTACATGGTTGTTGTGCTGGATAGTCGCTGCTCTGATGGAAAGAATGGCTGCATTCTAAGTAGGATCATGGACACCTGAAGCATACATTTTGAAGGGCTGCCCAAAAATGATCCACCCTCACCTGTATTGTTAAACATCTACACAATAAAAGTAGCCAAAACCCAAGCCGCAGGATCATGCCAATTATAACATTAGCAGATAATATCCTAATATAAAGGATACAATTGGTAAAGACACATGAGAGACTTTACAATCAATCTGACAATGGTATGAGGAGTCTAGCTCGGAGATTAATTCTACCAAGACATGCGTGATGTAATACTTTAAGAACAACTCCATATGTAGAGTTAACATCCCTAGCATTCATCTTGTGTCATTAAAAGACTGGACATGTTGACATATTTTGCACTTGGACTTCTTTCAGTAGCATCAAGCCAAAAGATTATTTGCTAGTTACTGAATAATATGCTAGTTACTGTACAGGAGCACTGCACACATCATGGGAGCAAGAATCACGAGAGGAATATAACGAACTGTGCGGACAGAACAGATGGGTGACCGCAGTTGAGACTATAATCAATTTAAGAAAATTAGCGATAAAAAGACAGCCTACCACTGAGTTATAATCATCCACAACTGGAAATACACAGAGTGGTACAATGAGAAAGCAGAGAAATTAAACTGCCGATAAGTGATAATACTGGGGATAATGATGGATGCAGAAGGTTCAAGAACTGAGATTCAGGCAAGAACAGCGATTACCATAGCTGCCCTAACCAAACTGGGGCCTCTATGGAGGGACACAAGCATCAACCTGAAATCCAAGTTGAGTTTAATGTATGTCACTTTCCGTGTACCTTTACACATGTAAAACGGATTCAGACAGCAGTTCTAGAGTAAAGAATTTGTGCAATGGAGATGAGATGTCTGCATCAAATTCTCTGCATTTTATCTTGACCAAAACATGAATAAGGCAGTTCAGGACAAAGCTAAGAGAGAGGTCAGCCAATATGAATACCTATTGACTATGGTAAAAGCACACAAGCTCACATGTTATTTGCATGTTTCAAGATCGTCTGGTTTGACCAAGATAGTCCTGCCAGGTACTGTGCCTGGTAAGTGTAAGAGAGGGAGGCAGAAAAAGATATGGGAAGACAAAATCAGAGAGTGGACGGAAAGGTTCATAGCTAAAACAAATATCCTGGCACAAGACTGAGTGGTGTGGTGGGAACTGGTCCAACAATCTTCAGTACCTTTCAGGTTACGGGACTGATGATGATGATGAATGATGTTATAGTATATACCAATGAACATATCTAAATTAACCATTGACTGTCTGCTGGATGAGGACACTGAAGTTGATGAATTGGTGCAAGAGTTTGACATCAAACATAGATCAAGTAGGGAATGAAAGAGGAGCAGCACACAACCAGCGAACTACAAGACCAATCAATATCCATACCTTCACCATTTACTGAGAAACACTAAGCGCCTATACCTCTGCCTGGATATTGATTTTGTATAACTTAATATAACTTGAACAAAGTTTAAGACTCTCCGTTGACTTCAACTAAACAAGGCATGATGTGCATTACATTTTTGTCCCAATTCCATTTTATTATATCTCAAATATGCAGGAATGGGTTGAGACAGGCCACAGTGGGTGGTTGAGACAGGCCACAGTGGGTGGTTGAGACAGGCCACAGTGGGTGGTTGAGACAGGCCACAGTGGGTGGTTGAGACAGGCCACAGTGGGTGGTTGAGACAGGCCACAGTGGGTGGTTGAGACAGGCCACAGTGGGTGGTTGAGACAGGCCACAGTGGGTGGTTGAGACAGGCCACAGTGGGTGGTTGAGACAGGCCACAGTGGGTGGTTGAGACAGGCCACAGTGGGTGGGTGACACATCTTCTTTACTGATATGAATTGTCTGAGCTATTGTACCAATGGGCGTGATGGTTGATGCTGAGACTCGACCTATACTGTGAGATCTGTTTGCACAAACATCTCTGCCGACCCCTAACGCGCTGATCATCCATCAATGGGCTCCCTTAGATGCCTGAGTGGTTCCCGGGCTACACATACTAAGGTCACTGTTTCCTTCCAGTCAGGTCATGACATATGACTAGTGAAGATTCTGCATTGGGCTGGCAACAATACCATGCAAAAACCATTGCTACCGAAGCTGTACTGTAAACAAATGGATTTAGGATTCCCTAAAGGATCGTTATCATAAACCAAATCCATTGTTGAACCTATGCTCCGCGATCTGGAGTGAATGGCAAAAGATGATAATTTAAACAATAACACTTGCCACAAAAGTTTCATCTTACTTAATATTTATTTTCAACTGAAACATCATTTTGTCAGTTTTGAATTTGAATTTTATTTACTAGAAAACAAGTATAGCCATCAATAAATAAATTAATCAAATTTATGGAAATCAAAGGAAATTTATGTTCACCACAAATATACAGATCTTCAACTCTAAATTCTGCATTATTGTATGACTCAGCATCGCATGGAACAACAAAAACTAAAATTAAAATAGTTAAAATATTTATCAATAAATGTCTACACAGAATAGAGTGATTAAAATAATGGTATGTCTTGTCTTATCCACTTGTGCCGTGAGGTGTCGTAGTTTTCTGTCCAGGGCCAGATGTGTCGCCATTCCATGATGATTTAGAATATCTGCAACATTTCCTATCCATCTAGTTCTCGATGTGCCACGGTTGCGAAAATCAGAATATCATATGTTATAGGCGCACATGGGTAGTTGGTCAGGATGCATTCTCATTAGATAGCTGAACCAATTGATGCTCTCTTCATCAATACATTCAGAGCATAGTCTCGCTTCATCAATATATTGAGAACATAGTCTCGCTTCATCAATATATTGAGAACATAGTCTCGCTTCATCAATATATTGAGAACAGTCTCGCTTCATCAATACATTCAGAACATAGTCTCGCTTCATCAATATATTGAGAACAGTCTCGCTTCATCAATATATTGAGAACATAGTCTCGCTTCATCAATACATTCAGAACATAGTCTCGCTTCATCAATACATTCAGAACATAGTCTCGCTTCATCAATATATTGAGAACAGTCTCGCTTCATCAATACATTCAGAACATAGTCTCGCTTCATCAATATATTGAGAACAGTCTCGCTTCATCAATGCATTCAGAACATAGTCTCGCTTCATCAATATATTGAGAACAGTCTCGCTTCATCAATATATTGAGAACATAGTCTCGCTTCATCAATACATTCAGAACATAGTCTCGCTTCATCAATATATTGAGAACAGTCTCGCTTCATCAATACATTCAGAACATAGTCTCGCTTCATCAATATATCGAGAACAGTCTCGCTTCATCAATATATTGAGAACATAGTCTCGCTTCATCAATACATTCAGAACATAGTCTCGCTTCATCAATACATTCAGAACATAGTCTCGCTTCATCAATATATTGAGAACATAGTCTCGCTTCATCAATATATTGAGAACATAGTCTCGCTTCATCAATACATTCAGAGCATGGTCTCGCTTCAACTATTCTTCTCACATCTTCATTGCGCATTCTGTCTCTCCTAGTTACGTTGATTGTTTTTCTGGAGGCATCTCATCTCACATGTCGTGATCTTTCTCTCTAGAGTTTTTGTTAAAGTCCAAGTTTGGCACTGGTAACAGAGGGTTGGCATGAATATACTGTTGATTAGCATTGTTTTTGTGGACATGTTTATGTTTGGGGTGTTTCAATAATGGGGGCAGCTGATATGCAATGGCATTTGCTTTTTGGCACTTGATTTCAATCTTTCTATCTAGATCTCCATCCTCTGTGAAAACACTGCCCAAGTACTTGAACTCCTGCACTTGTTTGATCTTGGTCCCGTTTACCATACTGTTCATGTTTTCAGGCAATCTGCTTATCTGTATAGTTTCTGTTTTGGATGTGTTAATTCTCATACTGTATCTTTCACATACAGAGTAGAGCGCAGTCAGATGTTGCTGGAGATCATCTTCACTCTCGTAAAGTAGACATTGATCATCTGCAAAAAGGAGTTCATTCTCCAATTTGGTCTCCAGCGTTATTCTGTCCATGTTTGTTGTTGAAGAGTAGTGGTGAATACACACACCCTTGTCTCACCCCGGGTGTTATCTCCATTGTTTCGGTCAGACCATCTGTTGTTCTTACTCCACTTTGACACCCTTGGTACAGTGCTCTAATATTCTCTAATCGCTGCCCCTTTACTCCGTAGTCGTCTAGGATGGCCCATAGTTTATGTATGTCTACTCTATCGAAAGCCTTTTCTTGATCTATGAAAGCCACGATGAGTTTCCGATTGTATTCAATGTTTGTTTCGCTTAGTTGCCTCAGGGTGAATAGTGTCTGTGCAGCTCCTACATCGCCAGAAACCAAATTGAGCGCGACTCAGCTGTGGTTCTAGGATAGTTCGAATTCCCTGCTCCAGGATTTTCACGTACAGTTTTCCTGTATGACTTAGGAATCGCACTCTTTTTTGTTGCCTTTGTTTTTCCAGATTGGCACAATGATAGCTTTTTGCCAGTCTTCAGGGACTCTACTATTCTCCCAAGCTGCTGAGAATATTCTATGTAACCATTTTACTTCTAGGTATCCACAAGCTTTAATTGTCTCGCAGGTGATTCCGTCCACATCTTCAGCTTTACAATGTGGGCTTTTTTTCACGAGTTCTGTTTAAAACACTGCCACTGATTCTTTACATTGCCAGTTGTTACTGGCAGGGCCTCGTATATGTCTTTCATTTCACGTTGTATATCTTTGCAGATGTCTTCCTCCTCATGTTTTGCCATATTTGTGACATATATCTGTCTTTGCAACTTCTTTTCGCTTTCGGATGTATTTTATACTGGTAAAATAAGTCACTCAAATGGAATTGTAAGGAATAACCAGATAAATGCCAGAGGGATTTTTTTTTTTTTTTGCGTTCGCCTTATTTCTCTATTCCCCAAGGCGGTGTGCGTTGCACTGTGGTTTTTATTTTGCGCCTGTCGGCCCAGTGCATCCGACTTCAGCATGCATTTTATGTAAGGGCCTGCTTCCTCCTGCATTTTCTAAGGGTTTGCTTCCCCGGGGTAACGGCCGGTGCGGTGATGGGGATCGAACCCAGCACCTTCGGCTTGTGAGCCGTGCCACTTAACCACTAGGCCACGCCGTCCCCTCAGAGGGATTTGACAGCAGCAGAAGGTGCTGGCATTACACAGGGAATACATTAAATAAAACATCTGATAGCATTACAAGACAGTCTCTGTTCTGGAATCCCCAAGGCAAGAGCAGACCTAAACACTCTTGGAGAAGAAAGCATGCAACATACACAGAGGCAACAGAGAAGATGTGGACAGAGCTAGAAAGGATAACACAGGATAATAAGACTTGGTAAGTATTTGTAGTAGATTTATGTTCCACAGTGAGCTGAAAGGCTTTGACTGATTAAATCAAGATCAGTGATGGTACCCAAACCATCAGTGATGGTTCCCTATCATTTCATTATCCATCACATTCTTTAACTCTTAAAGGCCATAAGAACGCTGCCAGAAAAATGCTCATGTCGTTAACAGCACATTGAACTAAATTTGTTTTGTTTTTTCAGTGTTTCTGAATTTCAATTAACATTACATAGTAAGGGAAGTAACTATTACATTTAATTTTTAATTGTAAAAGTTGCGACATGCATTGTGTGGACATTCAAAGTAGGAAAACATTTGTTATCTTTCAAGTCAGTTTATCACAAAAATGTGTAGCGAACCTAGCACTTCAACATTGTCTAATAGTAGGTTGTTTTTATCTGTAGAAAAGGCTAGGGAGTTGTGTACTTTAGATGAATTTAGTGACGAGGATTCACATTTTTCTGATGTTGAATGGGAGTTAGACAAAGATTAGAATATTTTTCAACCTACTCAGCCTACTGAATCTGATACTGAAGATGAGGGGGCGTTGTCATAGCCAGGACCTAGTCCTGCTGAAAGACAAAAACATTTGACTGCACAATCAACAGAAAAACGAAGATGCAATATTTCTAAAGAAAATTCTAGAGAACATGATAGCGAATGGGCTTCAGTACCAAATTCCATCACCACTGACTGCCTGAGACCCAGAACTCATTCAGATTGCTGCCAAAATGTGGTCGACCATATTTGACTGCTACAGAAAATTAATTTCTTGCAGATATTATTCATATGTGGATTACTGTTATTATGAAGTACATCAGACCAATTTGAATTATGTTTCAGTGGTTATTCATGAATTGGCCACATTTTTGTATGTGAAAAATAGTTTTTATTACAAAAAATGACAATATAATTATTTACAATTACTTGTAATGTTTTATTAAATTCTAGCAGACCTTCATATTCATTTTCCTTTAATTTGAAATATAACATGTTTGTCTTCCTTATGAAATAATTAAGACAAGTCAAGTTTTATGAAGAGACTGCTTTTATAGAAAAAATAATTCTGGCAAAACTAGTTAAAAAATTAAGCCCTTTAAGAGTTAAGGAACAAATGAATAAGGAGGAAGTTCTGTTTTTTATTCATCAAAAGAAACATTCACTAGAGCAGACCTGAATATTCCACTTAAAATATTAGAGGACTATAAGCTACTACCATATAATGTTAAAGTAAGGCGAGGCTGCAGCGGTTCTGTGGATGTGTATAATGGGAAAAAAACATGAAAAAAAACTAGTAGCACAACCGGTCGCTTAGACAGAAAGCGTCTCCTACCTGAAACAGATGAGTTGACACTTTTTTTCTTATATGTTGATTTGTTAGTTCAGTGTTGTTGTCCCTGATGAAGGCCTAATGGTCGTAACGTAGGTTTTGTTTGTGTTCTCGTCTCTGTGCGGTATCTGACCATACCCATTTTTAAATTTTGATTAAGCTCAACCTTAATCAACTTTTACTAGTTTGTTTTTTTCATGTTTTTTTCTCATACCATATAATGTCAGAGCTATCATATGTGTAAAAATGTAATAAGAAGAAGTGATATGAATCACTGATGCTTTTGAAATATCCACAATAACATAAAAGGGATGTTTGCTACCCCCATTCTTTTCATTATATTCTTCGTCTTAGACGTCCATGACAACAACTTCTTCTTAGACGTCCATGACAACAACTTCTTCTTAGACGTCCATGACAACAACTTCTTCTTAGACGTCCATGACAACAACTTCTTCTTAGACGTCCATGACAACAACTTCTTCTTAGACGTCCATGACAACAACTTCTTCTTAGACGTCCATGACAACAACTTCTTCTTAGACGTCCATGACAACAACTTCTTCTTAGACGTCCATGACAACAACTTCTTCTTAGACGTCCATGACAACAACTTCTTCTTAGACGTCCATGACAACAACTTCTTCTTAGACGTCCATGACAACAACTTCTTCTTAGACGTCCATGACAACAGCTTCTTCTTAGACGTCCATGACAACAACTTCTTCTTAGACGTCCATGACAACAGCTTCTTCTTAGACGTCCATGACAACAACTTCTTCTTAGACGTCCATGACAACAACTTCTTCTTAGACGTCCATGACAACAACTTCTTCTTAGACGTCCATGACAACAGCTTCTTCTTAGACGTCCATGACAACAACTTCTTCTTAGACGTCCATGACAACAGCTTCTTCTTAGACGTCCATGACAACAACTTCTTCTTAGACGTCCATGAAAACAATTGATCATAATAGCAATAAATTCTCTCAACTTCAATCTGACTGAAGCCATCTGGTTCATGATTTCAATTTCATACAATTACCACACACAAAAATAATCAGAACTAAATAAAAATCCTGAAGTCAAATGTGACACAAACAAAGGAAAAGCAAACAAGCAAATATCAAATCTAATAGCTACTCCCTGAATTTAAATAATGTTACATTCTTAACTTAACTTCATTATACTAGTTTACAAGGTTCAACAGAGTCTGCATACAACCAGTTTATTCCACTTCACCTAAACTAAAAATAACTGTGTGCATCCAATCTATTTTGTAATGCATTAACTGACCCTGCTTCCACTATACGCTGTGGCAATGCATTCCAAGCATTCCCCACTTTGACTAAAAAAATATTTCCTTACATTTAATCTGGACCTGTCTTTAAATAATGTGAAGCTGTCCCTCTAGTTCTTGTAGCTGGTTGTACTTTGAAAAACTTGGTATAGTCTATTTTATCCTTTCCATTGAATATCTTATACACTTATATTAAGTCACGTTGAATTCTTCGCTATTTTAGGCACCAGCTTTTCTGAGTCTTTCCTTATAACAATAATTCTAGAATCCCACAATCAGATATTGCTATTAATTAGTAGGCAACACTATATCAACAATTATTGTAAAATGACATAATGCAATGATAATTTTACACTACCTGAGTTCACGGTTTTCAACAGATGTAATGAAAATATTGTCAGGTTTTGCTGGAATAATACTTGCTAGCCTCTCCCATAAATGATCGACGTCAAGAGTTTCTGCAAGCTTTGCACGAACATTATAAGGCAGATCTCTTACAAAGCTGTCTTCAGTTATAGCTGAATTCTGCATCTTCAACCTAACATTTAAAAAAAATTATGTCAGTGATGCACAGTAATAGGTTCCAGCAATAAAAACTTGCCAGAATCCTAATTAAGAACACAGCTTATCTCCTCTTAAAAAATGTCAACAATTTAATCAATTATATGGGGTAAATGAAAATCCCAGCTGTAAGAGTAAGTCTACTCTTTAATGTGTCCTGAAATGGGCGCAAAAGAACGTACGATGGCTAGCTTTTGGTTGCCTGGCAGCAAACATACACCTGCCTATCTCAATACCAGGTTTCAAAGTAACATAAATCATCACTTTCTAACTAAACACACTTGCTTTGATGGGAAATTCAAGGCACACCCTAATGAAAAGCAGCAAAAACTAAGTTTGTGACTGCAAGAAAGCATGATATGAGCATGATAAAAATGGTTTCATCCAATCAAACTAGTTATTGCTACATCCTTGCAAGTATCATGGAAACACTACACGCCTTTAAGATTACAAAATTGTCAAAGAATGAATGACCGCTGCATTTAATGAATTAATTCTACATAAGAAAATTATGGCAAACATCATTACCAGCCATCTGTAACATTATAACTACCACAAGTTTTCCGCAGTGACATTGTGAAATAATTATGAAATACTTACTTACTTTATTCTACCACTGATGCCATGAAGCAAAGTGGGGAGTTGTAGGTCTCGTACTTGGGCCAGCTGTGGTTGTTGTGAGCTTATGATGGTATAGGATGCCTTTGATGTTGCATATCTATTTGGCTTGCAGTTTTCCCATGGTATGAGACCCCGATCTCCTATTGTTGTATGTTTTTAATGGCAGCCGATCTGAATTCCTTCTCATGAGATGACCAAACCAATTTTCTGTTGATGCATTCTTGAAAGAATGTTGTTCCCACAACTTATTTTATGTTGCTATTTTTCATTCTGTCTCTTCTGGTTACATTGATGACTTTTCTCTGGCATTTCATTTCACTGGTTGCAAATTTTCTTTGCCTCTGCCTTGGATACATAAATGTGCCATAAATTATAATTTGGGAATGTAGAAATAGAACTGGTCACAAACTTTGAGTATCTGAGCTCCAGAATTGAGAACAATGGTGACTGCACAACAGAAATCAGAAGGAGATTGGCAATGGCAATGCAGAGGCTACACAACCTGAGTAAACTATGGCAGAATACCAGCAAAGCAACAAACGTGAACATTTTGAGAACCTCTGTTTTTCCCGTGGCAGCATACGGCTGTAAACATGGACAGTTATCAAACCTCAAGGAAGAGAATCAAGTCTTTCAAACCGAAATATTATAGAAGGAATACCATGGACCAAAGAAAAAGAAGAATGCAGACATTTAACAAGAGTTGAGCATGGAAGTGAACTGGTTCATAAATTCTAACATAAAATTGTAATATTTTGGCCACATCCAGACACAATTTATCTGTCAATTGTCCATCCTCAGTCAGAATACTTTCCCAGGTGCTTTAACTCATGCACCTGTTTGAACCTGTTGTCATTGACATGTACGGTTAGAGGACCTAGTGATCTGCTGATTTTCCCTGTTTTTGTTGTTGTGTCTCGCACAAATTGTATTAAGCATATTTGTATGACCTTGTAAGTTACTTTCATTTTCGTACATTAGACACTGGTCATCTGCGAAAAGTAACTCCCTCAGCGAATCGTGATCTTCACTTTCTGTAATTTCGTTGCCTTCATGGTTTGCTTCTGATGTTATTTAATCCATGTATGTAACGAATGGAAGTGGTGATAAAACATAGCCTTGTCTGACTGCTGTGGTAACCGTCATCAGTTCTGACTATGTCTTGGCACGTTTGGTACAGGGCTCTCCCATTATCTAATGTAAACTGCCAGTGTATTCTATAGTCTTCCAGTACAGACCAGTGTTTGTTTCTGTTCACTATAAAGAAGGCCTTCTCCTGATCTATGAAAACTATGTTTAGCTGTCTACCGTATTAGATTGTATTTTCACTTGCTTGTCTTAGGCTAAAACAGAGCATCTGTGTATCCCATCCCTTTTGGAATCCTGTTTATTATTCTTAGTCAACCTGTACTTCTACAGAGGCAGATACCCCATGTGCAGGTTTCAGCTTTGACATTAGCTGGGTCTAGCCGGAAGGAGGATTTCCTGCTTAGCAGGGTAGCTCAAGCAGCTGTAATCCAAAATGTACATTTCTTAATTGCGGCTCTATTATGGGTCTTCTTCTTTGTTCTAAGATTTGTGCGCAAATGTTACCATGTGGCATAGAGGAGCAAGGTGCCTCTGTAGATATCAGTACATTGTTGACCTTTTTAGGACCAAGGTGCCTCTGTAGATATCAGTACATTGTTGACCTTTTTAGGAGCTAGGTGCCTCTGTAGATATCAGTACATTGTTGACCTTTTCAGGAGCAAGGTGCCTCTGTAGATATCAGTACATTGTTGACCTTTTTTAGGAGCAAGGTGCCTCTGTAGATATCAGTACATTGTTGACCTTTTTAGGAGCAAGGTGCCTCTGTAGATATCAGTACATTGTTGACCTTTTTAGGAGCAAGGTGCCTCTGTAGATATCAGTACAGGTGATGGTGGAAGTGGTTTAACCTCCTTGCATGTTCAGAGTATACAGTCCAGCTTTCGCAAGCGTATAGTAGGGTTGGAATGATGGTTGCACGGTAGACTTTGAGTTTGGTCTTAACGTTGATGCCACTACGTGCCCATACCATCGAGCGCATTCTACCAAAGGCTGTGCTGGCCTTTGCTATTCTGCTTGCCACCTCATCGTCTAGGCTGACAGATCTCGACAGCCCAGATATGTGAATTTGACGACATTTATCATCTGCCTGCTGACTGTAGTCTCTAGTTTTGTGTACGGCATGCCTGGTGTTGGTTGGTATACGACTTCTGTTTTTTTGGCAATTATGGTCAGGCCAAAATTTTCGCATGCGGCAGAGTACCGGTCCATTCCAACCTGCATGTTCAGTTCTGAGTTGCTCATTAAAGCGCAGTCGTCAGCAAATGCAAGTTCCCTGATTATGTTTTGGCCTTCATTCTTCTGGGATTGAGTAACTTGCTATCTGTGCGGTACTTTATGGGTATTCCAAGCTCCAGTGATCTGAAGGCGTCTGTCATCGTGGCCGCGAACATCATGCTGAGCAAGGTCAGGGCGAGTACACATCCTTGTTTTACTCCGTTTGATACTAGAAATGTTCTAGAGATTGCTCCGCTGTCCAGTACACGAGCACACATGCCTTCGTGCAGCTATTTCACCATTTTTTATAATACAGTTAATAACTATACAAGATGATCTATCATCTGGCAACAAAAATGAAAGTGTATGGGAGTAATAGATAGTGGAAATGAAAAAACAGTGGTTGGAGTATGTTACAGGTGTCCTTCAAGTCCAAAAGAGGAAGATGAGCTAATTAGTAACATAAAAAGGCTAGTGCAGGAAAATCATTATTAATGGGGGATTTTCAATTTTCCAGAAATAAAATGGGATATGGCAGAATCACTTGTCGAGTCAATCCCTTTTGGAAAGTGCATAACTGACAATTTTTTTATTCAGCATGAAGAGGAAGCTACCAGAGGCAAAAACACACTTGACCTAATAAACGTTATCGTTGGGGAACTGTTTGGCTCAAGCGACCATCAGATGGTATCTTATAGCAGGGAGAGAAGAAAACATAAACGCGTGAGCATACGACTACTCTAAGATGATGAAAGAGGCAGACAGTCACATAATCTGGAAAGATATTGTCGGATGTACAGATGCTGAACAAGAGTGGGACAGTTTCAAAATAGTTTTAGAAAAGCTAAAGAGGAATATGTTCCATGTAGGGAGGTAAACGCCAAGCGTAAATAGTGGATAAGATTTGTAGTTAAATGTAGAAGAGCTAAAAATAAAGCATGGAAAAAATTTTAAGAGGCAGATAAATCAAAAGAAACATATTCAAAAATATTTGGACAGGCAAAACATAGCTCACAGAGTGAATAAAGCAGCAAAAATAGACTTTTGAAAACAAACTTGCGCATAGGATCAAGACTGATAGTAAAAGCTTCTTTTTTTATGTTAGAAATAAACAACGAAGGCAAGACAAGGTAGGACCTCTCATAGATAGCACAGGTAAAATAATAAGAGAAAATAGGGAGGCAGTTAATCTACTAAATCAATACTTTGGCACAGTCTTCACAAAAGAAGACTGCTCCAAGATCCCAGAGCCTATAGATATTTTCAAATGTGACATGGGATTAAAATCAATCTGTTTTTCAGAGGAAATGGTTTTTTGAAAATTGGAGAGATTCAGTTCAGGTGCCATCTCCACATAGAAAGTCGGCTGCAAGGATCTCCAATGTACTCTCTCTTGCCGCAATTGTGCACTCTGAGAGGCTTTTTCCAGTCCCTCTCCTGATGTTATCCACCCACTTAAAGCGTTGTCTGCCTCTTGTACGACTGCCTTCCACCCTACCCTCCAGTGTAGTCTTCAACAAGGAGGTATGTCTTGTTATATTACCAAAATAATGTAACTGTCTAACCCTGATTTCAGTCATTAATTCTCTTTTCATCCCCACCTTTTTAAATGCCTCCAAATTTGTTTTCTTCTCTTTCCAAGAAATGTGACCCAATCTTCTATATACCAACATTTGAAAGGCTTGAATACTCTTTTCCAACTTATTATTCAATTTCCATGTTTCTGCGCCATAAAGTAGTGACGAGTATACATAACACTGGAGGGATTAAAAGTGGATTGATGTCCAGGTCAAGATCGTATTCATTCAAAATTCCTGTTTGAAATTAATCATGCTTAACGAATCTATTAGAATTCATGGACGAATTTACTAAAATTATAGATAAGGGGGAGCCACTGGATGTTATTTATCTAGATTTTGCAAAGGCTTTGGGTAGAGTACTTCATCAAAGATTATTTAGAAAGTTAAAATCACATGGAATAGGTGGGAAAGTTGCCGAATGGATTGAAAGTTGATTAACGGGAAGAAGGCAGAGGGTGGGCATAAATAAGGAGTACTCTGAGTGGTGTGAAGTAAAATGTGGAGTACCACAGGACTCGGTTTTGGGACCAATATTGTTCTTGATATATATATATAAACGATTTGGACATTGATATCGGATCCATGATTGCAAAATATCCGGAAAACACAACACTATGTAGGAGTGTCTCATCTGTAGTAGAAGTGGATATATTGAGGTCGAATTTAGATAAAATTTGAGGCTGGTCTGTGAGCTGGCAAATGGAGTTTAATATAGATAAATGAACAGTCATCAACTTGGGTAGATCCAATATGGAACATAATTACAGAATGGGTGAGAAGAATATTAGAATCATAGATAAGAAAAAACCTAGGGGTTATAAATTGATAATAGAGCATACAGGTAAAGGTAGTGAGCAAGTCCAGGTAGCAGTGAATAAGTGGGATTCTAGAATTACATTGATGAGGAAAGACAGAAAAACCGCCTACATTATCTTGAAAAGAGAAGAATTCGAGGTGACAATGCAGGTTGATAAGATAATCACAGGAAAGGTTAAATTAGAATTTAACAAGTTTTTTTTTCAAAATACAGCCACCAACAAGAACAATAGTGCACAGCTACACATTAACTAAAGAAATGTTCAGATTGGATATTAGGAAATATTTTTTTAGTCAGAGTGAGAGAGTGGTGAATGCTTGAAATACATTGTGATTTGCCCCAAGAGGTAGTGGAGGCAGGGACAGTTAATGCATTTATTGATTTAAGAATAGATTGGATGAGCATTGCTTTTCTTCTTCTTCTTCATCGTACGCAGTCAGACATCAACCTTTATTTTTTCGAAAAAAGCAGCGGTCATCCTGAGGCTGTCGACACTGCCATAGAGCTTGTCTAGTGTTGCCACTGGTGGTTGCCACTGGTGATGGCCACATCTGCTCTCTCTGATCCTAGTGCATTGCTTTTAATTTTTACTAAAAGAAACTCCAGAGTCTGTATGCAGCCAGTTACATTTCGTCATTTGCATTACCCTGCTCTAAAAGTTTTGGCTGCAGTGTATACAGACTCTGGAGTTTCTTTTAAACCAGTTTAAAGAAGTTAAGTTAAGTTATATTATTGATTACTAATGTTTCCTAACGCCTTCCTAATCCTTACAATATTTTTTTGGGGGGACAACGAAAATGAACACAACTTGAACTAGATCACATTATTAGTAATATTAGTTTTACTACCAGCTGCTAGAAACAACAGGCTGTGTCAAAACAGTCTGGGCCAGTCAATGAGGTGGGGATTGACACTGTAAATAGTTCCCATAGTGGTGAGTTTATTAAAGGAAACTCGCATTGGACCACGGTCCATCTTCTCAGAAGTACGCCTCTGGGAAGAAGATTCTCTGTTCTGAGTAGATCTACTTACTGTCACTCACTCACGACTCACTGAGTGTTTTGTGTGTAGTGTAGTGTAATTACTCCAATGTTTATTATACTTTTTGTCACTGTCAGTGTCACTTTGTGTTGTCTACAATTACTAATTGTAGACAACACAAAGTGACACTGATACTGACAAAAAGTGTAAATAAACATTGGAGTTGCTCAGTTGGAGCTTCGAACATCATCAGATTATGAACATTAATAAAGTTACACAAATATATTCAAAGTGTACATTTTCACCGCTTAGTGCAAAATCATGTGTCACAATATCATTAATCTGTCAGCTGAGTATATTTTGAGCATTATCATTTGTATCATCAGTATTAAAGTGAACCAACTTACTATTCAGTTCCGGGTTTCATTTTCCTTTCACAATCTGTCAGGTACGTAGCTGCCAGATAAGAGAACGCATCTGGTGTTCAGTGTGGAAAAGAGAGTGAGAAAGAGAGAGGGGAGTGAGAGAAGGAGACATAAGAGAAGAGAGAGTGACTGAATGCCTTGGACTGCTCCTAGTGTGCTGTTGGTCCAGAAAGATGTGCCTAAATTCGTCGTGGTTGTTTCCGTTTTTTTTAACATAATTTTATTCATTTTTTGTTTAGGTTACGAGCCGAAAAAGTAGTGCACTGCACTTTGAAATTATGCAAAAAAAGACTTATCATGGGTCCATTTTATGGTAGCCAATCAGTCTCAGTAAAAACAAAATGAGAAATGCCTGAAATTGAAAAACACGTTCCTCTGCAATAATGGTTTAATTATTTTGCTTCTGATAAACTTCTTCTTCTTCGTACGCTGTCAGACGTCAACTTGAATTTGTTCGAAGAAAGCAGCTGTCATCCTCAGCCTGTCGACACTGGCATAGAGCTTGTCTAGTGTTGGCCACGTGTGCTTTCTATGGTCCTCGTATGTCGGGCAATTTTGCAGCAGATGATCAGCGGTAATTTTCCCTGTACCACAGGTGCATGTGTCAGTACCACCTATCTTCAGTTTATTGAATAGATGGTACCTCAGTCTGTTGTGGCCTGTGCAGAGTCTGAAGACCACGACCTGCTCTCTTCTGTTCAACTGGTAATAGGCATCATTTTTTGTGTAGCCAGTATGCTCTGTTTCCCATTTGGCCATGTATCTGGCCCTAATAAACCTTTTGGACTCGTAGGTCACACTAGAATCTGTTTGTGGTAATCTTGCACCTTCTTTTGCCAGTCTGTCTGCCTCCTCGTTGCCTTGAATGTTACAGTGAGATGGAACCCACTGTACCACTACTCTTTTTTATGCGGACTGCTGGCATAGTTGACAGAGTGCTGCTCTTAAATCATTGTTCGGTATTTGTCTGGCTTTTTAGTGCTGTAACCACGGACATGGCATCTGTAAACAGGACTATCTGGCTTTCATTGCTTTCGCCTGTGAGCATTGCTTCCACTGCAGCCTTCAGTGCCTCTGCCTCCGCTCTGAAATTGCTTGTGAATTTTCCAGTTGTCACTGACAGTGTTATTTTTCTACCGTTTGTTAAGCTCATGGATACCCATCCCCATTCATTCTTTGGTGTGTTTGTTACAGAACCGTCGGTGTATGCATGGGTCCAGTCCATAACCTCAGGGTTTTGTCTCTTCTTTCTTTTTCCGTCTGGCTGTTCTTGTTTCCAATACCTGGTATATTTTCTACCACCTCTGGAATGATATGCTGCTTCCAGGTGGGTTTGCGTACAGTAGGGATGGGCTTTGGTGTTGTTATGGTGATCATAGGGTCTTCGCTCATCTTTGCTTTGGCTATTTCTGCAAAGTTTCTCCGCTTTAGTTTCCCTTTTCCAAATCTATTTAGTCTCTGGTGCATTGGGTGGTCTGTCAGTCTTCTTAGTTTCTCTGCTTGCTGCTGGGCTCTGCTGTCTCTTCTATTTGTCATGGATTGCAGATTTGTAATCTTTTCAAGCTCTACAATTGACGTTGACTTCATGCCACGTGTTATAACTCTCACGGCTTTGGTTTTGAAGTTTGCTAATTTTATCAAAGTTCGCCTTTGCTGCTGTTGCCCATGCCGCAATGCCATACTCGAGAATTGGTCTCACTCTTCCAGTGTACAGTTTCTTCAGTATTCTTTCGTCTGCTCCCCAGTTGTGCCAGCAAGTTTCCTCATGATTGCCATTCTTTGTCTGGCTCTCATTCAGTTTCTCTAGATCTGACTTTTCCATGCCATGCACCAATCAAATGTGACGCCCAGGTAGTTTGGGGTGTCGCTTAGCCGCAGGTATTTGCCGTTAAGACTTATTTTGGTGTTCTGGGGTTTGTTTGAAAGGGAGACTATCGTACATGTTGTTTTCTCTTCATTTATTTGGACCAGCCATAATTTCGCCCACTCCTCCAGCGATGCTTGGGCCCGTTGCATCCGATTGTTTGCTACGGTGAGATTTTCTTCAGAGGTCTACATAGCCAGATCGTCTGCAAACATGGAGCTGTGGACTCTTCTTGGTATATTCTCTATGATGTTGTTTATATACACCAGAAAAAGTGTGGATGACAGTACTCCCCCCCAAGGGATCTGCCCTTGTACTTAAACTCTGGCTGTTCTGTTTTCGAGGTAGTGGCTGATCCATCTATAAATTTTTCCAGATATTTCTCTTCTTCGTAGCTTGACTTTAAGTCCCTCTTTCCACACTTTATCAAATGCCTTCTCTAGATCCACCCAAACCGCGACTGTATGCTTTTTCTCTTGGTAAGCATCCTCTATTTCCTGCGCTTTGAGAGTGATCTGGTCCTCATTGGATCTGTGTTGTCTAAATCCTGCTTTCTGTGGGATTAGTATGTGTTTTGCTTCCAGATGCCACATCAGTCTGGTGTTTATCATACGCTCCACCAGTTTACCTACACAGCTCAGTATACTGATAGGCCTGTATCC
Organism: Ariolimax columbianus; assembly: GCA_036924085.1. Lineage (NCBI taxonomy): Eukaryota > Metazoa > Mollusca > Gastropoda > Stylommatophora > Arionidae > Ariolimax > Ariolimax columbianus. Next base: position 52,896,941 of record JAVGWX010000021.1, read on the forward strand.
ATTTGGATCTGTTCTATCTTTTTCTTTCTTTGGTACTGGTATAATATTGCCGGTCCAAAGCTCATTGCGAGATAGGGACCTAGAATGAGACGAACTTTCGAGATTGGCTATACGCTAGCCTTCGACGAACCTCACGGACTGAAAAAGCTTCTAATAAACAATAATATCATTTCATTAGGTTGAGAAAGAGCAGATATCATGTCTCTAATCGCAGACCAATATATATATATATATATATATATATATATATATATATATATATATATATATATATATATATATATATATATATATATATATTGACGGAGAAAAAGGCCCATTTAGACATACGACCAGAGTAAAACAATGAGAAAAACTGGTTTATCAATTCCATTTTGGGCAGAAAATTGAAATACTTTGGTCACATCAAGAGACACAACGATTTTGAGAGAATAATGATGGGAGGTATAGTATAAGGCAAAAGTGGCAGGGGTAGACCAAGAAGACGATGCCCCTAAGATATCTAAAAAAAGCCTTAGCATGACTGGCGGAGGCTGGAGTTTTGGCATGAAAAGAGTTTCTGTGATGGGAGCGACAACATAGTACTGCAATTGGACAAGTTTAATTTCATAAAAAATAGTCAGCATGTGTTTACTAAAGGAAGATCGTGTTTAACCAATCTATTAGAATTCGCGGAGGAGGTTACCAAAATGTTAGATGGTTTAGAGCCGGTGAATGTTATCTATCTGAATTTTACAAAGGCGTTTTATAGAGTACCTCATCAACGATTGCTTCGAAAGTTGAAAGCACATGGAACCGTGGTGAAGTTGCCAATTGGATAGAAAATTAGTTGACTGTCAGAAGGCAGAGAGTGGGCATAAATAGGGAGTACTCTGACCAGTGTGATGTAATAAATGGTGTGCTCCAAGAATCTGTATTGGGGCCAATTTTGTTCTTGATATATATATATATGATTTGGACATTGATATCAGATCCATGATTGCAAAGTTCGCGGATGACACAAAATTATGCCCCAGGGTCTCTTCTCCGGAAGAGGTGGATCTATTGAGATTGGATTTAGATACGATTCAAAAATGGCCTGAGAGCTGGTAGATGGAGTTTAATGTAGAAAATGTACAGTCCTCCATTGAAAGACCAAATAATGAATATAATTACATGATGAGAGAAAACAATATTAGGACAATAACAAAGGAAAGAGACCTAGGAGTTATAATGGATTATACAGGAAAGGTGCGGGATCAAGTCCAGGTGGCAGTGAAAAAGGCTAATGTTATGTTGGATATTATGAAAAGAAACATCTCATAAAAGAGCAAAGAAGTAATAGTCAAGTTATATAAATCATTAGTGAGCCCTAAATTAAAGTGCTGAGTCCAGGTGTGGAGTCCATATAATAATAGCTGTCCATCTTTGTCGATGAGGACCGCCGACATCATCCTTGTCACAGATTTCCCTGTTGGGTGTGGGTGCGCATGTGGCTGAACAGGAAAATGCGAGCACGAAAACATCTGCTACATATCGGGCACACGAGGTTTGTAGAAGGTGATGGTGTTCCCTCTGCTCTTAATTTCCGCGTCTCGCGTCTGCTCTAGGCTTTCACAACACGGTCGTCTTCACAGGCAGCTCCACCCGATTTGACTGCGCTTCTCCAGTCAGATCTGTTTTGCGCAAGACATTCCCAGGTGTCGATGTCTATCTGGCAACTTTTTAGTGAGTCCTTCAGACCGTCTTTAAAACGTTTCTTTGGGCGCCCTCTCTCGCGCCATCCCTCTCTCAGCTCGCCGTAGAGAAGGTTCTTTAGGAGCCGCTCGTCTGACATACGGACGAGGTGTCCGGCCCATCCTAGTCGTGCTTTTTCTAGCAATGCATGGATGCTGGGCATGTTAGCCCTCGAGAGAACCTCGATGTCAGTGACACGATCTTGCCATCGGATGTGGAATATTCGCCTCAGGCAACCTGTGTGGAAGTGGTTTAACCTCCTTGCATGTCCAGAGTATACAGTCCAGCTTTCGCAAGCGTATAGTAGGGTTGGAATGATGGTTGCACGGTAGACTTTGAGTTTGGTCTTGACGCTGATGCCACGACGTGCCCAGACCATCGAGCGTATTTTACCAAAGGCTGTGCTGGCCTTTGCTATTCTGCTTGCCACCTCATCGTCTAGGCTGACAGATCTCGACAGCGTGCTGCCCAGATATGTGAATTTGTCTACAGCATTCAACGTCTGCCCGCTGACTGTAGTCTCTGGTTTTGTGTACGGCATGCCTGGTGCTGGTTGGTACATGACCTCTGTTTTTTTTGCATTTATGGTCAGGCCAAAATTTTCGCATGCGGCAGAGAACTGGTCCATTCCAACCTGCATGTTCAGTTCTGAGTTGCTCATTAGAGCGCAGTCGTCAGCAAATACAAGTTCCTTGATTATGTCGCCAGCCACTTTGATTTTGGCCTTCATTCTTCTGGAATTGAGTAACTTGCCATCTGTGCGGTACTTTATGGGTATTCCAAGCTCCAGTGATCTGAAGGCGTCTGTCATCGTGGCCGCGAAAATCATGCTGAACAAAGTCGGGTCGAGTACACATCCTTGTTTTACTCCGTTTGATACTAGAAACGTTTTAGAGATTGCACCGCTGTCAGTACACGAGCACACATGCCTTCGTGTAGCTGTTTCACCATTGTTATAAACTTGTTGGGGCAGCCAAACTTAGACATTATCATCCACAACCCTCCTCTGTTTACTGTATCAAATGCCTTTGTCAAATCAATAAATGTGGTGTACAAGGCCTGATTTTGTTCTCGACACTTCTCTTGTACTTGGCGAGCAGCAAAAATCATGTCCACTGTTCCTCTTCCGGCTCTGAATCCACATTGGCTTTCTGGGACGTGGTGGCTTTGTTCAAGGAGTCCATATAATAGAGTGAATGTGAACATGATGGAAGGGGTACAAATAAGAGCTACAAAAATGATCGCGGGGTTTCAGAATTATAGTTATGAGGAAAGACTAAAAAAAAGCTGGTCTTCAGTGTCTAGAACAAAGAAGAATTTGAGGAGACTTAATACAAGTGTATACAATAATAAATGGAAAGGATAAATTAGACTATGCCATGTTTTTCAAAGTACGACTGGCTACAAGAACAAGACGGCACAGCTACAAATTGTTTAAAGACAGGTCTAGATTAGATATTAGGAAATATTTTTTTAATCAGAGTGTGGTGAATTCTTGGAATGCATTGCAGCAGGATGTAGTGGAAGCAGAGTCAGTTAATGCATTAAAAAATAGATTGGATGCTCCCAGTATTTTTGGTATCCGTGAAGTGAAATAAACTTGTTGTATACAGTATAATTCAGACTGTAGAGCTTTCTAAACCAGTATAATGAAGTTTAGTTTTATATATTTATATATATAATATATCATGTAGCATGTCCTTTGCAGAACGATGCTTTCACAACAGCCGATCTGTAAGATTCGATTTCTAGCCAGAACTCGAGTAGTGTCTAGTGTCCATCGTCTCCTCTTTCTGACTCTGTCCCGCTTTCCAGGCACCACACCATTCAGTAGCGTTCTCTCCAGGCCATTTTAACGTTTGATGTGGCCAAAATAGTGTAGCTTTTTGGAGAAGATTGTTTGCTAACCAATTTTTCTCGATATTTAGTTATGTTAGGATATCTGCATTTTTCCTGTTCACTTTCCTTGCTATTTTGAGCACCGTTCTGCTGCGTTTGAAAGATTTCATCATTTTCTTAAATGTTTGTGTGGTGGTCAGTGTTCTAATGCTCAGGTAATTTCTTGAAGCGGTTGAAGCTGAACCAACCCGCAGCTAACCGTGGAATCTCGTTATGCAAGTCAATTGAGTTCGTAATTCCTGGACCCAAGTAGATGTACAAATTAATGTTTTTGACGTAATTAGTTTCAAGCTGCATTTCCTCGCAGAAACAAAAAACTCTTCAGCATACATTGTGGCTTTAGTTTATTAATTTTTAGACCAACTGCCTCGCTTGCACTGTTGAGCTCATTCATGCATTGCTCAGCTTCATTGATGCTGTGGCTGAAGATGACTATGTCATCCGCAAACCGGAGGTGGTTGAGCATTTCTCCGTCAATGTTAATATCTCTAGCATCCCAATTGAGTATACGGAAGACTTCCTCAAGGGTTTCCGTGAAAAGTTTAGGAGGGATTGTATCACCCTGCCCTACGCCACATTCAATTTGTATGTTAACTGGCCGGTAAAAAATGGTGATGTTTGTTGAGCGGCCTTTGTTTATATCTGCTGTAAGCCGCGCATATTGTTCTTCAATACTTTGATTTTGTAGGGCTGCATTCACTTCAATGCTATCGAAGGCTTTTTCATAGACTACGAGCACTAGGCATTGAGGCATGCGCACTTCCCTTTCCCCCTACATTAGCTGGTGGAGAGTGTGGGGGTGGTCAATGGTAAAGTAGCCCTTCCTGAATCCCGCCCTGCTCTCGTGGATGATTTTCATCAAGTTGCTTTCTCTAGTATGTTCATAATTTCTCTCGTGAAAAGTTTGTATAGGGAAGATAGCAAATTTATCGTACGGTAGTTGACAAGGTCTTTTGTGTCATCTTTTTTTTTTAATGAATTAGTTTTATTTTGAAAATGTTCCATTGGTTAGGGGTTTGACCTTCGTTTAAACAATTAATAACCAGTTTCGTCAGCTCGCTTGCCAGGTTTTCCCCTCCCGCACGAATAGCATAAACTGACTCCATCCAGTCCTAGACAATTTCCTGTTTTTAGATGCTTGATTGCATCAGTCGTCTTTGACATTAGGATCTCTGGTGCTGACGTAGAAAGGTAAGTGAGCGGCCGGTCACGGATAACTGCCTTGAATGCAAAGAGGTCGGTTCTAGTTTTGTTTTTTCCGTCAAGGTTTTACCATCCGAGTTTTTTTTAGAGCCATCAGACGCATTTTTGACTGGTCAAGATCTTTTCGAGATTTGATCGTACTCTTTCTTGTTGTCTCAGCGGCTTTGATCAATTTCTGTAGCCTATGTTGTTCATAATCTTCTTTAAGTTTGTATCTAATCATCTTGTTGATTTCACACAGTTCGATTGTATTGATTATTCTATTGACTTTGAGTTGTCTCCTGGTTGCAAGGAGTCTTAGTGTGGTATCCTTGATTCGATTGCATTTTGTCCTCGTTTGTTTTGTTTTCGAAACATTGAGGCAGTTATTCGGCTGACACAACAATTGTTCCATGTGGCAGGTTGGAGAGTCTGTACATTGCCAATCCTGTCGTTGAACTTCATCTGCTAATCTAGCAGAATCAAGATTGGTATGAGCATGGGTTCGATTTTTAATAGTGTCTTCAGATTCATGGTTTCCCGAATTTGTTTATGATCACTGTCAGCGATGCGAGCTTCGACGTTAGTAACAAATTTGAGATCGTTACTTAGCACATAATCAAAGTACCAGAAGCCCTAGTTTCCCAGTTTGGAGAGTGTCAGGGCCATCTTTTCCCCAATGGCTTGTCGAAGAACGTGTTTATGATATAGAACTTATTCATTGCAGCAAAGATAGTCAGACGCTCACCACGTGCATTGCGCGTGTCATCAGAGAAATGACCGATGTATCCTTCATCTGGCCGTTTCCATCCGACCCTGAAGTCGCCAACGACCACTTTTGTATTCGCTGGTTAATGTAGCTCTTCTTCCACCAATTCATCACATTTGTCGATATCGTCATCAGCATATCCGGGGCGCATAACTCTGTACGATGAGGAGAGGCTTACTGTGTCCATGTACCTACAGACAGAGTGTAGCAATTCGGGAACTGATAATCTCAACTGAAAGAACATTTGGTGCATGGTGTCTGGCGATAACGAAGCCAACTCCCTCAATGTGGTAGTGTCCTTCCACTGCATCAATATGAATCTCATCTCCATTCGACTCCATTGTTATAGCAAGTATAGTGCTAGTTGTGATAGGCGAGAGTTTCGGATAGACCAATGATGTCATACCTAACATTTTTTTAAATTGACCATGAGATAGTTTTGCTTGTGCATTCCAAAACCACTTTATAGGTTGCAGGAGATGACATGAAAATTGTGTTTCATAAGAGTGCTGGAGGATTTGATTGTTTTGGCTATAAGTAGCGCATGAGGTCGATTCATCCGTACAGCTCGCCTGACCTTGGGGGAGGTGCTAATGACAACAATCAGAATAGATCTGATACGTGGCTCAACTTCGCATTCTCTCTGATTGGGTGGGGGGGGGGGCGTGTTTTAAGTGGCCTTCATTGTTTTGTTAAAGTGACTTGGTGTAAGCAATCACATCCGACGTAAATAACGTGGATATTGTTACTATTAGTATTACTAATACTATCGACCGTAAAAAAACGCAGTGATTCGGCTTGCCTCTAAGTGAAGAAATATGAAGCAACTATTATAATACGCTGCCAGCCATCCAACACACCAGTAGTATGTGTCTAAAGTATCTATTTGAAGGTCAAATCAAATGATGATCTAATTTATGATACAGAAATATTACTTTCAGCCTATCTCTGCATAGTACACAAAAAGGCACCGCCATCTTGTTCGCCGTGTGACCCCTAACTTTTTAAATACCGCCACATTTGTTTTCTTCTCTTTCCAAGAAATGCGACGCAATATACCCACATTTCGAAAGCTGTAATTCTCTTTTCTAACTTGTTATTCAATATGTTTCCACGTTATAAAGTAGTGTTGAGTAAACGTAATACGTTACAATTCTCATTATCAAATCAAGATTTATTTGTTTGGATGTCAGTATGTGTTGAATATTGTTGAATACTATCTTGGCCATACCTATTCTCTTTCTGATTCCTGTTTCACAGCTGCCGTCTCCATTAGTATATGAGCTAGATAGGAGATACTCTGTACCTATTCCAGTAGTTCATCTTTTATCTGTATCTGCATACATGATTTATTGGCACTTTTCCCACGAATGATAGTCTTTGTTTTATTTATGTTTATACGTTCTTCTTCTTCTGCGTCCACTCTCATATGCTACCAAGCCCCGTACAAGGCTTTGCAAGTAGCAGAATGTAGTCTGTAGAACGGAATGCGTTGTGTCACTAGTTCACTGATTGACTGCTATATTTCCCCCTTTCGGTCCGACACATCCGTTTATATCTAATCCAAACTCGTTACTTATTTTTATAAATGTTGTCACAAGCTCGTGTAATTCTTGCTCACTTTTTGCCATTAACACTGTATCATTTGCAATCTAAGGTTATTCATTGTCACTCCAATGACAATTCCTAGAATCCCCTTTATCTGTTTGAATATTTGTTCTGTGTAGATATTAAAAAGACAGGGGGATAATACACATCCCTGTCTCACTCATCATTTTACATGTATACTTGGAGAGCATAACTTTTTTGATTTTACTGTAGCAGTTTGTTCCCAGTACAGATTGTTGAACAGTCTTATTTAAGTCCTTACCATGGGACGATGAGGCTAACGTCTGGTCAGGCAAAACACACTGATCAGACAATGTTAGCCGGGTCAGGAGAAATATACTGGCCAAGACCCTCACCTGACCTTCTCGTTGGTCGTCCTGGAAATGGACTGTTGTCGAGGACAACAGTCTGGCTAACAATGTGAGGTTAGACGTGATCCCCGTAGTAGTGAGTGACACGCAGATAAAGCCAAGCATTTAACAACCACCTGTCCACCTTCATCAGCACGCTTGGGATGTAAGGAAAGCTACCGCAACCCGCCACTTAACGTCCTTTTCAGGGCGCACAAAAGAGTAACCTACTTATTGTGGGGATTCGCAAACAACAAAAATATGTCCTTACCATCTAGACCTATTTCTTTGAGATATTTAATTAAGCAAATAATAATCTGTCAAGGTCTACTATAAAAACAAAAAAACAAAAATATTTGAGATATCCTTGCAGATGTGACATACATCGTGTTTAATTTGACCATCTTCGTTATTCTTGCATAGAAATGGTTTATCTTCTTTGCGTGAGATTACTTGAATTCATTTTTGGCTTGTCACGAAATCATGGTCATGATTTTAAATTTCAGGCAATAGAATAAGGTCATAATATTATAATAATGTGCTTATCTTTAATAAGCAATTTAAAAGCTGCGATCGATTCTTCAGTTACATGTTTACGTTACATTCAATTTTAAGATAACCTACAATGCTTATTCTTTTAAGTTAAACAGGTCACTAAGTAAAAACGTTATCTTTGAATTGAAATTGTAACCATTTTCTCAGGATTATAGCTTTGTCAGCATACCTTAAATTTGTTGTTGTTTTTGTTTTGTTCGTGTTAAGTGAACATAATATAGAGCATGAGAAGTGCAGTGATAGCTAATAGAAGGGCTCATGCTTCTGTGCATTTAGTCAACTCAGTGGTTTCCTTATAAACAATAGATATGCATGCAATTGTTATTTTTGTAACGTTTTTAGCCTGTGCAAGTGTAACACAATGCTTTTTGTTTAATACCGAACCAACGCCTTTAGATTTGCCGTGGTGGAAAACAACAATTATCTATCAGATTTATCCTCGATCTTTCAAAGACGTGGATGGGGATGGTGTTGGAGATTTACAAGGCAAGTACTATTCTTAGTTCGGGGTTTTTAAAAGAACACGACTGGAATGAAAAACTGGTTGTTTACAAACTTCTGAGTTCTAAACCAAAATTAAAGACGTTAAGTTTAAGTTAACACCTTTAAAAAATTATTTTGCTATACATACGGAGGGGCTAGAGGTAACCCTTAACGTTACCATACCTGTGATATTATCGAAAAGTATTATTATCTGAATGTGTTATTATGAACCTTCATATTGAAGGACAAGTAGGTAATTGTTCACATGCATTGTGCACTCCCCTCATTTGTACTTGACAGGCATCATTAACAATTTTATCATTCTTCTTCAATTGTTTATCTTTGATAGCAGTAGGCTGTGATTTACCGTGTCGGGCGTATGCCGCTGTGAGGTCAATAAAATGTCACCTGTTTACGCTCGTACCCATCCTCAATATGTTGAGTTAGGTTAATATCTTGACCGCATCACGATTTCCCAAGCCCACATCTTGCCTGTTCCAAGATTAGTTTATCTCCGATGATATTTGATATTTGCCCAGAATCATTTTCTCGAACACTTTATAGAAGTGACATAATACGGACAAAGGTCTTAAATTTCTAGCTTCTGGTGGAGTTTTCCCTGGTTTAAACAGTACTTCGACAGTGGCTTTTCTTCAGCTTTTTGGTATATGTCGTTACTGCATGGCTCGGTATTACCGGTTCTATGACATAATTTGTAAATTTACCCACAGAGTATAGATTTTAATAGTGCTGCACTTTCTTTTATAACTTAACGTAATGTCATTTTACTGATTTAGAAGACTGCAGAGTCTATGTACAACCAGTTTCTTCTGCTTCTTGTCTTATCTTGTAGTAGGGGGCATCACTCAGCGTTTGAGCGATGTGTCTTGGGAATGCTGCTAACCGTGCAAGGCCCAATCACTCTTGGGCGATGTGTTAGTCCATTTTTGACCCGTTTCAACATTTCCTAGCACACGAAAATTGGAAAATTCAGCAAAACAAGGCGAAGGACGTCAATTTAATGAAAATCCATGTGCACCAGATGTGGTATAACAACACAGGGTAGCTGAAATACTATTTCAAATAGCCGATGACTATACCTGGATAATGAACGAACTAACTAATTCAAATGGAAAACCGCATTACGTTTCCGTGGACACAATTGTTAGCCGTCAACTAGTGTGAATCTAAATGAAATCTATAGCTTGGCTACATCCATGATAGTAGTATTATCCAAACCATATATATATATATATATATATATATATATATATATATATATATATATATATATATATATATATATCATCGTGTAGCATGTCCTTTATAGAAAATCGCTCCCATCACAGTCTGTCTGAAAGAAATTCTTTCCGTTGCCAAAACTCCAACCTCTGCCAATCATACCCATGCATTCCTGGATATCTTGGTCTAATACTGCTTTTTTTGTCTGTCACCATACATTCCATCACTGTTCTCTCAAGACCGCTGTGTCTCTTGATGTGACCAAAGTATTACAATTTTCTGCCTAAAATGGAAATTATAAACCAGTTCTTCTCTATGTTCAACTCTTGCAGAATGTCTTTATTTGTCTTTGTCTCCGTATATACGAGATATACACTGGATTACTGGATAACCCGCTCTTCAGGGGCGGATACACCGTTGCTGGTCCCAACTGCTCTTCCAGTCTCTGTCTTGGGCCACGGTGAACCAATGGATAAGGAATTGCTCATCTGTGGCATCGTGGGATGCAAGGGAGTCGGTCCAACGGATTGGCGGTCGTCCCCATGATCGTGTCTTGTCTCTGGAGTACCATATTGATGTCGCTGTGCTCCATCTTGTCTTCATAAATAACTGCGTCTTCTACCAGGGACAATCGACATATGTCCGAGTTATGAAGACCTTTTGTGCACTGGCAATGAAGTGTGAGGTCGACCATGCGTCTCTCAATGGAGGCTTGAGTCACCATGTAGTAGTAATGTGTAGTTGAATAGAGAGGTGGGCAGGCTCTGGTCGTGGATGTTGTCTAGTACCAGCTTTATTGAAGAGAAAGTCGTCCAACCCGTGCGTCCCCGTCTTGTCAACTCTTGGCTTAAATCGTTCTGCATATTGAGCAGGCGTCCAAGGTAGATGTACTCGTCCACATCGTCGAGTCTCTCTTTCTATCCAGGAAGACTGGAACGCGGGAATCGAATTGATTGCGCATGACTTTCGTCTTGGACGTGTTCATTTCGAGTCTCGCCTGCTTTTCCTCATGGCGGAGCGCTGAAGGATTGATATAAATAGTGGGGGGGGGGGTGCAAGAAACTAGACCAGTGACACTGACGTCAGCCTTACCCCGATGCTCAGGCGGATATCATTGAGGTGTTGGCGGAAACGCTCACGCAGTTCCATACCAGTATCCCCCAATGTATGTCATACCACACTGGCGGCAGATGATAGAATAGATGAGTTTACGGGAATTGCATGTGAATCCCTCTTTAATGAATTTCTGCTTTGGGAAAGGTGATGGAGCGAGAGAGGATGACATGAGGGCAGGTAACACAGCCACGTGCATTTTTGTATGGCCTGGTGTCTGGAAGACTAAGAGGGCTGGTGTGTAGGCGACTACTGACCAGCAAGTCCCTCAGGCTTCTGTCCCGTTTGTAGGCGACAAGGGGAGGATCGGGAACAACTTTACGAGTGGCCGGATCAGAGTGAAGAATAGGGAGATGGTGGAAAAGGATATCCCGGACAGAGGCGCAATGAGGGTGACAAGTGAGGACAAGTTTCACACGGTCAGAGGGAGGACGGTGAGTGAGGGAGTAGTGACGGGAGATAGGGAGAACCCTCTGGAGGGCGGAGGAGAGACGTTATACTCTTACGACCAACATGATTCTCTCCATGGCTACATTCTTTAGTATACCGAAAATGCATGTGCTAAATTGTGTGTGCAACTGTGGCAAAGAAAATAACAAACAAGTAGAGGTAGTCCAAGTTATGGTTCACAATAACAAGTAGAGGTAGTCCAAGTTATGGTTCACAATAACAAGTAGAGGTAGTCCAAGTTATGGTTCACAATAACAAGTAGAGGTAGTCCAAGTTATGGTTCACAATAACAAGTAGAGGTAGTCCAAGTTATGGTTCACAATAACAAGTAGAGGTAGTCCAAGTTATGGTTCACAATAACAAGTAGAGGTTGTCCAAGTTATGGTTCACAATGACAGAAATTACAGAAATATCGTATATACAAATTATCAGTTCCACGGATATCTAACTGTCCTAACACTATTAAATTTAAATATATATATATACATACAAGCACACACACACACACACACACACACACAAAGATAAGCTCTCCCTAGACCCAGAAACCTGAGACCCCTTAGATCCATCCTTATCATACAGAGGATTAGATCTAGCATCAACACCGACAAAATGAGAAGTTTCCTCGGAGCGGATATAAGAAGCGACCACGATCTTCTTATGATGACTACGCGTCTGCGATTGAAGGGAGTTGCAAAGAAAGATGTGACTAGACTAAAGTTTGACCTGGACAAACTAAAAGACCCAACAATCATCGAAGTGTTCCAATCAAGGGTAGGAGGGAGATTTGCTCCACTGTTGGCTCTCAGAGAGGGACTGGATACCGATTCAGTAACAGAGTCTCTTAACTCAGCTCTCACAGATACAGCAACAGAGATCATAGGATGCCACCAAACAAAAAAGAAGCCATGGGTAACCTAAGAAATTCTAGATCTTTGTGATAAAAGGTCACTGAAATACTAAAATCATCCACCTAATGAGGTTGGCAGATATAAAGAGGTCAAGAACGCGATACAACAAAATATGAATGAGGCGAAAGAAGCGTGGATATGTGAGCAATGTACAAACATCGAAGAGAGATTAAACATAAATGATGCTAAAGGAGCATTCAATGTGGTTAAAGAACTGGTAACACCAAAACAAGGCAGGAACTTTATGATCCAGGATAAAAGTGGCAAGTGCCTTATTGAGGAAAATGACGTACTGGCACGATGGACAGATTACTGTTCTGAACTATTCAACTATGAGGGACGGAACGAACCCGAGAAAACAGTCTTTCCAACACCAACAACTATAGAGGATAACCAACTGATCACGAAGGAAGGGGTACCTGCAGCGGTTAAGACATTGAGAAGAGGGAATAGCGGGCGGCGTGGACAATATACCAGCAGAGTTCTTACATGCAGGTGGGGAGGTAGTGGTTGAAGGCTTGACACACATCTGCCACAAAATATGGGCGACAGGAAACTGGCCGGACTTATGGACAAAATCAATGGTTATACCGTTACATAAGTCTGGAAACCTAAAGCTGTGCCAAAATTACAGAACAATAAGCCTCATCAGCCACCCTAGCTGGTCGTTGCTGGGCTGTAAGGTGTTGAGGCTATTTCTTCATGGGTCATTTGCAGCTTTTCTACGTCTTTCCTGCTCTGTGGGTTGGGCTTGAGTTGGGTATGACGATGTCATTGGCTCCTTAGTCAGATAATGGTGCTTTGTTCATCCGGTGGTTGATTTTACTTATTTTATGTTTTCGTTTCCCTCTTCACCCTTCCTATAAATTCGATTTCGCGTGGGTCTAGCCTGGTGATGATTTAGGAGGTGGAAGAGTTTATTTAAAGTCTTCAATGCGAGGGAGTGGTGGATGTTGCGCCGTCGTCTTGATTGTTAGAAGGAAGGCCCTTGCATACTTACCTTTGTGTTCCGTATTAGTAGTTAAAGGTGTCTTGGTTGACCTTTTTTGCAGTGGTATATACTGGTCCCTGATACAAGGTCAGCTACTCTAGTCTATTTTATACTGTATAAAGTAAATGTTTCTAGAATAATTTTCGCACAGTAAATGGTCATTTTAATGTAATTAATATTATTGAACAATACTGGTAAACAGTATGTTTGTTTAATCTTAATATATTAAGTAAAATGGTTAATAGTGAGGAAAAACATCAAATACATATAATTCCATGATCATATCTTAGTGTATTTAAGAGTTCATCAGGTAGGTTTTCCTGCAGTTGTCAAATTTCTAATGTTCTGGAAGTTGGGAAATGTTTGTTAAGAAAATGATGTGTATCTTGCTTTTATTTGTCCTACTAGATTGTCAATAGTTTCACAATACAGTCTCCAGCAAAACTGGCCCTTGCTCTCCTTCCGGATCTTTTAATCTTGAGTTCTGCATTACCGTTGCTCTATTTGAGTGATGCTGTTCCTGTCTGTTTCATATCCATCCTATATGTATACGTTAGAAGAGTACTACTTACTTTCTGATTACAGTTATGGATATCTACTTTCGTAAACTGTAGAGCATTATACAATACGTGATTCAAAATGCATGCCTTGCACACAGCGAACACGTTCCGTGTTTGTTTTTGATGCCGTGAACCAGGCTGTCCTGTCTTATACCTGTACACAGTACTCCAATCTAGGTCTAACTAATGCTTTATACAGTTTGACGATCACTTCCTTGCTCCTATGTTTAATATTCCTTTTTATCATACCTATCATTGCATTTGCCTTTTTCACTGCTGCCTGGACTTGCTCACTCACCTTACCTGTATGATCTATTTTAACCTGTAATTCCCTTTCCTTTTCTATCTTTCTAATATTGTTCTTGCCCATTCTGTAATTATGTTCCATATTGGATCTACCCATATTGATGACTGTACATTTATCTACGTTAAACTCCACTTGTCAGCTTACAGACCATTCTTGAATTTTATCTCAATCCGACCTCAATATATCCTCTTCTGCTTTAGATGAGACACTACTGCATAGTTTTGTGTCATCGGAAAATTTTGCAATCATGAATCCCATATCAATGTCCAAATCGTTTATATATATCAAGAACAAAATTCGAAAGGTCTGAAGATCTGGTATCCTCTGATTGAAAATCTGTGAGTACTACTGAGTTGTATCTCTTGGATACATGCCACGTCTATTTTTTCTTCATTCATGTGGTTTGTTATGGGAACTTTTTTGTTAAGAATTCCCTCCGTAGTCCACTGTAATATTTTGAAAGTCTAGGGTTTTTGGTTAAAAACTGTTGCCCTATCTCCTTGTGCCTTGACTCCACAGCACATGGATGGGTGCCTACCAGAAGCATCAGGTGGGCACTTTCGAGGCATGGGGCCCAGCACTCTCTCTCTCTGCCTGGTGGGACTCCATACCATCTTCTTTTAAATTGTGACGTCATCATACAGCGATTTGCGTTGCACTGTTTCTTAAGGCATGTGGAGCAGTGCACCCGATATTAATGGGCGTTTCTGTAGGGTTGCCCTCTTTATCCCTTGGCTGTCCTCAGCCCATCTGCAAGGCAGCATTTGTTTGAGGTCAGAGTTGTTTCTCTTAGGAAAGTTATCTTGCAGGACTATTGAGTCTTCCCAATCCGGATTTCTGTCAAGTTTTCCATCCTTGAGTTGTGCTATCAACCAGTACTGTCATGCTCCTTCTTCCAGAATTTGCTCCCTGCTTATTTCACCGCGTTTGCTCACGTAGTTTAGTCAGCCAGTCAAAGCTGATTCCGGGGGGGGGGGGTGGCGCTTGGAGGCGTACGTTAGTTAGGCAGAAGGGGAGAACCAAATAGGGTCAAGACCCTCTTATGCTGCTAGGAAGTAGCTGCCTCTCACCGTGAGATACTATCCCTTACACACTCCTGCCCTACACCCCTTCGTACAATCTGACATGGACAGTTTTGAGATATTATTTGGGATCTGCTTACACCTTTTTCGTACAATCTGACATAGGCAGTTTCGAGACAGTATTTAGTGTCTGCTTACACCTTGCGTTTATTGTCAATTCCAGCAGGACATTATGAGCAAATGCCTATGAAATCCACAGCTGCGTTTCGTCCACTACTGTCAGGCAATCATATGCAAGCCTACGGAATTCACAGTGGAAAACCTCCCAGTCAGCTCTGCATGTACTACTTCGTGTTTTGACTTTTATTGGCCTGTCCAACATGGCCGCAGGTCACAAAGTACTTATGTCATCACCTCGTTGACCAGCTTGTAGCTTGTCTCGCCGCTTGACCTGTACTGCCTGTCAATATGTAAATTTTCAATTTTCTAGAGCCGCTACCAATCTTCTCGTGTTCTCTGGACACTACAGCATGGGCGGTATTTAACCTCTACTCCCTTCTTGTGACAATTTGTCACCAAATCATAGGTAGCTCAAACCCGCTAACAATATTTTTCTACCATCTAGATATCTTTTTCTACCATCTAGATATCTTTTTCTACCATCTAGATACTAAGGCATTGGTGTATCTAATCTCCCACCAAATTCTTGCCGGCAGTCTAAGGAAGTATCCCTCTGAATCACGACTAACACCACCACTGAAGCAACCGTCTTACACATGTTAAATCTGTAGAACTATGGTGCCAAACTGTTGATAATAACTAAAGTAAAGTAAAGTAAAACTGACCATATAACCTTCCCACAACCTGATAGCTACGCAAAGCAAAATCCAAAATTTAAGTAACCTCTGACTGAACTCTCATTAAATTTATTTCTCCATTGTTTGCCTACTGTATAGCTAAAATTAGCTTCCACACTTCCAAGTACCGCTATTTTCTACAGTGGCCAAGTGAGTCAGTACCAACACTGAATTGCACTTCTGTCACTGTTATAGAAAACTCTGGAAGAGCAGGGAGATAAAGCTGGCTACTCAGACATGTTGAAATGGTTATATGATTAATTCACCATCATCATCATCTAGTCACACGACCGATAACTTTCGACATGAAAAAATGTGTACGACAGGACGACCCCCATCTCGTCCAACTTTTTCACGGCATGCCTGGGGTTGACCATGAGACATTGTTATTGGAGTGAGTACGGCATCGACATAAATGGGCGATTACTCAACCACCTAAGATCTGCTGACGATATGACACTAATCACAGAGACACCCACTGAAGTGACGCATATGCTAACATCACTGGAAGAAGAGGGCAAGAAAGCAGGCCTCACAATAAATATAAGAAAAATGAAAGTTATCTGCAACCACTTTGTGGAATCCAGCTCCGTGCTCTTAAACGATATGCCACTGGATGATGTCAACAAATACATCTACCTCAGCTGTCTTTTCAACATGGAAAATAAAATGAAGCCCAAGATTGCCCAACAGTGGTCTGGGCCGCCTTCAACTCGATAAAGACGGCAACAGACGCCACGAGAGACACCAGACAATGAGCAAACCTATTCGACTCAGTGGCCTTATCAGCACTAGGCTATGGAAGTGAAAACTGGTCTCTGAAATAAGCCATGGAGATCCAGCTAAGGACAACACATGCCTCGCTTGAGCGTCGTCTCGTGGGCCTATCACTTAGGCAACAGCACTAGATGGGCCTACACAACAGTGACATCCGGGAATTGTCACACTTCAAGGATGTCCTACAGCATGCCAACAACTCCAACCACCGCTGAGCTGGCCATGAAGTCAGAAGGAAAAATGAATGCTGGAGCACAACAACCACTCCGTGAAACAAGACCCTGCGGAAGACCCTCCGCTAGGTGGCAAGATTCACAACACTCCCGATCCTAAAACAAACAAGTTAGTCATCCACTAGTCCCAACCCATGCTCGAGGCAGAATCAACTAAAAAAATACAAAATGAAAAAAAAACAATACTGCTCAAGTCCAGCTCCCTTAGCAGAAAAATGCACCTACCGCCACAGAACGTCAATAATCTTGAAACTACTATGGACCGACTGAGAAAATGGAACTATGAAGGTGTTTTCAGGTTTGGTAATTTTATTGTAAATTCTTGACATGTAGTAATAAAAGTACATAATATAAATTTTTTTATAGATAGTTCATAATTTTAGTCTTATCATTCTTGCATATACAGCAAAAGGAAATAATGGTCTTTCTTTTTGTCTGGTCCATCGAAAACAATGCTGTGAGCCATTAATTTAAAATTTGTGTTTACTTTAAGGGATTATTTCGGAGCTCCAACACTTCAAATACATTGGCATAGAAACTCTTTGGTTGAGTCCTTTCTATAAGTCTCCTCAAGTGGATTTTGGATACGACATTTCTGATCTCAATGATGTGGATCCAATATTTGGGAATATCGCTGACTTCAGACAGCTGGTAGACGAAGCCAACAAATTAGGCAAGTAAATATTTATTTGTATTTGTTTTCATGATGTATATCTTACCATTGTTACTGCCTTTTATCTCAGTCCCTCCTATCTCACGCTCTCGATCTCACGATACTTTCTCTTTCTGTCATGAAAATTACTCACATCTTTATAATGTTCACTGAATAAACCAATACCGATAAAAGAGTGTACAAAAAATCAAGTATAAAAGACAAACAGTATGATATCTAAAGTCAAAAATAGAGAAAGAGAGAGATATAACCAAAAAAACTCTCCAGATTATAAGATACTGAACAATGTAATGTGGACTGTGTGCAGAAGTGCAAAAAAACATCAGAAATACAGCTAATGAATCAAAATGCAAGGTAATATTGAGCCATGGGAAAGAAGCAGGGAACAAGAGCTCTGAATGCAGGAATAATACATCTTTCAAACACCACGAGGTTGCCTAAAAGAGGAGGATGCATAAAAGACTTCTTTTTCTGCGTTCAGGTATTTATTCATGCTAGATCTGTATTCTCATCACCTAGACAAAGTTCACAGTCTTTTCTAGGTCGGGATGGCAGCCCCATTTCTTCTGCATCAGCTCTACTCCCTTTGGTCAGGTATGACATTGTGGGCTGGACAGTCTTGTAGAACATGTTCCGGGGTCTGAATCCCTGTTGCATATGGGCATTCGTTTGTGAAGGATGTCTTGAACCGTTAGAAGTGACCTGGTAGTTTACTGTGGCCTGTAAAAGAACCAGGTCACTTTCAGGTCAGTAAGACCTGTAGAAGCAAAAGTAGTATGTTGGTGTTTTTGAAGTTGGTGGATTGGCTCAGGTCTGTAGTTCATGTCCATCTCTTTCTTCCAAAGGTAGTAATGGCTGTGAGAAATAGTTTTGAAGAAATTGCTCTATTTTGCTACCAGCTTTGGACAGGGCATCGACTCTCTTGCTTCGTGTAATCCCACAGTGGAAGTGTAGCCACAGAAAACAACTGAGATTCATTGGATAATATTTAGCTCAGTTCATATTTTCTGAAGTCTCACAATTATTCAGAAGAGAATTAGACAATGAAGTTTGGGATGAACAATTTGGATCTAGAAAGAACAGCTGATCAAGAGAAGCAATATTTTGTATAAGGACAATAGCAAAAAAATATATAAAAGTATAGACAACAAATATGTCAGACTACAAAAAGACCTTTGACAGATGTGGGTGATTTTTGTTCTCTGATATTGCCCTGTCCTTGTAATATTTATCAAATTTGTTCAGTATCTTCAGTCTTCATCAAATTTGTTATCTGATATTGCCCTGTCCTTGTAATATTTATCAAATTTGTTCAGTATCTTCAGTCTTCATCAAATTTGTTCTCTGATATTGCCCTGTCCTTGTAATATTTATCAAATTTGTTCAGTATCTTCAGTCTTCATCAAATTTGTTCTCTGATATTGCCCTGTCCTTGTAATATTTATCAAATTTGTTCAGTATCTTCAGTCTTCATCAAATTTGTTCTCTGATATTGCCCTGTCCTTGTAATATTTATCAAATTTGTTCAGTATCTTCAGTCTTCATCAAATTTGTTCTCTGATATTGCCCTGTCCTTGTAATATTTATCAAATTTGTTCAGTATCTTCAGTCTTCATCAAATTTGTTCTCTGATATTGCCCTGTCCTTGTAATATTTATCAAATTTGTTCAGTATCTTCAGTCTTCATCAAATTTGTTCTCTGATATTGCCCTGTCCTTGTAATATTTATCAAATTTGTTCAGTATCTTCAGTCTTCATCAAATTTGTTCTCTGATATTGCCCTGTCCTTGTAATATTTATCAAATTTGTTCAGTATCTTCAGTCTTCATCAAATTTGTTCTCTGATATTGCCCTGTCCTTGTAATATTTATCAAATTTGTTCAGTATCTTCAGTCTTCATCAAATTTGTTCTCTGATATTGCCCTGTCCTTGTAATATTTATCAAATTTGTTCAGTATCTTCAGTCTTCATCAAATTTGTTCTCTGATATTGCCCTGTCCTTGTAATATTTATCAAATTTGTTCAGTATCTTCAGTCTTCATCAAATTTGTTCTCTGATATTGCCCTGTCCTTGTAATATTTATCAAATTTGTTCAGTATCTTCAGTCTTCATCAAATTTGTTCTCTGATATTGCCCTGTCCTTGTAATATTTATCAAATTTGTTCAGTATCTTCAGTCTTCATCACATGTTACTATTCTTACAGGGGTCTCTAAACATTACTTTTCAATTAGCTTCCATGATAAGCTGCAGGGAATGAAACACCAACCAAGACGCCATATTGAGATTGCAAAATAGACATTTTGAATATGTAACATAAACTATTGATGTGTTATGTGAAAGAGTGACTTAGGAAAGAAACATCTCAACCAAAGATTTTTATCAACTTATATGACTTCATTGACTTAGTTATTGGAAGTAATATCTCACCATAATAAAATGTTCATAAGTTCACTTAGAACTCACAAAAAAGGACAACAGAAAATTAAAATTGAGTGATTTATAGTAGTTAGGTAATTGATGTTCTGGTTACGAGGCTTGAGTGTTAACTGGTTCACTTCACAGAGCCAATATACTTTCTTACAATCCTACAGGGCTGATATGTTGGCTTGAACTATTACTGTACTTATATTTGAACATTGCTTGAACTATTACTGTACTTATATTTGAACATTGCATGAACTATTTCTGTACTTATATTTGAACATTGCTTGAACTATTACTGTACTTATATTTGAACATTGCTTGAACTATTACTGTACTTATATTTGAACATTGCATGAACTATTTCTGTACTTATATTTGAACATTGCTTGAACTATTACTGTACTTATATTTGAACATTGCTTGAACTATTACTGTACTTATATTTGAACATTGCTTGAACTATTACTGTACTTATATTTGAACATTGCTTGAACTATTGCTGTACTTATATTTGAAAATTTATTTTAAAACACTTTTCCTGAATCTGAAAATGAACCTATACTTCTTGCCAGGAATTTTACATTAAAAAAATAAATTTGCAGAGTTCAATTATTCTGAAGTAAATACGTTAAGAGATGCCTACAAAATACTGCTAAGACATTCCTAATTAATTTAAAAAAGGACACCTATTTACATATTAAATGAAAAAATGAAAGTAATGAGCTTAACAAATGAAAGCTTAATTTTTGCTTCAATCAATGAGGAAAATGAATACACAATATTTTAGACAAAATATGTTAGACAAAAGCTATTGAAAGAGTACTTTCAAGAACAAAAGTCACCAAGTGACAGTATTTATATAAATCAGTGTTTATTAAAAGAAACAAGGATCATCTAGAACCTCAGATATTGATTTAGGAAAAAGAAATAGCTATAAATAAATACATCACTGGTTAGGGACGGAATAACAACTGTACCAATTCAAGCTTGTGTGAACGACAAACTGAAGTGACTTTACAAATGTAAGGAAAGAAAAGAAAGAAAAGTACTAGACAATTTACAACAATCTACAATAGTACAAATCTGATAGAAATCTTTACTGCGGTACATGCAGATGCATATTAAGGGTACCAGACAATTTACAACACTCTACAATAGTACAAATCTGATAGTAATCTTTACTGCGGTACATGCAGATGCATATTAAGGGTACCAGACAATTTACAACACTCTACAATAGTACAAATCTGATAGTAATCTTTACTGCGGTACATGCAGATGCATATTAAGGGTACCAGACAATTTACAACAATCTACAATAGTACAAATCTGATAGTAATCTTTACTGCGGTACATGCAGATGCATATTAAGGGTACCAGACAATTTACAACAATCTACAATAGGACAAATCTGATAGTAATCTTTACTGCGGTACATGCAGATGCATATTAAGGGTACCAGACAATTTACAACAATCTACAATAGTACAAATCTGATAGTAATCTTTACTGCGGTACATGCAGATGCATATTACTACAAATTAATAGCATGTGTAACAAAAATGTATGTGAAAATACTTGAACAAAAAATATGACCAATTATTGAACCTATGTAAAAGTCTGTGCATTGATAACCAGTGCTTTGTTTGAACATTAACCGGACTGTGAAAAAATTCATATCAAATCTGGAGTACGACAAGGATGTATGCTATCTCCTTTGTTGTTCATTACATATGTAGACCAAATTTGTAAAACAGCCGACCTAAATGAAAATAGCAACATTAGTGAACTCTTAAACAAACTTCTTTTGACTTTTGGCAGTCATAGCAACTTCAGAAATACAATTGCAACAACATATTGATAAACTATATACATGTACAGAATTGATAGTTTGTCCATCACAAGTGATGAAGACCACTCTCTTTGTTCAGCCGTGTGGACAGTCGTATCTCTTGCTGTACATGTACAGAATACAGCATGAAAATTAACATAGAAAAAGCTGAGGTCATGAAAATATCTAGAATAGCTGGAGACATCAATGTCTTCTTTGAAAAGAAGCAAATCAAACAGTTGACAGATATTACATACTTGATGATGTTCATCCATTACAAGTGATGAAGATTGCTCTCTTTGTTCAGCCGTGTGGACAGTCGTATCTCTTGCTGTACATGTACAGAATACAGCATGAAAATTAACATAGAAAAAGCTGAGATCATGAAAATATCTAGAATAGCTGGAGACATCAATGTCTTCTTTGACAAGAAGCAAATCAAACAGTTGACAGATATTACATACTTGATGATGTTCATCCATTACAAGTGATGAAGATTACTCTCTTTGTTCAGCCGTGTGGACAGTCGTATCTCTTGCTGTACATGTACAGAATACAGCATGTAAATTAACATAGAAAAAGCTGAGGTCATGAAAATATCTAGAATAGCTGGAGACATCAATGTCTTCTTTGAAAAGAAGCAAATCAAACAGTTGACAGATATTACATACTTGATGATGTTCATCCAGTACAAGTGATGAAGATTTCTCTCTTTGTTCAGCCAAGGGGACAGTCTTTTCTTTTGCTGTGCCTGCTAGAATGGGTGACTTACACTGTGATTTGGATTAAAGTGAGGAAGAAACTGCGCCTTTTGTCAACCTCACTCTCTGGTCCTGAGCTACCTTTGGCCAGTGACAAGATATTTATAGAGAACACTGGAGATAGCATAGTATGCAGATTTTTCCTCAGGGTTTACTCCCAAAGCCTTTCTCGTAAACAGGTATCCCGCAAGGCAGCGGAGAGGGATGATATCTAACGTTGTGTGTCATGCCTTTTCCATAACCACAATAGGTCGTAGTGACATTACTAAACATGTATGTGAATTTGGTATCTCTTCCCGGCTGTGTTCAGTCCATTATAGTCATGTCTAAATTTCTCACATGCCAAATTCGTGAAGTTCAGCCAAGTGAACTAGACCGTGAAATATGACACAGGTTTAAGCCTAGTGCTATTCATATATCTGATATCCAGACTAGGATAATCGGATGGAAGAAATCACCAAAAAAACGAACGAATTAACTAGTCCAAATGGGAAACAACAACATGTTTCTGTGAACACAAGTATAAGTTGTTGACTAGTGTGAATTCCAGACAAATCCGTGGTCTGGTGGCATCCATAATAAACTAAAACAGCAGAGCAATGTAGACCCGCAGTTGTGCCATCTTTGCTACTATTATACATACTTAAGGAGCACGTTATCAGCAGACATAAGAATTACAGTGGAAATCCAGCAAAGATGTAATAAGGCAAATCAGATCATTGGACAATTAACTCCAATACTTAATTGCAAGCACATGACAAAAGCTACCAAAATAGAGAACTGTTTAGAAATACTTTCAGAGACTTTGTTTCATTTATTCTGTCCCCCCTCGGAACGTTTGCTTGTCTTGTAATAACTGTTTAGAAATACTTTCAGAGACTTTGTTTCATTTATTCTGTCCCCCCTCGGAACGTTTGCTTGTCTTGTAATAACTGTTTAGAAATACTTTCAGAGACTTTGTTTCATTTATTCTGTCCCCCCTCGGAACGTTTGCTTGTCTTGTAATAACTGTTTAGAAATACTTTCAGAGACTTTGTTTCATTTATTCTGTCCCCCCTCGGAACGTTTGCTTGTCTTGTAATAACTGTTTAGAAATACTTTCAGAGACTTTGTATCATTTATTCTGTCCCCCCTCTGAACGTTTGCTTATCTTGTAATAACTGTTTAGAAATACTTTCAGAGACTTTGTATCATTTATTCTGTCCCCCCTCGGAACGTTTGCTTGTCTTGTAATAACTGTTTAGAAATACTTTCAGAGACTTTGTATCATTTATTCTGTCCCCCCTCGGAACGTTTGCTTGTCTTGTAATAACTGTTTAGAAATACTTTCAGAGACTTTGTATCATTTATTCTGTCCCCCCTCTGAACGTTTGCTTGTCTTGTAATAACTGTTTAGAAATACTTTCAGAGACTTTGTATCATTTATTCTGTCCCCCCTCGGAACGTTTGCTTGTCTTGTAATAACTGTTTAGAAATACTTTCAGAGACTTTGTATCATTTATTCTGTCCCCCCTCGGAACGTTTGCTTGTCTTGTAATAACTGTTTAGAAATACTTTCAGAGACTTTGTATCATTTATTCTGTCCCCCCTCGGAACGTTTGCTTGTCTTGTAATAATAATAATTGCCCATCTCAAGCAAAGATGACGACAGCATCATACTATTGCTGCAAAATGTGTTCTCTGATGGCTGTAAAGACCAATCTTGGAATGGCATAGCCTGCCACATTCAAGGCACACATATTGGGAGACGACTGAAAACGTTGTGCGTTTTGTATTTTCGGGCAGCACAATGTCAGTGAGTCTCAGTGATGGCTATACTCTCTGCAATCTGAGCATCATCAGTGACACTGGTGCACTAGGTGGTACAGTTTTATGCAAGCATCTTCCAGGAGGTGACATTAATATTGAAGCTTTTCAGAGAAATTTTCAAGGAGTCTAGGCAGTGTTTCTTCTGCACCCCCTGGGAATTGTGTGCCTGCTATGAACTCACTGTATAACAGCTTGTCTTGTACTCATTGTACAACTGCTGCTTAGGGAGATGATTATTGGACATGCAAATAGCATGCCAAGTCCATCTGAGATTAGCTCGATTGTGTATCCTTGGCATAACATTTTAGGCTACAGCTCAAAATAATGTTGTCACAACATTCTCCTGTTGCCTCCGTAATTCTAAACAATGAAGACAAATGTTATTGTCATGAAAGTTTAATAAGTGTTTTTTTCTTCCTATGATTGCCAGGTCTCCGCATATTGGTGGACTTTGTACCCAATCACACTAGCAACAATCATGTCTGGTTTCAAAGAAGTTTGAAAAAAGAAGGCAAATATACGGATTTCTATGTATGGACAGATGGTATTGCTTTATCTAATGGTACCAGAGTTCCTCCTAACAATTGGGTAATTATATAAATATATTTGTCACTTAATGTAAAAGTTCTGATACTGTTATAGGTCAAAGACAAAATTAAAAACCAAATCTAGGATATCTGCTAAATTTAAGTTCAGAATTTTAAGTGAAGCATAACACAACGCACTTACAGAAATCCCTGCAACCGTTGTTAAAGCTAAAGATCTTTAACACATGAGCTAGTTAATTTGTATATTTGTTTCTCTATATAGAAGTAGTAGATTAACTGTTACATTATATCAGAAATAAACTGTATTTATTACACAACTAGTAGCTGTTTAATTATATCAGATATAAACTAGCTACCGGTACTTAATTAAATAATATAAGCCATTCAATTATTTCAGGGAAATCTGACGAATTATATCAGACATAAACTGGCTGTTTAATTAAATCAGACATAAACTAACTGTTTAATTATCAGACATAAACTAGCTACTTAATTATTTGACATAAGCTGTTGAATTATATCAGACATGGGATCAAGACGCTGAGCAGCGCATAAGCTGCAGCTGTCAGCGACCCATAGCTGACTGCTAGCATCAGGGCCAGCGAACCAGAGCTGCCAAGACCCTTCTACACCTCCATGCGGTGATCCTGGATAACAGGCTGCAACAGAGCAGACTGGCTAAGGAGAAGGGATTGAAGAGGGAATGCTAACCCGGTACTCAAAAAATGCTTGCTGAAGTTGGATGTGTTGGACCGAAAGGTGCAAATATCGCAGTCAAGCTGTAAACTACGACACAACGCATTCCGTTCGCTGGACTATATTCTGCTACTTAAGCCCTTTTAGGGTTTGGTAGCTGGAGATTGACAACGAACGAAGTCAAGCCAAGCCACATCAGACATAAACTGTTTATTATATCCGACAGAAACTTTTGGACTATATCAGATATAATCTAGTTGCTTAATTATATGAAACATAAACAAGTTGTTTAATTATATGAGACACAAACAAAAAGAGATTCAGGTACTGTGGTTTTTATTTTGCACCTGTCGGCCTAATGCATCCGAATTCAGCATGCATTTTATGAAAGGGTCTGCTTCCTCCTGCATTTTCTCAGGGTTTGCTTCCCCTGGATAACGGCTGGTGCTGTGATGGGGATTGAACCCAGCACCTTCTGGGTGTGAGCTGTGTCACTAAACCACTAGCCTACGCCGTCCCCAACCTGTTCATTTCTTCTTCTTCTTCTTCTTCGTTTGTTCTCAATCGCCTGCTACCAAACCCTGAAAGGGCTTCAGTAGCAGAATGTAGTCCAGAGAACGGAATGCGTTGTGTCCTAGTTTACAGCTTGGCTGCTATATTTGCACCTTTCGGTCCAACACATCCGACTTCAGCAAGCATTTTTTGAGTACCGGGTTAGCATTCCCTCTTCGATCCCTTCTCCTCAGCCAGTCTGCCCTACTGCAGTCTGTTATCCAGGATCACCGCGTGGAGGTGTAGAAGGGTCTTGGCAGCTATGGTTCGCTGGCCCTGATGCTAGCAGTCAGCTATGGGTTGCTGACCACTGCAGCTTATGCATGCGCTGCTCAGCATCTTGATCCCCAACCTGTTCATTTAATTCTGGTCTGTTGTCATCATGAAACTCGCTGATGTATTCTGTCCATCTGTTATTTTATCATTCCCTATCAGTATCTAGTTTTCTTTTGCATTCAAACATCCTGTGAATGATTGTGGTCGTCTTGCCCATTAGGTCATTGATTCATTTGTACATGGATTTTGTGTCTGTTTTCTGCTTAAAGTTTATTTTGTCTGCCTGAAATTGTGTGTTGCTCTTCATTCAACTTGGTGTATTCCTCCTCATCATGTTTACTCTTTCTTCTTTTGTCAATCAAGTGTAATATGTGCTGGTCATTCAGTTTTTCTTTGCTTGATGTTTTTTTCTTGTACATTATTATTAGACAAACCCATAGGCTAGTTATTTTAGTGTACCACACCTAGGCTAGCTATTTTAATATAGCACACTTAGGACTTAGGCTAGTTGTTTTACTATGACATTTAGGCAAGTTATTTTAGTATAGCACTCATAGACTAGTTGTTTTAGTATAGCACAATTAGGCTAGTTATTTTAGTATGACAGTTACCTAGTTATTTTACTATGACACTTAGGCTACTTATTTTACTACGACACTTAGGCTAGTTATTTTAGTAAAATATACTTAGGCTAGTTATTTTAGTAAAGCACACTTCGGCTAATTATTATAGCACTACAGACTTTAACTAAACATTTTACTATACAATACCTAGGCTAATTATTTAATATATCACACTTATGCTAGTTGTTTTAGTAAAGCAAATGTATGCTAGTTATTTTAATATTGCACACTTTGACAAAATAATTTAGTATACAACACCTATGCTAATTGTAGTATAGCTCACCTGGGATAGTTATTTTAGTATCTGTACCTGTACCTAAACTAGTGTTTTTAGTAAAGCAAACTTAGGCTAGTTATTTTAGCTTAGCACACAGAAGCTCCTTATTTTATTATAGTACATCAAGTCTTATTATTTGTTATTTTAATATGTCACACCTAAGCTAGTTATTATAGTATACTATGCTTGTTATTATACCTAGGATAGTTATTTTAGTGTACTGCATGTGGACTAGTTATTTTAGTGTACCACACCAAGGCTAGTTATTTTAGTGTACTGCATTTGGGCTAGTTATTTTACTGTACTGCATGTGGGCTAGTTATTTTAGTGTACCACACCAAGGCTAGTTATTTTAGTATACTGCATTTGGGCTAGTTATTTTAGTGTACTGCATTTGGGCTAGTTATTTTAGTGTACTGCATGTGGGCTAGTTATTTTAGTGTACTGCATTTGGGCTAGTTATTTTAGTGTACCACACTGAGGCTAGTTATTTTAGAACAGCACACATTCATTGGCTCTTTCCATCTTGTCAGATGATAGTAATTGTGCTTTAAACAAAGTGATCTAACTACAGTCCGAGACAATAACGCGTGTGACTCGTAGGACCAATCCAAGCAGAGACGCATCTTCCACAGTGTGTGAAAGGAAAGTCAGGACCATTTGTGGCATTACATGGTGTGGCGTGTCTTCTCAAACGCTGAGTATTTAGTCTATCTGCAATCAGTATCTCCTTTGTCTGTATTCCGTGCTTAATCCTGCCCTCCATGTAACACGATCCATGGCATCCTGCTCCCATGATTCCATATCGATACCTGCATCATTCATATCCAGTTTGCATACACCCATGTACCGAAGTACTGGTCGGCCGAAGACCTTCTCCCCAACTGTAATTCCCCATAGAGAAGATCATTTGGTATTCTGCAATCATCCATCCTCGGAGTATGTCACAGCCATCACAGCCTCCGAGGAGTAAGCATGGAAAATATTGCAACAGTTCTCTGCGTTGGGGATCTTATCTTGCCACACAATCTCCAGAATTCTGCAGAGGCACCTCATGTGATAACTGTTTAGCCATCTCTCCTGGTACATATAAGTCGACCATGTTTCACTGCCATAAAAAAGGGTGCTGAGGACACAGGATTGGTAAACAAGTGTTTTTTGCTTTAGCAGTGAGCTTCTTGTCCTCCCAGACCCTTTTTGTTAATCTGCTCATTTTTGTTGCTGCTTTGCTTATCCTGATATTGATTTCTTGGTCCAGGGATACTCTATTATTGACTGAGAATCCTAAGTATGTAAAGTAATTTATTACCTCGAGATCCTCATCATCAATGGAGATTACTGGTACTGTGTTAGCACCCTGGACCAAAACTTGTGTTTTCCTTTTGCTGATTGTTAAACCAAATTTGTAGATAGTAAAAACAGATAGTAAGCTTTGCAGTTCCTCCTCTGAATGAGTCGTAATTACGGCATCATCCACAGGGTTGGAGCAAGTACACAGCCTTGTTATACTCCACACTTGATTGCATACTCCTCTGAGGACGCACAGTCAAAGTTGATGGTGCCTTTCATGTCAGTGTGGAAAGACTCGATAATACTCTAAAGAATTGGTGGGCAACCAATCCTCCTGAGCGCTTTCAACAGACCCTCAAGGCTGACCAAGTCGAATGCCTTCGTGAGATCAATGAAGGCAATATACAATGGTTGCTTTTGTTCTCTGCATTTTTCTTGCTACTGTCGTAATGAGAATATCATATCTGTGTAGACCTATTCCCACAAAAACTGCACTGTGACTGGATAAACCTGGTCTCCTAGGACCTGAAGTTGGCGCAAAACAATTCTGGCAAGTATCTTCTCAACATTACGCAGAAGCGAAATTCCTCTGTAATTGTTGCAGCTGCTCCGATCCCCCTTGTTCTTGTATAAGGTTGCAATGCTTTTAAATCCTGTCCTTTATGCCAGCACAATGTTATCAACTGGTGGTTCTGTGGGGCAGATATGTCTATTCCACTTCTGATGACCACTATTGAGATTCCACCCCTTCTTGGTGCCTTGCCAGAAGCAAGGTCAGCAATAGCACAGTTAACTTCTGCCATGGTGGACAGCGAGTCCAGATGGTCAAGAGTTGGCATGGCATTGACGGCGTCCTCTGTTAGCTCTTAAGTAGAGTTCAAGATGGTGCTATACCATCTGTCTATCTGCTTCCTCTTATCAGTGATGATCTCCACAGAGAAATCTTTTAGAGGCACAATATTTTTCACAGTTGGGCCGATGGATATTCTCACAAAACTATCCAAAAGTCATTTGCACACTGTCTAGCTGTCCCTTGCACTTCCTTTCTTACTTCTGTCTCAATACATTGAGAATGTTTCATGTTGTTTTGTCTTTGTTTTTTGCTAGTGCTGTCTTTTTGCTGTCAATCAAAGGCTGCAGTATCCTATTTGTCTCAAACCAGACTTAATTCCTGTGTTTTCTGGTGTCACAAATCGTTACTGCTGCTTTGAGGGATGCTTCTTTGATTACGTCCCACCTTTCACTAGCTGTACAGCCTCCTGATGTATCAGTGAGAGCATCTGAAAGCTGCTGTTGGAACTTGAAACACTTTTCTGAATCCTTAGTGTGGGCTAAATCTATTCTCACAACGGGTTTGTGTTTCGCTGTAAAGATTCTGTTAGGTCTCACCTTTGACGCGGGCAACGACCAACATGTGGTCAGTATCACGGTCAGCACTCAGGTAGCTGTATGTTAATTGTGTTTGATTCAGATGTTGCCTCCTGGTGATAATAAAGTCCAGCTGGTGTCAATGGCCGGATCTTGGATGTTTTCCTGATACCTTAAGGCGATCTTTTGTTGCAAAGTAGAAGTTTGTGATACTGAGATCGTTTTTAGTGCAGAATTCAAGCAGCCTTTGTACATTTTCATTCATGCGCTCAATATTGTGTTTACCTAAACAAACTGGCCATGAATTCGAGTCCGATCCCACTCGAGCATTTAGATCACCAAGTATGTATAGACGGTCTGATTTTAGAATTGCATTCACTACATTGTCTAACTCTGCATAGACGGAATCCTTCACATCTTCCGCTGATGTGAGCGTCGGAGCATAGGCAGCGATAAGTGTTCCGAATCCACACAAGGTAGACAATCACATTGATAACATTCTTTCATATCCTCCAACTGGACTCTCAATAGCGAGTTCTTTACAGCAAAACCCAATCCATGCTTTCAGGTCTCTTAAATTTTGTCCTAGCCCCAAGTACCCATTGAAACAGACATGCTGTGGTGGATCAACACCTTATTGAGGTGAGCGTTAGTTGATCAATGAGACCCGAAGGTATTTCCCACCATCAGGAACAGCTGGTGGCACCCATGCCTGCTCCAATTGGCAAGCGATTGTAACCATTAAACTACTGTCTCCTATTTTGATTCCAAGACCTGTTAAGGCCAGGAATGGAGTTGCACCTCTCCATAGCACAAAGCCTGGGCTTAAATATAGAGACCATGTGTTGTCCATGCAGTTTGGTCCCTCTCTCGGTTTGCCTAGTTTGCTCCAAGGGAAAGGTGATACCAATACATTTGGAACAAGGCAAGCTGCAGAAACTGTTAGCTCAGCAAAGCAATGCTCTATCTGTTCACTTGTCAGGACTTCACTCCTAGACCAGCCACAAACCAAGCCTAAGGGCCTGGTCTGCCCTGCCATAACACTCAGCTGAGGTTGTCTTTCCTCGCTCTAGGATAAGGCATTTTTATTCTCTTGCGAGTGTTCCTCGTTGTTCCACATTGTCAGTTGTCAGATTTGGTAGACACTGACCAACTTTCGAAGTTACCAGAAAACAGGTTCACCGATTAGACAGCCATATCTGACAAGATATTCCAGTATCTTATCTGCATGGATTCAGATGATTTGAAATCAGAGTTTTCCTTATCCTAGATGAGCTGCCTTCTGAGGCTTTCTAGCCACATCTGTCCGAATCTACTGGTTTTAAGGTGCCAGTGGCTCGCCTTTCGCCCCTTCTCCTGTTAGTAAAAACCAGGAGATTGACTTTGTTGTCAGAGGATATATGAGATGCCATGGGAGCATTTCATTTGTGTTGAAAGTTCATCCTCAACCCCACTCCCAACTATGACACAATTTAGAACTACAGCAAAACATGGGTTAACTATTTTAGTGTATCACACCAAGGCTAGTTATTTTAGTGTACCACACCAAGGCTAGTTATTTTAGTGTACCACACCAAAGCTAGTTATTTTAGTGTACCACACCAAGGGTAGTTATTTTAGTGTACCACACCAAGGTTAGTTATTTTAGTGTACCACACCAAGGCTAGTTATTTAAGTGTACCACACCAAGGCTAGTTATTTTAGTGTACCACATCAAGGCTAGTTATTTTAGTGTACCACACCAAGGCTAGTTATTTTAGTGTACCACACCAAAGCTAGTTATTTTAGTGTACCACACCAAGGCTAGTTATTTTAGTGTACCACACCAAAGCTAGTTATTTTAGTGTACCACACCAAGGCTAGTTATTTTAGTGTACCACACCAAGGCTAGTTATTTTAGTGTACCACACCAAGGCTAGTTATTTTAGTGTACCACACCAAGGCTAGTTATTTTAGTGTACCACACCAAAGCTAGTTATTTTAGTGTACCACACCAAGGCTAGTTATTTTAGTGTACCACACCAAGGCTAGTTATTTTAGTGTAACACACCAAGGCTAGTTATTTTAGTGTACCACACCAAGGCTAGTTATTTTAGTGTACCACACCAAGTCTAGTTATTTTAGTGTACCACATCTAGGCTAGTTATTTTAGTGTACCACACCAAGGCTAGTTATTTTAGTGTACCACACCAAGGCTAGTTATTTTAGTGTACCACACCAAGGCTAGTTATTTTAGTGTAACACACCAAGGCTAGTTATTTTAGTGTACCACACCAAGGCTAGTTATTTTAGTGTACCACACCAAGTCTAGTTATTTTAGTGTACCACACCAAGGCTAGTTATTTTAGTGTAACACACCAAGGCTAGTTATTTTAGTGTACCACACCAAGGCTAGTTATTTTAGTGTACCACACCAAGGCTAGTTATTTTAGTGTAACACACCAAGGCTAGTTATTTAAGTGTAACACACCAAGGCTAGTTATTTTAGTGTACCACACCAAGGCTAGTTATTTTAATGTAACACACCAAGGCTAGTTATTTTAGTGTACCACATCTAGGCTAGTTATTTTAGTGTACCACACCAAGGCTAGTTATTTTAGTGTACCACACCAAGGCTAGTTATTTTAGTGTACCACACCAAGGCTAGTTATTTTAGTGTACCACACCAAGGCTAGTTATTTTAGTGTAACCACACCAAGGCTAGTTATTTTAGTGTACCACACCAAGCCTAGTTATTTTAGTGTACCACACCAAGGCTAGTTATTTTAGTGTACCACACCAAGGCTAGTTATTTTAGTGTACCACACCAAGGCTAGTTATTTTAGTGTAACACACCAAGGCTAGTTATTTTAGTGTACCACATCTAGGCTAGTTATTTTAGTGTACCACACCAAGGCTAGTTATTTTAGTGTACCACACCAAGGCTAGTTATTTTAGTGTACCACACCAAGGCTAGTTATTTTAGTGTACCACACCAAGGCTAGTTATTTTAGTGTACCACACCAAGGTTAGTTATTTTAGTGTACCACACCAAGCCTAGTTATTTTAGTGTACCACACCAAGGCTAGTTATTTTAGTGTACCACACCAAGGCTAGTTATTTTAGTGTACCACACCAAGGCTAGTTATTTTAGTGTAACACACCAAGGCTAGTTATTTTAGTGTAACACACCAAGGCTAGTTATTTTAGTGTACCACACCAAGGCTAGTTATTTTAGTGTACCACACCAAGGCTAGTTATTTTAGTGTACCACACCAAGGCTAGTTATTTTAGTGTAACACACCAAGGCTAGTTATTTTAGTGTACCACACCAAGGCTAGTTATTTTAGTGTACCACACCAAGGCTAGTTATTTTAGTGTACCACATCTAGGCTAATGAGAATGAGAATGACTTATGAGAATGCAACCTGACCAACTACCCCTGTGAGCCTCTAATGCACGACGTTTGAGTTTTTGCAACCGTGGCAGACTGAGAACTAGGTGGATAGGATATGTTGCAGATATCCTAAATCATTATGGGATGACGACTACTTCAGCAACGCGTCTGCCCTGGACAGAAAACTATTGCTCCCCACAGCACAAGCGGATAAGACAAGACAAGACACCTGGGCTAATTATATTAGTACATCACACATAGACTAGCTATTTTCGTGTGTCACACCTGGTCTAGTTATTTTAGTTTTACTACAGCCATGCTAGTTATCCTAGTATAGCACAGCTAGACCAGTTATATTTGTATACCACACACTGGCTAATTATTTTAGTATATACAGATACAGCAAATGACCATGGATCTTTGTGTGTCTCACCACGCTCGTGGCATTCTTCAAGGCTTGAATAAAATATAGAGGACCAGCAATGGGCAAACTATTTCTAGTGGAAGTATGACAGGATCCCTTCCAGAGATGCTATTTCTCCTCGGTGATTCCGTACAATGGTTTGACTCATTGATTATCATGTTAGTTCATTAATAAACTATATGATAGTCTAGCTAGCAATTGAGACAAAATGCTCTTCATTATCTATTGACATTTTTTACAGTTGAGTGTTTTTGGTGGGTCAGCCTGGAAGTGGAGCATCGAACGACAGCAATTCTATCTTCACCAGTTTGATCCTGCCCAACCAGACCTTAACTACAGGAATCCAGATGTCAGAGCAGAGATGATGGTATGTCTGTCTGAGAAAAATATGAAAATTAAACATGAAATTTATGGGCCAATGGGAATGGTATAATCATAATGTGACCGTGCAGACTCTTAAACAGACATGAAATCAGGATTTATTGATTAGATGCTTTTACGGGTGACAGATATCTACTGGCATTATAATATTTTTCATCATCCAGGGCATAAGAATCTGGTGGGTCTGGAGCAGGAAGTCCTTCCCCATAACGCGCTGGCTGCTTAGCAGAGGAAATATCTGAATAGATCACATGCTGCTTCTTAGAAATACCATATCCGTTTGGAAGAGTCATGTAAAAGTAACAATTATTAATGATTTGTTGATTCACTCAACACCATTGGAACTGCAAAACTGAACAATCGTTCTTTTTGGTTCAACCAGTAGCACAGATTCATTATATACAATTGACAACATATGTATGTGGGGCCTAACACCAGTCCTGGTCACCAATCTCACAACCAAAATAAAAGCTGTAAGCTTTCTTTATCAATAGTGTAATAGGTTGCCTTTGTGATAGCAAAGTTATTTGTCCACAAATATAGCAAAAATAATCTGCACTGTTCACACATTTACGGGACATCTTGAACGACGCATCTGAACTTACGGAATCCACAACACAAATGATGACAAGGAGTAGATGTGATTGTAATAACTGCTACAGATTGCATCATTCAATTGGTGCTCAAGGCTAGCGTCTCATGGGAAATCACACACCAGGGCTATAGAAAAGAGAAAAACTGAGACATTTGTGTCAGAAAGGTCAACACACCAGCCCAGCCTACTTACCCACCCCCGTAAACTAGAGCTAATTAGTAATTAATTTTGTTTATATACATCAGTTGAAAAATTAGTTGAAAAGAGCTGCTTTTGTCTCGGATACATTTTTTATGTTGCTGAAAGTGTTATCAGTGACAGTGGATTAGGACATGAAGAGAGGACCTTGGCATTGGATAGGTCATACATTAAGGAACCCAATTGATAGCATTACAAGGCAGCTTCTGTTCTGAAACCAGAGAGGTAAGAGAAGTAGAGGCCCTCCACAATTCATTCAAGGAGAAGAGAGCTTGAGGTAAACATCAAAGAGA
Source organism: Ariolimax columbianus (assembly GCA_036924085.1). NCBI lineage: Eukaryota > Metazoa > Mollusca > Gastropoda > Stylommatophora > Arionidae > Ariolimax > Ariolimax columbianus. Next base: position 52,932,363 of record JAVGWX010000021.1, read on the forward strand.
CTGGAAAGATGTGCATAGAGCTACCACAGATAGTCCAAGACAGGAAGACATGATGTGTATTTCATGAAGACCTATGCTCTACAGGGAGCAATAAAAGATTTGATTGATTGATTGAATTTTTTAAAAATGACTAAGACGTTTCTATAATAACTAATATCATACCTATTTTTTACCTTTGGGCTTTGAAAGGTTAATAGTGTCTTCTCATTGAATCAAAATTGTAAACATTAATTTGATTATCTTTCCTCCACAACAATTTTACAGCTGGCTATGCGCTACTGGCTGGATCATGGTATTGACGGTCTGAGGATGGATGCTATTAATCATGTCTACGAGACCACAAATTTTTCACTCAACAATCCTTTGTCTGGTAACAATGTTCCTTCAGTGAGTCACTAATTATATGTAATTGTGGAGTTTTTACCATCCTCTTTAACATTTACTCAAAGCTTATCAGAAGGTAGTGCAGGCAGGGACAATTAATACATTTAAGAATAAATTGGATGCGCATAGAATAGACTGAGGTACCACCTATTCAACAAATTGAAGATATGTGGCACCGACGAATGCCCGTGTGGTACCGGGAAAATAACCGCTGAGCATTTGCTGCAAAACTGCCCGACATACGAGGATCAGAGAGAGTAGATGTGGCCATCACCAGTGGCAACACTAGACAAGCTCTATGGCAGTGTCGACAGCCTCAGGATGACCGCTGCCTTTTTCGAAAAAATAATGGTTACTGTCTGACTGCGTACGATGAAGAAGAAGAAGAAGAAGGATGCGCATAGCTTTTAGAGCAAGGTAATGTAAATGAAACTGGTTGTATACAGACTCTGCAGAGTCTTCTAAGCTAGTATAACAATGTTAAGTTAAGTAATTCATCTTGTGATATCATAATCCAAAACAATTTTAATCATCAGAACAAGCATTTGGGATTGAAGAATAATCATGGTCAGGTGAAACATTCTGATCAAGACCACACCTCATGTCATGATTTATGCTCCTGGAAACAGGCTGTCTGGCCAGCGAGGTGGGGATCTACTGTAATCCCCATGTCGGTAAACTTCCTGAGAAGCTTTGCATTGCACTTTTTAGTTAGTTGTCCATCACAAGTAAAGATGGTGACATCATCAGACATATGATTTTAGATGTGACCGCATATGAATGTACAGTCTGATCTGAGTGTGACAAACTCTACTTCACGTAGGGCACACGTGAACAGTGTTAGTAAATGGGCCGACTTGCATTCTATTCTTTCATCTCATGAGAATGAAACCAGTTTGGCTGCCTTTAAAAGCATACAATATAAGGAGATCAGGGGTTCAGAGCAAATGGATAAACAACATCAAAGATATAATATACCAACTTTGGCTTACAACAGTAACAAATCTGGCCCAAGTATGAGACCTGCAGCTTCCCACAACATTTCACACCAGTGGAAGGATAAAGTTAAGTTAAGTAAGTATGTTGCCCCTTTATATGACTGAAATGCTGCTCATAAGCAATCAAAGATAACAACTTTACACCATTACTAACACTTGCAAGAACATATACAGATAATTTCCTGCAAATGAAAAATACATTGCCTGCTCATAAATAATTTTTTCATCTTCCTTAGGATGATTATGGATACCTGAAACCGATATACACTAACTATATTTTGCCAGAAACCAAAGAAGAAATTCAACGTTGGCAAAGCATTCTTGATGGAATGAAGCAAGTTGATGCAAAAGAAAGGTTTGTTCAACCTCTTAGGGCTTTGACTGTGCAAACTTTCATAATACTAAGTTATGAAGTTTAAGTTTCTCATGGTTTTATTTAATTAATTATTTTTATACAACTGTCTCTCTTTTGCCTTCTATCATCCAGTAGTGCATAGGCCATCATTCAACCCTCGCCAAGCAGCTCTGACCTGTGCAATCTTTTCCACTTCCTTCCAGCTTTTTCCTGTTTTCTTTACGTCTACCTCCAGATCTCTTCTCCATGTATTCCTTGGTCTGCCTATGCCTTTCCTTCCATGGGGGTTCCATGACAGGGATTGCCTGGTGATACTGGCCTGGGGCTTTCTTAATGTATGACCCATCTATCTCCACTTTCTTCCTATTATACAACTGTACTTCTAGCAACACAGTTATAGTTGCTTTCTGTGATTCACTCTGTCTTCTCCTTTCTGAACAGTAGATACATCATGATACATAACATTTTTTTATGGATTGGCATGTTTCACTACTTAGTCATCTTAGTCGACCTGTGCATGTACAAGGGCGTTAGGTCCCAATTCTTGTATGAGTTGGTAGTAGCTGAATGCATTTCTCTGCTTACCAAGCTGGGCTTGAGCAGTCCTAAATTTTTTGGTTTTGTGCTAGTCTCATCTCGGTTTCCAGTCGATCCTGTCTCGCGCATGGGTTGTCCAGTGGATGGCTAACTTGTTTGTTTTAGGATCATGAGTGTTGTGCAGCTCAAGCGAATCTTGTAGTCTAGTAGGGGTCTGCCGGATAATGTTTTTTTGCCGTGCGGGTACCACAGAGTGGTTACTGTGCTCCAGCGTTTGTCTTTCCTTCTGACTACATGACCTACTGACTACAGTACATGTGGACATCCCCTGATAGTAACAGCAGGAACCAAGTACAACAAAAATAAAGGTCAAGTGGGCTGTTAACAAAAACGCTACCAGGAGCGGACTGCGACACGGATCACAGACTACTGGTTGCAGTTTCCAAGATGAGACTGAGAAGTGCAAGCAAAGGTATGTGACCAATGCCTTTTGATGTAAAAGCGATACCAATTGAATATAGCATCAGAGTACAAAATAAGTTTTAGGCATTGATGGCTGTCCAAGAAGAGATGACATCGGACGAGTTGACCACATGTGCAAGGGACATTTTAATCTCTGTTGCGCAAAACATAATTCTCAGAGAGACACACAGGAAACAGAGCTGCATATTGGAAGAAACACTGAAGCTCATAGAAAATAGAAGAAATATAAAAAACAAAAGGGACTTGAGAGAACCAACACAACATAATGAAACTGTGCAAGAACAGAAGAGAAATGATACAAGACAAGGTATATAATAGACACATGTAAAAACATTGAAGAACTACAACAAGGCAGAGCAGAAGGTGCTTTTAGGGTAGAAGAACACTATCAAGAGAGTTCCGACAAGTGCCATATGTCATCAACATATTAACAGTAAATAAAGATATCTAAAAAACCATGTAGAAAGACACCTCAAAGCACCCAGTTACAATAATATCGAACAAAGAAGGAGAACCTGAACCCATATTAAGACAAAGTATACTTGGCAATCAAAAGCCTAAAAAAAGGAAAGTCACTGGGTGCGATGACATCCCAGTGGAACTAATACAGGCATGAGTAGAGGCCAGTGCTTGTATTTATCATGCAAGAGAATCTGGCACAGAGCAGAGTGGCTAAAAGCATGGAAGATATCAATGTATAATTCTCTCCCAAAGATGGCAACTTAAAGCTGTTCACAAATTTCTGTGCTAATAAGCCACACTAGCAAAATCGTCATGCCGATTATATTGAAGAGGATAGAAATAACATTTGAATGTAAAATCCATTAAGTGCAAGCAGGCTTCAGAAACGTCAGAGGGACCAGAGGATCACATTTTTAATATGAGGAACATCTGAATACATGCTTAAGATAAAGATATCCACCAAGAAAATATAGTATTCCTGACTGATGCCACGTCAATATTAGCAGCAATGTATGTTCTCCCTGACACAGCTCTCAGCATAACACCCAAGGTTGGTCATACAGTGGATCCCATCCCACTGCAATATTGAAGGCAATGAAGCTGCAGACAAAGTAGAAAAGAGTGGACGAGCATCCCCACAAACAGACATGAGTATCACATATAATGAGGCCAAGACCATAATAAAAGCCAACTTCAGGGTAAAATGGGCTGATCAACACCCCCGACTTCCGAAAAGAAGACAGCTACTTTAACTTAACTAGAGAAGGACAAGTCATCATCTTCAGACTGAAAACTGGGCATAACAGACTCAAGGGTGATCTTTACAACAAAATGAGGATTGGGACAGATGACAGGTGCCCATGTGGGGAGCATATCATGACAGTGGAACACATTCTGCAAAGCTGCATGCTCACGCAGGAAAAAAGATATCAATACTGGGCTTGTGAGACAGATATGAGACAAAAGCTGTAACGCGGCAACGTCTTGTCAGTTCAGGCTCCAGGTTACTCTCCAGATTGAGAAGGAACCCAAGATAAATGTACTTGTTGACATCCTCTAATCGTACATCGCCAAGGAAGTCTGGATCACAAGTGGCAAAGTGTTGCGTAACACTTTAGTCTTCAGGACATTCATCTCCAGTCCCGCTTTCTTGCCCTCTTCATCGAGTAGCTGCATCATTTGCTTGGCTTCTGCTGCTGACTCTGTGATGAGCACTATGTCATTGCCAAGGAAGACTGGATCACAAGGGGCAAAGTGTTGCGTAACACTTTAGTCTTCAGGACATTCATCTCCAGTCCCGCTTTCTTGCCCTCTTCATCGAGTAGCTGCATCATTTGCTTGGCTTCTGCTGCTGACTCTGTGATGAGCACTATGTCATTGCCAAGGAAGACTGGATCACAAGGGGCAAAGTGTTGCGTAACACTTTAGTCTTCAGGACATTCATCTCCAGTCCCGCTTTCTTGCCTTCTTCATCGAGTAGCTGCATCATTTGCTTGGCTTCTGCTGCTGACTCTGTGATGAGCACTATGTCATTGGCAAATCGAAGATGATTGAGGCGTCTGCCATCCCTAAGGATGCCAAAGGTGTCCCAGTTGCATCGGTTAATGACTGATTCTAAACATGTGGAGAAGAGGTTCGGTGAGATAGGATTGCCTTGGTGGACCCTCTTTTGAATTTGTACCACAATTGGACGTTGGATGGGATGAAATGTGGTAGTACAGTTCATATAACTGTTGGAAAGAATTCTGATGTAACCAGAATCGACATCTTGTTTCAAAAGTGTACGCAAGACAAAATGTGGTTCTATTGAATCAAAAACCATTTTTATAGTCAATGAAAGTGAATATTAAGGGCATCTGAAACTCTCTTGCTGCCTCATTAAGGCTAGTTTCATGTTGCTACTTATTTTAACTTACATGTCATTTGAAATAATTATAAAATATAAACTACCACTGACATATCTCTTAAAGTTGATGTTTAATTAGGGTTATATATATTCTCATTTCCATCAGATTCATGGTACTTGAGTTCTACACTGACTCCAACACAAGAGCTGAAATGGCAGAATATGGTGCCCATCCATTTAACTTAGATATGGTGGGCGGTTTGACAGTTCCCCTTTCAGCCAGACAGATTATGAATCTAATTTCTCAGGAGTACACAAACAAACCACCTTCCTACTGGCCAACTTTTGTGGTAATTCAACTATCCTTGTGTGTCATTGTGTTTTTGAAAATGTAAGCACTCTTCAGTCCAAACTTGGAAAACGCCAACAGAAGCCAAAAATTTCAGACCTGTCTCGCTTTTATGTCATCTATACATAGTTTTGTTTTTTTGGGGGGTTTTTTTTTTTTTTTGCGTTCGCCTTATTTTCTCTAATCCTCAAGGCGGTGTGCGCTGCACTGTGGTTTTTATTTTGCGCCTGTCGGCCCAGTGCATCCGACTTCAGCATGCATTTTATGTAAGGGTCTGCTTCCTCCTGCATTTTCTAAGGGTTTGCTTCCTCGGGGTAACAGCCGGTGCTGTGATGGGGATCGAACCCAGCACCTTCGGATTGTGAGCCGTGCCACTTAACTAGGCCATGCCATCCCCATACATAGTATTTGAAAAAAATTATACTAGGTCGAATTTCAGGCACTATTGATAATAAACTTATCCAAGAACAGGCAGGTTTCAGGCTCGGAAAATCCTTTTGCGGGCAGATCCTTAACCTCGCACAACACATTGAGACGGGTACGAGCGGAAGCAGGTGATAGGGGTTGCTTTTGTTGACCGCACGGCGGCAAATGATCAACTAGTTAGCCCAGGAACAAGACAGTTCATATATGCAGATGAAACTGCAATAGCTGCACAGGGAAAGTGTTTTGAGAAAGTGGAGCTAGGACTTACAAAAGCTCTAGACAGAATGGCCGAATATTATGAGGAAAACCACCTCAAAGTCAATCCCAGTGAAACACAGGTTTGTGCTTTCCATTTGAAGAACAGAAAAGCAAGACGACAACTTCATATTAAATGGCGCGGACAGGTACTTGAATCACAGCGATACATCCAAGTATTTAGGTATTATAATGAGCCACACATTATTGTGCAAGGCACATCGTAATGCGGTAAAAAAAAAAGTCACTGCAAGAAATAACAAAATACGCAAACTAACAAACACTGCATGAGGAGCACATCAGCCCTTGCACTATGTCTTTCAGCGGCAGAGTATGCGACACCCGTATGGAATGCATCTACACACATAAAACAGGTCGATGTGGCAGTAAATGAGACATGCCAAATTGTAACAGAATGCCTTAAACCGACACCAACGGAAAAAGTCAGTGCAATCGCTGGTATCTCACCTCCAGATATTAGAAGACATGTCACATCTGAAGTTGAGAGACAAAAGCAGTCCTGTGACCAGAGACACCCTTTCTTTTCTTTAGGGCATACAGTGGAAAGAATATAACTGACATAAGGACAATTTTTCTGCGGACTGTATGGCCTTCAGAACAGAGCCCTGAGAGAAACCACATAGAAGAGTGGCGCCAAATAAATGGTGAAGGTTGGATGGAGATCAGGTTACTGTCTGACTGCGAACGAAGAAGAAGAAGGATCGAGATCAAAGAAATGAAAGCATCTGATAAAGGACTAGTAGTCATACACCCTAAGGTTATATCATCGAAAATGTATAAATAACAGTAACCAGTTGTTAGCTACATATGTATTTGTGAAACCAAACGCAGTACATTTTAAAACATTTTTTCTAAAAACTTTGTAACTAAGCAGATGGAAATATCTTTGTATTGATTTTTGCAGTCTTACAAAAGACCGCATAGTGATATAGAATAGTAATTATTAAAATAAAATTACACAGATTGTCTATAATGAGATACCATTAAAGTGGTTCACAAAGTCAAATTGTTAGAAACTTTTTTAGCTCACACTGGATCTTTATCAAACTTCTTCATGGATATGCAGTAAGTGATGTTAAATAACAAAAGGCAGAAGAACAAGTTGACATAACAAATGAGATATACATAAGTAAATGATTGACAAACAGTCAAATTCATGTTAACAGATTTGCAGATTAATGTGACCAAAACAAGAGAAATGAAAGTGAACAGACCATGCACATGTTAATGGCTAAATATATTTTGGAGATAACATCATCAAAAATTAAGAAATCGATTAAAGTTTCTTGCTTCTCTGACGATCGTCATCGATTCGACCTTGAGAACAGACTGATCTCCAGTAGGGGTTGCCTCCAACTACATGGCATTAATATCTTCCATACCTTTTCTTAAATTCTCATTTCATACCGGCCCCTATCCATTTGCTTTCCTCTTTTCCCTCCATCAATTTCACCATTTGGTCTTTTTCGTATTTGTCCGCCACTGGCTTATCCGGCCGTTTCTCACTTCTTACACCCTCCTGGCCACTTCATTTGACCTTTGTTTGTGACTTGGTATCCAGCATCCATTCTGAGAAGAAGTAATGTGACGTTTTCTTAGATAAGTGCACCTTTCTCCTTATATGTTCACATCTTTCATTTATGTACTCTTCCATTCTATGATTCACTAGTTCATTATTGTTGGTGCTCGTTGTCCTTGAAGGAGGCCTTTTAGTCGTAACGTAGGATTCGTTTGTGTTTTTGTTTTAGTGTGATATCTGACCATAAATACCTATTAAAAATATTTTTTACTTTACTTTTACTCAAGTATTATATCAATCTGAAAAAATTCACTGACAGACATCTTCACCTAACACTTCTTACCAATCACTTATGCAATAACAAACACAGTCTTATGGAACAGTACATAAAAAACAACAAATGTAACTGTACATTATGTAGATACTTACTTTCCGACAACCTCAAATAGATTTTTCCCCAAAATCAGACACCGTCAGTGCACTTTCATTAGTCATCATCAGGTCCAACCTTCATAGCTCTTTTGATGCCACTTTTCTATGTGGTTTCTCTTGGGGTTCTGTTCTGAGGGCGTTATTGTCCACAGAAAATTTTTCAATGATTTCATTCGTATTTTTTCTGGTGTATGTCCAAAAGGAGGGTGTCTTTTGTCATAGGGCTGCTGTTGGCCTTTCAACTTCAGATGCGACACTTCCTCTAAAATGCGGAGGTGGAATATCAGCAATTGCGTAGACCTTTTCCGATGGTGTTGGTTTAAGGCATCCTGTCAAAATTCAACATGTCTCATCTTCTGCCACATCGACCTGTTACCTGTGTGCATTAAATATTGGTGCCGCATACTCTGTCGCTGACATAGTGCAAGGGCTGATGTGCGAAGCACCGTTGTTTGTCAGCTTGCGAATGATATTGTTTCTTGTACTGACTTTTTGTTTTACTGCAATGCAGCATGCCGTGTAAGACACTGTGCGGTCCATTAGTTTAGTTTAGTCAAATAATTAATGTCACTGCACATGGATTAACCCGTATATACTCTGTTCTTCTCCATATTTTTGGAGCATCACAACACAATGCACCAACTTTGTAGCATGTTTAACATAATAGTCAACTTTTCCCAGGCAGCGGCCGTTAAGCCTATTCTTTTCAATTTTCAAATGCAGAAGAATTTTTAACGTTCGCGACACTGCCCACAGGTGTCTGATCTCTACTCCCCAGAGATCCGTTGAAATACCAGAAAGTCCATGTTAAAAAATCCCGGTTTTTACCGTGATTTGAACCTGCAACCTCAATCCGACATCTTACCTTGAGATCACTCAGTCCCCATGCTGTCCATTATGAGGCCTAAGTACTTGGGTGTATCGCTATGTTCAAGTACCTGTCCGTGCCATTTAATATAAAGTTGTTTTCTTGCTTCTCTGTTTTTCAAGTGGAAGGCACATACCTGTGTTTTGCTGGGGTTGATTTTGTGGTGGTTTTCCTCATTGTATTTGGCCGTTCTGTCTAGAGCTTTTGATGTTTTGTCCGAGCTGCACTTCCTCAAAACGCTTTCCCTATGTAGCTATTGCACTTTCATCTGCATATTTGAACTATCTTAGTTACTGGTCTAACTGGTATGATCTATTATAACCCCTAGGTCACTTTCCTTTTTATCTTTCTAATATTGTTCTATCCCATTCTGTAATTACATTGCATATTGGATCTATCCATGTAGATGACTGTACATTTATCTACATAAACTTCATTTGCCAGCTCTCATACCATCCGACCTCAATATATCCACTTCTGCTTTAGATGAGGCATGTACATATTTTTGTGTCATCTTTTAATTTTGCAATCATAGATTTGATATTGTCTAAATCATTTATAAATATCATGAAAAAAATTGGTCCCAAAACCGAGCTCTGTGGCATTACGCTTTTTATCTCACACCACTCAGAGTCCTCCTTATTTATGCCCACTCTCTGCCTTCTTCCTATTAACCAATTTTCTAACGATTTAGCAACTTTGTCACCTATTCCATGTGATTTTAACTTTCTAAATAATCTTAACCTAACAGCAAGCACTAAATCAGATACAGAACGCCAGGATGCACAGTCTATGTTAGAAGGCTTCAACACTATACTCAAGGATACGGCCAAGAAAATACTGGGAAGGTACAAACGGAGATAGATAAGGAAAGGGACCTAGGGGTTATAATAGATCATACAGGTAAGGTGAGAAAGCAAATTCAGGTAGCAGTGAAAAAAGGCAAATGCAATGTTAAGTATGATAAAAAGGAATATTAAACATAGGAGCAAGGAAGTGATAGTCAAACTGTATAAAGCATTGGTTAGACCTAGATTGAAGTACTGTGTACAGGTATGGAGTCCTTATCATAGAGGGGATATAAACATGCTGGAAAGAATACAAAAAAGAGCGACAAAGCTGATAGTGGGATTCCAGAATTACAGTTATGAGGAAAGACTAAGAAAAACCGGCTTACAGTGTCTCGAAGAGAGAAGAATTCGTGGTGACTTAATACAGACTTATAAGATGACCAGAGGAATGGATAAATTAGACTATAACAAGTTTTTAAAATACAACCACCCACAAGAACAAAAGGGCATAGCTACAAATTAACTAAAGAGAGGTCCAGATTAGATATTAAGAAATATTTTTTTAGTCAGAGAGTGGTGAATGCTTGGAATGCATTGCCACGAGAGATAGTGGAGACAAGAACAGTTAATAAATTTAAGAATAAATTGGATGTGCATAGCTTTTAGAGCAAGGTGATGTAAATGAAACTGGTTGTATACAGACTTTGCAGAGTCTTCTGAACCAGTATAAGGACGTTAAGTTAAGTTAGGTATAAACCCTGGGTCTCGGAACACATATTACTACTATGTAACACTAGGAGAGCTCTCAAAAATGAGAAAACCACAACAGCCGGAATGGAAAAATACAGAGCTATAAACAAGACTATAAGAAAGGATATGGCAAGAGCAAAGGAGGAGTGAGAAAAAGATCAGTGCACAAAAATTCAAGACTGCATTGTCAAGAACAATGGTAGAACAGCTTACCAACTAGTTAGAAACCTGACAAAGAAGTACACGCCCACAATTAGAACAATTCAAGATGAGGCAGGTAATACCATGACTGCGGAAAAGGATGGCATGCAGAGATGGACGAAATATTGCTCCCAGTTGTACAATATGAAGTCCCCTAGGGATTCTAAAGATGTAACCTCAGCAGACCAACAAGAAGATAGAGAAAACTTTAGCATCATACGTGAAAAAGTTGAGGTGGCAGTTAGATTTCTTAAAAAGAGTAAAGTGGATGACATACCAGGCGAACTATTAATTCTTGGAGGGACAGTGGTGATAGATTTTCTAATAAAAATCTGTAACATAATATGGCAGACGGGAGAATGGGCCACAAGCTGGACAAAATCATTGATCATAGTGATAGGAGAATGGCCCACAAGCTGGACACAATCATTGATCATAGTGATACCAAAGAAAGGTAACCTCCAACAGTGTCAGAACTACAGAACTATCAGTCTGATTAGCCACGCCAGTCATGTTATGCTCAAGGTTATCCTTAACAGACTGCAGCCACGAGCAGATGAAATTGTTGCGGAAGAACAAGCGGGTTTCAGAGCTGGTCGAAGCACAAAAGAAACATTTTTAAACCTGCGCTTGATCAGTGAAAAATACACTCAGCACAAACATAAATTGTGCCAGGTCTTCATTGACTTTAAAAAGGCTTTTCATAGGGTGGGACATGAGGCTCTTTGGAAACTCTGTGCAAGTACAAGATAGCATGATGGCTCACCACGTCATTGAGAAACTATACACCGATGCCAGCAGTGCAGTTTACCTAAACGGGACCACAGGTGAATGGTTCCGCACGACAGTTGGCGTGCGCCAGGAGTGTTTCCTCTCTCCAACACTTTTCAATGTTTTTCTAGAACGCATTATGTCAGAAGCATTGGATGAACACGTAGGGACAGTCAGTATAGGTGGGCGCATACTCACCAATCTCCAGTTTGCCGATGACATTACCCGTCTGACTAGAACAGAACCTGAACTTGCAAGGCTAGTCGCAAACCTGGACAATGCTGCCCAGAAATTTATGATGGAAATCAGGGCAGAGAAGAGTAAGATCATGGTCAACAACCCAGAGGGTATCTAAAACCCGATTAGGGTCAAAGGTGAACCTCTGGAAAGTGTTATGCGGTTCAAATATCTAGGAGCAGAAATGAATGTGGAATGGTCTAGAGTGGAGATCCAGTCAAGAACAGCGATGGCCATGGTCGCCTTGACCAGACTGCGAATAATCTGGAAAGACAACATTAGTCTTAAATCAAAGCTGACTTTAATGTATACAATGATCACCTCAGTACACCTCTATGTGTGTGAGACTTCAACTCCGACGGCTGCACTAGAACGTACAATTTGCGCAATGGAAATGAGATGCTTGCGAAGAATTGTTGGCATTTCATATCTGGATCGTGTTACAAACAAGAGTGTTCTTGAAATTGTTAGGAAGGAGTTAGGCCAGTATAAAAACCTACTGACTGTAGTAAAAACACGAAAATTGACATGGTATGGACATAAATCACGATCGGAGGGGCTGACCAAGATTGTCCTGCAAGGCACTGTGCCTGGGAAGCGTGAGAGGGAGATGAAAAAAGAGATGGGAGGACAATATAAAAGAGTGGACGGGAAAGTCTATAGCTGAAACTAATACCCTGGCAAAAAATAGAGACACATGACGGGAACTGGTTCGACAAACTGCAATAACGGTGCCTCAACAACCTTCTAGGCTACGGGACTGATGATGATGAGGATGATGAAACAATTTTTGCAAAGTAGATAAATAACATACACTGGCTCCCCTCCATCAATCATTTTAATAACCTACTCCATGAATTTGAATAGATTTGTTAAGCATGATCTCCCTTAGTTAACCCATGCTGACTATTCCTGATTAGATTAAATTTGTCTAAATGTATTACAATGTTTTCTTTGATTGTTGACTCAAAAATTTTGTAGACTATGCTTTTTAAACTCACCGACCTATAATTTGCTGGATCTGATTTTTTGCCTTTTTTAAATAAGTGGATGAACAGGTGGGCGACGAGAACAACAGGTCGCAGTGTATTTAGCAAAATGTCACAGCCAAAAAGTAACGATGACATAAATAAACTACATAGAAGAGATCAAAGTTTCATCTTTCAGTTTCGAACAGGAAATACCAGAATGAATAGCCACTTCAAACGCATCAATCCCCAGCACCTGCCCTTGTGCAGACATTGCTCTCTTCCTGATGAAACAGTTCGACACCTACTCATTGAGTGCAAGGCGCTTGCGGACATGAGGAAAAGATTCTTACAAGCACTGCCAACAATTGTGAACACACTTTACGGAGCAGTAACACAACTGAAGAAGACCTGTATCTATATAAGAATGGCATTGGGCTGCCAAGAGCAGGCTTGCTCAGCAGCTATGGGATAACAACAACGAATAAGTGCATCACTCCTGCATCATCTTTTTGTTCCCCAGGAAGAATTCCCTTTGCAAATGATTGTGAACATAATATAGCCAATGGTTTTACTAACCCATCTCTAATTTAATTTAAAAAAAGATGTTCCCAACATCATCAAAGATTGAAATTTGTAATCGATGTTTTAAAGGCAAAAATACTGGCTAATCCAGGACAAGAAATAATAGCAGAATATTGTATCTTTGTAAATAAAACTTTATTTATGTTTTAATTTGCTTTTTTTTCATCAGTTTGTTACATGGCAGAAGTATTTCACCTGTCGCCCATCGTTACAAAATTTTGACTGCTTTTCTAGTACAGTGTCGGTAGTATCTATTTGTCACTGTTTTTACTTCTTATCGGCGCTGTGGTAAGTGGAAATGATTTGCCCTTTTTCAGATCTTTGTATAACTACAGTTGATATACTGTTTCCATTAGTATTGAATACAGTTGGAAATCATGTATGTTGCTTTTAAGCCATGGCTAATATCTTATTTTAGGTTGGAAACCATGATAAGCACAGAACGGCCAGCCGATACGGACGACGTTATGTTAATGCATTTAATATGCTTCTGATGACTTTGAAGGGAACACCTACGACTTACTACGGTGAGGAAATTGGAATGGAGGACATTACACTCACATATGAAGAGTCACAGGACCCCCCTGCAATTAAGGCTGGACCGGTCAGTTTGCCAAATACATATAGTGCTATTCACATGATTCTTTTCTCGTTATTTTTTTTTCTCCTAGTGTTGATAAGAATATGTTGTAAATCAATGTTACCTGTACTTTTAGTAAAGACTGAATTTATTTTGTACATTAAGTGCAGGTGTGCCATTTACTTTCAATATGTCTGCTAGGCAACTTTACATTTGGTTTAATATGTAAAGTTTACCATAAAAACATTTGCTTTGTCTGTTAAATGCTGTGAGAAATTTGATTTCAAATAGTATGTCATGTTGTTTCCAGCATGATTGATTCAGCAAGCTTTTCACTACGACCATTAGTGATTCATGAGCAACATTTTTTGGTAGCACCACTTTGTGAGCATTTTGTTTCTAATATGGAAATTGTTGTTTGTCCTTCATGGATGACAAAGACCACACTCTCTGTTCATTCATTTGAAATATATTCGTCATTCGATGGGTTCAAAGGTAACTGAGGAGTCCAATGTAATTCTGGAAAGACACTGGACATTGTTAGTCAAAATTGTTATCCATATGTAAAGGCTTCATTTTCTGGGTTTTTTAGCCGGTCTGTGGTGTGTGGTTCGGTCTTGCACTGCAGCTTCCCAAGTTTCTAGTATTATGCCAAATACTCTTAGGAAGACCATAAGAATGTTTTTGAAGCGCTATGGGAGAATTCACTCTTCTACGTTTCACTATAAAAAGTTTTTTTTGCGATCGATGGTCTGGAATGGTGACTACATGACCTGCCCAGTGGATATGTGACTGCATCAGAATAGTACTGATTCTAAGGATACCAGCTATTTCAAGAATTGCAGAATCCAAGAAACTGTCTTACCAATTGATGTAAATCACCCTTCTGAGACAGACTGTGTGGATGTGGTTCAGCTTTTTTATATGGTGCCTGTATGCAGCACATGCTTAACATGTCGCTGGAAGCACTGCAGCTCTATATAGCTTCAGCTTTGTCTGTAGACTAATGGCATTTTAATGCCAAACATTTATGCTATAGTTTACCAAATGAGATGCTGGCTTTATATATGGTGCTCAGAAAGCAGAAAAAAGATGTCATCCCTGAGGCTCAGAGAAAGCATGGCGCTAAAAAAAATAGAATGCAATAAAACCCCACAGCCGACTCCTCATATGTGTGCCCCATCAAGTACGGGCAGAGTTTGCTGTGCCAGGATTGAACTTAATGTTTTTAATACTGGTTTAGAAGACTCATCAGTGACATTTGCAACTTAACAGTTAAATAAGATCACATCTAGCAGCAGAAATTGAATGATGTCACTATCTTTGCTGTGATGGGCAATTAGTAAACTATTTATAAATCTTAAGATCATTAATAGAAATGTCTGTTTAGTTGCTAAAAGGTCGGTATCTTTGCTTCATCGACTACAAAAAGTCTTTCAGATAAAACAAAATGCTTGTCAAGACATTGTCTAGAAAACAGAAAAGCAGGATAGCCCCATAAATAGAATTTAATGTAACACTTGTTCACATTATATCCACTTTTCTTGATTGATTTTTAGATTGTAGCTGTAAATGTTCATCATGATCAGCAAGGGCCATCTCTGCAACAGAGGTTAACGGTAATGGATCTCCATCTGTCTCTGTCTCGGGCCAGACTGGTACACGCAGTCAAACTGTGTCTCGACCACATCTACTCTCTACCCTCTACTCTGTCCTCCAAAATAACCTTTAGGGGGCTGTCATATCGCTTGACATGACCAAAATATTTTTTATTTTTATTTCCTTCAAAAGCGTCTGTTTCACCTGTAGTTGTTCCACAACCTCATTATTGGTTTTCCTACCTTTCCAAGAAACTTGTCCGTCTTCTGAATACCCACATTTTAAAGGCTTCAATACGTTTCTTCATTTTTTTTGTTAGGGTCCAGGTTTCTAATGCAAACAATAAAACTGAATGCACATAGCATTTTATGATTTTCGTTTTTAATATCTGAGATATCTGCTTTTGACAGAAGTGTATCTTTCATGCTGTTAAATGTATTTATGGTCATTGCAATTCTTTGAATGATCTCCCTTTCACATTATCCATCAGCTGAAATGAGTTGGCCAAGATATACGTTGTTTAACATCCAGAATGTCTCCATTTATGTGGATGAAAGCTTTTGGGTTTTCTTTCTTTTTGATGAACACCATAACTTTAGTCTTTTTAATGTTGATTTCCAATCAATATCTTATTCATCGCTGAGGAACAAGTCGTCCAGTAATCCAGTAATCGTATCCATTAAGTTCTGCAGAAGTACTGGATTCTCTGCTGTTAACATTGTGTCATTAGCATATCTGATATTATTGATGCTACATCTACCTATATTCAATCCAGGCATGTCATCTATGTCTTTGAAAATCTGTTCTGTGTATACATTAAACCAGCAAGGGGAGAGCACACACCTCTGTCTAATCTCTTTTTTAATATTTATACTAGGTGTAACCTCCTCTATAGTTCTCAAACATACTGATTGATCCCAATACATGTTTTGGATAAGTTTGATATCCTTACCATCCAGATTGATATCCTCCAGACATCTTATCAACAGTTCATGTTTCCCGTTATCAAACCCTTTGGTGTAATCAATGAAGCAAGCATATATGTCCTTTTGCATCTCCATGTATTTTTCTACAATCATTCTCATACAGAAAATCCCTTCTCTTGTTCCACTGTTCTGCTTGGAATCAAACTGCTCCACACCGACCACTTGGTTAATATTTCCTTTAATTCTTTCCTGTACGATTTTAAGAAGTATTTTGGTGACATTGCTCATCAAACTTAAAAAATTAAAAGTTCTACGAAGCTACTGCTTTGGGTTTCTTAGGCAACATTATGATGTAAATGTTGTGTCCTCCTAAAACTCTAAAATCTAGTAAGTTGCTATATATAAAAAAAGTATTTCTCTAAATCTGTAAATTACTACTCATTAAATGTTATTCTAACAAAAGTAAATCAGCTTTGTGATATTAATATTAAAATGTATACAGGATCGCTATTTGGAAGTATCCCGAGATTTGAATCGTTCTCCTATGCAATGGACAGCAGGATATCAAGCAGGATTTACTGCGGCAAACAAGACATGGCTGCCGATACAAGCAAACTACACAATTTATAATGTAGAGGTAAGTACCCTGCAATATTAGTGAGGTCTTTGAGGAAAGGGATATTAGTACTTACATGCATTAAATAAATGTAAAAGAAATTACTGGATGAAGTGTTTGAGGCTACATGGTGTGAGACCACAGCTTGTGAGACCTTGAGACCACAGCTTGCGAGACCACAGCTTGTGAGACCTTGAGACCACAGCTTGTGAGACCACAGCTTGTGAGACCACAGCTTGTGAGACCTTGAGACCACAGCTTGCGAGACCACAGCTTGTGAGACCTTGAGACCACAGCTTGCGAGACCACAGCTTGTGAGACCACAGCTTGTGAGACCTTGAGACCACAGCTTGTGAGACCACAGCTTGTGAGACCACAGCTTGTGAGACCTTGAGACCACAGCTTGTGAGACCACAGCTTGTGAGACCTTGAGACCACAGCTTGTGAGACCACAGCTTGTGAGACCTTGAGACCACAGCTTGTGAGACCACAGCTTGTGAGACCTTGAGACCACAGCTTGTGAGACCACAGCTTGTGAGACCACAGCTTGTGAGACCACAGCTTGTGAGACCACAGCTTGTTTATGAGATGGGATGGCTAATTCCATTTCTCACTGTCCAAATACAACGCAAGTTACATCAGCAAGACCAAACCTTCTGATGATGTTGCCATCATCGCTTGTGATGGGCAACAAACTAAATAACATAAGCAGGTATTTTTTTTGTGTTTTTAAATAAAATGTGTCTTCCTGGATGAAATTCAAATGGCAACCATTTTCTTCTGTTTGCAAAGGACCAGAATTATGAAAATTGTTATAGTTTCATTTGAGTATTTGCTCAGATGTATACAACTATTCGAGAAGTACAGAATTTCACAAGAAAGCAATGTCACTTGCAAAAGAACATAGAAGAATAAAATATGAAGTAGATAACAAAGTCACGGAGAGCAATTTGGGTTTTGACAGAGCAGTGGGAAAAAGAGAAGCAATATTTTGTATCACTGACAGAAAAGAAACAGAATTAGAAAAGCTTTTAAATAGACTATGTAGTCTATAAACAGGCTTTCGACAAAGTACAACAAAAGAACATGAAAAGACATTTACATATGATGTGTATGCGGGCTTCCAAGAGACAACAAACAGTTGCCCTAGCTCTTGACCTTGAGGATGCATGCAGCGAGGTTGAAAGAGATTCAGTGGCCTAAGAGGTGTGAGCTAGGTATCAATCCCAATCTACCAGTTTCGATCACATCATGCTCAATTTGACCGACCAGGAATGTCAGTGGTTCTCCATTTTAGGACCACTTCTACTTGTTCACATAGCTATAACTTGGCAGAATTAGGGGACAATTTTGAACTGCTGTGAGAGCTACAAAGCTCATGTGCTGTCATCAGCACTTTCAGCAGTGAAACGGACTGAGCACATATGGCGATGTACAGGTGCAATGAAGTCGGTCCTGTGAACCACTTTGGAAAGAACAGTTACACTACGCTTGAGATCTTGGACATAAGTAAAGATGAGAGAAAATGTCCCCAAGGTGTCTGCTCTCACTGATGCTGTTCAACATCTACACAAAATGAGTGGCCAACATTCAACGCACAGGACAAGGGCAAACTCAAACATTTGCATATGACTTTCTAATGTGCAGTACTGGCTTAGATAGACATGAGATGGTCAAAGACATCTAGGAGACTTTCCAGGCAATATCACAATGGTGTGCTAATCCCAGCTCCCTCAATTTTTAGTCTCTGAGTAGTTCTGTTTCACTCCATTTATGACTGAAAATGCTGAAGAGAGTTCACCATCATTCAGTGCGCACTGGCCAACATGCCATCATGAAATTGGTGGAAAACTGGGATTTATTTTTCGAGACAACCAAATTTTGCATAATTTTCCATAGTCCGTCCCTGTTAACAGTGTCAAAGGCCTTTGTCAGGTCAACAAAAGTCATGTACAGATCTCAATGCTGTTCCTGATATTTCCCTTGCATTTGACATGCTGCAAAAATCATGTCAACCAACCCGTGACCAGTGCGGAAACCACATTGACCCTCTGGGAGTAGCTTCTGCTCAAGATGAGAAGTTAAGTCTTTGAGCAAGACTCGAGCTAGAATTTTTCCAGTGATCGACAAGAGGGAGATTTACATGTGGTTATCATGAGATTGACGATTACCCTTGTGCTTGTCCATGTGGACAATGCTCAGTTCCTGTGGCATATCACCTGTATCCCAAATTGAACAAAAAAAGTCTGATAGCTTGTGCAGCAGCACATGGCTTCCTGCAGGAATAGCATCTTACCCAGGGGCTTTGCCACTAGACATTAAGCTGATTGCTTTCTGTACCTCATCTGTACTGGGCGGGATATCAATCCTGACATTGACTGCAACTTGAGACATGCATGTTATGGCTCGTTCACTGACGGTAAATGGACAGTTTAGATTAACACTGAAGTGCTCTGACCATAGTTCCAGAATGTCGACTTTATCAGTCATCAGGGCCGTGCCACCAGCATTATGGATAGGACATAAATGATAGGACCTGGTACCAAAGACCATCTTCAGGGCATCGTAAAAACTGCTTTGAGTCATTTGTGTCTGCATTCCACTGGATTTTATTTCCTTTGCTGTTAAGCCAGGTATCCTGTATAGTGCTTGCTGAGCTGGATCTGGACAATCCTACAAATATTGGTGAACGCTGAATTTTTGGAAAATGAGGGACCATCTTGGTGAAGTCTTAATAAACAATGTTTTTCATCCAGCAAAGTCTTTATAGCGTCATCATTGTCATCAAACCAGTCTTCGTTTCTGAGAGCTGCATGACCCAAATACTCAAAATGGGTAGAGTAGACAGCATCCTTCAGAAAGGCTCATTTGTCTTTGACTGTGTCCATACATGGCTTTGTGTCCGTCAGCCGACTATCCAGAGCCCTGAAAAGCGTTCCACATTAGACCCACTTTGTAGATTGGATATGTTAAGTCTCTTCTCAGGTGTTCAACCCTGATGGCGTTGCCTGGGCTCTATGTGGAGGTTAAGCTTTGATACAATGAGTCTGTGATCTGTCCAACATTCGGCACCACACATAGCATTTGTCACTCGCACATCTTGTCTGTCTCTCTTTCTGGCGGGGCTGCATCCACAACGTCTTGTTGTGAGTGGACAGCCGAAACATGGTGTTGGGGATGGAGAGATCGTGGGTGGACAGGTGAAACATGGTGTTGGTGATGGAGAGATCGTGGGTGGACAGGTGAAACATGGTGTTGGTGATGGAGAGATCGTGGGTGGACAGGTGAAACATGGTGTTGGTGATGGAGAGATCGTGGGTGGACAGGTGAAACATGGTGTTGGTGATGGAAAGATCGTGGGTGGACAGGTGAAACATGGTGTTGGTGATGGAGAGATCGTGGGTGGACAGGTGAAACATGGTGTTGGTGATGGAGAGATCGTGGGTGGACAGGTGAAACATGGTGTTGGTGATGGAAAGATCCTGGGTTGCTGTTGTACTTGCTCGTGCCATTTAGCCCAAGTACACCATCCCAAGTACACCATCCCAAGTACACCATCCCAAGTACATGAATGCATCCAGACTGGCGATAGAATGACAGATTACCACAAAGTAATCATAGCCCTAGGCAGAGAATATGGTACAACAGGAGAGCAGAGCTCGAGCTGATAAATGATAACATGCAGAAGTGATGCCATCATATATACTGATGGATCGGTGCTACACAGTGAGATACCTGACTGGCGATTTTTAACTAGAGTGAGAGAGCAGGTCATCATTGAGCAGAGCGGACTGCAGATTTTTTATATCGAACAAGGTTTGAGAGGATTGGGTTGCAAGAGAGGACGAAGCAGAAGTATGTACAACCAACAAGCTACAGGAACCATCAGTCTCCATTTGCGGAGAGAGGCTGAGCACCTATAGGTATGCCCAGAGTGCAATGAAGTTCATTCTTAGGAACAGAACAGGAACATGTCTGTGACATCGAGAAATAAATTGTTAAAACGCCAAAGCCTAAATGCAGATTGTTGCAGACAAGGTGCACCTGCTGCACAATAACACTTTAGACATCAATGAAAAAAGAATCAAGAGTTATGGATGGCACAGTCAGAAAGAATGATTTACAGGTCACTACAGGTCACTACAGTCACTCCACACCTGTACACAGTGCTCCAATCTAGGTCTAACTAATGCTTTATACAGTTTGACTATCACTTCCTTGCTCCTATGTTCAATATTTCTTGTTATCATACCTAACCTTGCATTTATGTAAATACATACTTGTGAAAATTGAAAGAATGTGTGGTGGGACACATTTTCAATTTTCAAACTTAGAACTAAAAAAACTTGAGCAGGTATCTGAAAACATAAATATGTTCACCTGCGTATATATCACCAGAAATGTACCTTCATTGTGTTCTCATGACAGTTGAATATTTGTGCCTATCCATTTACAGGATGAGAAACAGGTGTCAAGCTCTTATCTAAACTTGTACAGAGAATATGCTAACCTGCGGACATTAAATGGTTTCAAGTACGGGGAAATAAACGTCAACATTGTTACTAATGACAATGTTTTGTCCTATACAAGATCCTATGGGTACGAATAATAATATGTCATGTTCATTTTTACTTTGCTTTTGATTACTTTTTTCATTTTGATTATGTTTATTTTGTAATGAGGAGTGTGTGGTCAAAGGGTTATGAGCTCTGATTACAAACCCAACGTAACAGGTTCAAATCATGTCAGGCTCAGTGTCACAAGAAGGGAATGCTGTGAGTGGTTTCATGATATAGCTGTTTCTCCTCAACCGACCTAAACGGACGATTACTCAACCACCTAAGACGACATCACACTTGTCACAGAGATACCCGCCGAAGCTGACGACATCACACTTGTCACAGAGATACCCGCCGAAGCTGACGACATCACACTTGTCACAGAGATACCCGCCGAAGCTGACGACATCACACTTGTCACAGAGATACCCGCCAAAGCAACAGCGATGCTAGCATCACTGAATGCGGAGGGTGTGAAAGAAGGCCTCATCAAAAATATTTTACGAAAGCTATGAACAACGCCGAGGGCTTCAACAGAAGAATAAAAGTTAATGGCCAGGAACTTTAAGTGGTCGACCGTTTTAATTATCTGGGTTCGATTATCAGTAATGGAGTATCAAAATATGAGGTGTTGGCCAGAATACTGAATAGAGCAAACAATATTGATGCTTTCACGGCTTAACACAATCTGGCATATAAACAGTTAGCACTGTGCACGAAAATCAGATTAATGCGTACATTAGTCCTGGCAATATTCCTCTTTGCTTGTGAGTCATGGAAAATTACAGCTGACCTGCAATGGAGGATACAGGCTTTGGAGATGAGATGTTTTTGAAGACTTCTAAACGTCACGTACAAAGATCGAGTTATAAATGAGAAAATACGAGATAGAATTACAAGAGCGATAGGGCCGTTTGAAGATTTCTTGGCAACTGTCAAAAGAAGAAAATTCGCTTGGTATGATCACATATTGAGATCAAATGGTCTTGCAAGTATGATCCTGTATGGAAAGGTGCAAGGCTTACGATGATGAGGTCATCCCAAAAAGAGGTGGGAGGACAACATAAAAGAACGGACCAACCAGAAGAGGCACAGGGAGTGACTGCTGACAGAGAAGGATGGCGTTGGGGCTGTGAGGATGGTTTCATGTGTGCCCCAACGACCTCACCGGTGACGGGGTGACCTGACTTGACCTAACTGATGCGCAACCGTTTTACGGATCCCAACCCTGTGTACCTAAATGATACACCATTGGAGAATGTCGATGAATACATCTACCTCAACCGCCTCCTCAACATGGACAATAACCTGAAGCATGAGATTGCCAGGTGAGCAAACTGGGCCACCTTCAAATCAATAAAGGCGGCAATAGACACCACAAGAGACACCAGACTGCAAGCTGACATATTCGACTCAGTGGTCCTACCACTATCTATGCTATAGATGTGAAATCTGGTCTCTGACAAAAGCCATGGAGAACCAGCCAAAGACAACACATGTCTCGCTTGAGGGCCGTCTCATGGGCCTATCACTTAGGCAACAGTGCCAGATGGGCTTACACAACAGTGACATCCGGGCATTGTCACACGTCATCCATCATGCCAACAACTCCAAGCACCGCTGGGCTGGCCATGTAGTCAGAAGGAAAGACAAGTGCTGGAGCACACCAACCACTATGTGGTACCTGGACCACACCAACCACTCTGTGGTACCTGGACCACACCAACCACTCTGTGGTACCTGGACCACACCAACCACTCTGTGGTACCTGGACCACACCAACCACTCTGTGGTACCTGGACCACACCAACCACTCTGTGGTACCTGGACCACACCAACCACTCTGTGGTACCTGGACCACACCAACCACTCTGTGGTACCTGGACCACACCAACCACTCTGTGGTACCTGGACCACACCAACCACTCTGTGGTACCTGGACCACACCAACCACTCTGTGGTACCTGGACCACACCAACCACTCTGTGGTACCTGGACCACACCAACCACTCTGTGGTACCTGGAGCACAGCAACTCTCTGTGGTACCTGGACCACACCAACCACTCTGTGGTACCTGGAGCACAGCAACTCTCTGTGGTACCTGGACCACACCAACCACTCTGTGGTACCTGGACCACACCAACCACTCTGTGGTACCTGGACCACACCAACCACTCTGTGGTACCTGGACCACACCAACCACTCTGTGGTACCTGGACCACACCAACCACTCTGTGGTACCTGGACCACAGCAACCACTCTGTGGTACCTGGACCACACCAACCACTCTGTGGTACCTGGACCACACCAACGACTCTGTGGTACCTGGACCACACCAACCACTCTGTGGTACCTGGACCACAGCAACCACTCTGTGGTACCCGCATGGCAAAAAAACACCACCCCGCAAACCCCTACTAGACTACAAGATTCGCTTGATCTGCACAACACTCATGATCTTAAAACAAACAAGTTAACCATCCACTGGATAACCCGTGCCTGAGACAGAATGGACTGGAAACAGAGATGAGACCAGCACAAAACATAAAAACAAAGCACTACTCGAGCCCAGCCCGCTAAGCAGAGAAATGCACCAGGCTACTACCAACTTGCACGAGAATTGAGACCTGATGCCCTTGTAGATGCACAGGTCGATTAAGACTAGGACTAAGTGTTCTTTTGAAACCAGTAAGTTTAAACTCTTTTGTGTGACACAAAAGTTTATTAAATGGATTGTTTTAATTTAAAACACAAAATTCATTTCTCACATATACACAAATTTACAGACTAACCACTCTAGGGTAGAAGACTCTCCACTCATTGTTTTGCACAGTCTGTCATTCAGACATGCCTAAAGCCTGTTGGAAGTTGGTCGGCCTTCAGTATTTGAAAGAATACTTTAGATTCAATACTGTAAAATAGTGTGTGCAATAATAAAAGAGTGATTAAGCGCAAGTGCAGGTCTCAGTTCTGGTGCTAGCTGGATGTAGCTGGGAGGAGGATTTTTCTGCTTAGCGGGCTAGGCTCGAGCAGCTTATTACTTCACTGCGTTGAGACAAGTGCCATATAGGGTGGTTAACCGATGTGTGAGTCCATCTTAATAGACTCAAACACTAAAGCAAAATAGGCCGGCAGCCTGTTAAGCGCCATCTATGCTGCTTCTAACAAACCACCTAACCATGGCCTGTGTTATGCCATGTCACAGTTAGTCACCTTTTACGACATGCTCTCTGTGGGTCAGTGGTGCTATTTTTGTCCTAATCATACACAAAGACCCCGGCGGACCACTCAATTCTTGTATTAATTGTCTTCAAAAGAATTTTAGAAGCATGTGTTATTAAGCTTATTGTTCGGAATTGACCACATTCTATTGCATTTTATTTTATTTAGCAAAGGAGTTATTATTGAAGTTGTGTGATCTTTTGGTCATATTCCATTAATGTCCTTAACTGTAAGTAAATTTGGTAGTCTCTTCCGCTGTTCTGCGTAACTCATCTATACCTGGTGTTTTGAGATTATGGAAAATGTCTAGTGGCCACTAGTAATCTCTCTTCTATCAAAGGCATGGCATTTAATGGTGCGTTATCCTGGCACAGACCGCCATCCTCATACAGTTCCTAAACAATATATATATAAATATATGAGGGGGCTTCAAATAAAAACCTTTAAAGTAGGATAGAAATTAGAAAAACCATACCTTTGTATTGTGACTCGTTAATATAGTTGCTAAGAATGTCAAGAGTGTCCTGCATGTGCCATCACAGTGCAGACGAACAACAACCATTATAATTGCAGTTAAAAGATGACCGCCCTATTGACATGTACCAAAGAGGAGCAGTGTTCCGTTATCCAGGTTTTTTTTTAGCTGCGAAGGGGTGAAACTTATTGAAATTCATCGACGAATAAAGGTCCAGTATGGTGATGCATGCCTTTCACACCAGCTAATGTATGAGTGGAGTCGGAAATTCCAAACAGTGTGAGTTCTGTTACAGACTGTTCACGGCCGGGTCAGGCACACCAAGTAGTGACATTAGAGCCGATTGCAGCCATTTACTGCCTCATAAAGGAAAATCACAGATTGACTGTGAATGAAATTGCCACACATCTGGACATAAGTCAAGGTTCAGCGCATCACATCATAATTCATGTGCTACAGAACCACAATCTATCTGTAAGGTTGGTCCCACAGCAGCTTACTCCAGAATTGAAACAACACATTGATGTCTGTCATGAACTTTTGTGATGCTTTGAAGCAGAAGGTGATGGTTTCCTAGCAAAAATTGTTACTGGAGATGAAACCTGCAATCACTACCACAAGCCTGAAACGAAGAGAACGAGCAATAAATTCTGCCATTCCTCCTCACCAAAACTGAAGACGTTTCGTAGGCAGCAATCTGCAGAAAAAGTTATGCTGAGCCCTACATCTGTCAGTAGTGCCACGTATACAGATCTTCTCAGGAATCATCGTCGACACGTATTCAAATCCAAACGACATGGACTTCCGAGTAAATGTTTTCTTTTGCCCATCTTGCCTGTGCAACGACTGCGACCATCAACAACCTCCACTTTCAGTGTCTACCACATGCCCTGTACTCACCAGACTGAGTCTCAAGCCATGTCCACGTCTTTGGATGACTAAAAAGATATTGGGATCAAAGGCTTTCATGTCTGATGAAGATGTCCAGCAATTGCTGCATGAGTTGTTTCATACGCGACTACAGGAATCTATGCACTTCATAGGCAATAGTGCATTGTACGCAATGGTGGTTAAGTCAAAAAATGATACAGCTGTGTTTCACTTTTTCAGAACAAATTTATCAAAAACTGTATGTGTGTGTGTGTGTATGTGTGCGGGAATGTGAGTGTGTGTGTGCGCGTGCGTAGGCATGTGCGCGTGCGTCGCGTGTGCCCATGTGTGCATTATATGAACATCAAGGAATAATGTTTCGGAAATGTCACAATAAGTTTATTTGTATAGCTCCTAATAATGGCATATTAGAAACACAAAAACCATTTAAAATGATGTGAGGTGGGGGGGGGGGGGGGGGGGGGTTGTTGTTGTTGTTTAATGTCCACAATGAGTAAGTTGACTCTTTAGTGCACCCTGAAAAGTGCATAAAGTGGTGGGTTGTAGTAGCTTTTCTCACATCCCACGCATGCTGATGATGCTGGACTGTGATCCTCCAGGAGGTTGTGCTGTGCTTTACTCACTACTACGGGGATCATGTTGATCCACATCTCGTCAGCCAGACTGCCTTGAAAATTTGCTGTTTCCAGGGATTGCCACATGGAAGAGAGATAGTGGTCTTGGTCAGCATATTGTGCCTGACCCTGACGGGACGTCTTAATCAGTATGTTGTGTCATTTCCCCAAGGTGGAAGAAAAAAAGTGTGGAAAACAAGTAAAATAAAAATTCCAGTACAAGGAAAACCTTAAAATAACTTTAGTATAGTACCTAGAATGAGTAGAGAACAACTGACTGAATGCTTATTCTATGCACAGAAATGTGAAGGTTGACAAGAGCAAATTTAGACAAATGGATTTTCATTAAACAAATTTGTATCCCAGTTATTTTGAAAAGGAGAAAATATAAATCTGAATATTTGTTTTGACATTAGCATTTTTATTTATATGTTCATTTTACTAAGTGCATATTTATTTACTTGCAATATTGCAGCTCAGATCACTACCTGGTAGCTATAAACTTTGGTCAAGCTGCATCTACAGACGACTACTACATAAATGCAATTAACACCACAATTGGCACTGTCATCTCTAACACTGGAATTGTCAACAAGGACTTAGCTAAGGGTAGTGTGGTATCGCTGGAAAGATTGACGCTTGAACCTGGAGATGGCATAGTTATAAAGTTTTGAACACTTTGTCATGCCACCTAGAAATATAAATCTTAAAAGAAGTTGTTTGGGAAAAATAAAGAATATAGAACCATTGATGTTACTCTCTGTGTGTTCTCTCTCTATGTGCATGTTACTCTCTGTGTGTTTCTGTTACACCAACTCTCCTCTCTCTGTGTGCATGTTACTCTCTGTGTGTTTCTGTTACACCAACTCTTCTCTCTCTGTGTGCATGTTACTCTCTGTGTGTTCTCTCTCTATGTGCATGTTACTCTCTGTGTGTTTCTGTTACACCAACTCTTCTCTCTCTGTGTGCATGTTACTCTCTGTGTGTTCTCTCTCTATGTGCATGTTACTCTCTGTGTGTTTCTGTTACACCAACTCTTCTCTCTCTGTGTGCATGTTACTCTCTGTGTGTTCTCTCTCTATGTGCATGTTACTCTCTGTGTGTTTCTGTTACACCAACTCTTCTCTCTCTGTGTGCATGTTACTCTCTGTGTGTTCTCTCTCTATGTGCATGTTACTCTCTGTGTGTTTCTGTTACACCAACTCTCCTCTCTCTATGTGCATGTTACTCTCTGTGTGTTTCTGTTACACCAACTCTCGTGTCTTTTGCGCTAAATTGAACCCTAAGAACAAACACCTTACAAACACCCAATGAAAGTCTGATAAAATAAGCTTTCAATACTCAGAACAGACTACATTAGGACATGTAAATCAAGTCAACTAAGACATAAGACAGATTCATAAATAATGACACACACATGAGGGAAGCAGAGTGAGGAAATGACAAACAAAAAACAAAAACAAAAATCAAAATGCAACACAAATACAAATATAAAGGCAAACATATTGTCATATGTTTACCTTTATATTTTAATTATAAAAATCTGAATTGTCCATCATCACAAATGAGGACTGCCAACATCATCCTGCGTCACACTACATTGCCTTTGATATTACATTTGCCAGCACATTAGCAATAACACAGATCTCTACAGTACATGTTCGAGATAGATGAATTGTCCCACCAACTTCTAATGTCTGCCTCCTCACTGTAACTGTTGGCTGTTTAAACGATCTGATCCCGAGTAGCCTACGCAGAAAGCTCAATGCAAAACGGTATCGTTGTCTGGCATGTCTGCTATACACTATCAATATGTCACAGACATGCAGAAGAGTGGATAAAACTACAGCGCAATTCACTTTTACCATGGTGGTAGTACTGATGCCTTGTCTGTTTTAGATGTTTTACTGGAGCCTCCAAAACGGAGAGCATACCTTGGTAATCCTGCTATTAGCCTCACAGTCGATATTCGTTTGTCTGGTGAGAGTGCTGTCTAGCTTGGTGAAGCTAACATCTGGAGACTTTGGTTCTGTTATGTCTATTTCGATGTACGGCTCCTCAGGAGCAGGCTGGAAGAGAACCTCTTTTTCCAATTGTTGATCGTGAGATCAACTTACTGCATGTCTCCGAAAACTCCGTGAAGGTGGATACATTCTTGCTCTGAGCAAGTGGGAAGGGCGGACTCGTCGGCAAACAATAAATCCAAGATCGGGACCTCACGTACTTTTGTGTTGGATTCCATGCGCCCTGAGATGAGCAGCTGACCTTTCGTCCTGTACTTCATGTGCATGCCAATAGCAGCGCCATGCACAGCATAAGTGAGATTGATGCACAGACCATGGTAAAGAGTGACTGTGTCAGCGCACATAATGAAATTGGCGGACAACCGCAAAGAATCTGCTAGGGCGGCAAAATTCCGCCATGAGTGCATCTCTATTGACGGTGTCAAAAGCTTTGATTAGATCGAGAAAAACTGTCAAGGTCACAATTTTATTTTTGATATTTCCCTTATAGTTGACGTGCTGCAAATATTCTGTCAACCGTCCCGCGACGCTTATACAAATTCAACTGACTCTCTGGGAGTAAACCTTGCTCAATGTGACCAGATATGCTGTTGAGCAGAACTCTTGCCAGCATTTTACCCGCGTTTGACAGCAGAGAGATATTGTTGTGATTGTCACGGGATTGAGTCTTGCCCTTCTGCTTGTACAGGTGTTCACTTCTAACATCTTTCATCACGTGGTATTTTCCCCGTCTTACCAAATACATCGAAATAGTTATGTCAGTTCCAGAAAAAGCACATGGCTGTGGCATACTTAAACTATGACTTGCACGCTGATCACGGGCGGACAGTTGAGGATGGCGTCTAAATGATTCACAAAGATTTCGAAAACTGATCGAAGCAGTTGGGGTAAGACAAAGCGTAATCACATGTATAAAAAAACTGTCATTGGTCGAAATGGCTTACGTAAGATTTGAAAGAATGAAGATGATACCACCAGGGCGGATATGGAGCGGGAATAAAGAAAGAGCGTAATAGATATTGCATTGACCTCTTCGCATTGAAGGCGACTGTTACCAACAATAACAAATACACAATACAGAATATGTGCTCATACCGAAAATCTGTGGAGAATCATGAAGGGAATTGGGTTTCCTTTGCATATTGTCCATCTCATTGAAACATTATACCAAGATCAACAAGCCGCTGTCCGAGTATCTGGACAAACATCAGATTGGTTTGCAGTACAAAAGGGAGTACGACAGGGATATATCCTCTCACCTTATCTGTACAACATATATGCGGAATGTATAATGAGAAATGTTCGAGAAGACGAGAACATTGAAAGTTTCGACCCATTTACGATTGGGGGATATGAGATTCCAGAGTTACGATACGCAGATGACACAGTGATACTATCAAGAAGTGCGGAAGGGCTAGGGCAGCTAATTTAAGCCGTAAATGGACATAGTAAAGATCAAAACCTGTTTATAAACATAAACAAAACAAAGATAATGACCACCGCCAAAACACAATGTCAGCATAAATTTACAGTGGGTGGTGAGGAAATAGATCAGGTCATTCATTTTGAATATCTGGGCTCCAGAATTGATAAAAATGGCGACTGCTCGAAATAAATCAGAAGAAGACTAGCCATGGCAATGCAGAGACTGAACAGCCTGAAGAAATTATGACAGAGCACCAAATAAATGATAAAAGTAAAAGTCTTGAGAACCTGTGTTTTTCCTGTGGCAGCTTATGGCTGCGAATCATGGACGATTTCCAAAACTTCCAAACAAAGAATCGAATCCTTTAAGTTAAAAATGTTACAGAAAGATCCTCAGAATACCCTGGACAGAGAAAAAAAGAAATATAGACATTCGGCAAGAGTTGAGCATAGATGAGAACTGGTTTATCAATTCCATTATGCCCAGAAAATGCAAATACTTTGGTCATATCAAGAGACACATCGGTCTCGAGAGAACGGTAATGGAAGGTATGGTGCCAGGCAAAAGAGGAAGGGGTAGACCAAGAAGACGATGGCACCAAGATATCCAAGAATGCCTGAGTATGACTGTGACATAGGCTGGAGTTTTGGCAAGGGAACCAGTTTCTTTCAGACAGACTATGATAGGAGCGACGTTCTACAAAGGAAATGCTACATGATGATGATCGATGATAGAAATGGATTAGCTGTTGTTAAAATCGTGAAAAGCTCATGGACTGGAAGGAATCGCTACAGACGTATTTCAGGTACGAACGAAAAACACTTGCGCGACAGTTAGCTAAACATTCAAAGACTGTCTTAGTGAGAGGTAAAATTCATGATCAATAGAACATCAAAAACAAAAACGATTCATTTAAAAAAAAGGAAAGGATCACAGAAAAGTTGCAATTAGCCACCAATCTGTTTGCTTTCATTCATCTATCTACAAGCTCTTTACATGGGCGATTATGAGCAGATTAGAAAAGCAACTTTATTAGAATCGACCACGAAAGTAGGCAGATTTCACGAAAGGCTAATCAACAACCGACCACATCATACAATTAAACACTTAATAGAGAGTTCACGGAAAGTAAATGTGTCTATCTGCCTGTGTTTGTGGACCATTAAAATGTCTTTTAACAGCATTGAAATAACTGCCGTGGTAAATGCCCTGAGATACCAAGATATTGAAGAAAAGTACGCTTACCTGATGGAAGACATAAATGAGAGTCGCTTCATTCTTCTTCTTCTTCTTCTTCGTTCGTTCTCAATCTCCCACTACCAAATACTGAAAGGGCTTAAGTCGCAGAATGTAGTCCAGAGAACGGAATGCGTTGTGTCATAGTTTACAGCTTGGCTGCGATATTTGCACCTTTCGGTCCAACACATCCGACTTCAGCAAGCATTTTTTGAGTACCGGGTTAGCATTCCCTCTTCGATCCCTTCTCCTTAGCCAGTCTGCCCTGGTGCAGCCTGTTATCCAGGATCACCGCGTGGAGGTGTAGAAAGGTCTTGGCAGCTATGGTTCGCTGGCCCTGACGCTAGCAGTCAGCTATGGTTCGCTGGCCCTGACGCTAGCAGTCAGCTATGGGTCGCTGACCACTTGCGCTGCTCAGCATCTTGATCCCAGTCGCTTCATTCAACATCAAGGAGTTGGAAATAGAAATACTTTCATTTATGTTGATGACAGCTTTTGGACTGTTTTGTTTTTTTAAATTTTTTTATTGGTGAACTTGAACTTTTTGATATTGATTTTCAATCCATAATACTGACTTCTGCTGGTTATCTTATCCATTTAGTACTGCAGATGTACTGGGTCTATGCAATTAATACTGTATCTGATATTATTGATAAATCGTCCTCCTATATTCAATCCAGACATGTCATCAATGTCTTTGAAAATCTGTTATGTGTACACATAAGGGGAAAGCACATACCCCTGCCTTACCTCTTTTTAAATAGTTGAGGCCTCCTCTCTAGTTCTCTCACGTACTGATTGATCCCAATATAAGTTTGTGATGCGTTTGATATCCCTACAGCCTAGATTGATATCCTCCAGACATCATATTAACTATTCATGCTTCACGTTATCAAACGCTTTAATGTACTTAATAAAGTAAGCATATACAACCTATAACATTTCCATGTATTTTTCCATAATCATTATCATACAGAAAATCCCTTCTATTGTTCCACTGTTCTACTTGAAACCAAAGTGCTCCCCACTGACCTCTTGGTTAATATTTTCTTTAATTCTTTCCTTTATGCTTTAAAGAAGTATTTTGGTAAGATGGCTCAACAAACTTATAATCCAATAATCCGTCCAATCTTCTTAGGCAACATTATGAACTCAGAAATTGCTAGGCCCTTTGATATATGGTATGTCTATAGCTTGTATTGTCTTGTCTTATACATATATGCCATGAGGAGGCGTTAAGCCGTAGTCTTATGTCAAGACCCAGACGCATCGAGGAAGTAGTCGTCATCCCATGACGATTTAGAATACCCTCAACATTTCCTATCCATCTAGTTTTGGGTCGACCACGGTTATGACACAGGGATAGCTGTTCAGGGTGGCCAAACCACTATATTCTCTCCTCATCAACATATTCAGTGCAGGGTCTTGCTTCAACTATTATTCTCACATCTTCATTGCGCATTCTGTCTCTCCTAGTTACGTTGATTGTTTTCTGGAGGCATCTCATCTCACATGTCGTGATCGTTCTCTCACATCTTCATTGCGCATTCTCTCTCTCCTAGTTACGTTGATTGTTTTCTGGAGCCATCTCATCTCACATGTCGTGATCTTTCTCTCTAGAGATTTTGTTCAAGTCCATGTTTGGCGCTGGTAACAGAGGGTTGGCATGAATATACTGTTGATCGGCATTGTTTTTGTGGACATGTCTATGTTAGGGTGTTTCAATAATGGTGACTGTTGGTATACAATTGCATTTGATTTTTGACACCTGATCTCAATTTCTCTATCTAAACTTCCATCTTATGTGAAAACAATGCCCAAGCATATTAATTTCTGCACTTATTTGATCTTGGTCCCGTTTACCATAATGTCCAAGTTGTCAGGTGTTCTGCTTATCTGCATAGTTTCTGTTTTGGATGTGTTCATTTTTCACCCACAAAGTTAAGCGCAGACAGATGTTGCTGCAGATCGTCTTCACTCTTGTATAGTAGGCACTGAGCATCTGCAAAATGGAGTTCATTTAACTGATCAGACTCTGTCCTATCCTCCTCTGCATTTCTTGACAGATGCTCTAATTTTGCCTTTAGTGTTATTCTGTCCATATTTGTGTTGAAGAGTTGTAGCTTTTAAGTGGCACAGCTTATGCACGTTTAACCAGGCCAAGTGCCTTTTCCTTATCAATGAAAGCCACGTGGAGTTTCTTATTGAATTCTATATTTTTTCACTTAATTGGCGAAGTCGACCTTGTTATGTGTATGCGTATTATGGATAGGAAATAAGCAATAACAAGTTTGGTGGAAACCAATGTTTGGTATAACAATTTCCTAATTATCAGGGTCAAATAATAACACGAATGAGGATGTCATAGGAAGGGAGACAATGTATATACGTTAGAATGAAGTAGTCCAAATATTTGGAACTTGTAATGCTGAGAGAAATGTTAAAGCATAGTGTGGCAAAATGTTACACTACTGAAAACAAGTATTGATGAAAATAAATGGAAGCGATTTATATAAGTTCACAAACTTGCCGTGAAGCAGTGAAATTCATGTAATCAAAAATAGTAGAGAAAGTTGTGCTGATATATAATAGACTGCACTATACGGAACGGCAATTCATTGTTGTTAGTGCGCTTGTGTGTTTGGTATAATTTAAACATGACATTAAGGTATCGTATGATCGGACGATCACAAAGGTTAATAACACTGACAATCGTTGTCTCTGCAATTGCAAATATCTCATATCGATTTTGAATTGTTTCACCAGTTAGTTATAAATAATTCTTCTTGAGCATTTACAACTATTTTTGGTATTTAAATGTCTAGATAAAAATACATATTTTGTCATTCAAATAATAAGATAGAGCATGTAACACTAAAATGTTGCGAATAATCGCACTCGGAATTGCAGCTGCCGGCATCCCATAATTCCTGACCACAGCGACGGGGCTATTCCCTTCCTATCGGGTTGGAGCCGAAACTTTTCTACGGCGCCAAATGGACTCGCCGAACGACCCACAATATATGCTTACCTGCCCCGCATCCAAACGGCAGGGGCAGGTTTGTGTAATAAATACGTTTGCTGGTTCCTCATATCAATCGGAATAGAAAACTATCAAATAGCAAACATGTTTTGAGCATTGTTCATTGATAATGCCATATGAACAGACGTCTGTGTTTGAGATATAAATGAAATATGAAAATAACTGAACATTTACATTTTTATAATTATATTTTGAATTTCAAATTAATTAAGGTAATCTTTCATAAGGTATCCATGTGTCTTTTACAAAAGTCATGAAGATAAAGTTGATAGAAACAACTCTGAAGGGCAGCCTGTTTTTTTTTTTGTGTATCGTAAAGTTAGATGAGAATTGACATCCAATTGTTTCAAAATTCGTCGATATTTCAATACATCATTTTGCTGCAGATTCAGTTATGTATCTATTTGAAGCGGGGCGGGGTGAGAGGTGGGTTAGAGAGAGAGAGAGAGAGAGAGAGAGAGAGAGAGAGAGAGAGAGAGAGAGAGAGAGAGAGAGAGAGAGAGTTAGAGATATCAGTGTTTGACATTTGTAAATGTATTCCTACGTGTATTATTTACAAACTATTACGATGTGGACAAATGGATCGTAGATTAGTTTTTGTTTGTTGGATTAAAGGTTTAAATCAATCAATCAATAGTAGGCCTACGCTTAGGCGACTAGGGCCCATCACGTTGAATGACGATGTCCATGACCAGGTTTGAATGCCGCGTCCCAAGTGACCTGCAGTTCTGTTGGGGAGGTAGTAATCTTTGTTGTTGCTAGGGTTGCGCCGACAACGTCTCCATGATGAGCACGGTCTCTTCTCGCCCCCCTCCCAGTCTGTTAACGCACCCTCCCCCCCCCAGTCTGTTAGGGCACCCTCCCCCTCCCAGTCTGTTAGGGCACCCCCCCCCCTAGTCTGTTAGGGCACCCTCCCCCCCCCCGTCTGTTAGGGCACCCTCCCCCCAGTCTGTTAGGGCACCCTCCCCCCCAGTCTGTTAGGGCAACCCCCCCCCCCAGACTTAAACTTCCGAGTGGAAAACGTGACCGAAGAGAGAGAGAGAGAGAGAGAGAGAGAGAGAGAGAGAGTTCGACGACGATCAATCATCGAGGCAATGCCTGCAAGATGAGAACATCGAACTGATTCACTGAATGTGATGTAATGAAGTGAAGGTTTGCCTTTCTGGATTCTGATGGCGAAGGCACGACTATTTCAACCCCAGACCGTAGTCTTTTAGGTTAAATCCGGACGTATTGGTCAGTGGGTGCATGTATTATATACGGAATCTGTTTTAAATGCTTTATATTTTGGCAGTTTTTTCATTTGTATTTTATTTGATTAAAGGTTTGACTTTTTGGATTCTACTGACAAAGACACGGCGCTTTCCACAGACCGTAGTCCTTCAATATCTGGACGATTTGGTCAGTGCATGTATCTGTTCGTCAATTTATATGCGTATTGGCCAGTGTATCAATGGGTGTGTAGACTCTTAAACCTCCCTATTTTATAAACGAGGTAGAATACATTTTTGAATCAAATATTCCACCGCCAATAGTGCTCCAACTAATTTGTACCTGCGAATCCTTCGTACGCTGATTTCTACCTGTTGTCTAGATCGCAGTCTAACGTTGCTAGGACCTGGGGGGGTCTCTGGAGCCAAGTATTCTAGACCTGAAATGTTTAGCCTCATCTGTTTCCCTTATCCACTGTAACCGCCTTCCTTTCCTCTCGGCGTATACGACCATTCTATCAAGTACACCTTGGTGTTTGTTAATATTGTAAATGTGTGTATGTGAACGTATGTATATTATTTAAACTTTCCATATATAACTTTCAGACAGGTTTTGTTACATTTTTACAATTCTTTTTTTTTCCCCAGATCAAATTATTGAGCTATGATTGTTAGCAACTATGTATATGCACGTATATGATGTGTGTGTGTGTGTGTGTGTGTGTACGTATGTATATATGTATGTACGAATATGTGTATGCACATGTATACATATATATATATATATACATATATATATGTATATTTTTTTTTTTGTGGAAAATATATGTATATAGATATATATATATTTATATATATATATATATATATATATATATATATATATACACACACACATACATACGCTTGTGCGTACAGCGTATATAATTATGTACGTAAATACACACACACACACATTATTACACACATTCATACATACATACATATATATATATATATATATATATATATATATATATATATATATATATATATGTATATATATATATATAATATAAATATATATATATATATAAATATATATATGTAATTTAAATATATAC
Source organism: Ariolimax columbianus (assembly GCA_036924085.1). Classification (NCBI taxonomy): domain Eukaryota; kingdom Metazoa; phylum Mollusca; class Gastropoda; order Stylommatophora; family Arionidae; genus Ariolimax; species Ariolimax columbianus. The sequence goes on from JAVGWX010000021.1 coordinate 52,969,127, forward strand.
ATACATACATACACACACACATATAAACATATATATATATATATATATATATATATATATATATTAATATATATACACTTCTAATAACAATAATTGTACATTGCATGAATTAACATTTATACAATTGTTGTCTAGCCGTACTTGTTTATTTCGAACATGCCAATTTAAAATATCTATTTTCATTTCATGATAATCAAAGCCATGGGTTAGGTTTCACATATTATCTCTGCTATATTTGTCCAACAACTTCAGTATTTTGCAATTCCTCACTTAGAACGCATTTACTCAGGTGGAAGGTAGAATTTAAGAACTTGATTTCCTCATGTTTTCGGAATTGCAGCGCTTCGTAGGTAAGCTGTGATAGATATATATGGTGTTTGCAAGGAATCTATTGTTCACTTATACAATTATACACAATGTTCATATTTCTGACCGAAGATTTCTAAAAGAGAATTATTTAAGTAAATTTTACGATAAATTAGTGTAAGCCAATATTTCTTCTTTTATCTTAGCTACATTATTTGCATGGGCAAACAGCGTTGTAAAATGGATGGATGGATATAGCTTGCGATATTCTCATCATTGAAGTGTGTACCACATTATACTTCGGTGGATGCTAACTACATTAATATCAACTGAAATAATTTAGTAGGTTTCGATATATATACAGTAAATTAAACTTGTTGAATAGTTTGATTACTTTCACTACTGTAGCCTGATACTGTAAGTAAGGAAAAAGGAAATTTAGCCAGATTTCGCCTTGAGACACAGGTAAGAGTAATGATTTAAATAGCACCTGCAACTTTTAATTGTTTTAAATGATCATTGCGACTGCTCTCTACATCAAGAAAATGTGAAAGTGGAAGTGACAGAATGTTGATGGGAAGCATGGGATAGTTCCTAGTTTCTGTGACAGAATGTTGATGGGAAGCATGGGCTAGTTCCTAGTTTCTGTGACAGAATGTTGATGGGAAGCATGGGCTAGTTCCTAGTTTCTGTGACAGAATGTTGATGGGAAGCATGGGCTAGTTCCTAGTTTCTGTGACAGAATGTTGATGGGAAACATGGGATAGTTCCTAGTTTCTGTGACAGAATGTTGATGGGAAGCATGGGCTAGTTCCTAGTTTCTGTGACAGAATGTTGATGGGAAACATGGGCTAGTTCCTAGTTTCTGTGCAGCGTTCTTTCCATTTTCAGTCTTCTATATAATATATTAATAAAATACCATGTTCTCTCTCTCTCTCTCTCTCTCTCTCTCACACACACACACACACAACACACACACAACACACACACACACTAACACCAACACCAACACACACAACACCAACACACACACACATACACACACACACTTGTTTTAGTTTAGTGAATTTGTATCAATTATTTATTACAACACATTTGATAGCATTATTTGTGTGTCCATACTTGACTATATTTAATGGTTTTCATACAAATTTCAGTATTTGAAATTGTATTTTTCGAGGGGAGCAGTATTACGCGTTCTATATTTCAATGAAATTTTGTTCATTCCTGCCCAACACTACAATATTGTTCATTCCTGTCCAACACTACAATTTTGTTCATTCCTGTCCAACACTACAATTTTGTTCATTCCTGTCCAACACTACAATTTTGTTCATTCCTGTCCAACACTACAATTTTGTTCATTCCTGCCCAACACTACAATATTGTTCATTCCTGTCCAACACTACAATTTTGTTCATTCCTGTCCAACACTACAATTTTGTTCATTCCTGTCCAACACTACAATTTTGTTCATTCCTGTCCAACACTACAATTTTGTTCATTCCTGTCCAACACTACAATTTTGTTCATTCCTGTCCAACACTACAATTTTGTTCATTCCTGTCCAACACTACAATTTTGTTCATTCCTGTCCAACACTACTATTCAAACGTCATTTAAATGATTACAGTCGTGCACTATAGTCTATTACTGTTGATGCCATACTTTAGTCATTATTTAACATTTATGATATTGGACAACTTTTACTTATTTTGGGACACTCAGCATACCATAATATTTAATGCTCGATTAGCTATTCTTCATATTTCTTAGTCGACCTTCTACAATGGCAGATCCCCCGTGCAGGTCCCAGCTCTGGTATGAACTGGATATAACCAGGAGGAGGATTTCCTGCTTATCAGGCTAAGATCGAGCAGTTTATTTCTCCGCTACGTTGGGACAGGTGCCGCGGAGGGTGGTTAACTGATGTGCGAGTCCATCTTAATAGACTCAAACACTAGAACAAAGTAGAACCACAGCCTGTTAGGCACCATCGATGTTGCTCTAAAACAATCCACTTAACCATAGCCGGTGTTATGCCATGTCACACAGTTAGTTGCCTCTTATGACATGCTCTCTGTGGGGACAGTGGTGCTATTCTTTTCCTTGTAGACCCACTCAAAACGACAAGCTATTATTTTTAATAAATGTTATGACATTTTGATTCACGTGTTTTAACAAACTTTGAATTATTCGCTACTGATAATAGAATACAAAAACTGCAAGCATAGTACAGCAGGTATTTATGGAGAACATACATTATAGTGAAAGCTGCCCTGGATGGATCCCAGGAAAAGGATGCATTGAGCACACGAATTATAAATCTTGCCTGACAAGAAGGATACATCAGAAAGACAGAAAGACTGTGAGACAATATAAAGGCATTAGAGGCAACAAAGTACATATACTAATGCAGGTACATTTTTTCTCAAACCAGAAGTAGAAAAAGCAACGTTGAATACACACAAATATACATACTTACATACATCCATGGGCTAGGTTTCATACATTTTCTCTGTGTTATTTTTCAAACAACTTCAGTGTTTTTGCAATTCCTCAGTTAGATCGCATCTACTCAGGTGGAAGGTAAAATTTATGAACGATACATTCATGTTTTCTTAATTGCAACGTTTTCGTAAATAAGCTAGGATAGATATAAATGGTGTTTGCAAGGAATCTATTGTTCACTTATACAATTATACACAATGTTCATATTTCTGATGGAAGATTTCGAAAACCTAATTATTTAAGTAAATGTTACGATAAATCAGTGTGAGTCATATATCTTCTTTTATCTTAGTTACATTATTTGCCAAAGAACAGCATTGTACAAGGTGTGGATCTATTTAGCTTGCTATATAGACACTGCCAAATATGTGTGAACTGAAACTGCAATACAAGATATTTGCTGTGCGATTACATAAGTCTTTATGAGAATATCTAAACACTTTCTATGGCAAATGAATATTGATACTTTAGTACAATGAGCCTGATGAACAGCACAAGAAGATCATTGTTCAAATCATAAATAACCAAATTATTGATAGACAGGTTGCATTTCGACACAACATGCAATCAAAATAAACAATATTTGGTATGCGGACTTCGCTGGCAGAAGTATATGCGATGATGATATGCCTTTTCGCACCACGCGAAGTATAAGAGCATATATATAATTGGCCACTTTAGTTGAATTCTGTTTCCGAGCACTTTTAGTAGTGTGTGCATGGAATTAGTTTTACAGTATAAGGTGTCACGCCACATGTACTGTCATCTTTAGTAGCCTACTACAACGTGCTTAGAAGGTTACATTCATCCTAGTCTTTTAAACCTAGATGCCAGCGTACGAAGAAGAAACCTAGATACCATTTTGAGGAACGTATACACAAAGGTACAATGACAAATCCTCAGGAAACAAAAGATAAGTTTTATCTGACAAACTGGTCATCTTCGGTGATTTTAACGCTAGGGTTGGCACAGACCACACAGCCTGGGAGGAGGCCATTGGCAGACATGGTATCGGAAAATGCAATAGTAACGGACTGCTCCTTCTGAGGACATGTGCCGCAAATGAACTACTCATTACAAACACAGCTTTCCGACTTCCTGTCGGAAATATAACCACATGGATGCACCCAAGGTCCCGCCACTGGCACCTCATTGACTACATTATCATCAGACGTAGGGATCGAGCGAATGCTATGGTAACGAAGAGCATGTGTGGTGCAGAATGTTGGACGGACCATGGACTTGTCATTGCCAAGCTAAACTTCAAGATCCAGCCCAAGATGCGCCCCCAGGGAAAGAAACCACTGAGGAGGTTAAATGCCTCTCAGCTGAAATACGAACCCACGAGAGGAGGCTTCCAGGAAGAGCTTGAGGGCAGACTATCTGAGCTTCGTTTTGAAAAGAACGACATCGAAGAGAACTGGGCATCATTGAGAAACGCACTCTGCGATACAGCTGTTGAAAACATTGGCCCACTCACGCGCAGGCATAGGGACTGGTTTGATGAGAGCGATCTGGAAATACAGGGCCTTCTCGATGCAAAACATGAAGCGCACATGGAATACCAGAGGGACACATCATCAGCAAAACCTGCCTTCAATACTGCTCGCAAAGCTGTCCAGATCAGGCTTAGAGAGATGCAAGACTCCTGGCTCAGCAAAGGAGCTGACAAAATTGAGATGTTCGCCGAGCGTCATGACACCAAACGGTTTTACGAGGCATTGAGGGCTCTCTACGGCCCGCAGCCCTCTAGTAATACTCCAGTTCGCGGTGCGGATGGAACACTGCTAACAGATAGGGTTCAGATTCTGGACAGATGTGCAGACCACTTCTGCAAAATACTAAACCACCCATCGTCCATAAATGAAGAGGCCCTCCGGCGAGTGCCGCAGGTGGAGCTGAGCCTGGCGTTGGATGAAGTCATCACTGAGGAGGAGGTCGACAGGGCAATCAGTTCACTATCTATGGGAAAGGCTTCGGGGGCTGATGCAATACCAGCAGAGGTGTATGGGACAGCTGGCCCATCCCTCGCCGGAGGGATCGCTGAACTCTTCAGTCCCATGTGGGCTGAAGGAAACATTCCGCAGGAGCTAAAGGATGCTTCAATCGTTCACCTGTACAAATGAAAAGGCAACCGTCAGGAATGCGACAATCATCGTGGAATATCGCTACTCTCCGTAGCAGGCAAGATCCTAGCGCGCTTACTGCTAAACAGGCTCAACAAACACCTTGAACAAAGCCACCACCTCCCAGAAAGCCAATGTGGATTCAGAGCCGGAAGAGGAACAGTGGACATGATTTTTGCTGCTCGCCAAGTACAAGAGAAGTGTCGAGAACAAAATCAGGCCTTGTGCACCACATTTATTGATTTGACAAAGGCATTTGATACAGTAAACAGAGGAGGGATGTGGATGATAATGTCCAAGTTTGGCTGCCCCAACAAGTTCATAACAATGGTGAAACAGCTACACGAAGGCATGTGTGCTCGTGTACTGGACAGCGGTGCAATCTCTAAAACGTTTGTAGTATCAAACGGAGTAAAACAAGGATGTGTACTCGCCCCGACTTTGTTCAGCATGATTTTCGCGGCCACGATGACAGACGCCTTCAGATCACTGGAGCTTGGAATACCCATAAAGTACCGCACAGATGGCAAATTACTCAATTCCAGAAGAATGAAGGCCAAAACCAAAGTGGTTGGCGACATAATCAGGGAACTTGTATTTGCTGACGACTGCGCTCTAATGAGCAACTCAGAACTGAACATGCAGGTTGGAATGGACCAGTTCTCTGCCGCATGCGAAAATTTCGGCCTGACCATAAATGCCAAATAAACAGAGGTCATGTACCAACCAGTACCAGGCATGCCGTACACAAAACCAGAGACTGCAGTCAGCGGGCAGACGCTGAATGCCGTAGACAAATTCACATATCTGGGCAGCACGCTGTCGAGATCTGTTAGCCTAGACGATGAGGTGGCAAGCGGAATAGCAAAAGCCAGCACAGCCTTTGGTAGAATGCGCTCGATGGTCTAGGCACGTCGTAGCATTAGCGTCGAGACCAAACTCAGAGTCTACCGTGCAACCATCATTCCGGCCCTGCTATACGATTGCGAGGGCTGGACTGTATGCTCTGGGCATGCGAGGAGGTTAAACCACTTCCACACAGGTTGCCTGAGGCGAATATTCCACATCCGATGGCAAGATCGTGTCATTGACATCGAGGTTCTCTCGAGGGCTAACATGCCCAGCATCCATGCACTGCTAGAGAAAGCACGACTAGGATGGGCCGGACACCTCGTCCATATGTCAGACGAGCTGCTCCCAAATAAGCTTCTCTACGGCGAGCTGAGAGAGGGATGGCGCAAGAGAGGGCGCTCAATGAAACGTTTTAAAGACAGTCTGAAGGACTCACTGAAAAGTTGCCAGATAGACATCGACACCTGGGAATGTCTTGCGCAAAACAGATCTGACTGGAGAAGCTCAGTCAAATCGGGTATAGCTGCCGGTGAAGACGACCGTGTTGTGAAAGCTCAGAGCAGACGCGAGACGCGGAAATCCCGAGCAGCGGGAACACCATCCCCTTCTACAAACCTCGTGTGCCCGATATGTAGCAGATGTTTTCGTGCTCGCATTGACCTGTTCAGCCACATGCGCACCCACACCCAACAGGGAAATCTGTACGGAAGAGATCACAAAAAACGAACGAACTAAACAGTCCAAATGGAAAACAACAACAACACGTTTCCGCAAACACAAGTGTAAGTCGTCGACTAGTGTGAATTCCAGGCAAATCCGCTGTCTGGCGGCATACATAATGAACTAAAACAGAACAGCAATGTAGCCCTACAACCGGTTACGGTGTCATCTTTACTGCTTATCAATGATAAGCTTTCACTAGACCCCGAAATAGGCAATCGCATTGGCAGAGCTGCTACCATATTTTCTCGTCTCACAACACGTGTCTGGGAACTTACAGACAAAACCAAGGCCATGGTTCTATAATGCCTGTGTCGTCAGTACGCTTGTTAATGGCAGCGAAACGTGGACAACTTATGCCAAACAAGAGCATCGGCTCAACACCTTTCACCTACGGCGCATGAGATTCATCATTGGAGAGACAGGGTGGCAATCGCGGAGGTGCATCCTCGCACCTGTCTTCCAAGTATGTACACCTTCCTTCGCCAACGAAGACTGCGATGGCTTGGTAATGTTCGTCGCATGGAAGACGGTGGCATCGCCAAAGATATTCTCTATGGACAGCTGGCGTGTGAAGAGACAACGCCGAAAGGAAAAGGGAAAACCAAAAACTCAGTGGACGGTTGCTACTCCAAGGTCGCATCAACATATAGTCAGACATGACTGAAAAGGAGCAACTACTGCTATTTCAATTTGTGTGGAGTTAGTAGGTGTTTGAGTAGTCCATCTCGGAGACTGAATGCTCTTGTGGCTGGTTCTCAATTCTATTCACAATCCCTCGTGTGAAACGTATGTCCACTGGTGAAAGCAAACAGATCTGACGGTAGATCGTCATTTTGTGTTTCTTTTTTGTATGTCAATCAAAATTGTTTTTGATATTTTCAATTTATCAGAGATTTCACTTTCACTAAGGTTAAATAGTTCAGTTAGCTATCGTGCTAATGTTTCCCCTCCTACCTAAATTACGTCTGTAGTAATGCCTTCCAGTCCTGGTGCTCTTTCCGATTTTAAGTGTTTAATAGTATGCTGCGTCTTATTTTTTTAAATCTTCATTACCAGCACACATTTCGTATTTGGTGGCTTTTGGAGGACGTTTCGCAGACCACTTCTGCAAAATACTAAACCACCCTGTGATGGGGTGGGCCGGGGTGCCTATTCCCTACTTACATACTTTCCGTGTCCAAACACCATGTCACACGGCATCCGTCCAGTATTCAGCAACTTGAACTGCTTTGTCGTTCGCGCCATCATGTCGTTCATGTCACAGGTTTCAGGGAGGTTGGGGCAGGACATCAGATGATCTTGGTCCTGAACTGCGCCGCATTCACATGTGTCGATGTCTGTGTCTAGGTCACATGCAAATGGCACCCAGTTGGCGCGTTTAAAATTGAACCGTCTTTTGAAGACTACGTTCTCTGGTTAGACCTTTGCTTTAATACTACACATAATGGGTCTATGTTGCGTTCTTGGAATAGGTTTTCCCATGTCTTTTGTCACATGATTAAATATTTGAGTATTGACAAAAATGTTGTCAGGATTATATCCCCTTTTCCATATGCCACTGTGAAAAGATGCTGGTAGCTTTGGGTCATGTAAGAGTAGTAGGCCGGTGTTCTCAGCCCAGCTCTCTCATTTTTCACCATTGGCGTCTGTCTCATTGTATCCCAATGCCGTGCTGTGGCAGTTGAAATCGTCCATGATTATATGGTTTTTCCGGGTGCTGAAATTGACAGGTTCTTGAAACTCGAAATCGTAATTTCCATAAAGTCGGCCGATCAACCGAGCCGAAGACGGACTTAAAGTTCACGTCTGCAGAGACACAAATGGCGATTGAGGCCGCGATGCAGTTCGGAGGCGCAGAGCAAGGAAAGCCTTGGTTGTAGTACAACCCGGGGTGAAAGAAGACGCCGTGCCCACACAGTATGGCTCCAGCAGATATCAACCTCCTCATCCACCCTGGACGAGGCCTGAAACCAACCACAGCGGTAGGTCATAGATGTGGCCGACCGACGCAACGGGCCTCAGACGCTAAAGCGAACATTATGACTTTTGTATAGAAATATTTGCAGTCTGAATATCACCTACAATTTAATTCATATCATCATCATAGGCGTCTCAGTCTCTGTAGACCATGCGCGTGGAGCCCTGTTAGTTTTGTTTAGCTGCCTCATGTATTTCCACACTGTCTGCTAAGACTGTAAAGGCCGAGTGACAGTGCCTGCCACAGACCGCACAACCATCCTGAGGAAACTGATTTGCCGGGGTGTTCCTTGATCTCTGCAGTCTTTCTCTTTTCTCCTCAGCCAGAAGGCCTCTTCGAGCGTCGGCAGCCACTATGCCCCCTCCAAATGACTGTCACCAACAAACAGCTCGATGTTGAGCAATTGATTCCCATCCCTCGGATGAGATGTCGCATGACTTCATGTCCCTTTTGCATACGTTTCTGAATCGCAGTGTGTGGCGGCCAATTTTTAAAATTCCAATGGCCAGTTCTCCATAGAGAATATCCTTTGGCAGCCTCTCATCTTTCATGCGGTAAACGTGATCCAAAACATTGATGACGTCTCTGGTTCAACAGCAAGTACATGCTGTGAGTGTTTGCTCGTTGTAAGACTACGTTATATGTTACCCTCTCTTGCCACCCAATCCCCAATATACGCGTAGACATCTTATGTGAAAGGTGTTGAGCCGTCGTTCCTGCTTAGTGTAAGTGCTTAAAGTCTCGCTTCCATACATGGGAGTGCCAAGAACACATGTCTGATAGACACGGACCTTGGTGTGGTGAGACAGCCCAGTGTTCTCCCAGGCAGACAGTGAGGGTACTTACCCTAACCGGCATACTGTACATACCCTTCTTGAGCAAGAGAGTGTTGCAGATAGCAGACACTAGATACGTGAATCTGTTAACGATCTCCAGAGTGATGACAGTAATCTTTATGGAGGGATGAGGGGTAAGACCTTTTCAAGGCTTATGGTGCGCCCAAACTGCTTGCACCCCTCGGAGAATCTGTCTTCTAGTCTCTGTAGGACCTCATCACTATTGGTCACTAGAACCGCATCATCAACAAATAGCATCTCCCTAATGAGCACGGTCCTCATCTTGATATTCGCATGCAGTCGGGACAAGTTAAATAGTCGCCCATCTGACCTAGTGTGCAGATAAACACCGTCCACAGACAAACGATCGAATCATGGATAGGAAGATTCTAAAGATGGCTGACGCGAGCACACATCAATGCTTCACTCCACTTTTAATGAGAAAAGAGTTTGAAGATGATCCACCATATAGGACTGAGCCCTATATCAGTGAAAAGAAATGATCATGCTACACAGTTTTGGGCGGCAGCCGATCTTCTCTGAGAGTTCGAAAAGATCCTTTCTACTAAACAAATCTAAGGCCGTGGTGAGGTCTAGAAACATCATATAGAGCGAAGGGTCCTGTCGTCTGCACTTCTCCTGGATATGGAGAAGAGAGAGAATTATGTCCGTTGTTGATTGATCCACTCTGAAGCCACACTTGGATTCTGGGTACATCTGTTGAGTAGCATGCGGCGTAAACTTTGCCTTTAACGCTCTAGAACTAGATCCCTATATAATTATTGTAATCCCCGCGGTCACCTTTGTTTTTATAAATCATCACAATGGTGACGTCACGCATATCTTAAAGGACTGCACTTTCCTCCCGGCAGAGGCATAGGAGGTCAAACTGAGCTGTACTAGTGCTGGTTTCCCGCATTTGATGGCTTCATGTGGGATATCGTCTACCCCTGGTGCCTTGCCGTTTGAGATGTAGTCGATTGTCTTGCCAGGCTCATCAAGAGTAGGCGGTCTATCAAGTTCCTCTACAATAGGTAGGATCTGTAGCCCCCACAAGATATCGTCAGTGACCACCATTTCTCGTGAGTAGAGCTCAGAGTAGTGCTCCACACAAATGGCCATCTGCTGATCACGGTCCATGATTCTCCCACATGTCAGAGATTTCCGGGGGTAGCGCGTCTTATTGTAGGGTCTAGCGCCATCGTTATGTCCATATACATGCTCTGTATATTTCTAGTTTCTGCACTTAGCTGAATTTATTCAGTTTCCGCCGGTCCTCATTCGCGCGTTTTCTAGTGGTCCGTTGATTGTGCCTCCGGTCCTACTGAGGGAAGCAAGCGTCTTCGCATTTGGACATTTTTTAATAAGTGATGAAGGCTTCTCGATTGGCCTCAATTACTGGTTCCATTCTTGAGAATATACAGGCAAATTATAATATACACACAGAGTATAACAACTCAGCTTACACCTGGTGTCTGCTGCCGATATATGACTATCTCTTATATTATTATCGGTGAGACTGGATATTATGTGGCAGGTTTGATTATTTTTATATTCGACATTTATGTAATTTCTATCATTGTGAGCCATAACCAGAACAACCTTTCCTTTTTATTTCCTTTGCCACAATTGCACATGCATTTTCCGGCATACTAAAGAAAGCTCTTTGGTGATATCAATATTTATGTATGCCTGCGAGACCTGGACCATTACAGCAGATTTCCAGGGCAGAATACATGCAATGGAAACGATGTGCTATAGAAAACTCCTAAATGTTACATATAAAGATCGTGTCACGAACGTAGAAATCCGTCAAAGAGTTGAAGACGCTATTGGTCCTTTTGAAGATCTGTTCACAGCTATCAAAAGACGAAAGATGGCCTGGTGCGGGCACGTTGCGAGGTCCAACGGAATTACAAACTCGATACTCTTTGGTTCAGTACCGGGACAGAGAGGGCGAGGACGTCCAAGGAAGAGATGGGTGGACAACATCACTGAGTGGTCAGGCCTTCGTCCCGGTGAGATACGTCAGGCGGCGACAGACAGAGAGGAATGGCGTGGGATTTTTGGAGTGTCTTCATGTGTGCCCTAACGACCTGATGGGTTACGGGATGAACTGAACTGAACTGAAAGAATGTAGCCATGGAGAGTACCATGTTGGTTGTTGCAGGATATTACGCAATATTTAAATTGTAAACAGTTGCCGTTTTGGCATATGTTGCTAAATTTAAAAAAAAAAAGAATTTTCAAGTTGAGTACACTAGTAGAGGAATATCTTTGCTTAGCAATACTGGAAAGTTATTATGTAAAATACTGGGGGGGGGGGGGGGGGGGGAGACTACGCCCAAGAGCATTATGGAGTAAAAATAAGATTTTTCCAATCTATGTAAAAGTTTTTATGTGAATGCCAGTGTACATTAAGAACAAACGCAGGATATTCCGAAAAAAAAATTTCATATTAGGACCGGTGTACGTCAAGGTTGTATTCTATACCCTTTACTGTTTATCAGATATATAGACGTAATATGTAAGAGAGCCAACAATAATTGATGAAGGAACCAACCTCAGGGATCACTTAAATGAACTCATCTTTACTGATGATCAAGCAGAAATAGCAACCGCACAAAACAAAAAACGGCAGGAACTTCCGGAAATCAACAATCTTGGCGAGGCCTGTACGGAGTACGGTATAAAAATCAATATAGAGAAAACCGAAGTTATGACGATTGCAAGATACAAAACAAAAACAAATAGATTTATATTAAACTAACAAGTAAAAACAGGCAACAAAATTCACGTATTTGGGTAATATAATCTCAGTGCATGGCAAAGGAGTCGCTTAAATCCAACAAGGTCAAAGCATTGGGCAAATGTCCCCGCTATTACAATGTAAACCCAATGGATGCAAACAGAACACTATACAACACGATAGTTCTACCCACATTGTGCTAATAGTGCCAAAATTGAACATTGACAAGCAAAGATAAAAGAGACAATATAACAACATAGATTAAATGTCTTTGCAGAATGCTAGGAGTAACAATAATGGATAGAACCAGAAACGAAGATATTAGGAAGCAAGTAGGTACAACATCAGTGCTACACTTAATCAAAAGACAGCAAACCAAATGGCTCCGTCACGTGACACGTCAAACACCAGATAGTTTCCCTCAGAATAAAAAGGATATACAGATACAATGGAAACAAATCCAAGGGACGACTAGGCAAACGAGTGCAGGGGTAACAGAAGCAGCAAATCTTCCCGTGTACGAAGCAAATACTACGACTCGGTCAAGAAAACTGTTCATAACCTCACGCTGAAAGGCACAAGCAGGACACAAGCGAGAACAATAAAGAAGATGAGAGCAGGTGGTGGTCTTCAAGATCCGCGCAGGCCACAACCGACTGAGGTACCATCTATGCAATAAATTGAAGATAGGTGTTACTGACGAATGCATCTGCGGTTCTGGGAAAACATCTGCTGCACAATTGCCCGACATACGAGGACCAAAGAAAGCAGATGTGGTCATCACCAGTGTCAACACTAGACGAGCTATCTTGCAGTTTCAACAACCTAAGAATAACCGCTGCTTTCTTTGAACAAATTCAAGTCGACCTCTGAGAGACCTTAGAGATTGACGAGCGATAGGCCCGGATCACATCCCACTGGAACTGTTGAAACACACCATCGACTCGATCAGCTCTGCCCTCCATAATTTATTCCTGTAAGGATGGAGGGCGTGACACATCCCAGTCGACTGGCGAGATGGAATCGTCGTCTCGCTGTACAAAGGTAAGGGAAGTCGCAAAGACTGCAGTAATTACAGGCCTATAACATTACTCTCGGTACCGGGAAACTTGAGCATAAAACGTCGCCCAGAACAGTCTGGTTTCCCCCATTGATAAGTTCAACTGACGGTATCCTTGCTCTGCGCCCTCTCGCCGAACTGCACTTCAATCACCCCGTGTATGCTGCATACGTGGACTTGAAGTCCGCCTTTGACTCGGTTGATCGGCCGGCTTTATGGAAAGCCCTTCAGGGAAAAGGCACTCAGGCCCCCATGTTGAACCTGATCAAGGAGCTACACAAGGACACCGGCGCCAGAATTCGATTGGGTGTCACTCTCTCTGACAGATTCCCCACAACTTCGGGTATCAGATTCGGATGTGTACTTTCCCCTGACCTATTCTGCCGGGTAGTCGACTAGCTCCTTGCCCATCAGGAGTGTGTAGCTATTGATCAGTCAGTCTTCACTAATCTCGTTTAAGCGGACTACATTGTCCTATACAGCATAGATAGATCTGCGCTGCAGCGGTCTCTGGAAATATTAGACAGTGAAACGCCCTCCCTAGGCCTGTCTAGTTCGTAAAGTTCGTAATGCCATTTCCGACACAGCACCCCATGGTATTGAAACTCAAGGTCACACTGCGGAGGACACCAACAAATTCGTTTATCTCAGTAGCATGATATCACCCGATAGGCGCAGCGGTACGAACATGTAAAGGCAGATCGGACTAGCTGCGTCCGCTATGCACGACCTCCAACGTGTGTGAAGTGACAATATCTCCCTTTAGGACAAAAATCCGCTTCTACCAGTCGTGCGTGGTCCCAGTCCTGCTCTACGGCTCTGAAACCTGGACATTTGCTGAAACATGACATGTCGAGACTGGAAGCCTTTCACATTCGCAGCCAGCGTATCCTGGGCATTCGATGGCATGACTACATCAGCAATGTGGAGGTCTCTGCTAAAACAGGCCTCCACCCAATCTCAGAAACACTTGACTAGCGCCGAGTTTCTTTGTTCGGTCATGTTGAACGACTGGACCAGAAAACCCCTGCCCACAAGATTCTACACAAGTCTTTCCTCAGCGCCAAAAGTCTTCCCCTGACCGTCTGGAGGCGCAGAAGAGGCTGTCCGCGAACAGTATGGCTATAGCAAGTAGCAACCTCCTCCCTGGACGAGGCCTGGAACCACGCCAAAGCTGTGGGTCATGGATGTGGCTGACCGACGCAACGGGCCTCAGACGCCTAAGCGAACATTATTATTATTATTATTCTGAGAGCGCTCGAAGAAGAAGTGGAAGAATTGATAAATAAGATAATGATGGTGATGCGAACTACATGTTTTATTATTTTTTTTTAAAAAGACTTGCGCTTATAAATATAACCGTAAAAAAACAATTTAAAAAAAATAGATTGCACCAAGAATCAGAAATGTGTTTACGCGAATTACATTTTTCATGCGTTTAGTTTGGTTCAGCAATAACTCATCCCGAAAATCTGGCTACATTTCCTGTTGGCTCAATAGCAGACGTAAGTTGGACGTTCAATTAAAATTTAATCTAGATAAGCGATTGAAATGTAACCTACAGATCATACATCGCCAGTTATCATTCTAATACTAACAACAATTAAGGATACTGTTGAATGCACAAAAATAGTTCGATAAGCCTAATAGTGCACGCTAACATCGACTGTGACTATGTAGTGTATGTTTTCTTGCAGAATGAAGAAACTGAATTCAGTAGTGTAGACCTTTACTTACTACTGTACTGGCTTTAGTTGAGTGCCTTTGCTCTGTTAAATCATTCTCTATTAAGCGAGCGCAGTCCCAATTTTAAAAAAAAATACATCAAACAGAATGGAATGTTAATATGACAGGTCCCATGTAATCCTTATTCTGATATCATGATGGAAGAACTTAGAACCTATCAGGAAATTCAACATTTTTGTTAAGATCAATGGAGAAAGAATATGTACCATCAAATTTGCAGATGATCAAGCCATCATGAAAGGAACATAATTACTTACAAAAGCTATTTACCAATATTAACGACACAGTGAAGCATATGAAAAACTGAGGTAAATAGGTATGACGAGGACATTGCCGTGGCATGATCTAACAACTTCAATACCAGTCTCCTTACTGATATAATAATGAATTATCATTTATTGTGTGTGCCATTATCTAGCTTTTTCGGATTAAATTAGTAAATGATATGTATGTATACACACACCACACTCACACACAACATATACCGCACTCACACCACACTCACACCATGCACACACACACACCCATCATCAACACACCACGCACCCCTCGCACACACACACCCATCATCCACATAACACACGCACTACACACACCTCACACAAACCCATCATCTACACACATACACATCACAAATAGCACACACAAACAGCACAAATAGCACACACAGCACACATACCACACACACATATATGTAATTCAAAATTCAATACAACATTCAACTAAAATATTTTATTTCAGAGTGGCACACAAAATACATACCCTTGAAATTATTATTTTTATTCTTATTTATTTTTAAACTGCAAAACTATGACTTCATGCACGCTGGCTGGCCAATATTGACTTAAAAAAAACTATAGTAATAGCCATGACCCCAAACGATCACATGAATGTGCAGATTCTAGCAGAGGTGATGGATGATATCTTCGTCGTACGCTGTCAGACGTCAACCTTTATTTTTTTCGAAAAAAGCAGCTGTCATCCTGAGGCTGTTGACACTGCCATAGAGCTTGTCTAGTATTGCCACTGGTGATGGCCACATCTGCTTTCTCTGATCCTCGTATGTCGGGCAGTTTTGCAGCAGATGTTCAGCGGTCATTTTCCCTGTACCGCACGAGCATTCGTCAGTGCCACCTATCTTCAATTTATTGAATAGGTGGTACCTCAGTCTATTGTGGCCAGTGTGAAGTCTGAAGACCACGACCTGCTCTCTTCTGTTCAACTGGTAATAGGCATCGTTTTTTGTGTAGCCAGTATGTTCGGTTTCCAATTTGGTCATGTATCTAGCTCTAATAAGCCTTTTTGATTCTTCGTTATGTCACACTAGTATCTGGTTGTGGTAGTCTTGCACCTTCTTTTGCCAGTCTGTCTGCCTCCTCGTTGCCTTGGATGTTACAGTGGGATGGAACCCACTGTACCACTACTCTTTTTGGTGCGGACTGCTGGCATAGTTGACAGAGTACTGCTCTTAAATCATTAAGTTCAGTATTTTTCTGGCTTTTTAGTGCTGTGACTACGGCCAGGGCATCTGTAAGCAGGACTATATGGCTTTCATGTCTTTTGCACGTCACCATTTCTTCTACTGCAGCCCTCAATGCCTCTGCCTCCGCTCTGAAATTGCTTGAGTATTTTCCAGTTGCCACTGATAGTGTTGTTTTCCTACCAATTGGTAGGCTCAGGAATGCCCCTCCATTCTGTGTTGTGTTTGTTACAGAGCCGTCGGTGTATGCATGGGTCGAGTCCATGCTTGGGTAGATTTTCGTTATGTACCTCAGGGTTATGTCTCTTCTTTCTTTTTCAGTCTGGCTGTTCTTTTTTCCAATACCTGGTATATTTTCTACCACCTCTGGAAATATATGCTGCCTCCAGGTAGGTTTGCGTACAGTAGGGATGGGCTTTGGTGTTAATGCGTTCATAGGGTCTTCGTTCATCTTTACTTTGGCTATTTCTGCAAAGTTTCTCCGCTGTAGTTTCCCATTTCCAAAATTATTGAGTCTCTTATGCATTGGATGGTCAGTCAGACTTCTAAGTTTTTCTGCTTGCTGCTGGGCTTTGCAGTCTCTTCTGTCGGTCATGGATTGCAGATTTGTAATCTTTTCCAGCTCTACAATTGGCGTTGACTTCATGCCTCCTGTTATAACTCTCATAGCTTGGTTTTGGAGTTTGCTAATTTTGTCAAAGTTCGCCTTTGCTGCTGTTGTCCATGCCGCAATGCCATACTCGAGAACTGGTCTCACTCTTCCAGTGTACAGTTTCTTTAGTATACTTTCGTCTGCTCCCCAGCTTGTGCCAGCAAGTTTCCTCATAATTGCCATTCTTTGTCTGGCTCTCATTCGGTTTCTCTCGATCTGACTTTTCCATGTCATGCGCCGATCAAATGTGACTCCCCGGTATTTTGATTTGTCATTTGGCCTCAGATATTTGCCGTTAAGACTTATTTTGGTGTTTTGGGGTTTGTTTGAAAGCGAGAATATCGTACATGTTGTTTTTTCCTCATTTATATTGACTAGCCATGAGTTCGCCCACTCTTCCAGCGATGTTAGGGCCTGCTACATCTGATTACTTGCTATGGTAAGATTCTTTTCAGAGGTCCACATAGCCAGATCGTCTGCAAACATGGAGCTATGGACTCTTCTTGGTATATTCTCTGCGATGTCATTTATATACACCAGGAAGAGTGTGGGTGACAGTACTCCTCCCTGGGGTGCTCCCTGCTCAAGTGTCACCTTTTTGCTCATATGCCCTTGTACTTGAACTCTAGCCGTTCTGTTTTTGAGGTAGTGGCTGATCCATCTGTACATTTTCCCACAAATTTCTCTTCTTCGTAGCTTGACTTTAAGTCCCTCTTTCCAGACCTTGTCAAATGTCTTTTCTAGATCCATCCACACCGCTACTGTATGCTTTTTCTCCTGGTAAGCATCCTCTATTTCCTGTGCAATGAGAGTGGTCTGATCCTCAGTGGATCTGTGCTGTCTAAAGCCTGCTTGCTGTGGAATTAGTATTTGTTTTTCTTCCAGATGCCACATCAGTCTGTGATGTTTATCATACGCTCCATCCGTTTTCCTGCAAAGCTCAGTAGACTGATAGGCCTCTATCCATTTGGATCTATTCTATCTTTTTCTTTCTTTGGTACTGGTATAAGTACAGCGTCTTTCCATGCCTGAGGTACAATTCCCGTTTTCCAGCTTTGGTTCAGGACTGATAGTAACTTTCTCTTTGCTGTTTGGCCCAGCCCCTGCAGCATTTCGTTTGTTACGCCATCTTTTCCGGGCGATTTCTTTTTCTTTAGAGTTCTCATGGCCTTTTCCATTTCATTCATTGTTAGTTTTGCCATCATGTGCTCCTCTGGTGCCATATTGATGTTGTCGTGCCTCTTTTGTTCTTCATTAATGTCTGTGTGCCTATTTGTAGGAACATCAATGTGGTTTGCTCTGGCATAATGTTCTATAAAGGCGTTTGCTGCCTTTTTTCCAGTGAGCATGTTGTCGCTTGATGGTAATGTGTTTGTTTGATGGAGTTTCGTCGTTCATGGCCCTGACTAACTTCCATAGTTTGTTCCCGTCTTTATCTAAATTGAGACTTTCTGTTTTGTTTTTCCAGCTGTCTCTTGTTATTTGGTTTAGAGTGTATTTGTATTTCGCCGTGGTGGCTTTGAGGGCGATATTTGCCTCCATAGATTGTTCTCTCTCTGCTATGTTCCTAGCATTTGAGACTTCGTCTTCCGCTTTCTGCAATTCATCATTCCAATAATTTGAAGTTTTTCCTTGCCCCTCTTGGGATGGTTTCGGTGGCTGCCTGCATTATTGCTTTGCTTAGGCTTTCCACCATGGGTTTCATGTTGTTATTCCGTGTGTTGATGGTTTCACACAGCCCATCTGTCAGGATTGCAAATCTGTCCCAGTCGGCTCGTTTATAGTTCCAACGTGGGAGCGGTTTTGTTTCCTGTGGGCCTACTTCCATATCAACTTCTAGCCTAATTGGCCTGTGGTCACTACCTGCCAATTGGTTGAGCACCTGGCGGTCTATTTTGTGGTGAATAGAATATCCACCGTGGAAAAGGCCAAGTCTGGAGTAGAGGTGGTATGCCATGTTCTAGAATAGAAGCTAGGGCTATCCTCCGGCCTATTGATAAGATGGAGATTTGTGTCTATCTCCCAGTCTCCCACTTCATCACCTCTGTTGTCTGTGTTCGAGTATCTCCATCTCTCTGAGTGGCTGTTGAAGTCTCCAACTACTATTCAGCTGGAGTCCTTGACTTCCATACTCGAGAGCGACAGGTATTTTTTGGTGGGCCGTACAGGTTGAAGATGCGGATCTTCGTTTCTTGGATCATTATGTCGACTCCGAAAATTTCTGCTTGTCTGGTGTGATTGACAGCTACCACGCTACTCGGTATGCAGTTATGAGACAGTATCAGAACCCTTCCTTTGTGACCTTCTCTATTAAGACGGAAGGTCTGGTATCCTCTGATTGAGAATTTGTGGTTGTTGTTGAGGTGCGTTTCTTGGATACATGCCACGTCAATCTTACCTTCATGCAAGTGATGTGTTAGGGAAAGCTTTTTTTTAATGACTCCCTCCGCATTCCACTGTAGTATTCTGAGGGTCTTGTGTTTTTGGTCAATAGTTTTTGCCCCAACACCTTGTGCCTTGACTCCACAGCACATGGGTGGGTGACCACCAGTAGCATTGAGTGGGCCCCTTCGAGGCGTGAGGCCCGGCACTCACGCTGCCTGGCGGGACTCCACAGGATGAGCGCCACGCTTTTTTCTTATAGGTTGTACCGTCATCGTTAAGCGATACACGTTGCACTGTTTCGTTAAGCCTGTGGCCCAGTGTATCCGATTTTAACAGGCGTTTCTGTAGGGATGCCCTCCTTAGCCTTTGGCTGTCCCCAGCCTATCTGCAAAGCAGCAGTTGTTTTTGGTCAGAGTTGTCTCACTTAGGGAAGTTGTCTTGCAGGATTATCGAGTCTTCCCCACTCGTGTCTATAGGGTGTGGCAATGATATGATATGATGGACTATGTACTAGTTTGTACTATCCCGCAAGAGAGGCAGTCCAGTGTGTCTGGGTCACAGGATTGTCACGTCCTGCCAGAAACATAGCATATGCATGTGAGTGAGGTATCTCTTTGCTCCCTTTATTTTCTTGGCTCATCTGCAGTGATGGTACGCCTAGCAGTCCCCGCCAACTGGGAGGTTGGCACAATAGGGCAGAGGTGCAATGTCTGCTGGCCTGCATCTCTTCTGCGTCCATTGGGATGACTGATAGCAGACAGAGGTAAAGAGCGCGGCAGGAGTGCCTTTAACCAGGGGACAAGTCTGGCCATGGCACTGAGATGTTGTTCGCCTGGTGTGCGGACATATCTCATGATCAGGGGTTGAGTCTCAACAGTTTGCAGTGAGGTGGCAGCTCTACTGCTTACGACACCCCGACCGAGAACTAAGTCTTCTACTAGTAGTTTCACACCTCATCGCCGTATGGGGTGAATATCGAGCAGCTTCCCGCCCGCTTTGATCAGCGGACGGCATATACCTCTTTCTGCGGCTCGACCTGGTCGGGCTGAGACGTGAGCCCCAGGTCCCAACCATATCGTAGCCTCCCATCGCAGTGGTGCTGAGATTTTGGGCGAGATTCCGGCTTAGAGGCGTTCGGCCGTAATCCCTCAGATGGTAGCCTCGCACCATTGGCTTATCAGCCTAGCACGTGGACCAAATGTCTGCGACTCCTCTCGAATTGAGCATAATTACCGTAGCAACTCCCTGTCATGTGTAGGGTAAAACTGACCTGTCTTCCGAGGGTCTAATACCAGCACCCGTTCACTATTAGACCCAACGAATCAAATAGAGGGCTTTTTATTCAGTCAATGACCAAGTGTCTGAAACCTGCGATTCCTGTAGGGTTAAGCAGGATTACCGTAGCAACTCTCTTTCATTAAGAGGGTAAAACTGACCTGTCTTCCGTGGGTCTAACTTCAGCACACGTTCCTTATTAGACCCAACGAAAGAGCTCTCAGTCTGTCAGTCATTTTACAGTGTTGGCGTTTTGAGTCAAATTAAGCCGCAGGCTCCACTCCTGGTGGTGCCCTTCCGTCAATTCCTTTAAGTTTCAGCTTTGCAACCATACTTCCCCCGGAACCCAAACACTTTGGTTTCCCGGAAGCTGCCAGCAGAGTCATCGAAGCAACTCCCGCGGATCGCTAGTCGGCATCGTTTATGGTCAGAACTACAACAGTATCTGATCATCTTTGCACCTCTGACTTTCGTTCTTGATTAATGAAAACATTCTTGACAAATGCTTTCGCTGTAGACTTGCCCTACAATAGATCCTCGTTAAAGGGTTTAAAGTGTACTCATTCCAATTACGGGGGCCTCAAAAGAGTCCCGTATTGTTGTTTTTCATCACTACCTCTCCGTGCCGGGAGTGGGTAAGTTGCGCGCCTGCTGCCTTCCTTGGATGTTGTAGCCGTTTATCATGCTCCCTCTCCAGAATCAAAACCTGATTCCCCGTTACCCGTTACAAACATGGTAGGCATGTCACGTACCATCGACATTTGATAGGGCAGACATTTGAAAGATTCATCGCCAGCACATGAGGCCATGCGATCAGCACAAAGTTATCCAGAGTCACCAGTGGGGATGCCGCAACCCAACCAGGGGAAACGACGATTGGTTTTGAACTAATAAAAGCGCTCTTTCCGCGAGGGTCGGAGCTTGGTAAGCATGTATTAGCTCTAGAATTGCCACAGTTATCCAAGTAGGATCGTGTCATCTAAGGAACCTCGACTGATTTAATGAGCACCACGTGGTTTCACCGTGAGACAGTGTGAACTTAGACATGCATGGCTTAATCTTTGAGACTAGCATATGACTACTGGCAGGATCAACCAGATATCTGTCGGAGACGGACAAACCACACACACCGGTCGGCGATGGAAAGAAGGATGGATGTGTAAAAAGCTTCTCCTGGGCGGCCGCAGGGACCGACTGACGGACAGGCGGTTGTTCCGTCCCTCTATCCGTCGACCTAGGACCGCCTGACAGGGGCCCGTACACAGACCAACCTATCGACCGGTCTCGCTCGGGGAGGGATGGCAGCGCTCTGTGCAGAACGGATCCCAACGGCCCCGGCGATGATTTTCACTAGGACTGGAGACGATTTTTGCCTGTCGGCCTGCCCTTCTCCGACCAGTTGGTTGGGCGAGGACAAGGCCTTTAGGCACGATTCCTGCTTTCCATTTGCCGGTCAGAAGCTCTTTTCGAGAGAATGACCACCAGCGAGACGAACTGTCGAGATTGGCTATACGCCTTCGACTAACCACCACAGACTGACAAAGCTTCGAGATACGGACCACAGTAACGCACGCTTTCCAGCGGTACAACTCCACAAAATTGGTCCTGCTACAGTGCCGGGGAAAGGCGGGCGAGGGTGTTAGGCAAGCCCACGCTTTCACTCCGCCTGGCGGAACTGAGATCGCTGTACGTACACTGGATGTGAGTCAATCGTGCCACCGAGAGACCAGCCCCAGATAGTGATGATATCAACAGAGGGTAATGGCATTGCCAGATAACTTTGTTGATCATGAATAATCACTTATTGTGTGTAGATTGTCTATCATGATAATTAGGTATTAGGTTTCTATTTCAAATAATTATGTTTGTACAGTCACATGTTGCGACACGAGAATATGAAACATGATGATGAAGGTCTACAATTGAAAATACTGAAACGCAAAATTCAGGGGGAAGGACCAAAAAGTTCAGCAATAAAAGTCTGAAAATCCTTTCCAGGAAGGAAATTCCTCTACTCTAATGCTTAAGTAAGTTCATATTGAATTACAATTAAATCTATGAATGCTATTTGCATGTATGGTCTACAAATCGTACGTCAACAGTTATCATTCCAATATCAATTGAAATATAGGATTCCACAGTGTAGTTAGCTTATCCTATTAAAGATATCCTGGTCTCTTGGACCAAAATTGATTGATGTGTGGCAGAGTCTGGGTTTCACTGAGTAGTTACTCATCTAAAGTTTTAAAAATATGTATCCATACCATGATGTGACTGCACACAGTAAATAACACAGTAAACCCTATATATGATTTATTACATGAATATCGACAAAAACAATATTAGCAACAAAAAAAAAAATACATCTGAACTAAATGATCATATATTATATATAATTATTACAAACTATCTCGGAGGTTTTAAGCACTAGCTTTTGTTAACTCCTCCAACTAATAAAATATAGTTCTAGCCGCTACACTCCCCCTCTCCTTATCTGCACACTCTCACAAACTCATCTTCACAATGGTATTATGTACTCTGTCGTTCTGCGCATTCACCCACACTCAGATCCCTTCAGTCCGGTGATTTGTATATCCACATTCGATCTATTCACGTAAATCAGGTGATCAGTGCGTTCATATGAAATTCGATCATGTCACATATAGTCGGAATCACGTACTCACTTGTAGTTGCACACTCAGTCAATCTGTGCATACACATACTTCAAAACACACATCGTTCACTCGGTGTCTTGCACGTACGACACACATTCAGATCTCTTCTAGTCACAGGGTGTCGAACCTACACACTTATAGAGTGACTGGCCAAAACTTGAAGGTGTATGCTGGTTCAGTCACCTTGCAACGAATTCTCTCTCTCACAAACTCCTAGTCAGCCTACTAGCAGCCTATCAATCGCACTCCTAGTCAGCCTGCTAGCTAGTCTCTCATTCTCTCTCCGTCTCTCCATGTCAATCTCTCAAGTTCATCTTTGCTGAGTATTTTATAGTCTCAAGCCACTTCATGGCTGTCCAATGGCCTTCTATTGGTTGTCTGACTTAGCCATCACTCTAATTTGGATCCACCTCCAACTAGTTGTTATTGGACAAATAACTTCAAATTCCTGTCACTCTAAATGTCGTAGCAGGTCATGGAGACCTCTGACTCACCAACCCAATACGCTAAATGGAATGCCAGAGTGGTCAGCTCTGAAGCCCCACCTGTACTAGACACATTCATCCCCCAACCCCTCATTTTCTTTGTTGACAGTGTCGAGACATTGAGTGACCTTGGCACACATTCAGGTAATCTTTGTTCCCAGAGTCGCCGGCCCCATCACCCCCCTTAAGGCCCATGTTTCAGCTGGAACTGTTGCACCAATACTGGAACCCCAACCTATGGTAATGACATTTAATATTTTTCTCTTTGCAGAATAATGTACTAATCAGGCACACAGTTGATGTGAGGACCGATGTTGCCCAGTAAACA
Source organism: Ariolimax columbianus (assembly GCA_036924085.1). Classification (NCBI taxonomy): domain Eukaryota; kingdom Metazoa; phylum Mollusca; class Gastropoda; order Stylommatophora; family Arionidae; genus Ariolimax; species Ariolimax columbianus. The sequence continues at coordinate 52,993,294 of JAVGWX010000021.1, forward strand.
AATCCACCTTCACCATGTAGCCGATGTATCGAAGGGAACGACAGGTCAATACTACTTGGTACCAGGGGCTTCGCATGAGGTTTCAGACTCGCATTGAGTAAAACGCCTAACTGCCTAAGGGATTCCAGCTCCTGATTTGTTCTCTGGACTAACTCCCAAAGTCTTTTCCTGAAGTAGATTTATTTGCAAAGCAACAGAGGTCAAGTGTTGAAGTTGCTAGAAATACGAGCAAAGATAACATAGCAGGCTGATAGTAACCAAGACTGCGCAAATTGACAACGAAGAAACTAGCGCAGGCCAGGACACCTACTTTGACACCAATTCAAATTAATGTGCCTTCTAATAAGGTACAGTTGATGGTAAAGAAACAGGGAAAAGACACCTCCGGCTAATCCATATTTTTTATTATTGAAAAGTTGATCGTTTTCTACACATCTGAGTCCTACATTGCCGATATAACGAAATATGCAGCAGCTAGAAATAACACCCTCCCAGCAATCATGCATACCAGTAGTAGGTGTCCGGACTCTCTATTTGAAGGTTGATTTTAAAATCCAGTTTATAACTCAGGACAAACCAGAAAGATATTTTTCAACCGCCTTTTGCGGAGTATGCAAAAAGGCACCGCCATATTGGCCACTATATGACTTCGCATCAATATAACCAGGCAGACAATAAAGAGATCACGTCATAAATCAACCCATAGCAGAGAAGCCAACAGTTAAGATTGGCTGCTGGAATGTACATTTCATGACCACATGTATAAGAGAGCTCCTCCAGGCAATAAACAATATTCGCAAGACCTCCATCATAAACAAGTCTCACCCGCATAATGTGATTGTACGCTCAGACATTTTGGTCACATTACATTCACTGTATCAGGAAAGTCTGCGATATATGCAACAGAACTATAGGATGGAATGATGCAATAGTCAAAATGTTATAGTCCAGACATATTTATTGCTTTCACTTGAAACAGGACCATGCCAGATATTTAAAATGTGAAACTGGGTAATCAAGCACCTAAAAATAGACCTGACATAATTACTAGGGTGTTCCAAATGAAGTTGTCTAAGCTATTGAGTAATGTTTTGAATAGGAATCTCTTTGGCATCACCATCACATTTATATCTATGTCAATGATTTTCAGACTTCACTTTTAAAGATACGCAGAAAAGGTTACATTAATTAGTGCTGAGAAATCTGATGCAAATATTAATCCAAGATTCTATGCCATTGTGATCAAATGAATGATTCATGGACCTTCTGAAACGCTTAATAGCAAATCAGCCTACACAGTAGAACCTGTCTGTGTCAAAACCTGCCACAATAAATTGGTAATGGTTACCATATTTACAGAACAAAAAGAATTGAAAGTGCAGTTCAAATTGAAATGTAAAATTATTTTTATTGTGGTCTTTCTTTGTCTTCTCCTTATTTTCATTAAATTCCTTTCCTGTGATAGATGCAAAAGACTATTTTCTGAATCATTTGCCTACAATATATTTTGTTCCAAATGAAATAAAACCCCAAATTGCAATGGAAAAGTTTGTTTGAGAAATTCTATGTTGTCAAGTACGTGTAATATATATAATGGCAGTGTTGTCTGTGGCGAAGATTTTTCTCAAATTTTCATTTTTGTGAATTTATTCTAAAAAGATTAGATGGTAATTCTTTCATATTTATATAATTATTTTTCTATTTTTAATAATATAAAGTGAGAAAATATCTATTTTTTTAATGTGATTTCAGAATTTCCTTTCTCTTTTTCCATTCACAGTTTTGCAATTCGATAATAATCTACATAATTGACAATAACAAATCTGTAATTACTAAAATGCTGTCATTTTTTCATTGGGTACATCATGAGTGATGGACTGAACCAAAGATATAGCAGTGAAAAAGAAAGCTAACAGCAGCCAGGAACCCATAGCTGGCTGCTTGCACCAGGGTCAGTAATCCATAAGTGACCAAAATCCTATTCCACCATAAGTGATGGTCTTGAAAACAGATTACAACCATGCTGCCTGGCTAAGAGATTAGAAAAAGGAAAGTAAAGCCAGTTCCTAAAATGTGCTGAAATCGGATGTGTTGAGCCAAAGAGCGTAGGAACTGCCTTTCTTTAATCTACGACATATTGCAACATACATCCTATTCAGGACCAACGCCAAAGAAAAAGAATGATGGACAAATGAAAACCCTGAATATATGCAAGAAAATTGATTTATTAAAGATGTTAGAAGATTTGCTTAGTAACACAAAAGAGCATGTGAAGATATACCTAGGCATACAATTTTCATGAAGTATTAAATTGATCAGTTCCAGAATATCATTCAGACATTCAATCGGCTAATTGTATGAAGCCAACTAGAAAAGGAATCTGGAAGCTGTTTTACTTCTGAAAAATAGTAAACCCACTGAACCAGATGGTGTCTCAGTAGAAAAATCAAATCAGACAGTTTTATATAGAGAAAACACCAGCAGACTGGAAGAAATACTAAGTAGTTCAATTGCTGGAAAACGAGGGATTTGCAACGGAGCCCAAATTATAGGGGTAGAAGATTGAACTGGATTATTTTAGAATGACTGAAAGAGGTCATAGATAAACAGTTGAGGAACAAGCAGGCAGGTTTTGACATAATCTATTGACCAGATAACTACGGCAATGAATTGTTCAACATAGTGTAGACTGGAATGCATAACTTTATATCGGATTCGTAAATTATGAGAAGACATTTGATAGTTTGGACAGGGAGTCACTTTGGAAATTGCTCAGGCACTATTGAGCATCCCTGATGTTCCCAAACATAATTAAGAAAACTTTAGAGTTCTACAAGATGAAGAGCTTTCAGAGACCTTTGAAATAAGACAGAACTGCCTCCTATCATCATTCCTCTTTCCACTAGCCATTGACTGGATTATGAGAACATGACTTTTACTTACTAAAAAATTATGATCTGGGAGTGGCTGATGAATTTGCTCTTTTTTTTCATAACCACAACCAACTACAAAATAAAAATTAATCTGCTTTCTGAATGGTTCCTTAAAAATTAAGTCAAGTGTTCACAAAGAAAAGATACAGTATTTGTGAATAAAAATACCAAACGACTGAGAATTTTTGAGGGGACACGATACTGCTAGAAGTAGATTAATTCATATATCTTGGTAGCAATATAGACAAGTTCGGAGGTACTGATAGATTTGAAATTAAGAATACTACAAAAGGTAAAGAGACATTTATTGTGTTATGTAAATTTCTGGAAATTGAAAGAAATACATTTACCACAAAAATACAGATCTTCAAATAAAATGTTATGCCCTTCTATCGTATGGCTCTGTGACGTCGAAAACAAAGAGAAGCACAACTAAAAAGATACAGAGTTTCATCAATGGATAGTTTCACCAAACTGAGGGAATAAAATTGTATGATAAAGTCACTAATATAAAACTACAGGAAAGAACAGGGCAAATGCCAGTGGGACCAGACGTGAAAATAAGACATTGGCAATAAAAAGGACAACATTATGGAAACCCCCTGATAGCATCACAAAACAGTCTCTGCTTTGGAATCGTCAGGACAAAAGAAGTAGAGGCAGAACTAAACACGAAGCAACTATAAAAGTGACATGAATGATGTCAGTTATATTATAACTGGCAGATATTCTGCGGGGTTATGTATTATTTTGTGTAATCTGAATGTGATTTTAATGTCCACTGCTTGAGTTTGAAGTCTTCTAAAAGTATGTTTAAAATGAATGTAATAATTTACATATTAATCACAATTTAAACGAACCCATTAGAATTTGCGCAGTATTATAGTATAGAAAGTACAGGTATGTACACAGTGTTTTAAATACAATCAATATATTAGTATGTGTTTCACATGTATTACAAGAACATATTTTCCACTACAGTTAAGAGTCAGAAGAACTGAAGGATAACAGCCAAAAGTAGTATAATTGAATTGTAATAATTAATAATTTTGCGAGTTTGCACATGTAGCCTCGAAGTACATGCATGTTTATCCTCGCTGGACATATTCCACATTATATTGAAATTAATCATCATCATCATGTCCTGTAACCTGAAAGGACATTGGGGCACAAATTCCACATATTATTAGACCAGTTCCCGCTACTCCACTCGGTTATGTGCCAGGATATTGAATCTTCCTTCTGGACGAGTTAACCCCAGTGGTATGATTGTCATTGTTGTGTATTGAGATGGCTTGCGCATTTCTGATTTTTCTCAATATTTTCTGCAACATCGGTGTGTCTTAGGCCGTTTTACACCCGGCGGAGTCCATCCCTCTTCAGACAATATGTCCCTCCATATTGTGAATTTGTCTATGATCTCCCTGTTTACTCAAGAAAGACGTAACAGGTTTACTCTGATGGTTATGCCTTTCCTTATTATTCCTTTCCCTGTCTTGTTTTTATCTTGGCCGTTTGCTTTTTATCACTCTTGTGTATTCTGTATTCGACTTTAGCCTATAATATGTTGATTGAAACACATCATGGCGCTATGTCGGACACAAGTCCAAATGGAAAATTACACATAAAACAAGTTGCTGCTCAATATTATTCAAGAGTAATTTGTTACACTGCAATTGTAGACCTAAAGATCACAGAAAAAAATACACATGATTCTGGAGCGAATCAGATCAGCAGCCATCTTGGTGCTCAACTATTGAAAATGCTTTTGCTAAATTGTAATTGTAACTTCAATCTTATAAGCTCTGTGCAAATATTTATATTCTTCTATAAACTAAAGAAATGTTGTTTACACCTAGAGCAGTTTTAAAAAAAAAATGCTGACCAAAACTTCTGCGTACTAAATCTATATTTAAAAATGTAATCGTGAGTTGCCCCTTACAATGAATGTCATTGTTTGGCATTAGTAACTGTTAGTATATTCATTAATAATACGAGAGCGACTGTTACCGATGGAACAAATATAAAGTGAGCATCCTCTTTCAAGAATAAATACTGCTTAAAATGATAACATTATACATAAACACTCGTCTCCTCTTTATTGGTGGCATCATCTTCATTCTTTAGAACTTTCATAAGACACTTCGACTAATGAAGATCGTTTCTACATTTGATTCTACTACTCCACAGCTGCTTTTTTTGTTTAACATGCTGCTGATATTCTACTTTGAGTCTGCATCTGATCTGCTTGATGAGCTTGTATAGCACGAACTTCAGGGTGTCATCACTTATCGGACTACATTTTGTTGTTAGGTAGTTTTGAAATTGTTCAACTTTTTCATCAACTGTCCCAGTCTGTGCATTGTCAATCATTTTACATATTCTTCTCTGTCAGCCTAACAACAGCAAGTATTGCAGTGAATTGCAATTGACTTTTGTAAGTTTTAACTGGTCTATGGTAGCTGTCTATATTGACACGATACAATGCTGCCGATTTAGTAACAAACTTGAAATCGTTACACACCACATAGTCAATCTCTGCATTACTTTCCCAGTTTGAAGAACGTCAGGTAAACCTTTTTCCAGCAGGCTTTTTGAAGAAAGTGTTCATGACATGCAGTTTTTTTAATTTCAGCAAAGAGACTCTTTCCTTCTAAATATGCAGTAACGGCTTGTGGATTTTATTCTGGAGCGTTTCAACTATAGAAATGAAAACAAAGAGCACAGAGACATATTTATTTATAGTGTGTTACTCACCTTGTTACTCATTTGTAGTTGTTGTGAACTGGGTGACCACTCTCTTGTCATTAAATTTTCTCTGTTAAGCTCAGAGAGCTGAACTCATCTTGTTTTAATTCATGAACACGCATTTCAAACCAATAAATACACTTCTGAACGACAAAACAACATGTTAGGGGTCTCGCACGTGAGTCTAGAGTGGCTTTGTCAACAGGAAGTATAGTAGGATTAGCGTAGCCTTCGTTGTTGAGCCCTGTACTGACTTTAATACAGAAACATATACTGTAGAAGTCTCTCTACAGTTGTAAATAATTTGACATCTATTTAAAGTACTATTTACATAGCCAATAAATAGTGACTTAATTTGTTGTTAAAAATACCCCCATGTGGGGGGGGGGGGGGGGGCGCCTTGAGCCCATAAAAACCAGGGGCTGGCAGTGTGCATATCATGTTGTCGAAGCATGAACCTAGGAAGCGCTCATTTTGCTGATTCTCCCCGATCCTTGCATTAAAGTATCCTAAGACAGTTTTTAATAAATCTGGTTGTCTTAGATGTTGTTCTATCATTTTATTTGAGATTTTTATATTGTTATCGACACATCTACTGTAGGGCGTAAAGTTCTTTATGACGAAGCGCGACTTAGACAGACAATATAATTTTAAGTTTGTTTGTTGAAATGGAACTGTCAATCTAAACTGACCGAGCATTCAGTGCATAGCGGCTCTAAACAATTAGGACCAACTACACTAACGTCACATTTCTTTGCCAAGCACCATGGAATTGAAAGTGTGTGCTCTTGCCGTGGTGTATTTCATCTCTTGGAGTTTTGGCGTAATGGAGTTAAAGGAAAACTAAGCTGCTTTTAGTCATCTAGAGATTTTGTGGTCAATTTTGGGGTTGACATTTATCTCTTGGCCTAGGTAGATATAGGATTGGACATCCTTGTTGGTTTCCTGTCCTAGCTTGATGTCCTGCTTTTGGCAGTAAGGGTTTCTGAGGCATTGTGTTTTACTTCTATTTATTTTCAGACCAACAGCCCTGCTGACCCCGTTTACGTCGTTCAAGGATTGTTTGGCTTCCTCAATTGTATGACAGATGAGCATGATGTCATCTGTAAATCGTAAATGGGTGAGCCACTCGTCATTTATATTTACACCACTGTTGATTCATTGTAATTGTTTGAAAATCCATTAGAAAATCTCCCTGAGGAGACTTGGCGTCACATTGTTTGACTACTCTTGCTATAGTAACATATACTGATTGATGATATATAGTATGCTGTATTGCAGTCTGTATTAGTTTCCTTAATCTGTCTGTTATAGGTTTCAGAGATGCCCTCAGATTTACCCCAACATTAGTCTCAATACTATCAAAGGCTATCTCGTAATCGAGAAATACAATAAGGGTACCTCTCCATTAGTTGAATGATCGTGTGGAGGTGGTCAATGGTCTAGAATTCTTTTATGAATCAGACTTGTTCTTGAGGCTGGTGTTTATCAAGTCACCTGTCGATTCTGTTTGTAATAACTAGAAAATATCTGATACATTATCGGTAACAGGCAAATTGGACGGTAGCTCCCAAGATGTTCTGTAACTCTTTTTATGTGGATGAGAACAGGTTTTGAGGATTTCCAATGGACAAGAATTTGTAGAGAATAGACGCATTTATAAAACAGCTTTGACAGATGAACTGCTAGAGTTTATATCCCTTCCTTAAGGATGTCTATAATTATTCCATCTGATCCGGGGCAGTGCCTGGTTTTTGACTGCTTTGTGACATGCATGATTTTGTCATGTTTGATCGGTTTAATTGGATCTCCATCTGTTGCTGCCAACCATTTTGTCATGTTTGATCGGTTTAATTGGATCTCCATCTGTTGCTGCCAACCATTTTGTCATGTTTGATCAGTTTAATTTGATCTCCATCTGTTGCTGCCAAACATTTTGTCATGTTTGATCGGTTTAATTGGATCTCCATCTGTTGCTGCCAACCATTTTGTCATGTTTGATCGGTTTAATTGGATCTCCATCTGTTGCTGCCAACTATTTTGTCATGTTTGATCGGTTTAATTGGATCTCCATCTGTTGCTGTCAACCATTTTGTCATGTTTGATCGGTTTAATTGGATCTCCATCTGTTGCTGCCAACCATTTTGTCATGTTTGATCGGTTTAATTGGATCTCCATCTGTTGCTGCCAACCATTTTGTCATGTTTGATCGGTTTAATTGGATCTCCATCTGTTGCTGCCAAAAATTTTGGGATGTTAGCCTGTGATGAAAAAAGGTCAGTATAATATTGTCTGCATTCTGTTTTGAGGATTCATCTATCTGTTATGATGGTGTTGTCATACATTTTCATTGCTTTAAGATACAATATTCCGCTTCAGCTATTAAAGTACGCCCTAGACTTGATGACCATAATCATGCACCAATTCTTCGCAATGATCTGTTATACTGGCCTAGAGTCACGGATTGGCGCAACGGGATACTCTTTTCCCTGTACATGGGTAAGGGCTCCCGACTTAAATGCGGCATTGGGGGACAGTGTGGGCTAGTGATTAAGTGACACGGCTCACAACCCTAAGGTGCTGGATTCAATCCCCATCACAGCACCGGCCGTTACCCCAGGGAAGCAAACCCTTAGAAAATGCAAGTGGAAGCAGACCCTTACATAAATGCATGCTGAAGTCGGATGCACTGGGCTGACAGACACAAAATAAAAACCACAGTGCAACGCACACCGCCTAAGGGATTAGAGAAAACAAGGTGAAAGCAAAAAAAAAAAAAAAAAAAAAAAAAAAAAGCATTGCACCAGTAAGGTTTTCGCACATGTGCTTCTGCCCAGACTGCAACCGTTGTTAACGAGGCATCGTCGCTCCACTGCAGTCAGGGTTCACCACTTCTCTCTCCATCATTTATGCCATTCTCTGCCTAATCGTGGAACTACATTGTGTGTTAAACCGCCGTCGCCTATGTTAGCCTACGAGCTGCCTTCGATTATGTAAGGCCCTACAATGCCTGAGACTCCCAGGCACACTGCTTACCCTAATTGAGAATCTACTTAGTCACACCAGTCAAAATTCAGGTTAGGCGGGATCTTACGGAGGAGTTATCTACATCATCCGATGTCCGGCAGGGCTGCGTCCTCTCCTTGCGCTTTTCTGCATTGCCATGACTGAATCCTTACTCAGTCTTATGCACATAACTCAGATCTCCTTGTCAACGACTCCCTGGTAACTGATCTCGTCTGCGCTAAGTACATCCTTATAGTACATTTAGTGTTGACATTGTTAGAACCACGAAAGGAGATAACACATCTGATTGATGAGAATAATTGAGTGTTATATTCATACTAAGCCTGCAGTAGAAGCCATGCCTCTTACCAGACGAGTCATCTGGGTGGTGGATATGTTAATGGTATCTACATTTGGATACCAGCCGTTAATGCCAAATAAACAACCGTGGACTAGAAATGGTGGACTGCACGAAGGCCATAAAAGGCAGCATCTCCATCATGCAATGACAGAGCAGGTCAATCACTTTTTTTGTCTACCTGTCAGATCACAAATCAACAAAGGACCAAAAACGAACTGACATTAAAGACAACGAATTCGCAGGGAATACAGATTACCATTTTCGGAACATGGAATAATAGAATCATAAACTGAAAGGAAAATGATCACATTGAATAAATCTAAATTGAAAATTCTAGGTCTCACAGAAATTAAGGAAACAAGGAAAGCAGGTCATGGATCTTGGGAGCAAAATGTTTCAATACATTCTAGACGGAACAGAAACAAAATAATACTCTTAATAATGAA